>NW_026845477.1:24790815-25329292 GCF_025583915.1 Anolis sagrei ordinatus
TATTAGCATAAAACAATGTTAGTATTATATATTATTGTATTGGTATATTGATGGATTGTGAATTGTTTTTATACTGTATCTTGTAATTGTTTTTTCCTATGTTGTACACCGCTGTGAGTCGCCCCCGGGCTGAGAACAGCGGTATAGAAGCAAAGTAAATAAATAATAAATAAATAAATATTGTATTATACCACTATACAGCAATATTATTAGTAATATTATATGCAGTATAATGTAATATATTATATGTAATATAGCTGCGCCCAGAGAGGCCAAAAGGAGGAGAATCCCGCAAGATGGCTATGAACTTTACGCAGCACAGGAGCAGGATGGAGGAAAGCCAATAAACCATGAAAGAGAAATATAACATAACGACGTGGCCACTATGTGAACATCCTGAATGCGAATCTAGCAAGAGAATTCAGCCACTGCTTCACTACCCCAGAGCAATGAAGAGGGCCTAGGAAGCAAACAGTGACCTGTGCCTTGCTTCTCCAATTACACCTGGAGCCTATGCAAGAGCCCTTTTTGTGAACCGGCCATTCCAGCACCTTTTTGGGCTTTGTAAACAAGACCCAGCACTTTACAGGGGCAATGTCACGTAGGAGAGGGCACTTTTCTGGACCTTGGGGTCAGGCCTGCAGCTCTCCAAGAGCCGAGGAAGCCTGTTGAAACCAGAGGGAACAGTGCAGAGCTTTCTCCGGGGAGAAACTGAGCTGGCGGTGGTCGGAAAATACTTGCTTCTGCCTGCTCAGGACAAATACAAACAAGGAGTGTGAAACAAGACCTCGGTCCTACAACAGATTTAGCATAGCATTGACGCATGTGATGAAAACAACGATAGAACCTGAACTTGTAGACCTCTTTCTGTACTAGACAGGTTCAGGGTGGATTTCCAAAGCTCATTTCCTCTAAACGTGTCAAAGTTTAACACTTGTTTACATGAACATGTTTAACTCATGGTCAATGCAAGGTTGGGTTTCTTTTTGGAAATGTTGATGCATCCTTGGAGGTTGACCTCACAACCTCCGAGGATGCCTGCCATAGATGTGGGTGAAACGTCAGGAGAAAATGCTTCTGGAACATGGCCATATAGCCAGGAAAACTCGCAGCAACCCATTGTAATAGGTTTTTCCTAATGTGCACAATTATTTATGCATTTTATCCCAAACACATATTTCCCCCCATTGACTAAAGCATGTTTCTTAATATTTTTCCCAACTGTGTACAGTTTAATTATTCACATTTTAAAAAGTGTTCTTTGGGGTACATATAATTTCTGTAAGAAAATGAAATGCAAAGTATCTCTGTGTGTGAATTCAATCTGAGGTGTGTTATTCCTCTAACCATGAAATTCCGGAAATGTGAAAAGATTACTTTCATCAAATCCAAATAAATGTTCTGATTCCAATGAATGGTCAAAATCCAGAAAATGCAATTTTGTTAGTGAGAGCTCAGTCTCAACTAAAAAAGGGAACTCCAAGCTTCTTCTTCTTTTTTTTGCAATTCATTTTTATTAATGAAGATTGGACGTAACAAATACAAATGTAAAATAGATAACAGTAGCTAAGGCATGTGTGGTTCCCTGTATATATATTAAATATATATATACATGCATCCATATATGTATATGATTTCGCATATACATACACTAATATACCTATATATCCACACCAAAGTTTGCTCTACAAAGTTTGCCCTACAAACAGATGAAAAGACAAAGACAAAAATAAAAAAGAAGCAACAACAAACATCAATAAGGTACACTCCAAGCTTCTGATTAATCTTAATTGCTTTCAAATTGATTTTGATTTTTTGACATCCAAGTCACTCTATTCTCAATAGCTCGGTTTTGCAGAATGCTATTGCCTTCCACTTTTACAAAGTATTATCAACTTTTCTCTGATTATACTACATACAAGTACCAAGTTCAACAAATTGATCACTAGGTCAATAAACAGATACAGACAATAGCAACATAACTTGAAAAGTTGATTTCCAAAAGTAATTCCCATTATTCATTTTGATGTATAATGTATAATACATTGCTGTTACACAACACAGTGCTGAAAGGGAAAAATTCATTGCCTGAAATCCTATTAGCATCTTAAATATGTATAATTTTCCATATCAAGTAGATGTCTGCATTCAATTTAAACTTGAAAATCAAAGGTGTGTATGAAGATGCACATGGTCCATGGATGTATACTGCAGACAGATTAGGATGCATTTTGTGCTTTTGATCAGACATTTGGCTTTACTTGTATAATACTGCCAACAAATGTAAGGGTTGCATTGTTCATTATTTTACCATTATTCCCCATTAATTTGTATGGAGGGAGAGAAAGGGAGGGAGATTCTGTGACACGGATAACAGAATAACATTAAACTTGAAATGCACATATCAAAATTCCTTTAAAATGTAATTTGTTTTGCCATTGAGCGGTGATCCGTATCCAAAGCCACTGCTGCTTCTTATCTTCTCACCAATGGTCAGTGCTTTTCAATCTTTTGGGGGGATAGTATCAAGAGCTTATTTGAGAATGTATGTAGTGGTAAAAGCATTTTTATGTAACAAGAAGTAAATCAAAGGAGAAAATCTCTTTTATTTTCCCAGTTCATCATCACCATGATCCAACAGCAGGTTCCTACACTGGCAAAAGTTGGAGTTAGATCCCCTGAAGCTGAGCTTTATCTGTGCTTATAAAGCTGGGTAAAGTTATTGTGTGTGTGTGTGTAGCCTTTATTTTGGTCAACAAACCATCGGCTAAGTCAAGTGAAAGTAGAATGATGAAATACAACAATTAACAATTAATAACATCACATTTGGCTTATAATTAATAAAAACAAGTATCACCATTCGCTATCGGATGAATGACTGTCTATATAATCTAAAACAGGAACTGACTGCAAATTAATAATAAGTCTCCCAAGTACTCTTTGTTACACTCAGCCTTTACAGGTTATTCATGAAGCACTTGCGGCTTTTTGCCGCTGCAAACAGAAATTTGGCCACCTGTTCCGTTAACCTTTTATCAAGATCAGACCGTAAATAAGTGAACCATCCAGTCTAACTCCCTGCCAAGAAGCAGGAAAATCACATGCAAAGCATCCCCAACAGATGGCCATCCAGCCTCTGTTTAAAAGCTTCCAAAGCAGGAGCCTCCACCACACTCCGGGGCAGAGAGTTCCACTGCTGAACAGCTCTCACAATCAGGAAGATCTTCCTAAAGTTCAGGTGGAATCTCCTTTCCTGTAGTTTGGAGCCATTGTTCCATGTCCTAGTGTCCAGGGCAGCAGAAAACAAGCTTTCTCCCTCCTCCCTATGTTACTTCATCCCTGTCATTTTGATGTTCTCAGAATGGAAATATGCTTATTTACTAAATCGACTTCTGGTTTTTTTTACATTACTTCTCTTTTTAAAAGTTCCTTTCGGAGAAGCCTAAAATTCAGATTAACTTTCCAGGGTGTGGACAAACACGTCACATAGTCCAAATTTGTTTCCCAAATTGAATAACATTTCAAGAATCTCCATGCATAGAGAGAAGTGGCTTCTTTCAAATTAAATGCTCATCTCTTTAATACAGGTCACTCAAACTAGTACAGATTTCCCTCACAGAAGGTATCTTTATTTATTTATTTATTTATTTACAGCATTTATATACCGCTTTTCTCACCCCTGGGGGGACTCAAAGTGGTTTACAATGCAGTATGTGTAGTGAATAAAGTTTATGGACTATGGAAGGGAGACTTGAGCTCAGTAATACTCAGTGAGTACTTGGGTGGGCCAGTTACTATTTGTCAGCCTGATCTACTTTATAGGGGTCTTGTAAGGATAAATCACTAGCTGAAGGGAGGAGAACACTATGTGCTGCCCTGAGTATATTGAAGAGTGGAATAAAAATGGAAAGAACGAAACAAAATATTGCAGAAGAGATGGTGCAGGTTGCTAGTGCTTAACACATCATACAGCCACCTAAATATGGATATATCTCTTATATTACATACAGACTTAAATTATTTTAATAGTCATTTCTTCTCTCCAGGGAAATCTCAGAACTTTATTTATTTCGTGTCAAAAACACTGCATAAATAAGTTAGTATAAAACTTATAAAATAGAGGGAACATGAATAGATAAATAATTTTAGACCAAAACGGTGCAACAGTGATCTCATTGTCTGTAGCTTGAAAGAGTTCTTCCTCTGTGCATGGGGGGGGGGGGGGGGGGCATTGTGGGCAAGCATACAGGTGCTGAGTTGTTCGTTCTGCTCCACAGTCTCACAAGGTGGAGGATTCTTCTAGATAGGACCATTTAGCCAGGTTGTCTTTTGATCTGCCAACACCACTTCTGAGTCTGTTCAGAGACTTCCACATCGCCTATTCTTGGTTTGCCCCTGGAGGAAGACCCTCGTGAGGGGCCATCCAGTTGGAATTGCCTGATTTTTCTGCCCAGGGAGATATTCTTGCTGTTGTGGAAGGAACATTTAGAGAAGTGGTGGTTCTCATGAAGCTTTTCTTTGATTTGAGTCTACTGGGAGAAGGCAGGTAGCCATGCAGTGGGTGGCTTTCACAGTGTTCAACCTTATTTCTCTCACAGTTGGCAGCAACTTCCCATCACACATTGGGGGGAACTGCTAAAGGGTATGTTATCTCAGAACCGTAAAAGCGTATGTTAGGAATCTTTGACAGAAAGCCCATCAAATTATAACTGGGATTCTTTATGGAAGGCGTGATAGTTAAGTGACTGAGTGTGTAGAGCAAATATACCTACACGTCTTTTAGTGGGAAACTGGAGATTGTTTGGGTAATTGGAACAGGAATAATACAATCTATACTTATGGTGCACTTATACATGCAATCTTAAATGGTCATTTGTTCTAAACTTTTAAAAAATCACTTTCCTGTGACATTTTTTCAGCAGTTCTCATTAGAAGGATCATAAATAGAAAGCTTACTGTCCATTTCTTCTCAATGGCATTATCATGTAACTAAAATTGCTTTACTATGGCCACTTCTACAAGGAGCAAGTTATTCTGGTGTAAATCTTCCCCGGAATGGCCCTGGATTCAGCACATAGATGCTGAATCCGGGACTGATGTCCAGACAGGTTGGAACCACACTGGCCCTGTGAACTGTCACCTCATCCTCTATGCTACCGCTCCTCACCAGTCTGAGTACCTGGCCATCACCTGGCTTTTCTGCCGATGTCAGAACAGGGTGCCTGCATGATCAGCAGCAAGGAATGGCCTTGCTGGTCATGATGATGTGGGCATCACATTTTGACACTTGCCGATGCAACCACGATGGCCAGGTGATTGATGGAGCTCAATGACTAACAGGCAACAGTGGTGATAATGCAGACAATGAGCCATGTCCTTCCCCTATGCTGATCAGTACAATGAAAGAATAACAGTGTCTGTCTGGACAATTGGACTGAGACAGATCCATCCGGCTATCCAGACTGCTGCAAAGCCTTTGGATATTCTGAAGTTTCCAGCAAATTCTGCATTATCCCCGATTTTGCCTAAAGTGGGATAAAATCTGGTTAAACCCAGAAAACCTGGGATACTCACTGGATTTTATATGGCATACAATGGTGTATTTGCAGTGTGTCTGTGTTTTTTGACCAGTATAGATAATAAACCCCATGTTACATATTGACATATTCTGTCTTTCCTAATTGGATAGAATTCAGGTAGCATTGCTGATGCACAGCCCAAACTGATTAGCCATGTTGGATCACCACCATTCACTACGGTCTCCTCTGCACTGCCATATAATCCATGTTATCAAAGCAAATAATCCACATTATCTGCTTTGAACTGGATTATATGAGTCTACACTACCATATAATCCAGTTCAAAACAGATAATCTGGATTTTATATGGCAATGTAGAGGGGGCCTATATGACATAGCTAGAATCACCCATGGGGGCACTATAGGAAGACATATATGGGAAGGCAACATATATAGGGAAATTGGTATTGAAACAAGAGAAACAATGGGGTTGAATATGGCAGAACAAAAGGTGAGTATTAACTCTATGATAAGTTCACCGTAGGATCACCCTGAATTGGAAATGACTTTAAGGCACACAATAACAACAAATTAACATAAAAGGCAAAACCCTTCACTGTGACTGCATCATGTCAACATCTAGATGTTGAGTTAGGCATGAATGGTGCTATGCAACCCTTGCGCTGAAAAACAGTGCTGTGTAACTCAACCAATTCTTGAAATGTGGAGTCAAACGCACAACCAAATGAGCAATGTATGTCCACACACAATGGCACTGTAAGCTTGGACTGGATGGGCAAAAAATGTCCAGATATTTCTATGGGGAATCTTACAGCTGTATAAGTCACCAAAAGGTTTCCAGCCAGGCATGTAGCCGGGGGGGGGGGGGGGGGGCTTGGGGGGCTTCAGCCCCCCCCCCCCAAATTCTCATGGTGGTTCGCGAAAAGGCCTTACTGGTGCATTATTTAAACTGTTATGTTTATTAATATCATGATTTGATCACCATTCTCAATATATCCCATATGTATGGGGGTATTGGGGTAATGATACAAAAGGTTTGCTAGGCTAGACCCTCTTTCACTCAGACTCAGCCCCCCCGAAACTCAGCCCCCCCCCGAAACCCCCCCTGAAAATTTTTTAGCCCCCCCCCCCCCCCCGAAACGAAATCCTGGCTACGGGCCTGATTCCAGCCATAATATTCTCAGGAGAGGAAATTCTATTTCTGCACAATCATTATTTTAGAACAAAGAAAATTAAATAAACTGGAGACTATTTAGAATTATAGAATCATAGAATCACAGAATTGGAAGAGACCTCATGAGCTATCCAGTCCAATCCCCTGCCAAGAAGCAGGAAATCTGCATTCAAAGCACCCCTGACAGATGGCCTTCCAGCCTCTGTTTAAAAGCCTCCACCACACTCCGGGGCAGAGAGTTCCACTGCTGAACAGCTCTCACAGTCAGGCAGTTCTTCCTAATGTTCAGATGGAGTCTCCTTTCTTGTAGTTTGAAGCCATTTGGTGCACCTTTATTTTTCCCTTCATAGGGGTATTTTCCAGGAATGGCATGTTGCTAAACCAGAACTGATCTTCCCTTACTCTCAATTTTGTTGTCACTTGGTTACCCTGCTCATTCCACGGTAGCAAATGAAAAGGGTACTGTCAAACCTTTGACATTAATCTATTTACAGCCTGTTCGAAGGCATTACTTCAACCAGCGCCATATTATAAGAGGACAGAATTTACAACCATGCTGTAAAGCCCTGCCATGTCATGTCATAAATCTCTCCAAAAATGTTGGTCTGTTGCCTTGCCTCTGTTTCATAACAGAGTAACACAGAACACACCGTAATCGCACCTGTCACTGGTTCTCACTCATAGGTCTATATCTTATTTTTAGCCTTCAAAGAGACCCACTGACCCAGAGTGCATCTCCACTATAGAATTAAAGCAGCTTGACTGCTACGGCTCAATTCTATGGGATCATGAGAGTCGTAGTTTTGCAAAGTATTTAGCCTTCTCTGACAAAAAGGTCTGGAACCTCATCAAACTACAACTCCCATGATTCCATAGCTTTGAGCCATGGCAGTTAAAGTGATGTCAAACTACATTAATTCTGCAGTGGGGTGTATCCTCATTTGCATTTACCTATTCACTGACTCGCCATTCAACAATTGATTCAATGGGTCTACACTAGTTGAGAATCCCAGCAGTATAGATTAATCAAAGGATCCTTGCATGCAATAGAGGATGCTGTGTAAGGATGTGAGAGTGGGCCTTCTTTATCTTGGTGCTAAAATTACCATCTCTGCTATGCCCAATTGGCATCAACATTGGTGTTGAAGAAGAACTAAACAAATTCCTGGACCGCCTTAACAGCATCCACCCAAACATCCAATTCAGCATGGAAAAAGAAAATGAAGGAAAACTGCCACTTCTAGATGTCCTAGTCAATCGCAAACCAGATCAACAATTGGGTCACACAGTTTACAGAAAGCCTACACACACGGATAGATACCTACATAAAAACTCCAACCATCTCCCAAGTAAAAAAAAGAAGCACAATTATAACCCTGGCAGACCATGCAAAAAGAATCTGCAAAACTCACCTCTTCCAAGATGAACTGAACCACCTAAACTGGACTTTACTGGCCAATACATACTCCACCACAGACACCAGAAGAGCTGCAAGACTGAGAACAAGCCATGAGAGTAAAGACAAAGAGGAAAAGTGTTCTTGCCATACATCAAGGGAACCACTGACTGCATAGGGAAGCTGATGAGGAAACGCAACCTACAAGATACAAACTATCTACAAACCCACTAAGGAAATCCAACAAATGCTACATTCAGCAAAGAACAAGAGGGTTCCTCTCATCTCTGCAGGAGTCTACCGTATACCATGCAGCTGTGGACAAGTCTACATAGGGACCACCAAACGCAGCATTGCCCAAACACGAATCAAGGAACATGAAAGGCACTGCAGACTACTTCAACCAGAGAAGTCAGCCATAGCAGAGCACCTGATGAACCAAGCGGGACACAGCATATTATTTGAGAAATGCTGGACCACTCTAACAACCATCATGTCAGACTACACAGAAGCAGAAATCAGATTGTGTGAAGGAGGTCTGTTCAGCCTCTGACTGAGACACAATAATGAAATTTCCAACCATTGTCTCATTTACAAACAAGGGTTTGAAAATAGCAATTCCTTGTTGTTGGGATCTGGGTGGAAACATCCTCCTTACACACTGAAGTTGAACAAACCTCTTTCAACTTATCCTGCTGCTGGCTGATAAGGTGCGCTTTGGGGGTTGCAAGCCAGGAGATGTTCCTTAGCTATTGTTTAAAGCCATTTCAAGGGCCTCTGCTGACAAATAGGATACAGATGTAAAAGACCCAGGTTGCTGTTGTTAATGCCTAGGAGGTGAGTCTTTGAAATAAAGTACCTATGTACCAGCATTGGTGATGGTATCAGGTCACCTTTGGGCTCCTGGGGGTGCACAGTGATGGAAGGCCTAGACCAGATCCAGCGATATATGCCTTTGTGCCATCCCATGGTGGTAGAGGAAGGAATCCAATGGGATAGAACTCCATGTAGTCATTTCGGCTGTTATTCTGTGGGTTCTGGAGATGGGTTGCATCATGGTCCACATTGATCAACAACTAGGTTAGTTGGTGTCAAGATCCAGGAACTATGTTTTTGGGCCAATTCCATTTACAGCTGTAACTAACTAAAATTATGGGCTTTATTGTTCCAATGATATGTGTTAAATATGGTTTTTCAAGGATGGGGTGGTCTCACCCTGTACACTCAAGGTTCTTTAGGCCCCAAAGAACAGGATTGAGGCTGAGTTACCAAGGTAATGTAAACACCACAAATGTAAAAGTTCTAGGCGTGAACAATTTTTGCAATGCAAGAAATCTCATTCATAGAAAGGTCAGAAGTATCCTTTGGAGGGACAAGGTCCTCGTTTTGTTCCCCTTTCCCATAACTATATCCCTGTGAGTATAAGCAAAGCTCACTTGTGGAGCTACCATGTGTATTTCAAGTCTGCCTTTTGCAAGCTTTCTAGGTGCTTTTCCCAACTATGTCCCACATTCTGGTGAGGAAAGCTTGCATACCTGGAAAGCCACCTTTCAACAGGTAAATTATTACTTCTCCTCTCGAGGCACCCAAGAGTCTGGGGATTTTCCACTACAGTGTCATAACACAAAGAATTATTTTTTTCAGATGGCAGCAGAATCTCAAGCTGATTCTAGGGCTGATAACAGTGGCACTTGATTTGCTTGACTAAGGAAGCTGCTGGCAAAAAAACGCTACAACTGGCCATTTGCTTCTCTCCGAATGCATATTTTGGCTCCGTTTCAGCAGATGGAAGCCTTTTCCAGACGTGTTCAGAATAATCTGACAAGCGACACTGCGGCCAAATACAGAAGCCATGAGAGCAGTTTTATTTTTTTTATTATCTGGAGCAGTATGCCAAAGTGTAGCCAGAGAGGCTTTCTAAATAAAGTGCTAGTGTGTTCTGTTTTCGATTTGAAAGCTATAAAAATTCTAAGGAGGAAGAAGCATTTTGTTTTCCAAAGTGTGCTCCCTTCAGTGATTTATTATTATCCTACATCCCTTAAAAATCAATGGCTTTTAAGATCATCTAATCCTGTGCAGAATTGTGGCCAGTTTATTTTCAGGGTCTGCCCCTATTTGTCACCCAATGCGCTATATATATATTTGCATAAATAAGTATAAAACTAATAAAAATAGAAGGAGCACAAGCGGCTAAATATTTTTTTGACCAACGGGCAATAGTGACCGCATTGTCTGTAGTTTTAAATAATTCTTCCTCTGTCCATGAGGCAGGGCATTGTGAACAAGCATACAGATGTGGAGTTGTTTGTTCTGCTCCACAGTTGCACAAGATGGATGATTCTTTTAGGTTTGCCAGGTTGTCTTTCAATCTGCCAACTCCACTTCTGAGTCTGTTCAGGGACTTCCAAGTTGCCCATTCTTGGTTTGCCCCTGGAGACGGGGCGGCTCAACCCATTACACAAAGTAAGCATTTGCAGTATAGTTGATTTTGCCCAGGGGCGCTCTTGAGGCGCTCTTGGGGGAAAATAGACCTTGACATATGCGAGTTGTAGTTACTGGGATGTATAGCTCACCTACAATCCAAGAGCATTCTGAACTCCACCAATGATGGAATTGAACCAAATATGGCACACAGAACTCCCACGACGAACAGAAAAAAGTGATTGGTTGGGGGGGGGGGCGCCAAAATACTGTTTACTTATTGTGGAAAATTACCTAGGGCCGCCTCTGCCTGGAGACAAACCCTTGTGGGGGACCATCCAGTTGGGATTTCCTGGTTTATTTATTTACGGCATTTATATGCCGCCCTTCTCACCCCGAAGGGGACTCAGAGCGGTGGGTTTAGCTGCCCACATAGATACTCTTGCTTTTGCAGGGGAAACATTAAGAGGAGTGGTGGTTCTCATGAAACTTTTCCTAGATTTGAGTCTACTGGGAGGAGGCTGATAGCCATGCAGTAGATGGCTTTCACAGTGTTCAACCTTATTTCTCTCACAGTCAGCCTCAACTTCCTGTCGCACATCAGGGGAGCAATGCCAGCTAGCTTGTGTATGTGTGTGTTCCCGCACGCGCGCGCATGTGCTAAGGTAACAACCTGGCTTGAGCTGAATTCTTATTTAGCTGTATCCTTATAGCATATCTTGTAAAACCATAGCGTTGAAGTTCTTTCTTGGATGAACTCATTAAAATCTATTCCTGGAATATTATATTTTACAGAATTGTTTTTATAAGTCTCGGCTTTGCTCTTCTTATTCTTAGAAAGCTGTTCTTGAAGTAGAAAAAAGCAAGAAAGAGAAGAAGGAGAATCAATTATGATTAACCACTAATGTATTAGACGGGTGAGAGACAGGACAGATTTTATCTGTTTTTATTTGTGTGATAGGGACCATCACTAAAGGCAATGGTCATGCTACTGTGTCTATTTCTATCTCCATACAATGATTTCCTTCATCTCTACTCTGTTTATACAGAGAGGCATTATGCTGCCTTGTAGGGCAAAGTTAATAGACACCACGCCATTTCCTCTGATTTTCTCCTGATTTCTTAGCATCACAACAAGAGAGTTTTAAAAAGAGCAGGTGAGCAGCCTAGCAGGGTGTAGACCAGCAACGAGTGTGGTCTGACGAAAGCCTAAGGCATGGGAGAGATACCGTGGGAGAGTATAGCTAAGGACAAGTGGGATTATGAGAAATGGGGCCCACATTGGGAAGCTGCTGAAGATAAGAAAAAACTGAAGGCTGGATTAAAGTGAATTGAGGACATAGCAACAGGAGTGTGCAGTCCACTGCATGTTCCGTAACAAGCAGAACAACCTCATCAAAGTCTCCATATGTTCTCTGTGTTGTTGTCGTGTGCTTTCAAATAATTTCTAACTTATAGCGACCCCAAGGTGAACCCACCATAGGGTTTTCTGAGGCCTTTGCAACTGCTAGGGACAAGAGCTACAGGGCAGCATGCAAAGAGTAGTTGTGCTCTGCGTATGCTTGGTGGGATTTCTTTTCTGCTAGGCCAGTCATTTATGTTTCATTATATGGAAATAATGGTTTAAAATGACTGTGTTGTCTTGTTTATCCTTTGACCAATACCCCTTTTCTCTGTTCCTCAACTAGCTGTGGATCAAGTTCTTCTCTTCCCACTGTGGGCTGTCATTCAAGAGCCACGGTTAAATCCAATAGGTTGAGTCTAAGAAGAATGAATACATTCTACTATGCATCAAAGAGCATGGTTATGCCACTTTATTCCTATACCGTACTTCAACCATGAATGGTTTATTTTATTTCCATTGATACTCAGCACAGCTTAAATTGCTGGCATTATCATTCACAACAGTCATATTTCTTTCTGCAAAGTCGATTGTTCTTATTGACCAGCCATGCCTTCACATTTGTCTAAAGAAGCATGAGCCTTTACAACGTAGTGCCTTTGATTTTGCTGGTTGTTGTCCCTACCATGTCCCATTCTTCTGTGTCAGGGTTCCCTTCCCCCATCATTTGGGAAGGCTGTTCGCCACTGGATGTAACAAAATCTAGCACTGCGGCTCTTTTGAAAGATTTTTTTAAACGATGTTTTGCTAGGACTTGTGTTGGGATTTGGGGGATGGATTTTTATGAAGATAAATTTTGCATGAGTGTTGTAATCAAAAGGGCTTTTTAATTAATGCATTGATATGCTATGATGCAATAAATCACTGCTTCTTAAACTGCAGATCCCGACCCCAAATGAGGTCCCCTTAACTCAATGTCGAGATCCCCAAATGTTGATACTTAGTATAAAGTTTCTAAGTATCACCTAGTCACCTGTTTTAGACATTTACACAAATCTGTTGTGTAGTGTTTACAGTGGACTCTGAAGAAGATGCTTCAGCTGTACTTCATAAAAAGGAAAATCAGCCTGTTTAGCAGTAAATGTTTGGTGTATAGTTATTTTGTATACCTATATAAACATGGTTATGCAAATATGCAAATATTTCTTGGAGCGAAAGTGGTTCTGATATGTCTCCAAACAACAACAACAGTGGCATACAGGGAACATGCAACGCCCCTGTTAACATCAGCTCCACTGGCTGCCAATTTGCTTCTGAGCACAATTCAAAGTGCTGGCTTTAGCCTATAAATCCCTAAACGGTTCTGGTCCAGCTTACCTTTTCAAATGTATCTCCCGTTATGATCTGGTGCGACTGTGAAGAACCTCTAGGAGGCCCTACTCTCAGTCTCGCCCTCCTCACAGGTGTGGTGGGTGATGACGAGAGACAGGGCTTTGTCGGTGGTGGTCCTGCAGCTGTGGAACTCCCTCCCCAGTGACATCAGAATAACCTCCTCGCTCTTAAGCTTTGGGAAGAATCTTAAGACCTGGCTATTTAAGCAAGCCTTTGGGGATTAATATGACCTATAAGTATGACAGAAGAACAGCAAAGCAATTGGTTAAATGTTTACAATTTGGTGCTAGACTTTTGACATGTTTGATATGTTTGAATTGGTTGAAAAGCTATATTAATTGATATTTATTTATTTATTTATTTATTACAGTTTTATAATATTGTGTTTTACTGATATTGTTATTATCTGAATCTGGCATTAAATTATTGCCACAGTTTGTAAGCTGCCCTGAGTCCCCCTTCGGAAGTGAGAAGAGTGGGTTATAAGTACAGTAAATAAATAAATAAATAAATAAATAAATAAGCAAACAAACAACAACAACAAGACTCACTTCTCCCAGGCTCCTTTGTCACTCACCTGATATGGAACCAGGGAGAGAACCTGCTGAAAATGAGGTAGGTCCCTTTGTCATCCTTATAACTGGCAGCCGTAGAGTGGGAGGTAGGGTGGCATGAGGGCTCCTAAGCAGTGGCACTGAACTGGCTTTGGCATGATTAAATAGTGTGGATGCCCCCTCCCACCACTGAGGTGGCTCAGGCTGACCCTATTTTATATGTCTGTGTAGAGCCAACCCATGTTATTATGCTCTAATTTGCAGCCAGTCTTCAACAATTCAGACATAACATTTTAACCATGGTAAAGGGGTTTAGGAGCCCCTGGTGGTGCAGTGGATTAAAGTGCTGAGCTGCTGAACTTGCTGACTGAGAGGTGGCAGGTTCGAATCCGGGGAGTGGCATAAGCTCCCGCTGTTAGTCTCAGCTTCTGCCAACCTAGCAGTTAAAAACATACAAATGTGAGTAGATCAATAGATACCGCTCCGGCGGGAAGGTAATAGTGCTCCATGAAGTTATGTTGGCCACATAACCTTGGAGGTGTCTACGGACAACGTTGGCTCTTCAGCTTAGAAATGGAGATGATCATCAATCAAATTTGTTTGTTAAAAAATGCAATACAACTGTTTGGTTTGCTCCTGACATGATAAATCAATTAATCAATCTCCAGAGTTGGACACAACTGGACAATGTCAATGGAAAACCTTTAAAGAAAAACAAACTACAGTTGAGCGCATGTCTGCACAAAACCAAAGTACTTTAGTTGTTGTTTTTTTTGTCATGTCAGTAGTGACTTGAGAAACTGCAAGTCGCTTCTGGTGTGAGAGAATTGGCCATCTGCAAGGATGTTGCCCAGGGGATGCCCGGGTGTTTTGGATGTTTTACCACCTTTGTGGGAGGCTTCTCTCATGTCCCTGCCTGGAGAGCTGGAGCTGATAGAGGGAGCTCATCCGCGCTCTCCCCGGATTCGAACCTGCGACCTGTCGGTCTTCAGTCCTGCTGACATAGGGGCTTAACCCACTGCGCCACCGGGGGCTCAAGCACTTTAGATCATTTTCAATTAAAATGGGGAAAATGGAAGGAAAAAGGAAGAGGGGCCGACCAAGGGCAAGATGGATGGATGGTATCATTGAAGAGACTGGATTAACCTTGAAGGAGCTGGGGGTGATGACGACCGACAGGAAGCTCTGGCGTGGGCTGGTCCACGAAGAGTTGGAAACGACTGAATGAATGAACAACAACAAAGTTTTAATTATTAGATACCCATGTTAGAATTTTGAAGCAAACTGAATTATCATTGTCCAGATTGCCTACCACTGTAATAACATTCATAATAGAGCCAAACAAAAGCCTAGGCAATCTGATCTAAGGTTTGGTGATCACTCCTCTGATCCTTTCTAATGCTCCAGAACAGAGACTGATTCTTAACAAACATTTTCTTTTCTTTTTCAGCTGTAGGGTTTGTTCATCTTAAGCCACAGCTTGAGTTAGCTCCAGCCATGTTAAAAAGTTTTGCCTGGAAACAGTTCAAAACGTTTCTTTTGTGATTTTCACCAGAAACGTGCTGTTTTTGGCAATATTTCCATTTGTTTTAAGTCTCCATGAATGCCAGAATGAGGGGAAAGCACATCACAAAACAGGATGTTGCTACCCAGTTGAAGAGTTTGACCCATTTCTAAACATCTGAAAAGCTAAAGCTTTGTTTGTTCTAGTTTATAAGAATAGCAAGAACACTGTGCAATTTGTCTGACCTCGCTGGGGTAGCGAAGAGTGCTAGGCACACATACCTGTAACTTTCCACTTCACAAAGGGACTTAGAAATCCAGTTGGGGCAAATTTCGTCTGCAGGTATCAGACTTGAAATGAGATCTCGGTTATCACAGGACAGATCAAGTAATACTGAGAAAAACAAAATTCTGCTAATAGTATTACAAGACAAGGTAATGATGCCAGATGAAAGAACCACAGGATATTCACTCTTTGGCTTGGCCAATGCGGTCCTATACATGTTTACATGGAAGGAAGTCATATTGAACTCAAAGGGGTCTACTTTCAGATTAAATCTGCAGCTTGCAGCGTCAACCTGTCTTCTTATTTTTCTCTTTACATATGCATTGTATTGCACTTTAGTATACTATATTGTAATCTACTGGTTTTTTTTCTATACTACAGCTTTAATAAATAATAATAAAACTCAGAGCGGGACTCAGAGCGGTTTCCACATATGCAAAATAATACAAAAACATACAATATCCGCTCTCTTTCCCCTAAATTTGAAAGTGAAGGCAGTTTATAAGACTGATGTCTTAAGGAATGCTTCCCTGGGGATATATATATCCCCAGGGAAGATATATATATATATATCTTTAACATTTCAAGTCCAGGCTTCTATCACAGCCTATCATCAGAGAAAGAAGAATATCCAAAATGGCAGAGAGCAAAAGTTTAGCCTGGTGATCTAAGACCAGAAAGGGTATAGGGTTTATTGAGTAAAACAAAAATGTAAATATAAGTCACATAATAGACATAAAGACGCTTCTGCAAGTCCTGATAACACTTGGAAACTGAAAGGCAATTTTAAAATATTAAACATATACAGTCACCGGTGGCACAATGGGTTAAAACACTGAGCTGCTGAACTTGCTGACCAAAAGGTTGGTGGTTCGAATCCAGGGAGTGGTGAACTCCCACTGTTAACCTCAGTTTCTGCCAACCTAGCAGTTCATAAACATGCAAATGTAAGTAGATCAATAGGTACCACTCCAGTGGGAAGGTAATGGCGCTCCTTGCAGTCATGCAGGCCACATGATCTAGGAGGTGTCTACAGACAACACCGGCTCTTCGGCTTAGAAATGGAGATGAGCACCACACCCCAGAGTCAGACACGACTGAATGTCAGGGGAAAACCTTTACCTTTACCTTTACTACACACCAAATTGATTTAGCCTCCATTTGTATCAACAAAATTCCAAGCAATCGGTGACTATGAAGGGAATTTCAGACCAGTTGGGGGAACACACATGTTAATGAAGAAAAATATGGTGAGGGAACATCAAACGATAGCAATGTATAATGGTTGTCATTGCCTTTTAAGTGTACTTGCACAAATACTGTCATTTTACACTTCATTTTGGTGATACATAACATTTCAAAAAATATTTCTGATGGAGCCCTAAACTGCCATGCAATTTATCTTATCATCTCAAGCAATGAGTAATTTTACCATTTCCATCCTGCTGCAAGACATACACATTTTCAAAAAGTAGTCACAATTCAAAACTTAATAAACATTTGGTTGTTTTATGCAGAAAATACAATTTTCTTTCCATAAAATAATATTTCTGGTATTTTCTATGCATAAAGGCTCTTTCCTATTCAAAGTAGCCTCTTGCAAATTTTTAGCAGGTGTTACAAATTGCCAGGATTCTCATCAGTCTGGGATTCTTCTCAACAGGGATTCTCGATGCTAAAGAAACATGTTTTGCAATCATTTAAAATATTTTGGAATATTCTTCCTATCCCTGCTGCTGTATCAGAACAGCCTAGTGTCCCCTTTCTAGTAGTCATCTAGCCGACTCTGAAAAGCTTATGCAGGATATGAAGGCAATAACTCCGATAGTCACTAATAGCTTGATTCTAAAAATGGATATTCCATTTATTTGCTGTAGCTTATCTTGATATACCTCCTAAAAAGCTTGGGAAATTTACTTTTTTTGGGATTTAGAATTGCTAGAATTCACCAGCCAATGTGGCCTCAACTAACATGGCGATTTTGAATGCTGAAGTGCAAAAAGTAATGTTTCCAAACTCAGAACTTTTGTGCATTGTACTAGCAGTGTACTTGTTATACTCATCATATTATAATATTTGCAGGTTATATGGCAATGCACAAATAGTTCCTTCTATTCTACCAGCAATATATTAAACAGCTCTTTCTATGACTAAGAAGTGTATTTTTTATAATTTATATGGGCAAGAAAGAACTCCCATCCCCCCAAAAAAGAAATGAAACCAAGTTGGTTCAAGCACCGGATTGGGTACATCTTTAAAAGATTATTTTATACATAATCAGCTGTGAAGACTCGAGTGAGAAGTAGATTGCAAATCCCCATCTTCATTAAAGTAAAGGCTGTGCTTTTCAGTCACCAATTAAGAGCTTCAAAAGCTCAGGATATTTAGGGTTAAAGCCTGGGGATACTCTGTGACTCGCAGTGGAAATTTCCACCGTGCGCTTTATTGGTAAGTGGAACAAGCCATACCCACCAGAAAGGGTGCCTGAGCGCGTCTGGTCTCTCCATAAACACCCTGGAATGCTGTGTCACATTGTTTTTCTCGGCTTTTTTGTTGCTCGGCTTTCGTGGGTTTTTATGGGGTCAACAAGTGCAGATCTGCTGGATATATACATAAACCCAGACTCTGAGTAAAGGAGACAGGAGGTCACACCTTTTATTCAGCGTACTATTTCCTGAAAGTGTTCTCTTCTGTATTGTAATATATGAACTCAAAAGTGGCATACCGTTGGCTCTCCATTTTTGCGGGTTTAACTTTTGCAGATTTGATTATTTGCAGAATTGATTACTATGATTCCTCCAGGAATTTGCAGGTCCTTCAGTACAGCTTCCATTAGATGTTGACCATCGATTTGCACTAGAGCAATATGAGCAAACTTTGACCGTCCAGGTGTTTTAGATTTCAACTCCCACAATTCCTATCAGCCAGTAGGAATTGTGGGAGTTGAAGTCCAAAACACCTGGAGGGCCAAAGTTTGCCCACGTCTGCACTGAGGGTCTGGATATTCCTAGAGAGGTGTTTAAGATTTTTAAATAGCATTTTTATTCATAATTTTTCTACTTTTGTTGGGATCTTGTGCTCCTAATGTGGATGACTGGCTGTATATGGATATTCTGGTTCATCTGTTTCTTCCTAAGCACAAACTGGGACCATCATATTCCCAAACTAGGAGAGAAGACAAATAACTGTATCTTCCATGGTGCTATAGCACAGGAAAGATTAATCCCAGGCATGATACAAAATGAAGTTTATACAATCCATTGGTTGTTCTAACACAGTGGTTCTTAACCCGTGGGCCACGGACCACCAGTGGGCTGTGAGAACAAAAATCTGGTCTGCAAGCCTCCTTCCTCTTTATTTATTTTATTTCCTTTCACACTGCCTGCCACTTCTTCCCTGTTGCTGACCATGGCATATATTCTGTATTAAAAACTAGAGCTGATGTGGCCTATCCAATGCAATTTTCTGAATCAGCACCCAAAACCGAATCTAAAGTTGACCAAAAAATGATTCATAACCCTTTTGGTACTAATGTTGGAGAGTGGTCCCTGGTCAAGTGGTCCCTGGTCAAGTAGTCTTTAGTCAAAAAAAGGTTGGGAACCACTGTTCTAATGGTTGTAACTTTTCAAAGCTCATGCAAGGATTTATGTGATACCTCCTCTTGAAAGTGGTTCTCCATTCTGTAGTCCCATGCCATCTGGGCACAATTCCAATGCCTCCACACATTAAAACAGCTATTTATTAGACTCAAGGTAGGATGGGAGATTCTGGGAGTTGTGTAGTCAACAAAAGAAATTATTCCAAGTTCAGGATCTGGCTCATCCTCCAAGTTTAGGTAAGTGGATTTCACTTCACTGAGGTCCTTTCACACTTCAACGTTTTGCAAGAAGTATTCCACATTAACTGCCATAGCTGCATCCTTTGGCATTCTGGGCTTTGTAACTTGATGACAGACTAGAACTCTTTAGCTGAGAATCCAAAATGCTCATCCTAAAACTGCAAATCTAAGGAGCTATCTTCAAATTAAACGTGGTCTTGTCTAAGAAACCACACTATGGTAAAAATGGTCAAAAATAAGGTGAAGTCTAGACATATATCTAAGAACAAACAAGTTTAGTAGCCACTTAGGGAAGATAACACACCACATTGTTTCACGTAAATTCTTCCCTTTGGAATCCTGTTTTGGGGAGCAAATTTTGCCCCTTTGTACTTGAAGTGGAAAGAGCTAAGCAGGAGCGCTGATTGACGAGACACCTACGATGTCACAATTCAAATCAAATTTATCTGCACCAAGCCAATAGTCACAGTCATTTCTACAAGTATAGTGTATGTAAACAATTAAATAGCATAAAAACATATTAACTTTGGCACTGAAACCATGATATATTAAAACCATGTGTTTAATGGATACCCCATGTGGTCTCTTCCAACTCTATGATTCTATTATTCTAATACTGAAATAGATCTACACAATATAAGTGAAGGGTTATGCCAAGCAGATAAGATAACCAGTACAAGCATATTTAATATAAGAGGAAACTTAATGAAATGACAGACCAGTGATATCATCAGACAGGACCGTCTTGTGATGCAACATCATAGAGCCAGTGACCTGAATGATATGAACGATAGCATCCTCGGTATGTATAAAGATTCATTTGGAGAGCAGGGGCTGCACCAAAGCAAAGGCATAGCCATTATAAACCAAGACACAACTATTAGAGTTGTGCACGGAATTTGTTCCTATTGCTTCTTTCGTGTCTTCCATTTCTTCAGAAACATGAAATGGGAAGCCCCCTCCCCACATAAAAATCTGCTCGGCATGAAAGCCTGCTTTCGTGTGCAGGCTTTCCAAGGCAAGGATGTGCCTCCTTGCCTTGGAAAGAGAGAGTGTGCGTCAGGGCGTGCAGGCAGGCAGGCTTGGAGCTCGGCTGCAGGCACACTCTGGCCCTGTCTACACGTCCTGCTACACACACACACACACACACAGTGAGATGGGGTGTGTGTGGCGGGGCGTGCAGGCAGGCCCAAAAAGTGTGCACTCCTGCCAGTGCCTACAGCCAAGCACCTCTTACTCTAGAGTAGAAACAACAGGGGCCAGGTAAAAAGAACAAACACCAGGATGGGGAGCCAGTGGGTGGGAAGACATCCCCCTTTAATGGTCCGATTTTCAGGGCCCTAAACCAAAAGAACCGAAAACAATTTTGGGAAGCTCACAAAACAATGGATCAGGGTCCCAAAGGAAAGCCGGGATATGAAACGAGGCAAGGTTTACCCCAAATTCACATGAATAATAGATGTTGCCTGCAACTTGACCTTCAGAGACTGTTGGACAACAGCTCCAATCATCTGTCACCATTGTTTATGTTGGGTACTGCTGAAGGGAATTGCAGTCCATCAACCTCTGGAGTTGTCTATTCCTGTGACAGAAGTAAGCCAACTAAAGGTTAATGACCACCAAAACCATTCAAGAGCCTAGGGGTTCTTCCACACAGCCATACAACCCCAAATATCAAGGCAGATAATCCACAATATCTGCTTTGAACTGAGTTATCTGAGTCCACACTGCCATAAATCCAGTTCAATGTGGATTTTATAAAGCTGTGTGGAAGGGCCCTAGGACCAAATGTTGCAGGAAAAGAGGACCATCCACTTTTCTCCATTTCTACAGAACTTCACCTGGTGTGGCATCACTTCTAATCACATACAATACTGATTTTCCTTCAAGTTACCAATTTCCCAAATGGCGTTAAAATAATGAAGTTGCCCACCTTGGGCAACAGCTGCTGAGAAGCAATGAAAACATTATGAGAAGGATGGTAAGGAATGTTGAATGATGTATATCATTGCTGCCCATGCATTCTTGTCTTTATAGCAAACCCTGTGGGATATACTGTATTTAGCTAAGCCCAGTGCTCCTCTTCATCAAAGGAAAATTTGAACCCAAAGGAAAATTTGAACCTTCACAATTGTTGTTTTTGTGTACTTTCAAATGCTCAAACCACTATACCAAAGTACAAATCATACCTGGGAGATAATGCTAAATTATTTGGATAAGTTCTTTAAAGTTCAAACTAAAGCCTGGAGTAGATTCACCATCTCTCTCACATGGAAGTTGACAGCTTTGTGTTCATTTATGTTCAGGTCTCACCGGAGCCCCCGGTGGCGCAGTGGGTTAAAGCCCTGTGCCGGCAGGACTGAAGAGCGACAGGTCACAGGTTCGAATCTGGGGAGAGGCAGATGAGCTCCCTCTATCAGCTCCAGCTCCTCATGTGGGGACATGAGAGAAGCCTCCCACAAGGATGATAAAACATCAAAATCATCCGGGTGTCCCCTGGGCAACGTCCCTGCAGACGGTCAATTCTCTCACAACAGGATGCTCCTGACATGACAAAAAAATGGTCTCACTTATCTAAGATCTGCCGGGGAGACCCTCCTCTTGCTTTCATCACCGTTGGTGGCGACTAGAGAGATGACCTTCTTAGTGGTGGCCCCTGACTTTGGAACTCCCTCCACAGGGAGATTAGTCAGATTCCCTCACTGTCCTCCTTTTGTAGTGATTTGAAAACCTGCATGTTCCAGCAAGTTTTTGAGAATGATTATTCCCTAGGCCCAGTCCCTAGATAGCCAGTTAGCACTCTGTCCTGCACTTCATCCACTTCCCTGGCCCTATGATTTGCTGTTTGCACTATCCCATGCCCAGCCCTTTTATAGTTGGCCACATCTATTTGTAACCCTGGTCATTGTTTTTGTTGAACCTCTACTGATGGAGCTACAACAACATGGGTTTTTAATGTTTTTGTCTTTAGTGTGTTTTAATAGGATTTTTTTGTATTTTATGATGTTTTCGGTTGTTATTTTGTCTGTTAAGTTTAATTAGGTTGTGTTATATTGCTGAATGTGTTTACCTTGATATAATTGTCTGTATGGTTTCTTTCCGGCAATTTAATGTTTTCCTTACATGTTGGAAACCGCCTTGAGCCCCTTTGGGGAGATAGGGCGGTATACGAATAAATTATTATTATTATTATTATTATTATTATTATTATTATTATTATCCACTTTGATTTATGTTCCACTGAATTATGTTCACAAGTATAGTTTAACAGCTGGAATATAACAAGATTTGTAGTGGCCATGATGGCTGGGGGATTCAGGGAGTTGTAGTCTTAAAAAAGTAATTCCCAAACCTTGTCCCAGATTCTTTGGGCTGCTAGTTACACTACACAACATATCATGCAACAAACTGACAAATAAGTGAAACAAAATGATTGTAAAATTAGAAGTCCTATTTCTGCCTTTTTGCTCCCATGTATTTGAACTATCGAGACCTCCAAATATTTTAACAGCAGCAAACAATTTGGAGAAAAAGGAAGAATAATAAGAAACCCTGGTGCATGCAAGCATAAACTCTTTTGTGTATAGATTAGAGCATTTACTGGATTGTGCTCACCACATATTTTCTAGTTTTGTTTTACTGAAGTGTTTGATGGAGCTTAAAACTATTTTTGTACCAAGTTCTCTACAAACAGCTAAAGACTTTAAGAGAGTATTTTGAGAGTTCTGTAGGCTCAGAAAGGAAAGGCTGACACCTTCTGGCTACTATGTGGTTGAAGACAAAATTGTATGTCTTCTGGTGTTGGAATCAGACACAGTTTTCAATTTGAATAGTAAGATGATGAAGGAGAAAACGTGGAGGCAGTGACAGACTTTGTATTTCTAGGTGCAGAGATTGCTGCAGATGCAGACCGCAGCCAGGAAATCAGAAGATGTTTACTTCTTGTGAGGAGAGCAATGATCAATCTCGATAAAATAGTGAAGAGTAGAGACATCGCAATGGCAATGAAGAGCCGCATAGGTAAAGCAAGATATTCCCCGTATTAACCTATGATACGAGAGCTGGAGCATAAGGAAGGCTGAGTGAAGGAAGATAGACACATTTGAACTGTGGTGTTGGAGGAAAATTCTGAGTGTGCCTTGGACCACAAGAAGATCCAATCAGTTCATACTTCAGGAAATAAAGCCCGACTGCTCATTGGAGGGAAGGATATTAAAGGCAAAGATGAAGTACTTTGGCCACATAATGAGAAGACAGGAAAACTTAGAGAAGACAATGATGCTGGGGAAAATGGAAGGAAAAAAGAAGAGGGGCCGACCAAGGGCAAGATGGATGGATGGTATCCTTGAAGTGACTGGCTTGACTGAAGGAGCTGGGGGTGGTGACGGCCGACAGGGAACTCTGCCATGAGCTGGTCCATGAGATCACGAAGAGTCAGAAGCGACTGAACGAATAAACAACAACAAAGTAAGATGATGTAGACAAAAATTCTTTTTTCTGATAGACTATCATTTGTAGTGTAATATCACTTTTTCACTTCCTTGTTTCCCCAAATAGTGAGAAATATATGACATACAAGCAGAAGGTATAGAGTTTAATCCTGTATCAATGAACATACATAAACAATACTGAAAAAGAGAGGTCTGGTTCAATAGAAACTCCATGGAATTGGCTCAGAAATGTGTATATAAATTGTTTTGTGAAATAGCCTGCTTCCCTAGCTTTGTAATAGATTCCATTTAATTTAGTGTATGCAACATCTGGCTAACTATTGACACAATTGCTCTATGGTTCTCTGATTCTCAGCATGGATGAGACATCTTTCCATTTGCTTTCAAATCACTGAGGCTGGTAAGCAAGTTAACTAAACATACTTAAATAGCTAATTGAGGCTCTCAGTCAACTGTGCTAATTAAATTATTAGGCGTTTGAAGTTCATTTTATTGATTTACACAGCAACTTCATTTTAAAAAAATATATTGAATATAATTTTATGAATTTAATTAAATTTTAATGACAAAGAAAAAAATCTTCTACCATTTAAATGAAGTTTAATAGACCTTGTGGGATGGCCCACAAGGTCTCTTCCAAATCTATGATTCTATTATTCTAAATAGAGATTATATCTTCTACTAAAATACATATTCAGTTTGGTCTTAATTAACTCTCAAGTACCACCAAAAATCCTTGGGAAATGCAAAAAATAATACTAGATCTCTGCAGCAGAGTAATCAATTTGGCAAGGCAGAAGCTGAACATCAGCCAGTTTTACATCCACATAGGGTCTTACAGAGAAAGAAATACACTTAATCTTCTTTTCAAAATATGTAAGTGTAGATTCACTACAATTTATTTGTTCACAATTAAACATGTAGTTCCTTGGAGAGAAGGAAGAGAAGACTTCTGTATATTATAGGACTATAGGAAGACAGTAAGGAGCCTCGGAGGTGCAGTGTGTTAAACCACTGAGTTGCTGAACTTGCTGACCGAAAGGTCGCTGGTTTGAATCTGGGGAGTGGAGTGAGACAGCTTCTGCCAACCTAGCAGTTTGAAGACATGAAAATAGGGGTAGATCAATAGGTACTGCTCCGGTGGGAAGGTAACAGCGCTCCATGCAGTCATGCTGGCCACATGACCTTGGAGGTGTCTACGGACACTGCCAGGTCTTCGGCTTAGAAATGAAGATGAGCAACAACCCCCAGAGTTGGACACGACTTGACTTAATGTCAGGGGAAAACCTGTACCTTTACCTTACTTGGAAGCAAGCCTGTAGCGAGGGGATGGTTTTAGGGGTTCACCCCCCCCCCCCCGAAATGTTTCAGATTTTTTTTAAAAAAACTGGTTTACTCATGAATTTTAACTGGTTAACCAAATCCCCATGCTAAGTCTATGAGATGCAAAAAATTAAGAGTCCCTCCAGAACTGTAAGCACTATCTCAAGCAAATATTGACAATTTATTCACACTGTCATTACTTGCAGCAATAGCCGATGTAGTGAAGCAACCAAGTTGGGTGTGTGTTGAATGCTCTCATTAAGGAGGCCAGACTTGGTGGAGGTGGTTGGCAGGGGTGGAGCTGCAGGCAAGGGAAGGTTGCTCTGCCCCCTGCTGTGCTCTTTGCTTCAGTGTGAGCTAGGAGGCAGGTTTCAACCCCCCCCCCTGAAATTTTTCTGGCTACGGCCCTGCTTGGAAGACAGTGTATGGAAAAACTAGAAGGGCATTAACATAAAAGGATGCTGTGCCAAAAATATCAAAAGAGCAACATGTAAACTGTTAATTAATGAGCACAGTCATGCAAAACTCCAGGAAAAAATGCTTTTAGCTTTTCATATATAAGGATATGTTTACTTTTTCTTTGTATGTGCAATCTATGCTACCTGAGAAACCTGCATGTTTTGCTTAAGGCGGAGGTGGAAACGGCACTGGGTCTGAGAGCCAAGTGCTTAAGAACTGCATTTGGGGTTTTTAAAGTGTTTTAAATAAACTGTAAGGATTTTATTTTGAAAGTAGAAAATACTACAAATATTTAAACCCATAGATATGGTTGAAATAATTTACTTTAACATTTTAATGCAATATTAACAAATCTCCCTCAAAAACCCACCTCTCAACTTAAGTGGGGGGTTTTAAATAAAAAGAGCAACATGTGGTTCTTCCAAATTGTTCTAAAGAAGCCCAGATTTCTCCTTTGGTTTTGCAGGATTTTGTCTTTTCTGGAGGCTGTTATTAGCTATTTCATATATCTGTTACTGGAGTGGGGCTTCTTAAGGTTCTTTAAAACTGCAAGTCGCTTCTGGTGTGAGAGAATTGGCCGTCTGCAAGGACATTGCCCAGGGGATGCCTGGATGTTTTTGATGTTTCACCATCCTTTTGAGAGCCTTCGCTCATGTGTATCAATCTATTATCAGTGTAAGGAGCCCCCAGAGGCACAACGGGTTAAACCCTTGCGCCAGCAGGACTGAAGATCAACAGATTGGAGGTTCAAATCCAGGGAGAGCACGGATGAGCTCCCTCTGTCAGCTCCAGCTTCCCATGTGGGGACATAGAATCATAGAATCAAAGAGTTGGAAGAGACCTCATGGGCCATCCAGTCCAACCCCCTGCCAAGAAACAGGAATATTGCATTCAAATCACCCCTGACAGATGGCCATCCAGCCTCTGTTTAAAAGCTTCCAAAGAAGGAGCCTCCACCACACTCCGGGGCAGAGAGTTCCACTGCTGAACAGCTCTCACAGTCAGGAGGTTCTTCCTCATGTTCAAGAGAGGAGATTCCATCTGAACGGAGCACAATTCAAAGTGCTGGCTTTAGCCTATAAAGCCCTAAATGGTTCCGGCCCAGTTTGCTTGTCTAAACATCTCTCTCTCAATGATTAGTCTCGGAGGTTAAGATCTGCTGGGGAAGTCCTACTCTCGGTCCCACCTCCTTCGCAGACGCGGTTGGTGGGGACGAGAGAAAGTGCCTTCCTAGTGGTGGCACCTCCCAGTGGTGGCAACTTCCTCCCCAGCAAAATCAGATCAGCTTCTGACCTTCAGAAAAAAAATTGAAAACATGTCTGTGGGACCAAGCTTTTGGATAGTAATTTTTCAGTGCAATCTATATAAATAAAAATGTAATGTTAGTTTGTGGAACTAACATAACTCAAAAACCAGTGGACAAATTGACACCAAATTTGGACACAATATGCCTAACAGGCCAATGAGTGACTATCACTCATAAAAATTGAAAAACACAGCAGAAGGGACTTAAAAAGCCAAAAAAGCAAAAAGATGCTACAGCGCATGTGCAAAAATGACCCCCCTCCCCCTGGCAAATAAAACACACAATCCACACTCTCTTAATTAATTAAAGTGATGTCATACTACATTAAGTCTACAGTCTAGATCAGTGGTTCTCAACTTGTGGGTCCCCAGATGTTTTTGGCCTACAACTCCCAGAAATCCCAGCCAGTTTACCTGCTGTTAGGATTTCTGGGAGTTGAAGGCCAAAACATCTGGGGACCCACAGGTTGAGAACCACTGGTCTAGATGCACCCTTATTCTCCCAAATGGGATTCAAAGTAATACCCAACATCAATTAAAACAGAACAGTTAGAAGAATATGGAGTGCAAAATTTAACTATACATCCAATGAAAGCATAACTTTTAAGACATTAAAAATAAAGGAAAAATAGCAATAATCTACATATACTCACTGTATAAAAATAATAACATCCCTCCAAATAATAGTCTGGAAATAGTCAGTAGTGTAACACACGTGTACCTGTGCAATGCGCATCTAATTTCACAGCACAAAAAATATATATATATTATTGGTGTCCTGCGGTTATTTGGGCACCAGAAAATTGCATATTTATTTATTTATTTATTTATTTATTTATTTATTTATTTATTATTTACCGTATTTATATACTGCCTTTCTCAGCCCGAAGGCGACTCAAAGCAGTTTACAGTCAGCACAATTCAACAACAACATAAAATACCATTTTAAAACATTTAGCAAATAATATAAAAACCATGCAAAACCAATAAAAATATAAATCTTCAGCATCTCCTTACAAAAATCATTTTCCAATTCACATCGTCAAGTTGTTCCATAGATCTATATTTGCCTGTTACACTGCATTTGCAAATGCTTGCTCAAAAAGTCAGGTTTTTAACTTTTTTACGAAATGTTAGGAGGGAGGGAGGCGATCTAATATCCCTAGGGAGGGCGTTCCACGGCTGAGGGGCCATCACTGAGAAGGCCCTATCTCTCATCCCCGACAAACGCATCTGCGAAAAAGGTGGGACCAAGAGCAGGGCCTCCCCAGACAATCTTAGAGTCCTAGATGGTTCATAAGGAGAGATATGTTCAGACAGGTAAGCTGGGCCGGAACCATTTAGGGTAAACCACATCAGTTCTAGTTTCTTAGATGTAGTTATCATGATTTTCTATGGTTGTGCAGATGGCAACTGTTAGATATTATATGTTTACAATCTCAAAAACTCAAGCTTATGGGGGGGGGGTAGATGCCACTTTTGGAATCAGCAGATCAAATATGCCGAGAAACAGGTCTGACATTTGTGGCACCAAAATGTGTTCCGAATCTGACAGTTTTTCTTTACTTTCTCAATAAACAAAAATGAATTAATGTCCCCTACATTGGCTGTCACAGCTGATACAACTGTTGAGCTCATCATCTCTGAGTGCAAGTTCCCTAGTGCTTCCTGGCCGGATCAGCATGGAGGAAAAAAGGAAAGATTATCCCCTTTTCTCGTTTCTGTACCAAATCCTTGCTTATTATTTTCGGCCACCTGCAAAAGCATGAACCACATAAGTGGTGCCCCAGTAATTTGAATCATCTGCTCTTTGCAAACTCAAATTGTGAGATGGATGGAAACCTTTCTAATAAAAACAGTGTTCTCTGCCGGTGCAACCTAGGAGGAGGCTGCCCAGCTGCCTCCTCCTTTAAAGGCTGGGTGCCTTTGAGAAACTGCTCCCTGTTGCGTGGCTGTTTGCTGAAATATTTAAGGCCTCTTTTGTACTGCCAAGTGCACCCTGCTTATTCACAGTTCAAAGCCATTTCTCTGCAGGACACAACATTTCATAAGTAATTATAGCTGCTTATTATTTCATAGTGCCACAAAACAGACTAGGCAATTCTCTCAAAAGATAAGATTCAAATACAGTGTCAGTGCTTAGCATTATAAAAACAGACATGGATAGAATTCGAGGGCAAATCAAGACAGTTTGCTGCCTGGGACAAAGAAGGAAAAGATGCCCATTCACTCAAAAAAATTAAGGAGGATAATGCTCAAATTCAGCCAAGTTACTTTGGCACACGCAGCAGAAAGTCTCACAGGCACTGCTCCTCTTCCTTGCTAATAAAACCGCAATAATAACAAAGTGAATAACCATTTGCTGCCCTTTCGAGAGAACCTGAAATCTGATGCTTGAGACAGCTGTTTCAACCTGACTAATGTAACAACAACAACAACATTTATTTATAACCCACCTCCATCTCCCCAAAGGGGACTCGGGGCAGCTAACATGAGAGCCATTATTAGGATTGTACATTCTGTCTTTCGTTATAGACATTGCCACAGTAGTGCAATGGGTTAAACCCTTGTGCTGGCTGAACTGCTGACCTGAAGATCAGTGGTATGAATCTGCAAGACTGGGTCTGTCAGCTCTAGTTTCCCATGTGGGGACATTGAGAGAAGCCTCACACAAGGATGGTAAAGCATCAAAACATCCAGGCATCCACTGGGTAACGTCCTTGCAAACGGCCAATTCTCTCACACCATAAGCAACTTGCAGTTTCTCAAGTCAGTCCTGACACACACAAAAATTAGAGACATTGGAAATACATAACAGTTCCTTAACAGTGGATGGTCACTAAACTGCCACTTCTGATGTGAGAGAATTGGCCATCTCCAGAGACGTTGCCCTGGATGTGTTGCCATTCTGTGGGAGGTTTCTCTCATGTCCCCACATGGGAAGTTAAAGCTGACAGACCCCATCTCACAGATTTGAACCATTGACTCTCAGGTCAGCAGTTCAGCTGGCACAAGGGTTTAACCCATTGTGCTACCAGGGCTCCTTGCAGTTTTTCAAATTGCTTCTGACACAATTTTTTTTAAAAAAAAACTAAACCGCCATTGAAGCAGCCCAGCTTAGGCCCCTTCTACACTGATTATCTGCTTTAAACTGGGTTATAGGAGTCTCCACTGCCAGATAATCTGGGATAAATAGATAACGTGGGATCAGATCCTGGGATATAGGGCAGTGTAGAAGGGGCCTCAGATAACACTAAGTAACAGGAGGCTGTCGAGGTCCTGAACCGGTGCCTGGCCGCTGTAATGGTCTGGATGAGGGCGAACAAATTGAAATTAAATCCAGACAAGACAGAGGTACTCCTGGTCAGTCGCAAGGCCGAACAGGGTATAGGGTTACAGCCTGTGCTGGATGGGGTCGCACTCCCCTTGAAGGCGCAGGTTTGCAGCTTGGGTGTGATCCTGGATTCATCGTTGAGCCTGGATCCCCAGGTTTCAGCGGTGACCAGGGGAGCATTTGCACAGCTCAGGCTCGTGCACCAGCTGCGCCCGTACCTTGGGAAGTCTGACTTGGCCACGGTAGTACACGCTCTGGTCACATCCCGCCTTGACTACTGCAACGCTCTCTACGTGGGGCTGCCCTTGAAGACGGCCCGGAAGCTTCAGCTAGTCCAGCGCGCGGCAGCCATGTTATTAACAGGGGCGGGACGCAGGGAGCACACAACGCCCTTGTTGTTCCAGCTCCACTGGCTGCCGATCTGCTACCGGGCCCAATTCAAGGTGCTGGTGTTGGCCTACAAAGCCCTAAACGGTTCCGGCCCAAAATACCTTTCTGACCGCATCTCGGCCTATGAGCCCATGAGGACCTTGAGATCGTCTGGGGAGGCCCTTCTCTCGATCCCGCCTGCCTCACAGGCACGCCTGGCGGGGACGAGGGATAGGGCCTTCTCGGTGGTGGCCCCCCGGCTGTGGAACACCCTCCCTGTAGACATCAGACAGGCGCCCTCCCTTATGACATTCCGCAAAAGACTAAAGACATGGTTATTTGAGAAGGCGTTTGACTAAGTGCTACAGCAACTGGCAATGATGACTGGAACGGAATATGGATAACGAGATTGGTTTATGATTCTACGATGAGACGGCGCGGATGATTTAGTGTGATTGTAATTGTATTAGTGATAGTCATGTTGATATTTCGTTGTGATATTCCCTTATTGTAAACTGTTTTTATATGTTGTACACCGCCGTGAGTCGCCCTAGGGCTGAGAACGGCGGTCAACAAATGCAGTAAATAAATAAATAAATAACACAATTTTTGTTCCTGGGTTATAAATGTCATTTCCTAATTGGTTCTGTCATTAAAAACATGAAAAAGGTTTATTAAACTACAAAAGCTTTATTTTTGCAGGACATCCTGCAGCACATTTTGATGTAGTTTTTCAATGACTATCTCGAGTCCCAACCAATTCTACATAGTTTGTGGCAGCTACTTTCAAAGCAAGTACCATACAATTAAGCACTTTCAAACTATGAACAGATTTTTTTTCAAATTTTGTAACACAGTGTAATTATAACTTTAGTATTTGCAAGAGAAAATGCTAAAGATATCCTGTAGACTGGATTTTGTTTTCTATAGGATTCACTTACTAGCCCACAATTATCTCAAAACAACAGTATACTACAAAATTACACCTTGTGGGTCTGATTTCCACATCAGAATGATCAAATTGGAGAGGGGGGGTTAATGTACATTGAGAATATTACATTAGGAGTGAAAAGATTCAGCTCAGTCAGTTCAGACAATGATGAGACAGAAAAATTAAAAGGACTTGTCTGGTATAAAGTAGTTTTCTATATTACTGTCTTCACAACAGCTCTTTGGGTGGACTAGATTGAGAATTAATTTCCTCAATCTGCCCAGCAACTTATTGATTGAGTGTGGATTTTAAATTAGTTACTGTTACCAGGTGTCAGAAGCTATTTTTAAGATGAAGGGACTAGCAAAATCACCTCTATTATTTCCCTAAGAAAATCCTATGAAATTAATGGGGTTGCCATAAGTCAACAGGTGCCTTCAAGGCACATGCACACAGAATTCATTCTCAGAGTCCAAAGGTGCATCTACACTGTAGAATGAATGTAGTTCGAAACCACTTTGACTCCCATGGCTCAATGTTGTCATGTAATTTCAGCTCCACAAGAACCGTGGGTTTGCATGCCTGGTGTGCTAAAGTTCCAAATAAGACACGGATAGCTGAAAGCAAAGGAACAGATGTGTTTATTCACCTTGGTCAAAGAAGAAGTCAGCAGAGTTTCTGCTTTAAAGATTGACATAAAAACAATTGCAAACATAAGATTTAGTTATAGCACTTGGACAGCGATTTGAAACAAAGGACTTTGCTGCCCTGGTTGCTAATTTGTCCAGACTGGGACTGGCTAGGATCTGCTTGCTGGTTGGTTGAGGAGAGCCATCTGCTCTCATTGTTGATTGGCTTGAAAGATTGGCAGGAATTTTAATAAACTGTCATTGATAAATTTGAAGTCTTGTGGCTGTTTCCTTGGTCCACCCATAGAGGGGTGTGGGAGGAAAGGCGTGTGGGCAGGGTCTGTGTTAGCGAGGCTAATAGCTCCATTTCTGTCCACCTGGAATGAGATAATGGGTTTCATCTGGCCACACAATGGGTGACAAGGATGTTTGCACAACCTCAATGACTTCCCAGGGAGGGAGTCTGAGCAGGCAATTGGGATTGGAAAGTGTTACCAGAGATGAGGCTTAATAACATCTTGGGCTCTTCTTAAATCCATCATGCCACTCCCTTGTTATTGTGAAGGGATTACGCTTCCTCCTGGATTAAATAATGGGATATTCCCTGGTGTGTGTGTAGGTGCTTGTAAAGCTTTGGCAAGTTCATTCAGAAGTTGCCTGGAATTGGAGGAAAGATCTTTTGCAGTCTCCGTTCTGGGCGGCCTCAGAGCCGTGGGTTTGAGGGTCTGTTTTGGGGTTCTGGTGTTTCAATAACAATGTTGTGTGATCATAGGCATTGCAGCACTACAATTTTTTTTTACTATATTCCTCTGCCACTCTATCTCACTCTGATCTTCAGCCTTCTCTGCCAAAAAGTGCTTGTGACTCACCAAACTACAAATCCAGGATTCCATAGCCATAGCAGTTCAAGTGGTGCCAAACTGCATTAATTCTACATTATAGATGCACCAAAACACTTCAAACCACTTGACCATCCAATTTCATAAAATGTCCTTTGGAAACAAAGTTGCTTCATAATCAGCTTTCTGTTCTGGGGTCATTCAAACTATTGAAATAGAAATGCAGGATTTTGATATTTCCTCATTGAAACATTATTTCCATTTTTGAGAAGTTGTTTTTCACTGTTCTATCTATTTAAAAATAACCATTTCCAAATAATCATGTCTGGTCCTGCCACAAAATTGCTGTGCATGCCATCTTATTCTAGGGATGATGATGTTCTAGGACACACACATACACATATAAAACATTTTGCATATTTTACATATTACATATTTACATTTTACATATTAGAACAGAGCAATGAGAACTGATTTTCAGAAAGTCTGTAAAAAAAGCCAATGTGCAGTGGTGGTGAGAAAGTTTATCACCTACAAAGCCCTAAACAGTTCAGGACCTGCCTATTTTCACAATCGCATCTTCCCCTATGAGCCAGCATGTACCCTAAGATCATCCGGGGAGACTCTTCTCTCACTTCCACCGCCATCTCAAGCACGGTTGGTGGGAACGAGGGAGAGTGCCTTCTCAGTGGTGGCTCCTCGGCTCTGGAACTCTCTACCTAGGGAGATCAGACTGGCACCTACTCTGTCCATTTTCCCTAAGGACCTAAAAACTTGGATATTCCACTGTGCCTTTCACCAGAGAATTAGCCCGATCTTACCAAAGCTCCTGCACTTTAGTTTGGCCCCCTATCCTGTAACTCTGACAGTTTAATGTCTAAGGACATTTCCCTCCCTTCCCGGCCTTATTGAATTTTGCACTTTCACTTGGCTCTATTTAGGAACCACTGCACAAACCCTGAGTCTTCTGAACACAGCATCCATCATCGTTCTGCCATGATATTGTTTTTATAATGTTTGCTTTGTTATGGATATATATTTTTACCTGATGTGTCGGTTGATTTTATTTTATTGTGCTGTGTTCTAATCTGTATTCTCCAGGCTTGTCCCTTTGTTAGCTGCCCTAAGTCCCTTCAAGGAGATGGAGGCAGGATATAAAAATAAAGTTATTATTATTATATTATTATAAAGTTTGACTTGGAAATCCAGGTCATAAAACCAATTGGATGATTCTGGCCCAGTGACTTTTCATCTCAGCTTGGCTTCTCTTGCAGGGCTGCTTTGAGCTAACATGGAGAGAGTCGTGGGTGCCACCTTGAACTTATAGTAGGAAAGTCAGGACATAAATGTAACAAATAATTTCATGCCAGGACATTACCATAATGCCTAAATGTTTACAAGAAGTGGTTCACAAGAAGTCCTATGGTTCTCTCCTAGGTGTGGTAGAGCATTAGACAAACATCTGAATGTCATAAAACTGAACTTTAAAAATTGCTCTCCTCTTTCCATACCTCTCCATATGCTCAAACCAGTTTACAATCTGAATCTGTTTAAATTTATGTCCCACCTGAAGGTGGTGCTTATGTGCTGTTAAATGAGACCTGGTTTGTGCCATCACACTGGACAAATAACAGAAAGAATTTATATGCTGAAATTTCAAAACTACCCCCAAATGATTAAAAGACGTATTTATAATTCCAGCTCTTCTTATTGAAGAAACAACCTCTGACCTAAGGCAGTAAAGTAGATGAAGTCAGCTTATCGTCAACATAAAGTAAATTCAGAATAAGTTCAGAGATTCTTACAGAACTAGACATGGAGGCAATAAACATTCCGTCCACTCACGGGCTAGTGACAATTAAAAATACCTATTTGAGTGCTATGAAAATTATATTTCTTACACAACCCAAACTCAGATACTCATATATAAAAGATGAAAACTGATTAAGTGGCAAAATAAAAATCTGTCTAATCCAGTCCTGGATTATGAAATACATATTCATTATGTACAGTTGTGCTAATTACCTGTCTAAAATTCAGATGGAGGGAAACACACATAGTAGCTAACTGCAAGGAAAGGCTATCTTCTTACGCAATACCATTTTTTTTGTTTTCCTAAGAGGCCTGTTGTTGTTTCTCTTTCTCTACCAGTAAAATGCAATACAATAAAACATAAAAAATTAAAAAATGCAAACATTTATTTATTTATTTATTTGCTGCATTTATATATCGCTTTTCTCTCCCCAAGGGAACTAAAAAAATAACCCACCTTGCTACAATAAATTTTTAAAAACCCAACACACTATAAATCAATTTCCATAAGCTAATGAAAGAAATGTAAAAGCAGCATGTCCAGCTTGATCAAAAACTATTGTGGTTTAAAAGTTCTTCTGAATGCTGCAACTAAAAGGGCAAATCCTACATCCCTTGAATGGAAACCTTCTTGGCTGGAAGGAAATTAATCACTGCAAGACTGTTATGCCAAGCAAGTTGATGCATAAGAACTGGCGCAGATAAATAAGCCAGCTAACAGCTGTTTTTTCAGGCGGTGAATTCAGAAAGCAAAGACTTGCAAGATCCAACTAGAATATATGGCTGGTATTCTGATACTTGGATATGAAATCTGGCAGTTATTTGCCGTAATCAGAGATGAAAGTGGTATCCAAGATGGAGGGATTGTTGTGTTGGCCAGCAAGTGGACATGGAGAGAGAGTTCAGTATTATTTCTCAAACACTCTGAGGTCCCATAGCAAGTTTTGCAATGCAACTGACATGGGTTTATGTGGGATGACCTCTGAGGGCTTGCCAGAAATTTCAGTTAATGGAGGGTAAAGTTGCCATGTGCTGCCTTGACACCCTCCTGATGCCCAACTTGACATCCTGCTTACTCTCCATCTCAGTCTCTCCCTCTGTCCTTCCTTCCTATTATTATTATTATTATTATTATTATTACATTTACATTTACATTATTTTACTTTATTATTTTTATTATATTTATTATTTTACTCTATTGTTATTGGTATTATTACATTTACATTATTTCACTCTATTAATATTTTATTATTGTTTTTATTTTACTCTATTATTATTACATTTATTATTCTACTCTATTATTACTGTTTTTACATTTCCATTATTTTACTCTATTATTATTTTTATTATATTATTTTACTCTCATTTACATTGAAGAAGGTTAGAATAATGGTTTAATCAGAATTGTACAGTCTTATCTTAAATTACAGTTTTATGTAAATATTCAAAAACTTCAACTTACTGATTATATTGGTATCTATTTTTATTTTGAAATTTACCAGTGGCTGCTGCATTTCTCACCCTCGACGTATATTCGAATCAATGTGTTTTTCCAGTTTTTTGTGGTAAAATTGGGTGCCTTGGCTGATATTCGGGTTGGCTTATACTAGAGTATATTCAGTAATTCACTAGAAAAGACACTCAAGCACAATTGGGCAATACATGCATTCATTGTAATAAGCACTAACGTAATCTCTAGCAGCTATGGTTTTGAAAAGATCAGATAACAAAGGATAGGAAAGATTCAGCCTGAAATTTGGGGGCCTTCCTACTGTAAATAAATACATAAATAATAAACGGAGAACCACTGCAATAGAGCACATGCTGGCTGCCTTATCTAGGGAGCTTGATTGATTACTGAAAATAGCTTGGAGCTCCAACAAAGCTACAGGTGTGCCAAGTATGTCCACAGATTCTGTAGTCCTGGTAGTATCTTCAAGAGAGAACCAGTACCTGGTGATAGTGCAGGCGTGATGTGTTATTTTGCTACATGGCCAAAACTGTTGCCCCTAAATATATTTCCTACAGGATGAATGGAAGTGAATAAAACCAACAACGAATGAGAGCTGATAAGACAGGCCAAGAGAGACAAAGATCAGGTGGCCATCTCAGGTCAGTACTGTTCATATTAAAGCAATCTTGGCCTTATATACAGGGTTTGCACCTTTGTTTGGTACTCAGTAAATTCAGGCAGTTGCATTCCATAGCAGCAGGAAATGTGGAACTGTGTGTGAGAAACGGAGGGAGGAAAGGGACTGAAGAGTGGGTTTGTTGTGAATGGACCTCATCATTAGCAGAAAGAGACAAAGACCTTCTCATTACCTCTCAACAGAGTTTACTGCCCAGTGTTTCAGTAGATTAGTCATTCTGCAAGGCACACACTTTTCACCCTGGAGATGTTTATTTCCCAGAAGGCCACTGAAGTACCTAGGAATAGATTTTTTTTTTTTGCATTGGACTTTTATTCCTAACAGCTACCAAATTTAGGACTTTTAGAAGAGGACAGGGCAGAATCATATTCAAAAAGCATAGTATGAAGGAAGCATAATGTCATTTCCCACCATAGTTAAATCACATTTAAAGGAAGGAATTGTGCCCCTGGATATTGCTTGTTTCAGTTGGGGCTAGTTTCGGCATTTACTGATAATTTAGTGTTATATTTTGTTGCAGCTAAACAAAGAGGCAACAGCTCTGGTAATTTTAGGAGTTCTAATCACAAATTATAATATATTTGTTCCAAATCCATTACAGAAATGTGTGCATTCACAATGTCTTTAATTTGATGGTTGTTTTAATGTGCTAAACTGCTTAATTGTCATTTTGTGTTGATGTGATGGATTGCTTAATTTACTACCACAATTTATTGTGTTTTTAGTTGTAGTTGTTTTGTAATCATGTTGTGACTTGCCCTGGGTCCCAGAACTGGAATGAAATTTCGGATTCTTTTCCTAAAAAATAAATCTTCATTAAAGTGACTGTAGAAATGCCACCATTTCAAACAGCTGGAGAATCAATATTTTCCAATATTTCTGGACTATAATTGTATAGGTGCAGTGAAAAGGTAACCTCAATATTATATTGTTTTACTACAACTCCCAGAATCTCCCAGATGTTATTCCCCAGTAGTTTTGCAGATTCGAGAATCCTGGACATCGGAAGCTGCCAAAGCTCTGGATGTGGCCATGTTTCAGTATCCAACATAAATTTAATAAAGCCCTGATGCCACAAAAATGTAGTATAAAGGGGCCATGGTGGTGCAATGGTTAAACCATGAGCTGCTGAACTTGAGGACCAGAAGGTTGGCAATTCGAATCTGTGGGATGGGATGAGCTACCGCTGTTAGCCCCAGCTCTTGCCAACCTAGCAGTGCGGAAACATGCAAATGTTAGTAAATCAATAGGAAGGTAAACGGCACTCCATGCAGTCATGCCAGCCAAATGACCTAGGAAGTGTCTATGGACAACACAGGCTCTTTGGCTTAGAAATGGAGATGAGCACCACCCCAGAGCCGGAGATGAAGGGGAAGTCATTACCTTTATTTGTGGGTCTGTGTTTCATTGTTTCAAGGCACTGAATGTTTGCTTTGTGTCTGTATATCCTGGAATCCACCCTGAGTCAATCCTGAGGCCAAGTTTCCAAAACTCACCATTCTTACTGAAAGGAGAAGTAAGCATTGCAATCCCCAGGCCTGCAAGTATGTTTCTGCCTAGGATTCAAATCCAAGTTAGAAAATTATTTGTTCCTTTTCAGTACAAATATAAACAGGTTGGCCCAAAATGAAAAAGAGAAATATGTCTGGAAAAAGCAAGCTTGGCTGTGAAATGCTAACAAGTAAAAAAAAAAGTTAAAACACCAAAGAAAAATGGCATCAAGAAAACCATCAGGGCATTACCTGTTATACATTTAGCAGAATAAAAAAGCCTTCACTTGGAGCCAAAAAAATAATAGGTAAGGCGTCAATCAAATCTTTCTTTTTATTCCTCACTCTCTCCTCCCACAATTCCTCAATATAGAATCACAGGGTTGGAAAAGACCACCTTGTGATTCAGTCCAACTCCATTCTGCCAAGAAGTAGGAAAATCGCATTCAAAGCACCCCTGACAGATGGCCATCCAGTTTCTGCTTAAAAGCCTCCAAAGAAGGGGCTTCCACCACACTTCGAGGCAGAGAGTTCCATTGCTGAACAGCTCTCACAGTCGGGAAATTCTTCCTAATGTTCAGGTGGGACCTCCTTTCCTGTATTAGAAGAGTTTCTTTTTTTACAGCTAGGAGAGAATCCTTGCTGGAGCCTGAAGAGGAAAGTGGGCATAGCTTTGCCATTTATCTGCCCTGAGTCTCCTAAAGTCGGAAGGGTCATCTAGACTACCTATTTGGAAGGCCTCCTAGACTGGCATAGCGCTAGAAGGGGCACCCAAATGCATTCTTGACCATAGCTTAGTGCATCTTGTAGCAGGAAGTATCTGAAGGGTATTGAAATCCCACCTCATAGCTTAAGATCATCCATGGTCCCGCCAGCCTCACAAGTGCGCTTGATGGGGATGAGAGACAGGGCCTTCTCAGAGGTGGCCCCACACCTGTGGAACTCACTCCCCTGCAAGATCAGGTCGGCTTCTTCCCTTCTTTCTTTTAGGAAGAAGGTTAAATCATGGCTTTTGGACCAGGCCTTTGTACAGCAAGCATGACAGTACCTTGGATGTTGAACAGGACTGAAATTGGCTATTTGGTTGATGGCAATGTTTTACACGTGTTTTTAACTTAATGTTTTATGTATTGTTTTAAACTGTTGCTATTTGTGTTTATATTTGTATTAGATTGAGGCTTTGAATTGTGGCCGGTTTGTGAGTCCCCCTTCGGGGGTTGAGAAGGGCGGGATAGAAATATTGGAAATAAATAAATAAATCAGAAGGGATCCCTAAAGGCCATCTAGACTGATTGTTAGACTGTCAAGTCTAGCATAGAACTTGATAGGGCAGCATACAAATAAAGTCTAATTATTATTATCATGTCTTTGTATTGCACTGAGCATAAGGATAGGAATGAAATGTCTATGGACAAGTAAGGAAGTTAATAGGATATTTATTCAATTCACTGTAGAAACCAAACTGTGCCTTCTTTTCAATAGGATGACATGGCCCTTCGTTCCCTTCAGCCATGGATTCACTGGCCTTAAAAGACCTATGGCATACTACAGAGTGAAGAGCAGAGGGAGAAGATCAAACAAGTTAGTTTCATCTCTGAATTCCATTGAAAGTTGTTGGCAAAGTATACAATTTTTTTTTAAAAAAATAATAAAACCTGGAACACTGTGTCCAGTTCTAGATGCCACAATTCAAAAAGGATATAGGGAAGCTGGGATGTGTCAAGGGAAGGGCAACCAAAACAATAAAAGCTCTGGAAGCCAAGCCCTATGAGGAGTGTCTTTGGGAACCGGGTATGCTTAGCAAGAAGAAGAGAAAGTTAACATATAACATGATAGCCATGTGTAAATGTTTAAAAGGAGACTTCAAACATCAGAGGACACAAAGTAAAGAGATTCCAACCAAACATTAGGAAGACCTTCCTAACTGTAAGAACTGTTTGACAGTGGAACACACTCTCTTGGAGTCTGATAGAGTCTTCTTGTTTTGAGGTTTTTATACAGAGGTTGGATGGCCATCTGCCAGAAGTGCTTTGATTTCTGCATGGCGGGGAGTTGGACTGGTTGGCCCTTGGGATAACTTCCAACTCTATCATTCTATGAAAACAGAGGAAACCATATTGTACCTGATCTGACTAAATGTGTATCTAGTTTGGGTGGGCAACAATAGGAGATTCAGGAGATCACCCACCAACATACCACCTAAAGAGGAGGAGGTAGCAATTGACTATTTCAATCCCAAGACAGAGCAAAACTATGTGTATGAGAGTCAACTCCAGTTTAGTTCCAGCTGTTTTCAGGCTGGGTTTTTCAATGAGGAATAAATACAATAGAGTCTCACTTATCCAACATAAATGAGTCAGAAAAACATTGAATAAGTGAAAATGTTGGATAATAAGGGGCGATTAAGGAAAAGCCTGGGAGCCCCTGGTGGCATAGTGGGTTAAACAACTGAGCTGCTGAATTTGCTGACTGAAAGGCTGGTGGTTCAAATCTGGGGAGCAGGGTGAGCTCCTACTGTTAGCCTCAGCTTCTGCCAACCTAGCAGTTTGAAATGCAAATGTGACTAGATCAATGGGTACTGCTCTGGTGAAAAAGTAACGGCACTCCATGCAGTCATGCCAGCCACATGATCTTGGAGGTGTCGATGGACGACGCTGGCTCTTCGGCGTAGAAATGGAGATGAACACCAAGCCTCAAAGTTGGACACAACTGGACTTAATGTAAGCGATAAACCTTTACCTTTACCTAAGGAAAAGCCTAGTAAACATCAAATTATGTCATTTTAAAAATTAAGCACCAAAACATCATGTTTTACAACAAATCGACAGAAAAAGCAGTTCAATACCCAGTAACTTTATGTAGTAATTTCTGTATTTACAAATGTAGCACCAAAACATCACAATGTATTGAAACAGCTTTGGATCCGGGCAGTGGGTAGACTGCGTTGGATAATACAGAATGTTCGATGAGTGAAGGCTGGATATCGTAATGGTGAAAAGCTCCATATTCTTTAGTATTGTCTGTTCTACAAGTTTACAGAGAGTCCTGATACCTCTTCAGTGGGTTCAGACTCACATTATTCAGTTATTGTGAAATGTGGAGCAGTTAAAAATGCATTCATGAAGTGTTTTCTACATTTGTGCAGAATCTGACATCTTACAGAGAGCATGCCTCTAAGAAAATGAAGATACCATCCTTTATAGCTGCTGTATATTATTTGCCTATCAGGTGTAAGAAGCAAATTTGCTCAGCACTTTCTTTTGCCTTTTTATCTTCAAGCACTTTACATACATTAATAACTCTAACACATGTAATCCTTCTTAATCCCTTCAATTAAGCACTTAAGTACATTGTGAGATTCCTGCAAATATCCAAGCTCCTTAGGGGATATAAGTGAAAGAGATGGTATCCAAGAAACTGCGTGTCACTTGTGCTCCTGAATTATCCAAGATTGCAGCCCTCCTATGGGTTCTTCAATAATATGACTAAAGCTGCCTTATCCCAATGCGTAATTATTTCTTTTTTCCTGTAAAAACCCATCTACACTGCCATATAATGCAGTTTCATAATGCAATTGAACTCCATTGAATATGAAAATGCACGGTATGGTAGTGTAGATGATGCTTAAGAATGATGCAGACAACAGTTAATTCAGAGAAATTGAGATCCCATCTACATGGCGATATAATGTTTGAAACTCCATTACTGTTGCACTCCAGGCCTAGAAACACCTATGACCACAGCACCACACAGGAGTCCACAGTATAAACAAACCATTTCTTGTAAAAACGCATCAATATATATGAAAAATCAGGAATGAAGAAAGAAGATATATAATTAAAAAAAGGGGGTTAGCAATAGGTGATAACCAAACAGTAATCCAAATGTCCCATGCAGATCCCAAGGTAACACAGTCCAGGAACAGCCAAAAAAAATCACAAGTACACCATAATTCCACAAACAAAATGTATACTTAGTAAAACTTGATGAGGAATGCCAAAACAAGAACATAGAAAACTTCCAGAATATTTAAATACAAAACTGAGGCTTGACTTGAAACAAAAACCAGAGAAGTTAGGCTTAGCTTCTCACTTGAACACTTTTTTTTTGTCGTGTCAGGAGCGACTTGAGAAACTGCAAGTCACTTCTGGTGTGAGAGAATTAGCTGTCTGCAAGGACGTTGCCCAGGGGATGCCTGGATGATTTGATGTTTTTATCATCCTTTTGGGAGGCTTCTCTCATGTCCCCGCATGAGGAGCTAGAGCTGATAGAGGGAGCTCATCTGCCTCTCCCCGTATTCGAACCTGCGACCTGTCAGTCTTCAGTCCTGCCAGCACAGGGGTTTAACCCACTGCGCCACCGGGGGCTCCATACTTGAACACTACATTGCCTGAACTAACCCTTAGGTAAACGACTTGCTAATTAATAAGCATCCATTTATTTTTCCATGAATTTTCTCCCCAACTTTCCCATGTAATCACTCTGACAGGCACTATCTTCTGCTCTAATCTGTAAATGAAGACTTTTCTTGATCTCCGTAGCTCCAAGTGATTTCCCTGAGAACCTTCCGTATCACTTAGCTCTTCACCCAACTCCTTATCTAATGTTGCAGTTTCTGGCTCCTCTGACTGATCTTGAAGCCCTGCACTTTCTGAGTCAGGTTTTTCCCATAGGTAAAGGTAGTCCCCTGACATTAAGTCCAGTCATGTCTGACTCTGGGGTGTGGTGCTCATCTCCATTTCTAAGCCGAAGAGCCAGCGTTGTCCGTAGACACCTCCAAGGTCATGTGGCCAGCATGACTGCATGGAGTGCCGTTACCTTCCCGCTGGAGCGGTACCTATTGATCTACTCACATTTGCATGTTTTCGAACTGCTAGGTTGGCAGAAGCTAAGGCTGACAGCGGAAGCTCATGCCGCTCCCCGGAATCGAACCTGCGACCTTTCGATCAACAAGCTCAGCAGCTCAGTGCTTTAACCCACTGCGCCACCGGGGGCTCCTTTTTTCCCATAGAGAACCTTAATTTTCCTGACTTAAATATTCATCACTTTGTGCTCCAGGAAATCCCACAGGAAACCCCACAATCTCCTCTAAAACATCAGTGAACCCATCAACTTCAGGCTGGACTACAACAATTATATCGCCAGTGTAGACTCACATAATGTAGTTCAATGCAGTAAAACTTTATATGAGACTACAAAGCAGTTTCAAGCCACATCATATGGTAGTGAATATGGGACCAGAGATGATTGTGGAAAAGTTGGAATTGTGCAGCCCATGAGCTATACTGGCGGTTCCTAACTGTACCTTGAGATTTCTAAAGTGCCATAAACTCTTCTGCCAGAAATGTATTCAGCTGAAAAGGTGCTCATTGCCACCAGCTGTTTTGGAAACACTGAGTTTGGTTTAAAAGATGGTCAAAATGAATGAAATGGAAAAAAAAACCTACCCCTGACATAGCCATTCCTGTAAACTTTGTGTTAAAAAGGTCAGTATTTTATTGTGCTTCAGCATCTCATGGAATAAAAGTGGAAAGTTGTGCTTAGATACACTTCAGTTCCTATCAGCCCCAACCTAGCTCTCCCGGGATACTCAATGATGCTGGGGATTGGAGTAGTGCAACCTTTCGAAGGCCAACCATATATCATGGATGCTAGCCTTCTTTGTAATCATTCCTTGTATCCAGCATTAGCAATCTTGCCACCAATCTTTCTTTTTCAAATGATTTGCCACAGTTTGGCTTCAAATGTTCTGCCTCCTGCTGCTGAGTGACATTTTGAGCCCCCCTTTTTTCTTTCCAGTTTCACATTATCTCCTTATCTTGGCAGAGAGTCTGAGCCTTTGTTCTACTCTTTAGATTCCAGAGGCAATGACAAGTATGTTTACCAAATATTTCGCCCCATTTTTCTATGGAAGCATGCAAAGAAGAAAAAAGCTAATAATCTCAAGACAATATATGTCAATGATCAGGACTGTCTCCCCCCCCCCCCCTCCAATGAGATCTTGTTCTCAGATGTAAGAATGAGCTATAGCCATTTTCCACTCAACAATAATTGAAGGGGATGGCTCATTTGAAGTTTAATCCATGAGAATCAGAAAGACCCGGCATGCTGGTATTGTGCCTTGTCCTCACGGTGACCCCGTGTGGTTCCAATCCCACGTCTCAGTATCAATGCAAGCCGCCCCATGGGGATGGGCACTCCCTAATCTACCTTCAGGAACCCAGTGAGATTAAATAAAAGATGCAAGATTTATTTACAAGCTGAGCTGGGTCTTGCAGTTTTACATTTCTCTGTTGCATAGTTCAAAAGGCATTGCCAAACTTCAGCCAGCTCGACAAATGTTACAATGATGTAATTTAAGACATCCATCTACCAAAAAAAAGAAAGGATGGTTGTGGTCAAACAAGGCGGGGCAGGGGCAGAGGATTGCATGGAGACTTCTAAGAAAGAGGCTGTTCAGGGGATAAATCACAACCGCATTTAAATAAACAGGTGGCGTGTGCATGTGTGTGTGCCTTTGAGTTGCCTACTGATTTATGGCAACCCCATGAATTTCTTGGCAGGGAATACTCAGAGGTGGTTTTGCCAGTCCTTTCCTCCGAAATATTGCGTACATCACCTTGCATTCATTGGTGGCCTCCCATCGAAGTACTAACATGGGCCAACCTTGCTTGACATCCAAGATCAGAGGGGATCTGGTGCTTTAAACTGTATAACGCACATTGGGTCATATCGGAATCCTGGCTGACAAGTAACACTTCCAAACACTGGCTGAAGCACATGCGTTCTCAGTGTGTGAAAATATACGATGCTTGTGGCTCTCAAATCCTATTCATATCCCATTCTGTGATACTGAGAAGGACCTAGAACATTGGTTCTCAACCTCTGGGTCCCCAAGTGTTTTGGCCTACAACTCCCAGAAATCTCAGCCAGTTTATCCGCTGTTAGGATTCCTGGGAGTTGAAGGCCAAAACATCTGGGTACCCCCAGTTTGAGAACCACTGACCTAGAACAACTAAACTTGAGAGAGTCCTCAGTCACTGAAAAGCCGTAACCAGGTTTTGAGAAAAGGTCAAGGTAGGATAATTCAGGACCTGGGAGAGCTCCCGGGGAGGCAGTTATTAAGGCAGGGGTTCTGCACCTTTTTTGTTCCACAGACCCTTTTACCAGTCAAGAGAAAACCACAGGCTGCTCTCAGAATGCAGTGGCAGTTTTATGACATGCAACATTGGCATGTCTTTAAATTAAATTGTTGTTTGTATACAACAGGACTGTGATCACAGGTGATCTAGCATCTGGTCTAACAACTACTAAATTTCCAAAGTATGGATTTTTTTTTCGTGTCAGTAGCAACTTGAGAAACTGCAAGTTGCTTCTGGTGTGAGAGAATTGGCCATCTGCAAGGACATTGTCCAGGGGACACCAGGATATTTGATGTTTTACCATCCTTGTGAGAGGCTTCTCTCATGTATGGATGAGCATAAGCAATATTTCAAGATATGCAACACTTGAATGTGATACGAATTGAATATTACAGGCCGTCCCTGAGTTACAGACAAACATCCAACTTACAAATGACTCATAGTTAATAACAGGGATGAGACAACAGGAAAGTGAGAGAAATCTACCCCTTGGAAGGGACATCCAGTTATTATCATGGGGAAAAGAGTGTCTCCACTGAAGCTTTATCACCAATCCTTCTTCCCACAACAAGTCATTTATTTCAAAATCCAATTATCACAGAGCCAGAAAGTGAGGTGAAATATTCTGAATAGGGGCACAGACAGCAAAACAATCAACACAGTTGTGTTAACCCTCCCCTATGCTGTCCAAAGGATACACACATACACACACATTTGGCTGGAGTTACACTTAAAAATGTAGCTGTTCCGACTTATATACAAATTCAACTTAATGACAAACCTACAGAACCTATCTTGTTTGTGACTTGGGGATTGCCTTTACTGTAATTTACTGTGATTTGAAACAAATAATAATAATAATAATAATAATAATAATAATAATAATAATAATATACTTTATTTATATTTCACTCTATCTCCACAGATTACAGCGGATTACAGGCACATATATGTTAAACATTCAGTGCCATTATACAATTGACAAAGACAGACAGTACATAAACAGAGGCAAGGCTTCCCTCTTTCCATCTCCAGCATCTGGCTGTGTTCACCTCAGCCATGAAGAGGTGTTGTTTCATTTTTCCACACCGAGGAGTCTGTTGTCCGTGGATGCCTTTCCTGGTTGGACTTTTGCTGACATGTTGTTTTCAGGGTGCCTTTTACCTCCTCGCCAAGTAGTCCCTATTTATCTACTTACATTGTTGTTTTCGAACTGCTAGGTGAGCAGAAGCTGAGCTGACAGTGGGAGCTCACCCCAACCCAGGCTTGAACTGCCAACCTTCTGGTCAGCAGAATTTTCTATAGCAAGTGGTTTAACCCACTGTGCTAGCCCAGCCCAATTGTAAATTATTGCATCCATAAGTGAAGGAAATGCTAGGTTTCAGTTAGAGGTCAAGAAAAAATAAAGATAATTTGATTTTTTTAAAAACTTCAGTCTTATGGCTCCCCTGAAACCTTTACATTGACCCCTGCTTAGAGAATATCCCAAGACTCCTCTCCAAAAAATTGTCTTCTTCTTTTGCTTTTCTTTTTGACTTTGCTGCCTGGAGATGATGGGAATTATAGTTCAAAACATCAATGTTAAAATGAGATACTCTTTAATTTTTGGAGATATAACAAAAAATGGAGGCAGAATTCTATTCAACTGCTTACTCAGAAAATGAACCTGTTTCAAACTTTATGTAATGTACTGCTTTAACATGGTAAGGTTAGCTATGGCTAACTTTCACATTTAGGTTTAAGCTGATTCTGCTTGTGAACTGCCTTGGTTCCCCTTCCAGGAGAAAGAGATGTACAGTCATCCCCTGCTAATTTGGCAGCTCAGGGACCAGAGCACTGTCAAAAAGTGGAAATGGTCGAAAAGTGGAAGCTAGCATTTTTTTTCTAGCATGCAAATACTAGAAGACTGGGCACTAGAGGGCAGTGAGTCGTTTCAAAAAGAGAAAAACAGTGAGAAGACTTAGAGAAAATACAGTGTGCTAAGTGGACTGAAAGGAGGAAAAACAGCATGGTCAAGAGAGTGAACCGGGGTTGAAAGTACAGTACATGGTTATAATTTAGATTTGTTGAAAGACTGGAACTTTGAAAAACAAGCTGATGAATAGTGGGAGATAGTTATATAAATAAAATTAAATTAATTGGCCTTAATGTATGGCTTTATCTGAGAGGGAATGCCAGGCTTGAGTGTGGGAATTTCATTAGGATGAAGGCACTAGAAGAAGGTGTTAACTCTTCTCCCGCCTTCAACAGAGTGCAGACCAGATTTGCATAGTTCTGTTCCTCACTTTGGCCCCATCTACACTGCCATATAATACAGTTTGAAACTAGATTATAAGGTCAGTGTAAACTTGGACAATGCAGTTCAATGCAGTCACACTGCATTATATATGAGTCTACATTGATCAAACTGCATTAAATGGAAGTGTGGATAGGTTCCAAGAAGTCCAGTAGTAATGATGGAGAGAATCCCGCCAGGCTCCCCCAGGAAAAGTTCATCTGGCATGAATTCTTCCAAACCTCTCATATACCATATTATCAATCTTTGTTGCTAACTGCTTATTGGTTATTGAGTTTGCCTTCATTTTTGCTGTTACTTTTCTGGTCATGTTATTGACTGGATCTGGATTGTATTGATGCCTTGAAATTGTATTGTTCTACCTTGAGTGTCATTTTGGGGGGAAATGCAGCATCTGAACTCAATTAATAAATAATACATTAGTCTTATTTTATATTTGATTTTGTATGACAGTTAGAGAATGCATTTAATAAAGCAGACACCAAACATAACAAATAAATATAATTGTCTTTCTGTATAAAAATGAAGGAGATAGGTGGGAGAAAGTTGTCTTGAGGAACCTGTAAGAGCAACGGATGTATTTACTTTAGTATGAACCAACATGGATTAACATTGATTTCCTCAGAACGTATGATGAAGTACATTTTAATCCATGAAAGATTAAGCTAAAATAAATAAACTGGTTAGCCTTAAATATGCTACAAGACTCTCCTTCCATCCTCTCTTCCTTTATTTTTAAACAAACTAGAGCAAAATATGAAACATGTTTAAGAAAAGCAGGACAGATACCTGAAATACATTTGTGCCTCTCCAGTTATCATCTAGTTGAACCCTCACCTGCCTACAGATAGATCTTTGGAGAGTATTATATTGATATTTTATATTTTGGAAAGCAACTTTGATATCTAATCCTCATTCAAGATTATTGCTGCTCGTAGAAGGGTGTGTCAAGTTGCACAAAACACAACACATAGGTGCCTTCAGTTGCATGGAGACTCTCCACACAATCAAGACAATCCAGAGACTGAAAAACTTCAAATATTATAGCCAATACATGGAACTGTCAGAAGATAAATGAAGACTAGAAGCTAAATAATATAGTTTAATCAGTATCTGCAATTTGGCTGAGTTTCAGTCTTTTTCTTACTCTCAAGTGAGTGTGTTCATTCCCAGTATAGACTGTGCTTATCATGCACAGGTAAGAGAAGTAAGGGACTTCTCGTTTGCAGGAGTTGCATCCCCATCTTACATTGTTCTCTTCCACAAGCATTAGAAAGACAGACAAGGGCAAGTTACTCCCATGGAAGGAATGATTTAATGTGTGTATTTGTATGTGTTTATGCTGAAGTTCCACTATCTGTGTACAACTGTCCTAATCTAGATCAGCTCCAAGCACACATTTGGGAACAAGAAAAAAATTCAGATTCAGCTCTGTGATATGTACTTGCTGTACAGTTTAGCTCTAATCCCATCCATTTCAACTAAGTATATGTTTTCAGACCTAGACATATTGACATGTGTGATCTTTATAAAGTAATTTTTGAAAGCACATGTTTTAGTGTTAAGGAAGTAGGCAAGCACGCACATGGAAAGCCCTGGCTTCCACCTCTTTTGTTTAACTGCCTTTCTTGTTGGCTGGAGTGGGTCATTGGATCTGATTCTGTCATTGCCATCTGCAGCCTCTACAGAAGTCAACAGCTCAGTTCCCATGCCTTCTTAAAAGATGCTGCGCACATGCTGTACCACGTGTCCGTGGGGTTACTATAGCAGCAATGGGAGTTCAAGTCCCTTGCCAAGCTGTGGAGACAGGACCTAAAGACAGAGAAATAGGAGACAGAAGAGGGAAACGGAGCAGTAGGCAGACAGGGATAATAGTTATTCACAATTTAGTAATACTCATCTTTTTGAAGTCTTTTCTACAAATCTCACCTATTGTGTGACGAAGCCATGTGAATGAGTAGCACTCCAAAAAGCAACAACTTGAATTTCATCTCAGCCACATACTCATTAGATGATTATAAACAAGGCTGGTCCACTTTTCATAGCTATTGTGGCGTTTTTTTAAATTGAACATGATGATAGTCCATAAAAGCTCCTGCTATTCTTCTTGTTGCTATTATTATTTTACTGACACAAAAGCACAGTATGTCACAGCAAATGAGATCTATATGCTGGATTTCATATCACAAAATCACAAATCGAACACTTCCCAAGTGTCTAGGACTGTGTGATGTATATTCGAATGATGCGTGCAGATCCAAGTAAGGTGGCCTTTTGCAGTTGACCGTGATTTTGTCGATGTTTATTGATTCCAAATGCTGGCTGAGATTTTTTGGCATGGCACCCAGTGTGCCAATGATCACTGGGACCACCTGTACTGGTTTATGCCAGAGCCTTTACAGTTCGATTTTGAGGTCCTGATAACGGCTGAGTTTTTCCTGTTGTTTTTTCTCAATGCAGCTGTCACTCGGTATGGCGACATCAATAATCCAAACTTTTTTCTTTTCCACAATCATGATGTCTGGTGCATTGTGTTCCAAAACTTTGTCAGTCTGGGTCCGACAGTCCCACAGTATTTTTGTGTGTTCATTTTTCACTACCTTTGCAGGTTTATGATCCCACCAATTCTTTACTGCTGGTAGGTGGTACTTGTGACATAAGTTCCAGTGAATCATTTTGGCCACAGAGTTGTGCCTCTGTTTTCAGTCAGTCTGTGTGATTTTTTTGCAACAGCTGAGGATATGATCAATGGTTTCATCTGCTTCCTTGCACAGGCTGTATTTTGGGTCATCCGCTGATTTTTCAATCCTGGCCTTAATGGCATTTGTTTGGATTTTCCCCTCTTCCTCTGTAGCTACCTAATATATGCCTATTAGAGTCCATATAGAAACAGAGCACAGAAATATTAACTTTGGGATTACAGCTCTCATGATCTCCCAGTCTTCTAGGGTTTCTTGGAGTTTTTGCTCCCCAAAACAACTTTCCTATTCTCTGGAAACTAGAATGGGCACATTTTAGTCCATGTGGGATATTTTATATGCCATTAATTTCAATGAGACTTCAAAACAGAAGGTTAATTTACCCACTGAAAACAATATGACTACAAAAAAATGAATTTGGCTGGATTGGGAATGTTTTTATGTAATGTTCATAATTCAATCAGATAATTTCTGTTCATTTTCACAAATCTGTGTTTCTTGCCTCAAAAGGGGGGATTCAAAAGACAAGTGTTCAAAGTGAGGCTCTGTACTTCCATTTTTTACATTTTCTAACATATAAACTGACTGTTGTAAAGAGGATTAACCATTAGACTTGAGCAACTGGACTTCAACATTCAACCCTGTTTGCTATTCACAGCCAGGCACGACCAGGTGTCCAGAATCCTAATGCTCTTCTTTTGAATTTGGATTCATCTGATCTGCATGCTAAACAAATTCCCATTGTTTTCAAACTTGAATTTATTTGTGGCCTTGAGAAAGAAGGGTTTTGTTGGTAATTGAACTTTAAACAGTTAGAAAAAGCCCTGAGAGCCATTGGGACACCAAACACACATTTTATTGAAAGATGGTTAGTTAAAAGACATCAGTAATCTAGAAAATTCTGCAATTCAGCCTTGTAGAATCCCTTTTGTTTTCAAATTACTTTGATCCATTATTATTATTATTATTATTATTATTATTATTATTATTATTATTTTCTATAGGGCTTTTTCAAAATAAACAAGATAAGCTGCTTCAGATGTGGGAAGAGGATCATTTGTGTTTTAAATATACAAGTAACAACAACCTAGATTAACTTTAATTTTTTTCCAGTGATGTGTGTCTTGGGACTCATCCATAATGCCATTATAATGCATATTGTACTGCATTATATGGTTAGTGTATTTATTTATTATATTTATTTAATACATTTATATTCTGCCCTTCTCACCCCGAAGGGGACTCGGGGTAGAGCACAACATACAAACGGCAAATATTCAATGCCGGGACATGAATAAATTATAAGCATACATAAATATTTTAAAAAATGTCTCAACATTAAAATACACTGTTTAAACGCATCTCAGTCACCTGCGTCTAGTTGGCATGGAAAAGTTTCCTTACTTACCTACTTAGGTGATCCCTCATTGTCCAAGTAAGATTGTCCCCCAAGGTCGGTGTACTGGCGTTGGGTCCGTAGGTAACTGTGGAGCCCTATTAATCAAAGCCCTCTTGACAAAGAGCCATCCAGCCATAGATATAGATATATAGATATATAGATAGATAAATAGATATGATGCACACACAGAGAGATATAGTATCATAGATTTGAAAGGGGCCCCTAAAGAAGAACAATATGTTGCATATTCCAGAGTAGGCAACCAGACACTCTCCACATCAACACTGACAAAGAAACAGCAAGCAATACTGTTTACTCACAAGCATAACGACATTACATATATTAGAAACCAACACTTTCTAATTACTTTATTTTCCAGATTACCAGACTGGGCCACAGCAATGCATGGCAGGGGATGCCTAGTATATATTTTAGCTATTCTTGTAAGCCGCTCCAAGCCCCAGGGGAGTGGCAGCATATAAGTTTGAATAATATATATATATATATAGAGAGAGAGAGAGAGAGAGAGAGAGAGAGAGAGAGAGAGAGAACAGCCTTACTTTGCGGATTTTTACTTTTCGCAAGTGGTCCTGGAACATAAGACCTGTGAACACTGTATATGAGTCTACACCAGGCATGGGCAAACTTCAGCCCTCCAGCTGTTTTGGACTTCAAAAAGTTGGGAACAACTGTTTTATTTAAAAATTAAAGAGGGAAAGTTAACATTTGTGTGCTTTGAGAATTAAGGTTTTTTTGTATTAATATTAGACTGAAGTTTAAAAGTTAATTCAGTATATATAACATGTAATCCGTGGCCCTCCAATATTTCCTAAAGACTAGATGGATTTCAGCTTTTGATCTTAGTAAGGCCTATAAGCTGCAGACTTAGGAAAGCATATAATCAAGTAGTATCTCAAAATTTCACCATTGTTTCACCATAGAAGTACTCGAAATAAATAAATAAATAAATAGTTTCCTGTCCATATCTAGTCTTTTGAATTTCATTAATGCAAAAGGGGTTGTATATCTGTTTATGCTTGTACTTTGCAAAACGCTGCAAGAATACCCAGTGATCAGGTGCAGCACAATATTCATCCGCTGCAAGAATACTCTTGGTTATCAGCCTTTAGAAATGTGACACTGTCATGTGATAGAGCTCTGGCATGGCCATTGAATGACACACAGTAGTCCTTTTGTTGTTATCGAAAATCAGTTGAATAAGGGAACCACAAATCTGCAGTCTCTTTCTGTATTAAAAGTTCATTGTCTGTAAAGGCAAACAGATGTGAGTAAAACAGAGATGGAATGATTCACCTAGGAAGAACAAAATCTCCCATTAGCAATGCCGCAAATGTAAAACCTGTCCAACAAGGCATTCATATTGAGAATGTTGGCAACTCTTACTAGTTGTGTGTGTGTGTTTTTTTATTCTAGAGAGTTGCCAGGCTGACTTCAAATACAGACTATTTATTCAACTGAAATCCACAGCACTTGGACAGCTCTCCCCAACCTTCACTACATTAAAAAAGTGTTATTATCAATCTAAACCCACTCAATCTATTTGTTACTGAAGTTTAAGACACCACATGCTGCAGCTAAGGGTTTATATGTGTTAGGAGAAGGGAAGATTTAGCTCTGGATGCATCTTTCTGCTCTGTGCACTATGAATGCAAGTGTTCATGTTTGGCATATCCCATTGATAACAATTTTGCTAGGGCTGAGTTGCTGTGAGCTATCCAGGTTGTATAGCCATGTTCCAGAAGCATTCTCTCCTGATGTTTTGCCCACATCTATGGCAGGCATCCTCAAAGATTGTGAGGTCAGTTGGAAACTAGGCAAGTGAGGTTTATATATCTGTGGAATGTGTAGGGTGGGAGAAAGAACTCTTGTTTGCTTGTAGGAAGTGTGAATGTTGCAGTTGGTCATCTTGATTAGCATTTAATGGCCTTGTAGCTTCAAAGCCTGGCCAGTTGCTGTCTGGGGTGATCTTTTCTTGGGAGGTGTTAGCTGGCCATAATTGGTTCTTATCTGGAATTCCCCTATTGTTTTAATGTTGCTCTTTATTTACTGTCCTGATTTTAAACTTTTTTTAATACTGGTAGCCAGATTTTGTTCATTTTCATGGTTGAAAATTGTTTCTGTTGAAATTGTTCACATGCTTGTGGATTTCAATGGCTTCTCTGTGTACATGGTAGTTGTTAGAGTGGTCCAGCATTTCTGTGTTCTCAAATAATATGCTGTGTCCAGGTTAGTTCATCAGGTGCTCTGCTATTTATTATTTATTTATTTGCTTTACTTCTATACCGCCTTTCTCAGCCGAAATGGCGACTCAAGGCGGTTTACATAGTAAAGGTTAACACAACAACATCAAGAAGGCAATTAAAAACACATTATACAAAACATCAAGTCAAAACAATCATTATCATAGGTGTGCGCCTCAGCAAACAAATCAGAATCAGAATCCGTAATCATAATCCTTATACCAATTCCTATGTTCAGTTTTACCATCTTACTGTATTTCATTGCATTATTAGCCAAACGCTTGTTCGTAAAGCCAAGTCTTGACCTTCCTCCGGAATGCCAGCAGTGAAGGGGCCTGTCTGATGTCCACAGGTAGGGTGTTCCACAGCCGAGGGGCCACCACCGAGAAGGCCCTGTCTCTCGTCCCCGCCAATCGCGCCTGCGATGCGGGCGGGACCGAGAGCAGGGCCTCCCCAGACGATCTTAATGTCCTGCTATGGCTGACTTCTCTGTTTGAATTAGTCTGCACAAAACATTGAAATCCACCAGCATGTGGAAAAATTCAACAGAAAGGAGGAGACAATGAAAATGAACAAAATCTGGCTACCATTATTTAAAAAACTCTCAAATCAGGACAGCAAATAAGGAGCAACACTCAAGAATCAATCAGGCCAGCTAACATCTCCCAACAAAGGATCCCCCAGGCAGCAACCAGCCAGGCTTTGAAACTATGAGACCATTAAATGCTAATCAAGGTGGCCAGTTGCATCATTCACAATTGCCTCAATCAGGCAAGACTTCTTTCTCCAACCCTTGACATTCCACAAATATATAAACCTCACTTGCTTGTTTCCAACTGACCTCTGAGGATGCGTGCCATAGATGTGGACAAAATATTAGGAGGGAATGCTTCTGGAACATGGTCATACAGCCCAGAAAACTCACAGAAACCCAGAGATTCTGGCCATGAAAGCCTTCAACAATACCTTTGCTAGAGCTGCCAGCATATTTAATATAGATGGTAGCTGAATCCAATGGCACTCAAAGTTCAATCACAGTATAGTGGCTTAAGGATTCCAGCACTTCGGTCACCTTCCACATGTGTGGATTTGACTTTTGTGGATTAGATTATTCACAGATTTGATTGAAATGTTCTCTCTTGAAATCTCAAGGGCTTTTCATTGCAATGATCAGCTTCCACAAGAAATTAATCATACAGTCATGCTGGAGGACTGTGAAGTCATCTCTCCAGACCAAAAACCCAAAAATACAGACACTAGAAAGCATTAACTACCTCCAATAATATGTTCAAGGGAAGGAGGGATTCAACCCTTCCTGCCTCACCAAACTCCAAACACATGCTCAATAGCTACTGAAATCAAATGGAATGCAGCCTCATCCCCTGCATTGGGTTTTCATATTGGCAGATATTTGCTCACATATTTATTTTTATTTTTATGTATATATGGCGATTTGGTGGTGGAAAGTGATATTTGCCCAAACTTCAGAAAATCTGGGAGTTTGCAGTCTCATTGGCAATAACTACTTTGTGAAAGGGCTTACTATGGATCTCCCTTGAGGCGGATCAAGATGCAGTGTAGGCACGCAGCCAATAAAACTGAAATAAATGAGAAACAAACAAAACAAGGAGTGAAAAACAAAAGAAGCATGATGTGGTGAGCACATTACCATGTTACCAGTGGTCTGTTATGACACGTACAGGCAAACCACATTGGGAAGTGAAGAGAAAGTTGTTTGTTTGCAAAAGGAATTTGTAGCTGGGTGTTTCAGAACATATCAATGGCAATCTCTAGGGAAGATTTGGCCATGTTATACAGTATACGTTTCTTTATACAGTTAGTTCCTTGTCGTGTTTCCTATGTAAGAGTGAAAACCTTCATTTTCTCTTTCTTGCTTGAAACCTAGCAAGATGGAGACTTGGTGCATTTGCAAAAAGGAAGTTTCCTAAAAAGTATAAGAATTAAACTTATTGAAACCAAATCTACTCTCTGCTTATGATGTCTGTGCACACTTTGCTTCACACAGGGAAAAGAAACCAAATTTTGCACAGATGTTGCTTGCATAAATTGAAAAAATCCTGACCAAAAAACTAAAATGCTTATTATCTCATGGAGATTGGCAACTTCTTTAAACACCCTGTCTCAATTAAAATGAGAAATTTAAATATAGTCTCCACATCCTTATTTTTCCAATTATAATAGTACTGCTGGTCTCATTCATGACTTTTCTGGGATCTTTTGTAGACAATTTAACAATTTCTCTGGGAATGCATGTATTTTATTCCCAGTAAATAACTTTGCATATTATTATGTGATTATGCAATTCAAGTCTTTGGGATACCCTATCTTATTCCCTGTATGCATGGATATGTGACTACAAGTAACTTATGAATCGATTGATGGGTGGATGGAAAAAAGTAAGGGAGGCCTAAAGCAAAATTGGGAAGAAAGGTGCTCTGCAGTCACAATGAAATTGTGTTTTTGTTTTTTTACTCTTCCTCTGATCCATATGGAGCTGCCTTGCTCAGTGGTTCCCAACCTGTGGTCCGTGGACCACCAGTGGTCTGCAAGAATGAAAATATGTTTTTTGGCCTTATTATTACTACACCGTTGCCTTGAAAGCATGCGGTGAAAGCAACTGGTCTCGCAAAACCCTCTTATAGTACCGAGGCAATGGGAATGTCAGGAGGGGAGAGGCTGATTACCCACGAAAGATTATTACTACCATCTCAGCTTTAAATGATTAAATATGGTTTTCTGTGGCTGAGCAGATGGCGATTACTGGCATACGTTCTGTATCAGAAACTAGAGCTGATGTGGTCTATTATTTATTTCTTTACTTCATTTCTACCCTGCCTTTCTCGACTTGAGAGGGGACTGAAGGCAGCTTACAAATTAGGCAAAAATTCAATTCCACACAGGTAAACAATAAAACACATCTCATAAAAATGTAAACAATCTAAGCATGCAAATTAAAACTCATAACAATCTATCAAGCAAATTAAAAACTACATATAAAATACCAAGTCATCCAATGCAAATTTCAGAATCAGCACCTGAAATAACCAAATCAAATCTAAAGTTGACCAAAAACTGATTTGTAACTATTTTGGTACTAATGTTGGAGAGTGGTCCCTGGTCAAAGTGGTCCCTGGTCAAACAAAGGTTGGGAACCACTGGTCTAGAGGCTCTGTATTTCAGCCTTGACTGCACCTGCCTCTTCACTACTAAGAGAAGTCTGTCATCTAGTAACCAAATGTGGTACTGAAAGACAGATTTAAAATACCAAATATTGATTAAACCATTCTAAAAATAAAATAATTCTGAGCAGAATGACACTTGGGTTCTGATAGTATGAATGATAATTGTCATGTACCTAGGTTTCACCACCGTAGAGTGATAACAGAAAGAGAGGGAGAGATACTCTCTTTTATTAGAATAGTGGGGTGTTATAAAATAAAAATGATGTTAATAAAATTATGGACAAAATGAACATATTTGTATGTTTGTGGGCTCCAAGTTCACAAGTTCAATTAAACATGGAGAGCTTTAAAGAGGAGCCAGGAATCCAAATTTCCCACTTGTAATCTTGGAGTCCTCATGAACAACAAGTTAAACATGAGCCAACAATGTCATGCAGTGGCAAAAAAAAAAAAAGCCAATGGGATTTTGGCCTGCATAAATAGGAGTATAGCGTCTATCCAGGGAGGGCATTCCACCCCTCTATTCTGCTTTGGTCAGACCACACCTGGAATCACACTGTGTCTAATTCTGGGCACCGCAACTGAAGAGATATGTTGACAAGCTGGAAAATGTCCAGAGGAGGGCAACTAAAATGATCAAGGGTCTGGAGAACAAGCCCTATGAGGAGCAGCTTAAAAAACTGGACATGTTTAGCCTGCAGAAGAGAAGGCTGAGAGGAGACATGATAGCTATGTATAAATATGTCAGGGGAAGTCATAGGGAGGGTGGAGCAAGCTTGTTTTCTGCAGCCCTGGAAACGGACGCGGAACAATGGCTTCAAACTACAGGAAAGGAGATTCCACCTGAACATTAGGAAGAACTTCCTGACTGTGAGAGCTGTTCAGCAGTGGAACTCTCTGACCTGGAGTGTGGTGGAGGCTACTTCTCTGGAGGCTTTTAAACAGAGGCTGGATGGCCATCTGTAAGGGGTGCTTTGAATGCAATTTTCCTGCTTCTTGGCAAGGGGTTGGACTGGATGGCCCATGACGCCTCTTCCAACTCAATGATTCTATAATTCTAATCTGTTCAGTTAATGTGTAAAAATAGTTGTGGTGAAGAGCTCATGTCTCCTCCTATTCTGTGGTTGTTACTTCTTCTCCAACACTTTCAAGTACGCAGTATAATTTTGGATATGTCCATGAAAAAATAGCAAGAAGATAAGGAGGACGGAGAACATGTGCTTGTGGCATGGGTTGTAGACTACCTTGTGGCATGGATTTTAAACAGTCAAGCTTTTTTATATATATTTCATGGGAAGCAAGCACTTCCATTGCATTTGGTTGGCATCCAGCATCTCCGACAGTGTGAAAAGCCTTCTGAAAAGCACTCTTTTATGCGTCCTTTTTGGAAGGGAAAGCATGCTTCTTTTTAAAAAATTCCTTTGCTCTTAACTAATGACAGGAATTGCCCGTGGGCAATTCTCTTACCAAACAGAAGCTTCAATCACATAACTGATTTGTTTGCAATTGCTATGGCAACAAGGGATGCCATGACAACTATTAATACCCCCCTCTTGTGTGTGCGTGCACACACACACACACAGACCCCAACATCAACCAGTAGATTCCTACAGCTATTCATGAGATAAAATATTTAGATAGCTCTAGGCATTTGGAGCTGTGGTGCCTCATTTTGGTATTTAATATGTACCTACCATCTTGCATTGCTTAAACTGGAGGGTTTGGAGTTACACAGAGAAATGTAGCTATGGAGACATAGCCGTACACCAGCTATATTTTCTCAGTGGATATATCAATATTATATTATATTATATTACACAAGAGCAAGCATAACTGCAAAAATTAAATGTAAAGTATTTTAATAAATAAATGTCCCATCAGTAGAAATGTGCACCTCTCTCAAAATTTAATTAAAGGCATTCATCCTGTTGAATTCTTTTACACTAATCAATCAAAACAGACACAACAACACAATCATATGGATTTTTCTTTCATGTAGCTCAACAGGAGGAATTGCTGCTGTTTTTCTCTCTTTAGCACCACATATTCTTGCTATTAGCAGCATAAATATATATTTTTTCATACATGCTTTCTGGGGTGGGTGTCCAGATGCTCTTGCGGAACATTTATTTATTTATCATATCAGAAGCGAACTGAAGGTGCATTTGTAATATATTTAAAATACACAAAGTTTAAAAAGCTTGGCATTATAATAAATGTTCTTTGACCAGTAGCTGGCCACTTGGAGTGCCTCTGGTGTTGCTATGAGAAGTTCCTCCATTGTGCATGTGGCAGGGCTCAGGTTGCATTGTAATAGGTGGTCTGTGGTTTGCTCTTCTCCACACTCACATGTTGTGGACTCCACATTGTGGCCCCATTTCTTAAGGTTGGTTTGGCATCTCCTGGTGCCAGCGCACACTCTATTCAGCATCTTCCAAGTCGCCCTGTCTTCTGCGTGCTCGGGGGGGGGGGGGGGGGGAGCCTCTCATTTAGTATCAGCCATGGCTTGAGGTTCTGGGTTTTAGCCTGCCACTTTTGGACTCTCACTTGCTGAGGTTTTCCTGCAAGTATCTGTGTAGATCTTTAAAAACTATTTCTTGATTCATGGCATTGGCATGCTGGCTGATATCCAAACACGGACTGGGTCAGAGATGTCACTGTCTTGGTCCTTTCATTATTGGCTGCTCCTTCCCAGCGGATGTCAGGTGTTGCAAAACTGGCTAAACAGTATTCCTTAGATGACCTAGTAGACATTTTTATGTATCAATTATCACCTTAATATGCATATTTAACTCTGATATTAGTTGTTATCTTCAATATCCTCGAGCTTTTATAGTACAAGCAGTCCCCGAGTTACAAACATTCGACTTATGACTCATAGTGAAGAACAAGGGTTAGACAACAGGAAGTGAAATAAATCTACCTCTTGGAAGGGAAATTTACTTCTGGAAGAGTTTCGGGAAGAAAAGGTGCCTCCACTGAAGCTTTCTCACCAATCCTTGTTTCCACAACAGGCCAAATTTGTCAAAATCCAATTGTCACAGGGACAGAAAGTGAAGTGAAATCTTCTGAACACAGACATCAAAACAAACACCACATAGGTGCTAATCCTTCTCTATGCTATCCAAAGCTAAAACATATATATTTTTGGCTGGAGTTACACTTAAAAATGTACCTGTTCCGACTTATATACAAATGCAATTTAATAACAAACTTACAGAACTTCTTGTTCATAACTTGGGGCCTGCCTGTATTGTTTTGTGCAGATACATTTTTCCATTTTCTTATTAATACATCCATTATTTAGTGCTGTGCCACCAATTTTGTAGATCTTTCTTTGTACTATAACATAATTCCAACTGTCCAATTCAAGGATTTTTGTGGGGAAAACTGTTCACACATTCTGACACAATGTGCATTGGAATTCTCTTGTGTTAACTCTATTACAGCAACATATCATCATCATCATCACCATCATTGTTGTCATTTATTTATCATGTATTTATATAGCAGTGTACATGGTGTTTTGCAAATAACACAATGAAAAACATATATATACAGAAGAAGGGAAAGAATGATAATACAACTGTAAAACAAACTATCAAAGTAAAATACAAAAACTACAATATAGTAAAGCAAACTGACAAATACATGTAATCAAAATATACAGGATTATAAAACAACTTATGCATGTGTATCACATAGTCCCATAAAAACTCCATGTTTGAACCTGTTTGTGCTGTGTGCTTTAAGTGCCTTTGTCTCTCATTGAATGCGACTGGGGAATAAGAGAATTGTCAAAGGCCTTCTCTGAGGCTAGGCAGAGAGACTTGGTATCCGCCGGAACAGCAACTCAGAATGATTAATGCACATTATACAGACAGTGTGCATCAGCTGAGGATGCTGTCAAGCCTGGACAGAAGGCAACCAAAACACAGATATAGTTGTTCTTTCATTAGCTGTGTGACCATGAGTCTGTGCCAGACTTGCATTGAATTTTATAGAGACCCTTGACAGGTTGAACCTTACGGGGCAGGAGTGCTAAGGAAGCCATAGAATATGGACAAATGTTTTGTCTGTTGTTGTAAGGTCGAGTGGACAAGTTTGGAGGGGCTGGGGGTTACCCACTCCCTTGCCTTCCTGATAGGCCGCACCATCATATTTTGGCATGCTGAAAGTTATGCAATATCACTTTGGATGCCATTTTTGCTCAAAATTTGCCCTTTTTTCCCCAGGGATGCTGTGGTACTACTTTGTGATGGGATGTATTTGTGGATTTTTTTTTTGTTGTAGTATAAAAAATTTCAAGACTGCAGTGGGTCTGGACCTTTCCACACTGAAATTTGTGAGACAAAAACCTTTTATATTGTGCTAATTTGCTTTATTTGTGTATTTTATTTTGATGCAATTTTTGTTGTCTGCAGTTTGTATTTTATTTTTGCTGTATTGTACCTTTGGGCTTGGCCTCATGTTAGCCAACCCAAGACCCCTTTGGAGAGATGGTGACAGGGTATAAATAAAGTTTATTATTTATTATTATTTGCTGTTCTTGAAAACCTTCAGAAACAATGGGTGCATTTTAGGATAAAGCAACCTCTTCAAAAACACACACTTGTACCAGTACCAGAAGTGTGATTCATAACTACTTCCAGATTTGTTGTCAAAGGCTTTCATGGCCGGAATGACTGGGTTGCTGTGAGTTTTCTGGGCTGTATGGTCATGTTCCAGAACCCATCTCTCCTGACATTTCACACACATCTATAGCAGGCATTCTCAGAGGTTGTGAGGTTTGTTGGAAACTAGGCAAATGGGGTCTATATATCTATGGAATACCCAGGGTGAGAGAAAGAACTGTTGTCTGCTTGAGGCAAGTGTGAATGTTGCAATTGGCCACCTTGATTAGCATTAAATGGCCTTGCAGCTTCAAAGGGCCCCTCTAAACAGCTCTATGTCCCAGAATATCAAGGCAGAAAATCCCACATTATCTSAGTGTGGACTCAGATAACCCTGTTCAAAGCAGATATTGTGGGATTTTCTGCCTTGATATTTTGGGATAAAGGGCTGTGTGGAAGGGCCCAAGGCCTGTCTGATTCCTGCCTGGGGAAATCTTTTGTTGGGAGCTGTTAGCTGGCCCTGATTGTTTCATGTCAGGAATTCCCATGTTTTTTGTTTTTTTAGTGTTCCTCTTTATTTACTGTCCAGATTTTAGAATTTTTTAATACTGGTAGCCTGATTTTGTTCATTTTCATGGTTTCCTCCTTTCTATTCAACTTGTCATTTCAGTGGCTTCTCTGTGTAGTTTAACATGGTAGTTGTTAGAGTGGCCCACAATTTCTGTGTTCTCAAATAATATGCTGTGTCCAGATTGATTCATCAGGTGCTCTGCTATGGCTTGAATCTCTGSTTGAATTAGTCTGCAGTGCCTTTCATGTTCCTTGATTCATGTCTGGRCAATGCTGCGTTTGGTGGTACCTATCTTGTCTTTTGCTGAACGTAGCATTTGTTGGATTTTCTTAGTGGGTCTGTAGATAGTTTGTAGGTTGTGTTTCTTCATCAGCTTCCCTATGCGGTCAGATATGTTTTGGAGACATGATGTGTCTGTGGTGGGTCCCAGACGAGAAAGTGTTCATCTCTGCTCTAAAAATATTTGAAGGTCAGACCTTTCAAAACATAATCCCCTTCCACCATAAATAGTGAGAGACCTAAATATTTGACAAAATTAAGTAGCAGGCTTTCTAGGGCACGCAGTTTAGGCAGCTTAAAACATTTGAGTCTTGGAAGTTTCCTTAGGAATTAAGCGCTGGCATGTGAACATATGAAGAATTCCCTTTGCACATAGGGTTGCGAGGCCAAGATCATCCCAGAATCAAAACCTAAGAGCGATGGATAGCTCCTGGTCATGTCATTAAGTTTATGCACTAAGCAGCAACCACAATTGCTCACAGCTTGCCATTCAAATACACATGGAGAGAGACAGAGACAGAAAGATCAACAGACGGACAGAGTGTATCCCTTCTAGTTGGAAAGGAAGTGTCTGTGCAAAATTGCAACACAATTGCAATCAATTAACCTTTGCAAAGCACTGCACAATCAGCGAGAAGGCTCCCTGCCTGACCCAGGGTTTGCATGCAACCTTGTCTCTTGCCCGGAGCTGACCTCACAAAATTGGAGAATGCGAAGCTCTGCCCGGAGGTGACCCATGTAAACTGGGCACTCGTGGCAATGCCCTGAGACCTGGTAACTATTTGTATACCAGTGTAGTAAAGAGAGATTTTGTTAAGAAGTTTTTCAGAAAGACTAGTGCTTTGTACAAACCCCTAAGAATTATTATGTAATGTCCCTGTAAATTCTACTCTTTCTTTTCAGATACACTGAAATCTCATTCCTTTCGTCAGTGTTTCAGTAACATTTATTCTGCATTCATTCATTCATTCATTCATTGAATTATATATGGCCATTTGTGCCAGTGAGTGCCCAAAATCTAGGAGTGAGGTATGCACAAAACTAATACTTCATTTTTTTTTTTTTTTGGAAAATGGAAATCTCCATAACCTTTGGAAAGGCATGACCTTGTTAGAAATCATAACCTTTTAGAAAATGATGTCATAACCTTTTGGGAAAATGGCATTCATGGAAGATAATTAGGTTTCTCATCTGTTAAACTGATGTACCTAGATATGTCTCTGAACTGCTAATGACAAAGATATACCAATGCCCAAACATATATATTTTCAGCAGAGTTTCAGAAGTGTTCTTTTTAGTTGCCCCAAAACATTGACTCTCCCTTAAAATATATTTGCCTTTAAATCATGCTCTCTGGAGACAAAAACAAGCAGGCTTCTTTAAAAGTAACATAGTTTACTCACAAACTTCATGTATTCCACATACAGGTATTTTGCTTATTAATCCAGTTACAAATAGATTTGAAGGAGTTTCTGTCTGTAAGTAACACAGGGCATTATTAGAATCAACAATCCATAGTCAAATGGAGTCTGTACATTCTGAGAATCTGAAAATATACATCTGTTCCTACTGAAGTCTCTAAGCATACATTTCCTGCTGGCGTCTAAAGCAAATTGTTTCTAACATGAAGTCTGAGTACTGAACAAGCCCAGTTCTGATCACATGGTCTGTAGCCCCTCCCACAACAAAGAGTTAAGGTAAAATTGCATACTAACACACACATATACAATAAAGTAAGCAATCTGGATTATATCCAGCATGTAACTACTAGAGACTTGAGAAGGTAGATAGGCATGCATACAACAAAAATATTGTTACCTGACTATATCTGTTATGATTTGTTGTTCTGTTATGTACCATAACTAAAATAAAATGTTAAAAAATAAAAAAACAGAATCAACAATCTATAGTCTAATGGAGTCTGTACAGTCTGAGAATCTGAAAACATGCATCTGTTCCTACTGAAGTCTCTAAGCATACATTTCCTGCTGGTATCTAAAGCATTCTAGCTGGCCCCAATTAAAAAAAATATTCCCATGCAGTAGAGTTTGATTAATATCAGCCACAACATTTTATATTATTACTCATAATTGCAATGTAAAGTCCTTGTGCTGACGATACACCTTAGGTTACTTTGAAATATTTAAGTTGTCATAACTTTCAGCTGTCTTTAGATCAGTGATAAAGATCTTGGAATCCTCAATGCAGGAATTTGGAGTAAGAGTCACAGGGTCTGCAAAAATTATTGCAAAGCAGTAAACAGGGGCTGGTATGCACTCCACAACCTCTTGACCCAATAATAGAGTTTACCATTTTTATGAGCCACAAAACAAACTTCTGTAAAACAAAAACAACCCTGTGAAAATTGTTATTGGTAATATATGGCAACATGGGTACGTGTATGCATACACGTTTATACAGAAATATAACATGGTAGACACAATGTGGCCTATACATCATATGTTGCCCCAAGGCTTTTTCTCTGTCTATATTTCGTCCCCTTGAGGTTCCTCAGTAGCAAAAGGCAGTTCTTGAGGATTTTGGTGTTGTGGATTTTGTATTATCAAGTTGTAGATCCTTGAGACCTCCTCAGTGCCCATGTCCCCAAAACCAAAACTGTCATTTTCGCTTTTGATTTCCTTTTTCTTTTCAGAAACTTGTGAGGTGGGTGTCTTCATGACTGATTTGCATGTGCATGTGCCATCAATTCACCTTTACATGACAGCTACTGGATGTGACCATTTGGCCCACAGGTCTATTAAATTTATCTCCAATTTATTCTTTTTCTTTCTCTGCCTTTCTCTCTTGTGTGTGTTTTATCCACTAGAATCATGGGATTTTGAGGGGAAGGAAAAGAAGTTGTAGCCAATGAAGGTAAATGTCATCATAATAATCTCCAACCATAACTGTTCCTTTACCCAGGTGACTCAATGGTATTGTTTTGTTGTGAGAGCCTGGCAAATTTTACCAAATACTGAGTCAAGGTGCCCAGAAATGTTGACACGCCTACCAAAATATAGTAAGTTTGGTCTGCGGCCCATTCTACACTGCCATATAATCCAGATTATCAAAACAGATAATCCACATTATCTGCTTTGAACTCAATTATATGAGTCTACACTGCCATATAATCTAGTTCAAAGCAGATAATTTGGATTTTATATGGAAGTGTAGAAGGGGTCTGATGCACCATGGCTTCAGGACATCATGGCTTACATATCGGTTTTGTTCCAGCCCCAAAATGATATCATCTTGAAAATTATACACAAATGTTCCACAAAATGAAGCTAATAGGCAGGTGTCAAACACTCTTGTAGCTGAAGGGGACAAATAACTATTCAGGATTGAAAGAAGAAAACTTAGGCCCCCTCTACACTGCCATATAATCCAGATCTTCAAAACAGAGAATCCACATTATCTGCTTTGGACTGGATTATCGAAGGGTCCTTCACACAGCCTTATATCCCAGTATATCAAGGCAGGAAATCCCACAATAGCTGCTTTGAACTGGGTTATCTGAGTCCACACTGCCATATAATTTTTATTCAGGTACAAGGAAGAAGATGCTTCTACCAGCAAACAAGATTCTTATGAGGAATTGCAAAAGGGGTCCTGTTTCTGGTTGTCACAGTCTTGCTTTGCTGGTGGATATAGACTAGAAACGTCCTCTTCCTTTCACCCCAATTGGCAACTGAATAGGTCTCCATCACTGAATGTGGCTTCTGGCTGTTAAGGTAGACTTGAGAGGTCAGATTAGGAGACATTACTTGAACATCCATATCTAAGTATCAAATGTAGAATATTGGCAAATATTTTTATTTACACCCCATTTTTCACCAAAATAGGATTCATTTATGATTTAAATGAAACCTGATGGGTAGCATCTGCAATCCTCAATTTTTCCCTTATTGTGTTTCATGCAAAATGTAACGAAAGCAGCAACTCCATCCGCTCCAAAACCATTCCTAATTGTGATGGCGCGAGTGGCGCCACCTATGTATAGAACTGTTAGTTGCAAGGTTTTAGCTGTTGTATCATGCTTAATCCTGCCCCTTTTTATACTGCTTATGTATAATTGTATGGATTGGTTGCTTGTAGCTGTCAATCAGTACTGTTTGGCTCCACCTCTTCCTGCAAGAGGTGAGAACTTCCTTTTTCTCTTCATTCTGCCTTCAGAGGTCGTACCAGATGGACATGAGTAAGAGACCTGACTCTAAAGGACCCTGATTTAAGTTACCTCTTAGCACCAGTTCTGAGGTTTTTTACCCCAGGGACTCATGCTTTATGTCCAGATCATCCTGGACAATTATTGAGGAGGCCCAGGTGCCTTCAAGCCGGTTCTTTTGGCACCAGAGGAAGATTCTGAATCTTCAAGACATAGGCCATCTGAGCTGGGGTTGTGGTTTGCATTCACAGCCATTGAGGAAAGAGGAAACTTGGTGAGGCTTCTCAGCTTCAAGCCCCTTGGACCCAGGACTAATTGAGACTGTGGAGTATGTTTTTCTTCACCCCTCTAAAGTTTTCCAGCTCATTGCTTTGAAGAAATGACTTTGTGATAAATAAAACTTATTTTGAGCTATTTACAGCGTTTTGGGTTTTTGGGAGTTCCAGTTTCCTATAGGAGGGCAAGAGGCAATCCCCTGGGGGAAAGATGCCACACCCATCCCTCCTTTATTGAGCCCCCAGGCGCGACGGCACACTAATCATTTTCAAGATCATATAGAAATGTTCAGGATGCCAAAGCCTAAATGTCAAATTTGGTCAAAGTAAATGTAAATTCTAAAACAAAAAATAATAAAATTAATGAAATACTTGTTCAATGCTTATCCAAAGTAGTTAACCAATAGGGCCAAACCTTACTTCAACTTTCATTTTGGTCCCATTAGATAACATACCAGTTGGAGTTATGCCTACCAGCAAAAGCACGATTGCTAGAAGGAAGACACATTCCACTTCAAAGTACAGATTTTGCTAGGGAACAATCACAACAGGGCAACAAACATCATTGACTATTGTAAGTCATTGCACATTCATTTCAGGGATATTTGATTCATTGCCATGACTGCAAACAAAGAAGAAAGAAGACAGTCGAATCAATACTAAGAAAGATTGGCTTCAATGGGGTGGCCTAGCATAATTGCATCCCTGTAAAAATTAGTGAAGGGTGAGTATACCACAATGCAGGGTTTTAGATGCTCTTCTAAATGTGTAATTATCCTTTCTCCCAAAGCACAGACTTGTAGGTTATTCTGCACCATCAAAGGAGACACCCGTGGAATCAGTGATCAACACTAAATGAACGCACAGGCACACATTTTCTATGGAATACAAGCCGAATCATGGCAATAAAGGTATTTTCAATTTCCTTTACCTTGGAACAAATTATCCCATATTTTCCTGACCCACCAACCTACTGCTTAGCATTTTTGTTGACATTTTTAGACAGTGTTTTCTACTTCAATCAATTATCATGCTGCTGAAGTTTTGCTCTTCTAGGGAAAGTCTGCCTTTCATGGGTTCCACTGTTGTGGTGGTGCAACAGGTTAAACCATTGAGCTGCTGAACTTGCTGACTGGAAGGTAGGCGGTTTGAATCTACAGGACAGGGTGACCTCCCGCTATTAGCCCCAGATCCTGCCAACCTAGCAGTTCAAAAACATGCAAATGTGAGTAGAACAATAGGTACCACTCTGGCAGGAAGGTAACGGCACTCCATACAGTCATGCCAACCACATGACCAGGAGGTTTCTTCGAACAATGCCAACTCTTTGGCTTAGAAATGGAGATGAGCATCACCCCCCAGAGCCAGAGATGAGCACCATTCCTCAGAGTCAGAGATAAAAGGGAAAACCTTTAGCTTTATCTGTGTGTGTGTGTTTCATTGTTTTGAGGCATCGAATGTTTGCCTTGTGTTTCTATATTTGCTGGAATCTGCTCTGAGTCCTTTTGGGGATATAGGGCAGAATACAAATAAATTATTATTATTATTATTATTATTATTATTATTATTACCATTATCATTGCTATTATTATATACTAAATATATTGTAATATTATTATTGAGGGTCCCCTAGTGGCACAGCAGGTTAAACCACTGAGTTGCTGAACTTGCTGACCGAAAGGTTGGCAGTTCAAATCCAGGGAATGGGGTGAGTTCCTGTTATTAACCCCAGCTTCTGCCAACCCAGCAGTTTGAAAACATGCAAAATATGAGTAGATCAATAGGTACCACTTCTGTGAGACGGTAACAGTGCTCCATACAGTCATGACCTTGGTGGTGTCTACAGACAATGCTGGCTCTACGGCTTAGAAATGAAGATGAGCATCACCCTCTAGAGTCGGACACAACCAGACTTGATGTCAGGGAAATTCTTTACTTTTTAATTATTATTATTATTTGAAACAGAACAAGATGACTCCACAGCAGACACTCTGGGCTGTTGAATTGGATCACACGTTGGACAATTCCCAAGTGTCTAGGATTGTGTGATGTATTGGTGAATAATGCATGCAGATACCAGTAAGGTGGCCTTCTGCAACTGGCTGATGGTAATTTTGTCAGTGCCAATTGTGTTTAAGTGCAGGCTAAAGTCTTTAGGCACTGCACCCGGTGTGCCAATCACCACTGGGACCACTTTTACTGGCTTGTACCAGAGTCTTTGCTGTTCGATCTTTAAATCCTCATATCGTGTCAGATTTTCCAGTTCTTTCTCTTCAATCCTGCTATCACCTGGGATTGCGACATTGACCATCCATACTTTGTTTTTTAACCCAATTGTGAGGTCAGGAGTATTATGCTCCAAAACTCTGTCTGTCTGAATCCAGAAGTCCCAGAGGAGTTTGGCGTGTTAATTCTCTGTAACTTTTTCCGGCTTGTGATCCCACCAGTTCCTTTTATTCTTTCTTTGTTTGTTTGTTTGTTTGTTGTTGTTGTAAATGAGTAGAAGACTGCACAAGCATAAGAAGTTACCTCCTTCTCCTTCTCTTCAAGTCTCTGCACCATCCTATTCTAATATTACTGCAATGGCACAAAGCAGGGCTGACATGGGACCTGAAGTAATGTATCCAAGCATCAAGACAGCAATGGCCAATTATGGTTATTCTGGAGACAACTCTTACGACTCTCCAAGAGCTGAATAGATTTTTAAAAAATCAGTGTAGCCAGAAGTCACATTTGGTTTTTATGAATGAATATTTTTTTAATGTTCAACAGATGTAAACCCTTGAAGCTAGGGTCTCCCAGAAGCATCAATTCATCCTCCTTTTTTGGCTACAAAAAATAATAATAATCAATTGGTACAAATCATATGTACCCCTCTGCCTACTAGTGAATTAAAGCATTAACATCCCTCTATGTTGCAACCCACCTGAATTTGCTCTACAGCAACACTTATGTCTGTCATAATTATAAATTCTCTGTAAAGCAAACGTAACGAACAATCTTATAATCCCTGGAAAATGAAGAAGATAATTTTGAATATGCCTCAATTTTTGTTGTAAAACCTCCCTCTGAACTCTCAAATTTCTGCATCCTTTCTTTAATGGCATTCAGAATAGTGCCCCTGGTTTCACAAGGGTGGGCATTTTTTCTTTTTTGGGGGGGGGCATTAATTTCAAAATTATTATGAATAGTGCTACACAAAATTATACAAACATTCAAAACATTTTCCATTGGAAAACATGTTTACATAATTCCTCCTCTTTTTCCCTCCCTCTCCTCCCTGTAAACAGTTTGCAAATGTTGTTGTATGTATTACAATGTTTAATTCCTTATATTTATCTTTCCCCTTTATTCTGTCAATTAAGCCTTTCCATTTTGCCTCCCATGACTTTCTGATTGGGCCCATCCTGTAGTAACTTTTCCTTTCGCTAATGTAGTCTTGGAGGAGGTAGTCCACTAAATATTTATACCATGTTTTTGTGTCCCATTTTTTTTGGTCCTTCCAGCCTAAAGCAGCTGAGGCTTTAATTGCATCTAATTTAATTTATTAATCCCTTCCATTCTTTAGATTCCCCATCGCCTTCAATTTTCTGGAGGAAAAATTGTGTCTGGTTCCAATCTATTTTTATCTTTATCTCTATTTTTATCTTTATCCAATCTATTTTTATCTTTATCTCTATTTCCTTAATTATTTTATGGAACTTTTGTACTTTTTCACGATCCCACCACAACTGGATGTATGTTCCAGTTTTCCCGCATATTGTTTTCATAGAATCATAGAGTTGGAAGAGACCTCATGGGCGAGGTAAAATATTGCAACGGGTATGAATATATGAAACGTCTTCTTTTCTTCTTCTACTACTGCTTCTTCTTCTCCTGAGCACAGCGAGGACAAAACCATTTCCCTTTGGGTTTTGTTGTAAGGTCCACACAAGCAAAATGAAACCATTCTAGCCCCCTGTCAAGAAGCAGGAAAATCACATTCAAAGCACCCCCAACAGATGGCCATCCAGCCTCTGCTTAAAAGTCTCCAAAGAAGGAGCCCCCACCACACTCAGGGGCAGAGAGTTCCACTGCTGAACAGCTCTCATAGTCAGGAAGTTCTTCCTCATGTTCAGGTGGAATCTCCTTTCCTGTAGGTTGAAGCCATTGTTCTGCATCCTAGTGTCCAGGGCAGCAGAAAACAACCCTGCTCCCTCCTCCCTATGACTTCCCCTCACATACATGGCCCTCATCATGTCTCCACTCAGCCTTCTCTTCTTCAGGCTAAACATGTTCCTCATAGGACTTATCCTCCAGATCCTTGATCATTTTAGTCGCCCTCCTCTGGATACTTTCCAGCTTGTCAACATCACTCATCAATTGTGGTGCCCAGAATTGGACACAGCGTGATTCCAGGTGTGGTGTGACCAAGGCAGAATAGAGGGATAGCATGACTTCCCTGGATCTATAATGCTACTCCTATTTATGCAGGCCAAAATCCCATTGGCTTTTTAGCTGCCACATGACATTGGGGAGATTCCGGTTATGTCTGCTAATTGCACCCATTTGGGTGGATATCTTAACTAATAATTTCATGTGATATAATAGCCATTCATCAGGAGTTTATCACACTTGTAAACATTATAGTTGTTCACATACACACATATATTAGATCAGGGGTCCTCAAACTGAGACCCGGGGGCCGGATACGGCCCTCTAAGGTCCTTTACCCAGCTCTCGCTCAGGGTCAACCTAAGTCTAAAACAACTTGAAAGCACACAACAACAATCCTATCTCAACAGCCAAAAGCAGGCCCACACTTCCCATTGAAATATTAATGTTTATAGTTGTGAAAATTGTTCTTTATTTTAATTATTGTATTGTTAATAGATATGTGCAGTGTGCATAGTAATTCATTCATGTTTTTTAAAAATATGTATAATCTGGCCCTCCAACAGTTTGAGGGACTGTGACCTGGCCCTCTGTTTAAAAAGTTTGAGGTCCCCTGTATTAGATGTATATTTTCAAGTTTGCAAAAGGGAGATTATTGTTGGACAAGAGCCCCTAATTATCCACTGTTAACTATCCCACAGTTAAAACATCCTGTGGTTTGCGTGGTTGGTGGATTCTGGAAGCTATAGTTCAGAAAAACTCAAAAGCACTGTCTCTTATTGCCTCGATAATATGTGTGAGCACAAAAGAAACTCTCCAGTTAAATGCGAAGTGCCCTACAAACACTTTCCTATTGACACAGCTGTTCTTCTGCTGCATGAGAACTGAGTTATTCTACTAAAAAATAGATCAGACTGGAATTTTTCCTGCTGTTTTTGCACACTGCTGTGCATCCTGAACATAGGGCTCACGGTGGGAAGTAAATCATAGACATTTTGAAGAGGGAGAAAAACCCCTTCCCTTTGAGCGGCATTAACAGTGCCAGAATGGAGCAAGCAGTTCTGAGAGCTGCCGCACTGTGAGAGAGTTATTATAATGTAGTAAAATCCCACTTGGAGCAGTGAATACACCTTTCATTTTGGATGCTTATTTTGAACTCTGAAATCAACACAGAATAGAAAAATTCAAAAACTGATTGGGAGCCCTGGTGCCATAGCTATGTGGAAACTGTATGGGAACTTTGCAAGTATCATAATGGACCTCCAAGACTTTTAGAGAGAAGGTCATTTCTGCAGGATGGCGTCATTACTGTTAATCTCTGCAGGATGGCGTCATTACTGTTAATCTCTGCAAAATGCCAGTCAGAAGAGGGAAACTGAGCAGTAGTAACAGTTGAGCAGATGAGAAAGAACTAAGGATGGTCTTATCTTACTGACAAATGAGGCAGCTGCCTTAAGTAATGGACCTGTGCTGTTGAATCAAGGTAAGAGAAGGCCAACCTGATTCAACACAATCCCACAGAAGTCTTCTTTGAAATGAATGAGAATTAATCTTACGTATTGTCAAAGGCTTTCATGGTCAGAATCATAGAATCATAGAATCAAAGAGTTGGAAGAGACCTCATGGGCCATCCAGTCCAACCCCCTGCCAAGAAGCAGGAATATTTCATTCAAATCACCCCTGACAGATGGCCATCCAGCCTCTGTTTAAAAGCTTCCAAAGAAGGAGCCCCCACCCCACTCCGGGGCAGAGAGTTCCACTGCTGAACAGCTCTCACAGTCAGGAAGTTCTTCCTCATGTTCAGATGGAATCTCCTCTCTTGTAGTTTGAAGCCATTGTTCCGCGTCCTAGTCTCCAGGGAAGCAGAAAACAAGCTTGCTCCTCCTCCCTGTGGCTTCCTCTCACATATTTATACATGGCTATCATCTCCTCTCAGCCTTCTCTTCTTCAGGCTAAACATGCCCAGCTCCTTAAGCCGCTCCTCATAGGGCTTGTTCTCCAGACCCTTTGATCATTTTAGTCGGCCTCCTCTGGACACATTCCAGCTTGTCAATATCTCTCTTGAATTGTGGTGCCCAGAATTGGACACAATATTCCAGGTGTGGTCTAACCAAAGCGAATAGAGGGGTAGCATGACTTCCCTAGATCTAGACACTATGCTCCTATTGATGCAGGCCAAAATCCCATTGGCTTTTTTTGCCGCCACATCACATTGTTGGCTCATGTTTAACTTGTTGTCCATGAGGACTCCAAGATCTTTTTCACACGTAATGCTCTCGAGCCAGGCATCCCCCATTCTGTATCTTTGCATTTCGTTTTTCCTGCCAAAGTGGAGTATCTTGCATTTGTCACTGTTGAACTTCATTTTGTTAGTTTTGGCCCATCTCTCTAATCTGTCAAGATTTTGAATCCTGCTCCTGTCCTCTGGAGTATTGGCTATCCCTCCCAATTTGGTGTCATCTGCAAACTTGATGATCATGCCTTCTAGCCCTTCATCTAAGTCATTAATAAAGATGTTGAACAGGACCGGGCCCAGGACGGAGCCCTGCGGCACTCCGCTCGTCACTTCTTTCCAGGATGAAGAGGAAGCATTGGTGAGCACCCTCTGGGTTCGTCCATTTAACCAATTACAGATCCACCTCACCGTAGTTTTGCCTAGCCCAATCACTGGGTTGTTGTGAGTTTTCCAGGCTGTATGGCCATGTTCCAGAGAGAATGCTTCAGGAACATGACCATACAGTCCGGAAAACTCACAACAACTCAATTAATCTATTTTTTTTAATTAACACTATACAGAATAGTCCTCTTTTATTAGGGACATGAAATTATCCCCATTTTGTTAGCTTTCTGTTAGCAGACAAAAGCATTTCTGACACTTTTTGGAAACTGGCAGTGTTTAGACCAGGCGTGGGCAAACTTTGGCCCTCCAGGTGTTTTGGACTTCAATTTCCACAATTCCTAATAGCCTACTGGCTGTTAGGAATTGTGGGAGCTGAAGTCCAAAACACCTGAAAGTCCAAAGTTTGCCCACGCCTGGATTAAACTGTCTTTGCAATAGTGTGCTTTTAAATTATGTTTAAAGAACCTTATAATGGAAACTTTATATTGTTTCTATTGGAATAGAGGGCTTGATCATATCTTAATGATCGACTTTTGTGTATCTATAAGGCATGTTTCAATTCTGTGAACTACTTTTACACCTATTTCTGAGGAAAAAGCAGAATATAAAGAAAAATATTTCAGTCCCCCTGTCTCTCTCTGTTCACTACTGTTACTAGTCCTGAACATAATTAATTAAAAAGTTTAATTAGTAACTGTTGCAGACAATTCCTCCTTTGAAGCCATTTCCCAACCAAACAATGCACTGCTTCGTTTTTCCAAGAAATAATTCCTTGTGCAAAATGCCTGATGTATATTTTAAAATCCAGATTCAGAGGCAATAATGAAGAAGTTGAGTGAATAGAACAGCTAGGTTTTTAATTAATCCAAATTAAAAATCTCAGGGAATAATTAATTAGAAAGTTTTTTTTTCCAGAAGTGAATTAGTTATCTGACGAGAGTGATTGAGTTTAGAGGGGTGTGAAAGGAGTCCAAGACTGGGCAGAATGGAATCAACCATGGAAAATTACAGATCTTTTCATAATACAACAAGGATGAAAGATTATGGAGAGAGTAGACAAGAAAGACACCAAGGCAGAGTTATGAGAAACAAAGTCTGGGAGACACTACATTAGCTTGAAACTCTATAAGAAGTTGGCCGAATATCATCTCACAATGCATTGATTTTATTATGGATTCTTTGTATTGGGTGGGATTTGGTTCCAGGTCATTTTTTAATGAAGCACAGAGTGTTCAAGGGTCAGAACATTCATAGGATTTCCGAGATACTTGTTTATAAAGCCCTTCCAACTCTATTGTACACTTGCAAAACATGGATTGTCAACAAACGTCATTCTCAACTTCTGGAAAGATTCCATTAGCATTGTATTGTCGAAGGCTTTCATGGCTAGAATCACTAGGTTCTTGTAGGTTTTTTCGGGCTATAGGGCCATGTTCTAGAGGCATTTCTCCTGACGTTTCGCCTGCATCTATGGCAAGCATCCTCAGAGGTAGTGAGGTCTGTTAGAAATAGGAAAATGGGTTTATATATCTGTGGAATGATTGGGGTGGGGCAAAGAGCTCTCTGCTGAAGCTAGGTGTGAATGTTTCAGCTGACCACCTTCATTAGCATTTGAAGGCCTGGCTGAGCCTGGGAAAATGTTCTGTTGAGAGATGTTAAGATGTGCCTGGTTGTTTCCTCTCTGCTGTATTGCTGTTGCAATTTTAGAGTTTTTGAATACTGGTAGCCAGATTTTGTTCATTTTCATGGTCTCCTCCTTTCTGTTGAAATTGTCCACATGCTTGTGGATTTCAATGGCTTCTCTGTGTAGTCTGACATGGTGGTTGTTGGAGTGGTCCAGCATTTCTGTGTTCTCAAATAATATGCTGTGTCCAGGCTGGTTCATCAGGTGCTCTGCTATGGCTGATTTCTCTGGTTGGAGTAGTCTGCAGTGCCTTTCATGTTCCTTGATTCGTGTTTGGGCGCTGCGTTTGGTGGTCCCTATGTAGACTTGTCCACAGCTGCATGGTATATGGTAGACTCCTGCAGAAGTCTATTAAACGTCAAATTATGTTATGATTTTACAAATTAAGCACAACAAAATGACAGAAAAGGCAGTTCAATACACGATAATGTTATGTAGTAATTACTGTATTTACAAATTTAGCACCAAAACATCGCAATGTATTGAAACAGCTGTGGATCTGGGCAGGAGGCAGACTGCGTTGGATAATAAAGAACGTTGGATGAACAAAGGTTGGATAAGTGAGACTACTATTTTCAGCTCAAGAACGAAAAACATAATGTCAGTGGACAGCAAAAGAGATTTAAAGATAGGCTTAAAGCTAACCTTTAAAAAATCTGTTAGAATGCTTGAGTGCCAAGGCTTCCCAGTTCTTTAATCACAAAGAACTGGAAAGCCCTGACACTCAAACATTGTTACTGGAGGTCAGCTCTTACCAACATCTCCATGAATTTTGAAGAGGCATGAATACAGGGCAAAAGGTAGAAATGCGCCAAGAGGAAGGCACATCAAGCAAATCCTTGTCGTGATAGACTTCCATTTGGAAATATATGTCCTCAGTGTGAAAGACTGGTGAAAGTGGATCCAAAGACTGGTGAAAGTGGATCCAAAATAGGTCTTCACGATCATTTACGGATCTACTACCAAGATTCTACCTTTAGAAAATAATAATACTCAACCACAAATGATCGCCCATAATGCATGGGCTCCAGATCTCCCTATGGATACCAAAATCCATGGATAGTCAAATTTTATAATATGCATTGTAAAATGGGGCTGCAGTGGTGCAGTGAGTTAAACTGCTGAGCTGCAGAACTTGCTGAACAGAAGGTCAGCAGTTTGAATCTGCAGGATAGGATGAGCTTCTGTTGCTATCCCCAGCTTCTACCAATGTAGCGGTTCAAAAACATACAAATGTGAATAGATCAATAGGTACAGCTTTGGCAGGAAGGTAATGGATTGGCACGCCATGCAGTCATGCCGGCCACATGAACTTGGAGGTGTCTACGGACAGTGCCGGCTCTTCGGCTTAGAAATGGAGATGAGCACCACCCCCTAGAGTCAGACTCAACTAGACTCAATGTCAAGGGGAAACTTTTACCTTTACCTGAGCATTGTAAAATAGACTCTCTTAAAAGACAAAATCAAGAGTTGTTTTTGAGGGGATGGAGGTAAAAATATTTTCAAGTCATGGCTAGTGGATGCCATGGATGTAGAATCTATGGATATAAAGTGTCAGTAACTGCATCCATGCCAGGAGTCCATTGTCTGAGGTGACCATCAACTGGCCATGTGAAACAGCTAGTTTTATTTCTCCAGCACTTCTGTAAAGTAGCAAAGATACAGAAAGATCTGTAGCTGGTAAGATATCCAACTTGCTTGTCCAACCCCTCCTATCCCATTCCCACGTCCCTCACTTCCTGCATACCATTTTTCTGAGAGTCAGGGGCAAGAATAATCATTCTTTGCAGAAGAAAATCAAAGCAACAATGATTTGCATTTCAATACAGCCATTTGAGACACGCTCATTATGCAGCGGAACTTCCTCAAGAAGCGAAGAGTTTGAAAACTTTGTCATACACAGGCTGCCTGGAGTTGAGAAACACACATAACACACACAAATGGGCACATTCTTTTGCAAATGCAACTGATGCAATACGAGGTCAACTTGGCTGTGGCCCTGGTCACTCACGTCTCAAGCTTGAGTTCAGGAGGGACAAAAGAAAAGAGACAGGGCTTGATGGGAATATGTTGGTGAACGTGGAAGCCTAGTCCATGGTTTTGCTTGCTGCTGACTCATTCCGGAATCAGTCTGGTGTAGACAAGGAAAGGCTTCCGTTTCCCCTGGCAACTACTTGTTGCTATATATGAAGGTCCATCTCCAGCTTAATGAAACTGAATTCTGGTTCTAAAGAAAGAAAGAATCCTGCGTCAGATGAATAGCTGCTTTCAATGGGGGGATTTCCCAGAGTATGGAAGTGAATGAGTCCAGAATACAATTTAATGGGATGTACCCACAGATCGCCTGCCAACAGATCACAAGTTTTCAGCAAACACTGGGTGGCAGACAGAAATGGATGGAGACGCAGGCGTTTTCTGGAGCCAGGCTTTCAGAGAACACTTTTAATGAGCTTGTCTCTTGTTTCTTCCCCATTACACTGCCTTTTAAATTCTGTTTTCTAAGGTCCCTGTCTCATCTCTCATAGACCCTTTTCAGTTTCAGTACATTAAGCAGACTAGGGCTGTTTTGCATTTCACTCCTAAGGACTGGATGTCGCCACACCAAAAGAGCTAGCGTTCCTTCATTTTGCCTCTGCTAAGAGCTTGTTTCACTTCTAGTAGAAAATGTGGGCATGAATTAGTTCTTCCCCGCCATTTACTTACTTTATATTGCTAATTTTGCAGTGCAAAAAGGCAAACGTTTCATCTAGGCATTCCTCTCAGCTCAGTAGCTATAACCAAAGTAAGGGTAAAATGATCACTGTCCTTGGTAGAAGAAAATGTGATCTTTAATGAAATAAATTAGAAATGTGCTGGAAGAACTCCTCCATGCACCTACCTAGCTTCATTGCAAATGAAACACATAATAGCCCAGACTTCAGAGGCCTTTCTCATGTAACTTTCCATGCAGGTATAACTTTTACCTACTATTGCTCATATAAAAGATTTTAAACTAAAAAAAGAATTATAGTAATTATTTAATTATTTTAAAAATAGATAGAACTCGCAGTCACAATTAGAACTCTGTAACTCACACTGGCAACGAAGATCCACATAGTTAAAGTAATGGTATTCCCCATAGTAACCTATGGATGCAAGAGCTGGACCATAAGGAAGGTTGAGCAAAAGAAGATAGACGCTTTTGAACTGTGGTGTTGGAGGAAAATTCTGAGAGTGCCTTGGACCGCAAGAAGATCAAACCAGTCCATACTTCAGGAAATAATGCCTGACCCTTGTTGGAGAGAAGGCTATCAGAGGCAAAGATGAAGTTCTTTGGCCACATAATGAGAAGACAGGAAAGATTGGAGAAGATAATGATGTGGGGGAAAATGCAAGGAAAAAGGAAGAGGGGCCGACCAAGGGCAAAATAGATGAATGTAGTGACGAAGGCTTTCATGGCCAGAATCACTGGGTTGTTATAGGTATTTCAAGCTATATGGCCATGTTCTAGAAGCATTCTTGCCTAACATTTTTCAGCATCTATGGCAGGCATCCTCAGAGGTTATGAGGTTGAATGGAAACTAGGAAAATTGGGTTTATATATCCGTGAAAAGTCCAGGGTGGGTGAAAGAACTCTTGTCTGTTGGGACTACTTGTGAATGTTTCAATTGGCTACCCTGATTAGCATTTGATGGCCTGACAGTTTTTAGGTGTGACTTGTTACTGCCTGGGGGAATCCTTTGTTGAGAGGTGATTAGCTGTCCCTGATGGTTTCTTGTCTGGAGTTCCCCTGTGTTTGAGTGTTGTTCTTTATTAACTGTTATAATTTTAGAGTTTTTAAAATACTGGTAGCCAGATTTTGTTCATTTTCATGGTTCCTTCCTTTCTGTTGAAATTGTCCACATGCTTGTGGTTTTCAATGGCTTCTCTGTGTAGCCTGACATAGTAGTTGTTAGGGTGGTCCAGCATTTCTGTCTTCTCAAATAACATGCTATGTCCAAGTTGGTTCATCAGGTGCTCTGCTATGGCTGATTTCTCTGGTTGAAGTAGTTTGCAGTGCCTTTCATGTTCCTTAATTCATTTTTGGCCAATGCTGCATTTGGTCACCAAGGATGTTATCCTTGAAGTGACTGGCTTGACCTTGAAGGAGCGGAGGGTTGCCACAGCCGACAGGGAGCTCTGGCGTGGGCTGGCACATGAGGTCATGAAGAGTCGGAAATAACTGAAAAAATAAACAACAAACCCAAAATTATGTTTCATATATAGATTCATATTCACAACCCATAGGTATTCAATAATGTTGGGGATACACAGAGATCATAAAAGTCCCACAGTTCTGACTTGCCCACTAGCAGCCATTACAAGTGATCGAGGTCTGTTCTCCTATCAATTGGTAAACAGTAGACTGATGTTTCTACCACCCCTCCTATAAGGTCTTTAGCATTCTCTGTCATATTGTGGCAGTGTGTTACCAAACTACAACTCCCAAGCTTTCATAGCATTGCGCCATAGCACTTAATGTAGTGTCAAAGTATTATTTACTTATTTATTTATTTAAAACATTTATATTCTGCCCTTCTCACCCCGAAGGGGTCTCAGGGCAGAGCACAACATATATACGGCAAACATTCAATGCTGGGACATAAAACCACAAATATATACAAACATTAAAATCACTTATATCCACATTAAAAGTTGCTTAAATCCGCATTGTAGATCCCCCTATAGACATGTTTGAGGCCATTCACAAGTTTTATGTGGCTTCAAACTTCAGATTCCACCTGAACATGAGGAAGAACTTCCTGACTGTAAGAGCTGTTCAGCAGTGGAACTCTCTGCCCTGGAGTGTGGTGGAGGCTCCTTCTTTGGAGGCATTTAAGCAGAGGCTGGATGGCCATCTGTCAGGGGTGCAATTTTCGTGCATCTTGGCAGGGGGATGGCCCACGAGGTCTCTTCCAACTCTATGACTCTATAATTCTATGTAGGCTGCAGTTCTCTTTCCTATTTTATTGTGTTTAGTTCAGTGCTGTTTTATGTATGCTGGTTTAATTAATTAAGTAAATTACTATTGTGATTGGTTTTAGTTATATTCTGTTTTAATTTCTGTTTTAAACCACAATTACCCATTAACATCAGCTCTCTCTTCTTTTTCTTCTTCTTCGTTGGTTCTTTCTCTCTTTCTCCCACCTCCTTTGGTCTATCCCACCATGTCCATGGAAGAAAATCATTTCTTGCTCTAATGAGAAAATTCCATACAAGTCTGCCAACTACTCTTGATGCCCGTTTGCCAAGTATAATCTAAGGCAATGTTATATCTTATAGAAAAGAGTCACTGAGTGCCATGCTTTGAATAATCTCCGACAACATAATATAGCCAGAATATGTACAAATGTCTAGTCTGCACACATAATATTTGGTTTCTGCTTCTCTGTTTTCTCAACCTGAAGCTGTCTTTTTCCTTGCTAAAAAAATTTGCATATTTTCTCAGAGCCTGTTTCTTTCTCACAATAGACAATATCCAACCCTCCTGCCAAAGAAATGTCCAAATGCAAAAGAGTGGCTATAATAGTCATTGCCATTAAAGCAACTTTGAGATACACACACATAGCCTTAAATTAGAATTATTACCACAAATGATTTTTATGTGACTTGATTGGTGCTATTAATCATTCTAACTGGATACGTGTTATTATTTTTTTTAAATGAATTCTTCCAAATTTAATCTCTGTCTAAAGAAACATCATTAACCGAATTTCATTTCAATGACTGATCAGGGTGGATTTTTGCATTCAAAATATATTTGCTGAAAAAAAATCCAACTAGAATTCATGAGCAATTTCATTTCCTAACAATCCACTTCATTATCTGTATAAACGAAGCCTCTCCATTGATCCTTCAGAAATGTGGCCAGTTCGTGATATTAAAAATGCAGACTCTCTGTGCCCAGTTTCAGATTATTTTGCCATATCGGCTGGAATGGGGAAAACTTTAGAATATGCAGGATTTGTTTGTTTGTTTATTAATTGAATACCTATACTGGTGGGAGGCATTTGACACGTCTTAATGGCAAACACCACGGCACTTCTCAAATAAAAATTGTATTCACCAAGATAGTTGATACATATACAGCAGTGGTTCTCAACCTTCCTAATGCAGCAACCCCTTAGCACAGTTCCTCGCGTTGTGGTGACCTCCAACCATCAAATTAGTTTCATTGCTGTAATTTTGTAATTTTGCTAGTTGTGACTCGTAATGTATGTCTCTGATATGCAGTTTCATTCACTGGACCAAATTTGGCACAAATACCCGATACGCCTAAATTAGAATACTGGTTTGGTGGGGATGGTGGAATAATTTTGTCATTTGGAAGTTGTAGTTGCTGGGATTTATAGTTAACCTACAATCAAAGAGCATTCTGAACCCCACCAATAATAGAATTGAACCAAACTTGGCACATAGAACTCCCATGACCAAGAGAAAATACTGACCTTGAATTGGGAGTTGTAGTTCACCTACATCGAGAGAACACTGTGGATTCAAACAATGATGGATCTGGACCAAACTTGGCATGAATGCTCAGTATGCTCAGATGTGAACACTAGTGGAGTTTGGGGAAAATAGAGCCTAACATTTGGGAGTTGTAATTGCTGGAATTTATAGTTAACCTACAATCAAAGTGCACTCTGAACCCAGCCCACAATGGATCTGCACCAAACTTAGCACACTACCTACATGGCCAACGTTGAATACTGGTTGGGTTTCTGAATGCTACTCATTTACACCAATCTTTTAACAACGATGTGCAGTATTTACAGCGGACTCTGCAGAAGATGCTTCAGCTGTACTCATGAAAAGGAAAATCAGCTTGTATAGTTAGTTTTGCAAGTGCTGATTTATTGTCAGCAAAAGTTTAATTTTTAAACCTAATTTATAAACCTGTATGCCAGGAGTCATGTAAAACTTTCTCAGACAGAAAAGTTTTGCTGCCAGAAAGGGGCCCCAAGTGGAAAAGGTTTAAGAAGCCCTGGCCTACAGGACCCCTCCCAATTTTATGGTTCTGTGATTTGGATGAATTACTGTATTCTGACCATTATTTAGGCCAGAGATGTCTCCTTCTCTTGTTCTTGTTATTTAAATCCAATGCAAATCTTGTAAGGCAACTGGAAAGAGGTTTTTTCTCCATTTAAGCAACAAAGCAACCCTCCTCTCCCTTTCCAATTGCACTATGAAATTGCAACAATTGGTTTAATCCTTTTTAGTTTCCTGCAGAAGTATGGATAATGCTTAATCACACCTCTGGGTCTGTGTTTGAGCTTTCATTTATATTTGGACTACTCTTTTCTATTAGAATTTCTGAACATAAATCTAGAATAAAATGTTTATCTACTGAGTCCTTTCTATATTCACACTTAATACAATACAAAAATTTGTCTAATTCTTTCAAATTTTGTGCTCTGCAATGGATCACTCCAAAATCCCATGTGGACTTGGACAATCTATTATCCCAAAGGGAAATGTACTGGATCTTTAAGTATAAAACATTTTCCCCTCAGGGACTTAATGGATCACTTAATTTTAGCTGTTTCCTTTAAGTTTCTAAATATTCTTTATAAATCTGTGGATGATCCTTCAGAATTACTCACAGTTTGAATTATTACAAGCAGAGTCACTTCTTGTAAAGCTATCAGGCACTATGTGGGTATATGTTTGATATATGGGTTATCTTTACTTCTGTAATCTTGCTGGAAAATACTTGTTACTCTGTTTTGTTGTAGACATGAGTCTACAGTTGCTGATCATATCAGCTCCTGAAGAAGGGGATTTCTTTCCCCGAAACAGGGTACAAAAATACTCAGGCACCCCTGTTGGATGCTATTTGGACTTTTCTTACTAAGACGTTTTTTGAGAGGAGCGCTCCATTATTACTGGACTTGACTTGGATTTAACTCATGAAGATTTTTGTTGAGAGTGGTGCTCCAACTTCATTATTGTCTTCAGTCTACATATAGTCTCATGACTCATCGCTTACTTCGTTTAAATAATTTTTCTTATTGCATGTATCCCTGAAGCCTATATACAGTGTGTGGTGAAGTGTAAATTTTAATCTACTGTTATGTATAGTTATAGATAGGCATTGAAAGGGTAAGTATTTAGAGTAGCATAAATAGGGGGATGGTAGCCAGCTCAGCTCACTTTGAGCAGGGTTGCTATGGAAAAAGGGGCGGAGCCAACTGCCACTTGTCAGGGCAGCCATTTTAAAATGGTCAGTCTGTAGTCTGTGAACTGCAGGAGTGGCTGGTTCTGTTCTGTAGTGAGAATCAGGAAGGTTTTGGCTTTTAGCCTAGGTAGTTTAGATAAGTCGAGTTGACTTATTTATATTAGTATTTAGTGTATGAGTAGAAAGGGTGAGAGAAACCCAGTGAGAATCTTTATTGCAACAGAAATATCACAAAGAAAGAATAAGCTTGTATCTGATGTAATCTATTAAGGAAAGAAACACAGTTTGAAGAAAAATAAGTTTGAAACCTGTTTAGTAGAAGGAAGAGTCCTTTCCAGAGTTGTTTTAAAGAATGTTATAAATGTAACCTCTAAAGATATATGGCTCTAAAAGTTAAGAAACATTGGAACCATCAAGTTTCTGCTACATTTCAATAAACTTGTTACAGTTTCTTATAAAGCCCGGTCTCTATTACAAATCTTTTCCAAGTTAAGTCATGCTACACCCTGAAGAAAGACCAATTCAATATTACTAGCTATTAGCTACGTTATCAATTTAATAAACCCTTACAAAGTGGTGGCATCTTTACAAAATCGTTACAAACTGGTGGCTTCCTTGCACAGTGGAATCCATATTCAGATCTAGAATTGTTATGTTTGAGAGCAACTGCTCCTTTTCAATTTGCTTTATGCCACTGTGTACTGGCGATTTTGGTAAATTGTATACTATATGCTCTTTGGATATTATAATTTCTCCTTGCATAGATTGTTTTGTGTTTGTTCTGATACCCTACAAGTATTCTGGGATATTGTATAGTGGTGCCATGTCTAGACAGAGAAAATGTTCCAGGGTCTGACGGTGTTCCCCTGGTGGTTCTAAACACTAAGAGTGCTCATCTTCCACCAAGTCTCTATGTGGCGAATATCTAGAAGCCTTTGCACCATGTAATTCATCCCAAAGTTCTTAGGAGGCTGTTGAAAGCAAAGAAGAACAGAGAAATTATGGTCGGTCTACACGTGCTCCAAACACAGTTGTCTCAGAAGCAAATGGAAGAAGCAAACAAATTCAGGAATTAAGTATTGTGGTCATGATACAAAAGACCACAGTTGGTTCCATGTCAAGACAGAGATAATGGTCCAGGATCTGATGGTGTTCTACTGTTCCTACACCCCAGGCTTTAACAAATCCAGGAAGTTCTAAATACTAAGAGTGCTTATCTTCCACCAAGAAAGTAGTATGGTGATGAATATCTAGAAGACTTTTCACCATTCATGTAGTTCATCCCAAAGTTCTTAGGAGTTCTTAGGAGGCTGTTGAAAGCAAAGAAGAGCAGAAAAATCAAGGTGACTCTACATGTGCTCCAAACACAGTTGTGACAGAACCAAATGGAAGAAGTAACCAAATTCAAGAATTAAGTATTGTGGTCATGATACTGAAGACTCGAGCACGGAATCGGTGATCATTTGCATTATCAATCAAACAGATGTAACTCTTTTAAAGTATCTAATGTTCTTTTCGATAAACAAAATAGTTTGGAATTCTTATCTATTTGTTCTTTATATCAAGCTAACTAGAAAGAATTAATGCTTGATATTCATTCAGCCATGTAGCCAGTACCTGTTTAATTTGTTTATGAAACTGCAGTATTTGTCATTATAAGATTCTCTGAGAGTGGTGCTCGTGCATTTGTACTAGAAGAGTCTAATATAAATATATTGATGAAATCAAATAAATCTCAGGGGCAGCATTATGTTATCCAAATATCATTTTTGATGGCTTAATGCTCCAATATCTAGCATGGATAATAATCCTCTTTCGCCAGACCTGAATGAACAGATGTTAGCCATTTGTCATAAGAGATCTATATATCTTTTTTTTTCAATACAACATTCCGTTGTTAGATGGTTTCAGGCTATTATTTTCCCCCATTCCAGCCTTGGAGGTCATCTTGGGGTTAGTGCAAAGTTAGCAAAGGATGACTGAAAAAATGATGCACAGTGGAGATGCTATTCCAGATGTTCCAAGGAGGACAAGAAAAATACCACATGTTAGCATATAGATTTCATTTCTAGCTAAATATCTGAAGATGAAGACTTCCTTGACTTTCTTTTTGGAACATTACACAGATTCCTAGGTATAGGTTTCCACAATAATGATTCCTATTTTAAGAATGCAAAATCAACATGGAACAAAACACTATCAGCCATTCCCCCATTTATCTATAGGGAATAGCTGAGAGTCAGACCCCTTCTACACTGCCATTTAATCCAGATTATCAAAGTAGATAAACCACATTATCTGCTTTGAACTGGATTGCATGAGTCTACACTGCCATATAAGTCTAGTAAAGGTAAAGGTTTCCCTTGACATTAGTCGTGTCCAACTTGGGGTGTGTGTGTGTGTGTGTGTGTGCTCATCTCAATTTCTAAGCCAAAAAGCCGGTGTTTCTGTAGATACCTCCAAGGTCATGTACCTGGCATGACTGCATGGAGTACCGTTACCTCCCCACCTATTTACATTTGCATATTTTTGAACTGCAAGGTTTGCAGAAGTTGGGCCTAACAGCGGGAGTTCATTCTGCTCCCCGGATTCAAACCGCCAATCTTTTGGTCAGCAAGTTCAGCAGCTCAGTGGTTTAACCCACTGCGCCACCAGGGTCCCTCATATAAGTCTACACCGCCACATATGAGTCTACACTGCTCTGTTGCGAGCTGCCCTGACTCTGTTGTGAGCCACCCTGAGTCCCCTTCCTAGGTGAGAAGGGATATAAGTGGGGCAAATGAATAAATAAATATAATCCATGGGCGATTCCAGGCAGAACTTAAACCCTCTTAGGCATGTGTTTGAATTCTCCCCAAAACGCGGGGGTATAGACTGAATAGGGGATATAAATTCAGCATATAAATTCATTGTGCCAGTTAATTTTCTAATTTCCAGTCTTTTCCGTTGGTATTATTTTATTTTTCCAAAATGAAAAAAAATCCCAAATATGTTATCTGTCTAAGTCACTGCAAACATTTTTTTTCATTTTTCATTTTATTCATTTTTAATTTTTTTTCCATTCATATTACTACAGTCAAAAACAAAACCATTGCAAAAGAAGGTATTAATTCAGTGTCCCTCTCATTGAGACTTTTTTCTTTTTTAAGAAAGCAAGGATATAGAATTAATAAAAGATAAAAAATAATTAGGATGCACTACAAATACAATTGCCATTAGCTTAGAGCAGTAAGCATAATACAGTGTCCAAAACCATCCTTCTAAAATGTGTCTTAATGCACAATCTTTTTGCAATTTTATTAGAAACCTTAGAATGTAAATTACAGAAGTGTTTATTTGCCAGACACAGTTAAGTTCAGGGCCATTTAGGGTCTAAGCAAGAGGGGGGAGAAACACAAACAATTCAAAGTCTACCCCTTTCGGTCTTGTGATTGCCCTTTGGCCTTAGTAGGTCATTTGTTTCTCAATGTGAAAGTATCACCGTCTTCTTTTAATCACACAATGTAGATTAACACTACCACAAAACAGGGATGGCGGGTAAAGATGTCTGAGATTATTATAGCACTAAAATGAGCACCAAATGTCTTTTTCCTCAAAGTTCTGCAGGTTAGCTAGCTCTACTAACAACAAACAACGGCAAACAATTATAATAATAAACTCATATTCTATTTCTAATTTATTTTAATCTTTGTTCTGTGTATTTTAATATATAGAAATATGTTTGCATTGAATGTATTTTATGTTATTATGATTACCCAATTTAACTCTATGTATTGTGCCCCTCAATTATTATTATTATTGTTGTTGTTATTATTATTATTATTATTATTATTATTATTATTATTTACAGTAAGTAGAGGTGGATAATAAATAAAAAGCAGCAAGGTTTTGAAGCTGCAATGTCATTCAATAATAATCAAGATGGCCAATTGCAACATTGACATTTGCCTCAAACAGACAAGAGTTTTTTTCTCCCACTTTGGATATTCCACAGATATAAAAACTTCACTTGACTAGTTTCCAACAGACCCCACAACCTCTGAGGATGCCTGCCATAGATGTGGGTGAAACGGCAGGAGAGAATGCTTCTGGAACATGGCCATACCACCTGGAAACTCACAGCCACCCAATAAATAAAAACATTATGATTATGATTAAGATTATTAAAGAGAACAAATATTATAAACACTATGAAGTATAATGCTGCCAAACTAATGGAGGGGTGGAACCAAAGGTACTCTTTGCTCTGATTTTGATTTATTCTAGCAACTAGCAATTCCCATTTCATTTCAGTTTTAAGTGCTCCTTGTTTCTCACCATTACTATTCCTTACTTGACTATGATGGTTAGAGGTAGTGTGTGTTTACTGTAAGGAAAGGTTGAAAGATTTGGGCATGTTCAGACTGGTGAAGAGAAGACTGAGGGGTGGCATGAATAAACTTTTAAATATCGAAAGGGATGTTACCAAGAAGAGGTTGCAGGTTTGTCCTCTGGTACCCCACAACTGAGGACCAGTTTTAATGGTCTGAAGTTATAGGAGAGTAGATCTCAATTGAACATTGCAAGGAATGTCTTGGCAGTAAGAGAGGTTTGACAATGGAACCAATTATCTAGACTAGTGGTTCCCAACCTGAACTAAAATATAGTCCACAACCTCACCATTACTACACCATTGCAAAGAGAGTGACTGGTCTTGTGAAACCCCAGGATGGGAGACACCAACTATCCTTGAAAGGGGCAACAAGAAGCCTTCTGGTTGCTGCTGCTTCTCCTCCTCCTCCCTCTGAGCGGAGCCATTTCATGTGGTGCCTGGAAGCGGAGGCACCTTGGTGTCTTCATTTTTAGGCCTGTTCCTAGAGTTATTTGAGGTTCTCCTTCAGAAAATTGCATTGGATAGACCACATCAGCTGTAGATTATCAAATATGGTTTCTGTGGGCGAGCAGATGGCAGCTACTGGATGTCATATATCCTGTATTGGAAACTAGAGCTGATGGGGTCTAGCCAATGCAATTTTCAGAATCAGCACCCCAAATAACCAAACTGAATCTAAAATTGACCAAAAACAGATATGTAACCCTTTTGGTACTAATGTTGGATAGTGGTCCCTGGTCAAAGTAGTCCCTGGTCAAGTGGTCCCTGGTCAAAAAAAGGTTGGAAACCACTGACCTAGGCATACGCTCTTTCTTTGAATATCTTCAAAAAGTGGTTGGACAACTACAAGCTGGGAAGACTATAGCTCAAGGTCTTCCAAGTGTTTGAGACTTCAGCTTCCAGAATCCCTGTACATTGGCCAATGTAGCCGAGACTTCTGGTAATATTCAAAATACATGAAGACTAGAGTTTGGGAATCACTGATTTCCTGTACTGTTGATAGTCTATCAGACCCAGCTCTATGATTGTATGATTCTGTGTGACCTGGATCCAGGCTGTCTCAAGGACCACAGTCTTCCATATGAGCTTGCCTAAGTTTTGAAGCCATCAAAGGTAGGCCTTCTATCAGTTCCTCTATCAGAGATATGTTGGTGATGCAAGAGAAGGGTTTCATAACATCCAGAATCTGGAGCACCATACCACAAGAAGCTAGGTTGGTTTCTGCCTTCTTGCAGAAAATATTTTATTTACATTAGTCTTTTGTAACTGAACTCATGAGTCCTTTTTCAAAATAAACATGGGATATCAGTCCAATAAGGTGAGAAATGAGTCTAAATTCTTTGAGATCCACTCAAATTAAAATGAGTACATTTTTAAAATGTGAGCCTTAACCGAGTTGCTTTCATTTAGAGCACAAGGAGGAATGACGAAACATTCATAGAGTGAGTCCACTAATGCTTATGTTAGAAATTTCTGCTCTCCTGTCAATCTCAAAAGTGCTACTGGGTTCTTTTTCAATCACACACAGTTTATGGTAATTGTTGGTAAACAGGCCAGACCACTTGATAGGCTACAGCTGCATGAATAGAGCAGGGATCCCAAATCAATCAGCTTGAATGCTGACCCAATATCTGTCATTTTCAAGTTAATCGATTCCCATTTTAAAATCAAGTTGTTGTGTGTTTTAAAGTACCGTGTATACTCTAGTATAAGCTAAATTTTTCAGCCCTTTTTTAGGCTGAAGAAGCCCCCCTCCGCTTATACTCAAGTCAAAGTTATTTATTTTATTCTGTTATTGTTATTATTATTATTATTACTATTATTTTACTCTATTTATTATTATTACATTTACATTATTTTACTCTATTTATTATTATTATTACATTTATTATTTTTCTCTATTTATTGTTCAAATGTCATTTATTATTTTACTCTCTTTATTATTATATTTATTATTTTACTCTCATTATTATTGGAAGGATACATAAGCACATTTACACTGAAGAAAGTTAGAATAATGGTTTAATCAGAGTTGTACAGTCTGATCTTAAATTACAATTTTATGCAAATTTTCAAAAACATTTAACCTACTGATGCCTCAATTCATGTAATTTTATTGGTATCTATTTTTATTTTGAAATTTACCAGTAGCTGCTGCATTTCCCACCCTCAGCTTATACTCGAGGCAATACGTTTTTCCAGTTTTTTGTGATAAAATTAGGTGTCTCAGCTTATTTTCAGGTCGGCTTATACTCCAGTTTATATGGTAGTTTCTGACTAATGGCAACTGCTTGCTCATTTGGGCATTCAATTCATATATCACAGCTTGGTTCCTACATTGCGCCAAATTTAAGCATGCTACAGAAGAGCCTTTCAATATAGATATGCATTAATGTATATTGACATTGCACAGAGACTCTGCGTGTCTTTTTCAGTCTAAGGTCCTGTGCAGTTTTTTTTTCATTTCAGTGTACCAACACTTAGCAGATTATAAAGCCAACAGACATCAGTTTAAATCGGCAAATAATGTTCATGCCAAAATATTTTTAAAGCCCTTCTATTAGCCAATGAAGTCTTTGATGGTGTTTCATCCAGTCCCCAAAGGATTTTCTTTATTTCTCAGAGAAGTTTCCTTAAGGCACAATAATGAGTTATTTATCCAAAATAAACAAAAGAAACCACTCCTTTCATGACCAAAGTACAACGTATTTTTGCTCAGTAAAACCAAGAAGTCCATTTTTAACTTAGGTTTCTTCTGAAGGAGATTATCTTATAGGGGAGAGAAGGACTCTTTTTTTTGGTTATTATTTCACTTAAAGTCTCCAGAAAGGAATTCATAAGAGAACTACAACAGTGAAAAAGCTGGAATGTGTCCAGAGGAGAGCGACTAAAATGATAAAAGGTCTAGAGAACAAGCCCTATGAGGAGCGGCTTAAGGAGCTGGGCATGTTTAGCCTGAAGAAGAGAAGGCTGAGAGGGGATATGATAGCCATGTATAAATATGTGAGAGGAAGCCACAGGGAGGAGGGAGCAAGCTTGTTTTCTGCTGCCCTGGAGACTAGGACGCGGAACAATGGCTTCAAACTACAAGAGAGGAGATTCCATCTGAACATGAGGAAGAACTTCCTGACTGTGAGAGCCGTTCAGCAGTGGAACTCTCTGCGGTGTGGTGGAGGCTCCTTCTTTGGAAGCTTTTAAACAGAGGTGGATGGCCATCTGTCAGGGGTGATTTGAATGCAATATTCCTGCTTCTTGGCAGGGGGTTGGACTGGATGGCCCATGAGGTCTCTTCCAACTCTTTGATTCTATGATTCTATGAAATGGAAGATTGGGTTAATGCAGCATTTCTCAACCTGGGGGTGTCAGAGGAGTCACCAAAGACCATCAGAAAACACAGGATTTTCTTTTGGTCATAGGGGTTCTGTGTGGGAAATTTGGCCCGATTGTATCATTGGCGCGGTTCAGAGTTCTCTTTGATTGTAGGTGAACTATAAATCCCAGCAACTGCAACTACAACTCCCAAATATCAAGGTCTATTTTCCACAAACTCTACTGTTTGAGTCCACAGTGTTCTTTGGATGTAGGTGAACTACAACTCGAAAATTCAAGGTCAATGCCCACCAAACCCTTCCAGTATTTTCTGTTTGTCATGGGAGTTCTGTGTGCCAAATTTGGTTCAATTCCATCGTTTTGGAACTTTTTACCTGGGGAGATCAGGAAAGCCCCTTCACTGGAAACATTAAAAAAGAACCTCAAAACCTGGCTTTTCTGCTGAGCCTTTGGCGATTAGGTGCTCAGTATGATTTTTTATACCCCCCTCAACGTTTTTGGCTAATGGAGTTCATGCCCTCCAAATAGGATGTTCTGCCCCATAACTCTGTGTGTTTTATGAGTTCAATTTAAACTTCCTGCTCCTATTTTATCTCATCTTAGTCTGTTAATTGTTTTTATTCGGAATATGTGGCCCACCCATTGTCATTTCTATCGTGATTGTGTCTATTGGTATTTTATTTCATTTTTTATTTTCTTATCATTTATTATTTTAATGTCATTTTGATAATGTTGTTGTTGTCTGATGTATATGCTTTGGTTTTATTGCTGTATTATGTTGTCTGGGCTTGGCCCCATGTAAGCCGCACCGAGTCCCCATTGGGTAGAAATAAAGATGATGATGATGATGATGATGATGATGATGATGATGATGATGATGATGATGGTGATGATGATTATCATTGGTGGGGTTCAGAATGCTCTTTGATTGTATATGAACTATAAATCCCATCAACTATGACTCCCAAATGACAAACTCAACCCACCCACCCCCAACCTCACAGTATTCAAATTTGGGCGTATTGGGTATTTGTGCCAAATTTGGCCCAGCGAATGAAAATACATCCTGCATATCAGATTATGATTCATAACAGTAGTAAAATTACAGTTATGAAGTAGCAACCTAATAATTTTATGGTTGCGGGTCACCACAACACGAGGAATTGTATTAAGGGGTCACAGCATTAGGAAGGTTGAGAACCACTGGGTTAATGGATCTAATTGTTCTGCTGAAGATTGTTTTAATTGTCTGTGTAGTTTTGTTAGAAAAATTGGCTGGTTGCTCATATTTGTTGATGTTCAGTGCCTTCAAGTCATTTCTGACCAGGACAAATCTAACACAAGGTTTTTGGAGGCCAAGAGTGTGTGACATACCCACAGTCACCCAGTAAGTCTCCAGTGGCAGAGCAAGGAATCACACCCTCTTCTCCAGAGTCATCGTCCAATGCTCACACCACTGCACCACACTAGCTGGCAATAGTACTGAAGAAATATCTGAAAGGTGGCTCTATAATGGCTCAGGATGCTCAATGAGCTTGGTGTTTCTAGAACCTTGATGTCATTTTGGGAGAAAAGCAGATTAAAAATTCAATACATCCATCAATCTATAAGAGAAAAAATCTAGGAGACATGCAATTTGAGCAGGTGTAGGTTACAAGGAAAGCCACACCTACTAAAACCACACCTACTAAAACCTCCTCTCCTATGTAACAAAGATGCAGGAAGACTCTTCTTTTGCACCTGGACACCCTCAGGATACAACCCATGCCTTGGAACAAGAAGCTTCCACAGTTCAAACCCAGCTATCTCCAGTTGAAAGGATATCAGCCAGGAGACTAAGAAAAACAGTCCCACTGTCCAGGTCCCTGCAGATATGCCAGTCAAGAGTAGACAGTTCTATGAAAGAAGGACCAATGATCTGGATCATTGAGCACAGCATTGTCTACTCTAGACTTTTGTAAGCTATTTTATTTGGGGAACTTTCTGGTTTCCCTTCCTCTTGAGCATGGGGCAATAAATAATGGTCATATTATTTGTGTCCATTGACCACAACTGTTTTTTTCCCCAGGAAATACACAATCAACCAGCAGTAATTAACTTGGGGACCACTAGTTTCAGTAGAACTGGTCTATCACGCTGAGTTGCAGAGATTGTCTAGACTAGGTATGGGCAAACTTTGGCCTGTCAGGTGTTTTGGACTTCAACAACCACAATTCCTAACAGTTGGAGGGCTGAAGTTTCCCCATGCCTGGTCTAGGGTTTTGTGTAAGTTTCCTCCAGCCCAGCCTGGTTGATAGAGTCCTCCAGTTTGACTCTACAGTCAACTTCCTCCAGTCACACTGGGGGACCTAGAGATTTCTAAAGAGCACCTAACTGGGAATATTTAAGCCATCCATTGTGATTCTACAGTCAGCTTCCAGCAGAAGGCAACCTGGAAATTCTTAGAGGAGTGTTCTCTCAAGAAAGAAACTACTGTGATTTCTTTATTCACATTTTTTCACTTACATTGGGATTCTGTGCTTCTAACCCCAGCAAATATGGAGGGCTGGATATGCTTTGACACCAATCATTTTATTCATAGCCATCAGGGGAAAACTGAAAAGGTTTGCTGAAGTGTAATGAACATCCCTCTCAAACTTTGTGCAAGACCTTGAATCTAGAATCATGCATAGTGTAAGCCTTGGACACAGGTTTTACTATGCATGCACACAGGCATGTATACAATTTAAAAGCAAGAGACTTTTTTTATCATATCAGAAGCAGACCGAGAGTACATTTTAATGTATTAAAACAACAACAACAACACACGCAAAGTTTAAAAACTTGGCATGTACTAAATGTCCTTTGACCAATAGCTCCTAGGAGCCCCCGGTGGCGCAATAGGTTAAAACCTTGTGCCAGTAGGATGGAAGATCGAATCTGGGGTGAATGTGGATGAGCTCGCTCTGTCAGCTCCAGCTCCCCATGTGGGGATATGAGAAAAGCCTCCCACAAGGATGGTAAAACATCAAAACATCCAGGCGTCCCCTGGGCAACATCCTTGCAGATGGCCAATTCTCTGACACCAGAAGCAACTTGCAATTTTTCAAGTCGCTCCTGACATTGGAAAAAAAAAACAGTAGCTGGCCACTTGGAGGGCCTCTGGTGTTGCTATAAGGATGTCCTCTATTGTACATGTGGCAGGGCTCAGACTACATTGTAATAGGTGGTCTGTGGTTTGCTCTTCTCCACACTCACATGTCGTGAACTCCACTTTGTGCCCCATTTCTTAAGTTTGGCTCTGCATCTCATGCCAGAGCATAATCTGTTCAATACCTTCCAAGCTGCCCAGTCTTCTGTGTGCTAGGAGGGAGTCTCTCATTTGGTATCAGCTATGGCTTGAGGTTCTGGGTTTTAGCCTGCCACTTTTAGACTCTTGCTTGCTGAGGTGTTCCTAAGTATCTCTGTAGATCTTAGAAAACTATTTCTTGATTTAGGGCATGCAGAAAACTATTTCTTGATTTAGGGCATATCCGAACAGGGTCTGGGCTGGAGATGTCACTACCTTGGTCCTTTCATTATTGTCTGCTACTTCCGAACAGATGTCAGGTGGTGCAATACCAGCTAAACAGTATCATTTCTCCAGTGGTGTGGGGTGTAGGCATCCTCTAATAATGCTGCATGTCTCATTAGTCATAGAATCACAGAGTTGGAAGAGACCTCGGTGGCTATCCAGTCCAAACCCCTGCCAAGAAGCAGGACAATCACGTCCAAAGCACCCCAACAGATGGTAATCCAGCCTCTGTTTAAAAGCTTCCATAGAAGGAGCCTCCAACCACACCTCAGGGTAGAGAGCTCCACTGCTGAACAGCTCTCACAGTCAGGAAGTTCTTCCTAATGTTCAGGTGGAATCTCTTTTCCTGTAATTTGTAGCCATTGTTCCATATCCTAGTCTCCAAAGCAGAAGAAAACAAGCTTGCTCCTCCTCCCTGTGACTTCCCCTCATATATTTATACCAGGCTATCATGTCTCCTCTCAGCCTTCTCTTCTGCAGGCTAAACATGCCCAGCTCTTTAAGCCGCTCCTGATGGGGTTTGTTCTCCAGACCCTTGATCATTTTAGTCGCCCTCCTCTGGACACATTCCAGCTTGTCAATATCTCTCTTCAATTGTGGTGCCCAAATTAAGACTTACATCCACAGCAAGAGTGAAGAAACCTGGGTATGTGGTCTGCTTTTGTGTCCATTCTGTCTCCAGCTTCCCATTGCAGGAAATTTCCCTGGAATTTGAGCTTCCTGCTGAAAAACTGTCAAAAGGAAAAGCTGCAGAACAAGCCTTGTCTTGTGTGCAGCGTAACTAACGACAAGGGAGGAGGCAGAAAAGAAGATAAGTAAGAAGGTCAGGTTTGCTCAATTCCTGCTGTCTTTCCTGCTCCCTCCCTGAAGGGGAAGACCAGTTGAATGCCTTGCCTGCTGTCAGAATTCAAGGCAAAAGCCACACAATGCTTTGCCCTGTACATTCTACATATGCATTGTGCAGGCATGGGCAAACTTGGGCCCTCCAGGTGTTTTGGACTTCAACTCCCACAATTCCTAACAGCTGGTAGGCTGTTAGGAATTGTGGGAGTTGAAGTCCAAAACACCTGGAGGGCCCAAGGTTGCCCATGCCTGCCTAAAGAGAATCAATTCAGACCTGTGCGCACAGGAGGGATAGCCAATACTCCAGAAGATGGGAGCAGAATTCAAAATGATCTGAACATATTAGAGAGATGGGCCAAAACTAACAAAATGAAGTTCAACAGGGGCAAATGCAAGACACTCCACTTAGGCAGAAAAAATGAAATGCAAAGATACAGAATGGGGGACGCATGGCTTGTCAACAGTACGTGTGAAAAAGATCTTGGAGTCCTTGTGGACAAGTTAAACATGAGCCAACAATGTCATGTGGCGGCAAAAAAAGCCAATGGGATTTTGGCCTGCATCAATAGGAACCAGGGAAGTAATGCTACCCCTCTATTCTGCCTTGGTTAGAGCACACCTGGAATATTGTGTCCAATTCTGGGCACCACAATTGAAGGGAGATATTGAGAATAATAGAATCATAGAGTTGCAAGAGACCTCATGGGCCATCCAGTCCAACCCCCTGCCAAGAAGCAGGAATATTGCATTCAAAGCACCCCTGACAGATGGCCATCCAGCCTCTGCTTAAAAGCTCCCGAAGGAGGAGCCTCCACCAGACTCCAAAGTTGGAATGTGTCCAAAGGAGGGCAACTAAAATAATCAAGGGTCTGGAGAACAAGCCCTATAAGGAATGGTTTAAAATGCTGGGCATGTTTAGCCAGCAGAAGAGAAGGCTGAGAGGAGACATGATAGCCATGTACAAATATGTGAGAGGAAGTCTTAAGGAGGAGAGAGTGAACTTGTTTTCTGCTGCCCTGGAGACTAGGATGTGGAACAATGGCCCCAAACTACAGGAAAGGAGATTCCACCTGAACATTAGGAAGAACTTCCTGACTGTGAAAGCTGTTCAGCAGTGGAACTCTCTGCCCCAGATGTGGTAGAGGCTCCTTCTTTGGAGGCTTTTAAACAGAGTCTGGATGGCCATCTGTTGGGGGTGCTTTGAATGCAATTTTCCTGCTTCTTGGCAGGGGGTTGGACTGGATGGCCCATGAGGTCTCTTCCAACTCTATGATTCTGGGGATTGGTTCGGAGGAAGAGGTGTGTGTGTGTGTGTCCCCGGCATGTATTTGTGTGCCCATGAGCGTGCGATTCTGTGCTAGCCCAGATTTTGCATTTATAATGAAGCTGAACTGACAAAGCGTGAAAGTGGTCTAAGGGGAGGCAAACAAAGGAGGCAGCCCCGCTTTCTAGTGTGCCAAGACTCATCAATAGTCCTGCAGCTCCGCTTTCCCTGCACGCCTTGCCACACACACACTTTTTTTTTCCTCCCCTTGTTGTAATTTTTTTCTCTCCCTTCTGGCTGGACAGACTCCTCCTCTTTTCTTAAGTTGCTCCGATTTGTGAATTGTAATCCTCAGAGTACTACCTACTCTTACCAGCAGCAATCACTTTCTCTTCCTCGTTGCCTCCCCTCTTTTGCCCCCCTTCTTTCCCCCTTCCTAATCTCCTGGGAATCTTTTACCTTGTCTTTTGGGCAGTCCGCTTGAAGAATCCCACCGCTGGAAAAGGTGAGTGCATTCCTGAGTCAAACTGGCTGCTTCTTGCATTTTTGTTTTTCACCCTAATGTTCACTTAATAGCATTTTCCTTGCAGAAATGGATATGCATTTGATGAATGTGCCTGGTTTGGGTGAAGGGACAAGATGGGCATGTCTCTTGATTGTTAAGTCAGATGCCGCTGAAGTATGCCTCTGCTTTTAAACTGCACAGTTGGCAATGGAAAATTCTGACGGTGTCCAAAAGGATGCAGGAAAAGGATCTTTTTCGTAACACAGGGGAAACCAAAAGGACATCTGTTTCAGTAACAAAATCTGCACAAAGTTTGCTGTCGCAGGAGATGTTAAGCATTGCCAAATGGCACCATAGCTCTCCGCAACTTTTTAATCTGTCAGCTTGCCTCCAAAAGTTCGTTCCGTGAGAGCATGAACAGCTGCATTAAACAGTATAAGCAAACACACACCGTTATGAAGGTGAAATGGATCTAAAGGGAGAGTTTAGCAATAACAGATCACTGTAATCAGGTGGTAGGTGAAATGGATCTAAATGGAGACTTTAGCCATCAAGGATCACTATAATCAGGTGGTAGGTGTGGTGGATCTAAATAGAAACTTTAGCAATAAGGGATCTGTATAATCGGGTGGTAGATGAAATGGGTCTAAATAGAGACTTTAGCAATAAAGGATATTTATGATCAGGTGGTAGGTGTGGTGGATCTAAATGCAGACATTAGTAATAAAGGATCCGTATAATTGGGTGGTAGATGAAATGGATCTAAATAGAGACTTTATCAAGAAAGGATCGCTATAATCAGGTGGTAGGCAAAATGGATGTAAATAGAGACTTCAGCAATAAAGGATCACTATAATCAATTGGTAGGTGAAATGGATCAATATAGAGACTTTAGCCATCAAGGATCAGGTGGTAGGTGAAATGGATCTTAAAGGGAGACTTTAGCAAGAATGGATCACTATAATAAAGTGATAGGTGAAATGGATCTAAATGGAGACTTTTGCAAGAATGGATCACTATAATCAAGTGGTAGGTGAAATGGATCTAAATTGGGAATTTCTCAATAACGGATCACTATAATCAAGTGGTAGGTGAAATGGATCTAAATGGAGGCTTTAACCAGAAAGGATCCCTATAATAATCAGGTGGTAGGTGAAATGGATCTAAATAGAAACTTTAGCCATCAAGGATCCCTATAATCAGGTGGTAGGTGAAATGGATCTAAATGGAAACTTAAGTAACAAAGGACCTGTATAATCAGGTAGTAGGTAAAATGGATCTAAATAGAGACTTTAGCTATAAAGGATCTCTATAATCAGGTGGTAGGTGAAATATATCTATATAGAGACTTTAGCAATCAAGGATCGCTATAATTAGGTGATAGGTGAAATGGATCTATATAGAGACTTCAGCAAGAAAGGATCACTGTAATCAGGTGGTGGGTAAAATGGATCTAAATGGAGACTTTAGCAAGAAAGGATCACTATAATCAGGTGGTAGGTGAACTGGATCTAAATAGAGACTTTAGAAATCAAGGGTCGCTATAATCAGTTGGTTGGTGTGTGGAGTGGAGTAAATGATTTGCCATTGGTAGCAAAGTGTGTGTAATTAATAAGTAAGGGCGCAATGGGTGGCACAATGGGTTAAACTCTTGTGTCGGCAGGACCACTGACCAAAAGGTCGGCAGATCGAATCCAGGGAGCAGAATGAATTCCCGTCTATCAACTCCAGCTTCCCATGTGAGAACATGAGAGATGCTTCCCACAGGATGGTAAAACATCTGGATGTCCCATGGGCAATGTCCTTTCAGACAGCCAATCTGCTCACACCAGAAGCGACTTGCAGTTTCTCAAGTCACTCCTGACATGAAAAAAAATTAATAAGTATGGAGTGGTAGTCTGCTATGGGCTCAACGGCATGAAGAAATATACTGAGCTGACCTGTGTATGTATATGAGAGTGCCCTAAAGTCTGCTTTGCCCTGTTTGAATTGGTTCTCCGATGACAGCATATATTAAGCTCATAATCATGAATGAGGAAGAAAGGATGTGTGACTCAGAGCATCTTCTGAACTAGTGGGACACATCAGAGGCACTTGCGGCTTGCACAAAATAATGCATTGGGATCAGATATATTTAAAGCATAGCATCCATGTAGAATGCATTCTGTAATTGATCTTTTAACAAAACATGTAATTAGAATCAGTTATTTTATAAGCAGTCGAAATAATGAGGCATAACACAGTCCAAGTCAAATCCCATTGCTTTCAGTGAGAGTGAATCATGCGCTTCAATATCACCTGCTGAAATCAATGAGACTTTAAGGATACAAATGTGTACATAGCTAGCTGTGAGTAAATGCCATTGAAGGTTGTGGGAATACGCAATAAACTTGGATAATGACTGCATTAACTATTCAGCTGCAGAAGGATATTGCCCATGCCTTGTTTGTCCGCATACAGATGACTCTTTTCTTCTGCGTTGTGTTGTAAAATTATTCCACTTTAGCCACTTTTATTTTAATGCATTCATTAAAAAAAATCATAATTGAGTTGGCATAAACTGAGTTAACAGATTGTGACATTTTGAAATATCTAAACCAGAATTTCTCTACCTTTTTACCCTGGAGGAAAACTTGAAATAATTTTCAGGTCTCAGGAAACCCTTGCATACAAGTTGTTCTATCTACAATTCTAAAATAGAGATTGCAATTGCTTTTCCAATTACAATCTCTAGCGGAACGCTTTGCGATCTCTCACGGAGGCCTTCGGATTCCGGAGAGCCCTTGTTGAAAACCCATAACCTAAACTAAGGGTTGTTGTAGGTTTTTCCAGGCTATATGGCCATGTTCTGGAGGCAACATGGCCATATAGCCCGGAAAAACCTACAACAACCCAGTGATTCCGGCCATGAAAGCCTTCGACAATACAACCTAAACTAAGTCGGTATCATCGGCATCCATCCTGAAAACTCGGACTGCTGAAAAACACCCCAAGATTGCAGTGATTTGTAATTGTTATTAATTTTTGCTACAATTTAAAACTGTTTTTCTTAGCATCTAGTAGTTAAAATGTTTCCTCATGTTTTTGTAAGAAAGTATGATTTTGAATTTTGTATCCAACTACAGAAACTAATGTTTCTTTCATTCTCTTTCCAACGCTTTCTTTCTAGGTTTCGATCAAGAAGAAAGAATTTCCTTTCTCTTTGCCCCCCACCCCACCCCGAGGAAATTTTAACACCAGCATACTATCAAGAAGATCTTTTCCCTCGAGATATCGATGACTAAAAGTAACGGAGAAGACACAAGATCGGGCAATAGGATGGAGCGCATCCAGCAAGGAGTCCGGAAACGTACACTCATGGCAAAAAAGAAGGTGCAGAGCATCACAAAGGATGATGTGAAAAGTTACTTACTGAGGAATTTTTTTGTGCTGTTCACCATCATTGCAGTCATTGTCGGTGAGTAATTTGATCAACACAACAATCCTGAAAAACATCAGTTGGACAGAGCCGCCGCTGTTCATTTTCTAACCCATTGAGAACTTTCAGGCTTCAAAGGTTTTTCAATCTGATCACTCCATGTTGTTGGAGAGTTGGAGAAAGTTTCTCTTATTAGTCAGACCGACAATCCCGGCTGCTGTTATACGTCCCATCAGTTTAAACCAGACAGTAAGATTCAAAATTGGAAGGAAAAGTGTTGAATTATCATGCTGATTTCCTTTCAGTTTACTTCCAAGAACACTCCTTAGTTAGAAACTGCCCTCCCATATTTTTTCTGGCCTTAATGTTTCTTAAAAGTAAAGGAAATCAGTTCAATCCCTGCCTGATTCTCTAAGGATGGGCTGTTATGAGTTTTTTGGGCTGTGTGGCCATGTTCCAGAAGCATTCTCTCCTGATGTTTCACCTCACAACCTCTGAGGATGCCTGCCATAGATGTGAGCAAAACATCAGGAGAGAATGCTTCTGGAACATGGCCGTACAGCTCAGAAAACTCACAACAATCGTGATCCCGACCATGGAGGCCTTCGACAATACATTGAACATCTCTAAGAATGTCTTTCTGTCATCACCTAAAAATGACCAAACAACCAAACTCAAAAAATCTGAATGGCGCTAATTCATAAAAATAACAATGTGTCACTTAAATCTTTAACTATTTTGTCCTCGCTATTCAACTGTTTCCAGTCCGATGCCCAAGGTCAGGTGCTTTACTCTTTGTGTTACTCATATAATTCAGTGGCCAATGAGAGATTTACCTGTGTAAAGGTAACTCAAGGCAATTTGATTAGGTAGTGTTTGCAAAAGTGATTAGGGCAATGCTTTAAAACTTTTATAGTTTGACTATCACTAGTAGGAAGAAACACTTGGCTTGGGAATTGTCTTGCTGTGTTTATTCTTCATATATATATATACACACATGATAAGAATTTATTCTGACCTGGATTCAAAGAACTGCATAACTAGTTCAGCATGTCTAGGGGATGTTGAATTCCTGTTTCTGAAACATTAGCCCCTCCTTCCCTCATGGCAAATGTCTTTTTGTAAATGTAAATAAAGCGACATTCCCAGCAGACATGCCTATTACCCTTGAGCACAGCAAAAGTAGCTTTCTGGGCCATGGTCGCCTTAGTGGATGATCTCCGCAGAGAGCTCGACAGAGGGAGTGTGTACCTGTTGGTTCTCCTGGACCTCTCACTGACCTTCAGTATCATTCTGGGTCATCTCACGAGGATGGGTCTTGGGGGTACTGTTCTGCAGTGGCTCCAGTCCTTCCTGGAGGATCATAGGTGTTGTTAGGGGACACCTGATCAGCCCCACAGTCATCACCCTGTGGTGTCCTGCAGGGCTCAGTATTGTCCTCCATATTGTTTAACATCTACATGAAGTCGCTGGGAGAGATTCAGAGTTTTGGAGTTTGGTGCCATCTGTATGCAGATGACGTCCAACTCAATTACACTTTTCCACCAGATGCTAAGGAGGCTGTCCAGGTCGTGAACTGGTACCTGGCTGCTGTGATGGTCTGGATGAGGGCAAACAAATTGAAGTTGAATCCAGACAAAACAGAGTTCCTCTTGGTCAGTCGTAAAGCTGAACAAGGTATAGGGTTACAGCTTGTGCTGGATGGGGTTACAGTCCCCTTGAAGGCACAGGTTAACAGCTTGGACTCATCACTGAGCCTGGAACACCAGGTTGCGGTGATGACTAGAGGGGCTTTTGCACAATTAAAAATTTGTGCCAGTTGTGCCTGTACTTTGGGAAGTCAGACTTGGCCACGGTGATCCACACTTTCCTTACATTCAGCATAGACTACTGCAATGTGTGCTGTATATATGCTGTGCTCCTCCCTGAGTCCCCTTCAGGATGAGAAGGGCGAAATATAAATGTTTCAAATAAATAAATAATAAATTGTGAAAACATATTTTATAAAGAAGGAAAGATTTCATCTAAGTGAGTGTGAGGTATGTGAGAAATGTTTGATGCTGGGGTTCTATTGTCGATAAACAAAAGGAATTTCTGCTCTGAATAGTCATTTTCTTTACTTTGGAGAGTGTCAAGCATTAAGATATTATTTTTCAAAACACGAAAGTAAGTTTGCTTATTGCAATCAAAGGAACGGACTTGACTTGCTTCATATCTCTCTCCAGGAAACACATTTCAAAGTTGTTTTCTTGCAGAAATTGTACAGGCATGGCAATGTGGCTGTCCGTTTCAGATAGATGCTAAAACATTTTCTACACTCTTTTGTCAAATAAAGCTTTTGTTCAAAACTACTTCTGTCATTCTAATGGAACAATCTGATGTGAATGCATTTTACACAAGCCCTGCCAGAAGAATAGGAACTGTACGGAAACATGGCAGTCTGAAAAGATCCCGTACATTTCAAACTGTCCTGCAAAAAAAGAAATTCTAACTAAATTGTATACTTATTAATCTTTAGGAAAATTATTTGATTCCTTAGGACAGTGTTTCTCAACCTTCCTAATGCTGCGACTCCTTAATATAGTTTCTCATGTTGTGGTGATCTCCAACCATAAAATTATTTTTGTTGTTACTTCATAACAATAATTTTGCTAGAGTTATGAATTGTAATGTAAATATGTGATGTAAAGGAGTTGTTTGGGAGTTATAGTTGCTGGAATTTATATTTCATGTGCAATCAAAGAACATTCTGAACTCCACCAACAATGGAGTTGAACCACGCTGGGCACACAGAACTCGAATGATCAACAGAAAATACTGGAAGGGTTTGGTGGGCATTGACCTTGAGTTTTGGAGCTGTAGTTCACCTACATCCAGAGAGCACTGTGGACTCAAACAATGATAGATCTGGACCAAACTTAGCACGGATACTCAAAATGACCAAATGTGAACACAGGTAGAGTTTAGGGAAATAGACCTTGACATTTGGGAGTTGTGATTGCTGGGATTTATACCTCACCTACTATCAAAGAAAATTCTGAACCTCACCAACGATAGAATTGGGTTAAACTTCTCACACAGAACTCACATGACCAACAGAAAACACTGCTTTTTGATGGTCTTTGGCAACCGCTGAGACACCCCTTCACGATTCCCCCCAGGGTCCTGACCCCCAGGTTGAGAAACACTGCCTTAGGGTAAACATCTTTCTTGGGCAAAATGTGCAATGATGTATCCAGAGTGAATCTCTCAGTAGAATCAATGGGAAATGCTTTTCAGTAGACACATATAAGATTAGACAAGTTAAAGACATATTTAGCTATTTGAAATGTAACCATGAAAATTCTCTTTATTTATTCGGATGGATTTATCCTGTGGTTTATATAGGTTTATGTGTAATTTTAAAGATATTACTCCTTTCAGAAAGCGGATGGGACTTGCATATGTTTCAGGAATACTGTCATCCAGGTATTTTGTAAACTCTAAAATTCTTAGTCTCTATGAGAGTATACCAATTGTATTGAGTCAATGAAACTTGAACAGATGTTGACTTAACAACACCCTATTGATTTAATAGGTCTGCTTTTGTTGTGACTAGCAATTGGGCTTAAGCCAATATGTATAACAATGTTATGCATCCACAAAATGCTCTCTGGATATCATTATTGGATGGGATATCCATGTTCCCATAGATCATTTTATGGATTCACTTGGGAAAGTGTTGAAATTATTTGTTCAGGTGATTACAAAAATGGTCTGAGTCGGACATTAGAAATCATATCTTCTAGAATTGGAATAGCTGTAAAGTGATGGGATACACTTTCAGTGGTTCACTTCTAAGTTAAGAAACCAAATAAATGGGTGTATTTATTGGATGGTAGTAAATTCTTCACTTCAAACATCAATTTGTCCCATAGTTTGAACCAACTGAATGGCATTTACATGAATTTGTGGTTCCTCTTATTTGTTGTTTCTGTGTGCCTTCATGTCATTTCCGATGTATGGTAATCCTGAGGTGAACAGTGTTGGCTAAGGAGACATTTGGTCAAGCCACCCTTCTCTGAGTCTGAGAAAGTGTGACTTGCCCAAGATTACTCAATGGGTTTCCATGCCCAAGTCGGGATTTGAACTCTGGTTTCCCTGAGTCCCAGTCCAGCACCCAAACCAGCAACTGCACTGGGTATGTTCCTTTTATATGAAGTTGGAGAGGGGTCTATAAATGGAGATGTTAGGCAAAGAATGGGACAGTGTTTTTGTCGGTAACAGAATAATGAAATCTCAATTATTTTAGAGACGTCAAGTCTACAGTAGTGCAACTCATCCAATCCCTGCATTAAGTTTCTCATAAAAAGTGTTTTACCAGTTGGTTGTAATGTAAGGAAAAGGACAGTATCTTGAAGTATGCTTGGTTTTGAGGTTTTTTTTAATCATGTCAGACGCAAATTGAGAATATACTGTAAGTCGCTTCTGGTGTGAAAGAATCAGCCGTCTATAGAGACGTTGCTCAGGGAATACCTGGATGTGTTATCATCCTGTGGGAGTTGTCTCTCACGTCCCTGCATGGGAAGCTGGGACTGACAGATGGGAGCTCACCCCATCTTGCAGATTCGAACAGCCAACCTACAGGTCAGCAGTTCAGCTGGCACAAGGGTTTAACCCATTGCACCACCGTGGCTCCTTGTTTTGAAGAGTAATCTAAAAACTCTTTAACTTGTATATACTTAAAAGTACAAAAACTGTATTTCAGATAAGAAAATTCTCATTGGAATTGTGGTACATTTCATTGGCAGTCTTTGATTATGGTACTTAGCATGTTGGATGGCTAGATGACTCTCTTAAGGGCTAATGTTTGGAAGACTCTATAGTTGTTGAAACAGAAATCAGAACTGCAGTTCCAAAAGGTAGTCCAAAAAAGTGATTTTTCTAACCTCACTCTCCTTATGGCATTCTAAATCTGTGATTTTGCATTCAACGGAGATATTTAGAAATGGAGATCACTGGGAATAGTTGAGAGGAAATCTGTCATTGAATTGAAACAAACACCTTAATGCAAAACTTAGTCATTCTTTCTCATAAGATTTACATAGTGCCATTATAAAGACCTATATGCTTCCGGTCCAATCTATCTTTAAGACCACATCTCCTTCTATAAACCGGCATGGGCTTTGAGATCTGCTGGAGAGGCCCTTCTCTCAGTCCCACCACCGTCTCAAGCATGGTTGGTGGAGACGAGAGAGAGGGCCTTCTTGGTGGTGGCCCCTTGACTCTGGAATACTCTCCCTAGAGAGGTTAGGTTAGCCCCCACTCTCCAAGTCTTTCAAACTAGTTTAAAACATGGCTGTTTAGACAGGCCTTTGACCTTGTGTAATCTGTGGTCAGATGGAGAACTCAGTGATTGCTTCACTCCACCACTTGCATTTGTTAATTGTAGTTAGCCAGCTTTATTCACAGGTTTTACTGCATTTTATGAATTGCACATTTTTATTAGATGGGATTTTATATGTGGTTGTTTAATTACAGTTTTGTGACTGGTTATATGCTCATGTATTGTTTGTTATGTACGGCACTTGAAGTGTTTTTGTGAACTGCCTGAGTCTCTTTGAGGAGATGGTTGCAGGATATAAATAAATGTTGTTGATATTGTTGTTGTTGTTTTGTTTGAAGGCCACTTCTAGACCTTACACTGTCTAATATTTGAGAACATTTGGCAATGGCCTCAAGTGGCAAATTTTGGTTATCTGCTTTTCTGATATTTTATTGACAAGGATGTGAACAGGTGCTTGGGGGATTTTATGTCATGTGTCAAAATAATGTGAGTTTCTTAGTATATAATGCACCTTGGTTTGAATGAGTTGGGTGCACTGTTTGCCACTGGTTCTCAAAGTCACCAAACATCTTGGACCAGCTCTGAATGGTAGCATAGAATAGGATGCTATTGCAAATTTTAACTCTCATATTTAAAAAACTGATATTGAGTGAGTTCTGAGTTGTTTTCTAACTTTATGGGAATACCAACATGTTGAGGGTTGGGGCTAAGGTTAGTAAAAAGCTTGGGGTTTTTGTGTCTAAAATGGATGAAAATCTCCATCCCTTTCCTCCCAGTCCTCATAGAGCCATCCTACTCATCAGATTACATCAGGCAAGCTTCTGAGCATCATGGATTCATGGTCCACTTAAAAACTGGGACAAAAATATTGCCAAAATACTGAAACCAGCAAGAAGTAATAGTTTCAATATACTGTTGAAGGCTTTCATGGCCAGAATCACTGGGTTGTTGTAGATTTTTTTGGGCTATATGGCCATGTTCTAGAGGCATTCTCTCCTGATGTTTCGCCTGCATCTATGGCAAGCATCTTCAGAGGTAGTGAAGTGAGTGACCTCACTACCTCTGAGGATGCTTGCCATAGATGCAGGCGAAACATCAGGAGAGAATGCCTCTAGAACATGGCCATATAGCCCGAAAAAATCTACAACAACCCAGTAATAGTTTCATTGAAACTTGTTTTGTTTGGATTTATTTTGAATGGGGGGGGGGGTTATATAAAGAATAAGTTATCCAAAGCAAGTGCCTGAACTTCAAAGATACTAGTTGAACTCTTCAGTTGACCTGTTGTAAAAAGCCTACTATATAGATTTACTTCTACAGCAGAACATAACTCTGGGGGAAAGAAATATCCCAAGCAAGTGGATGAGAGTCATTGAAATAATATTTCTCTCCTGTCACCTGTACTAAGCCAGATAACTTTCTTGAACTAGCAGTGAAGCACAGTGGGTCAATACCTGAATTAGATGTGATTCTAATCATTCATTTAGCACATTGATCCCAGCCGCTTAAGTTCCAGCTTCCCCCTCAGCCGCTTAAGTTCCAGCTTCCCACCAACCTTCAATCACATTTTATTCATTTATTTATTTATATCATGCCTGTCTCAAAAACTGGACTTAAATAATGACTTTAAGCAACTTGAGAAATTGCAAGTCGCTTCTGATGTGAGAGAATTGTCTGTCTGCAAGGACATTGCCCAGGGGATGCCCAGATGTTTTACCATCCTGTGCAAGGTTTCTCTCATGTCCCCACATGAGAAGCTGAAGCTGACAGACAGGAGCCCACCCTGCTCCCCGGATTTGAACCACTAACTTTTCAGTCAGCAGTCCTGCCGGCACAGGGGTTTAAACCATTGCGCCACTGGGCTACTCTGATGTCAAAGAAGAGCTACACAACTTTGGGCTATTCAGATCAGTGTAGTCTAATTTTTGCTAATTTATGAATCTCTATCAAATACTGAGTTAAGTGAGTTCGTTGTGGTTCTTTAAGCCAATTTAAATTAATATTTAAAAGATCAAAGTGCCATTTACTCATTCTTATTCTCACTGCATTAATATAACATCATGTAGAAACTTTGATCTAACATCTGTTTACAGAAATTAAATACCCAATTATCTCTTTAATACCCATCTTAAATCACATGAGAATAAAATACCACACTAAGACTTGATGGTGTTTTATCAAACACCATTACAATTTCTTTCATCTTCATGCTGTGTGCCTTCAAGTCGTTTCTGACTCACGGCAGCCCTAAGGTGAGCCTATCATGGGGTTTCCTTGGCAAGATAATTCAGAAAGGGTTACCTTTGTTTTCCTTTGAGTCTGAGGGATTGTGAGTTGACCAAGGTCTCCTGTGGGTTTCAATAGCTGAGATGGGCTTCAAACCCTTGTTTCTAGAGTTATGGGCCCCTTCCACACAGCTGAATAAAATCCCACATTATCTGCTTTCAACTGGGATATATGGCAGTGTGGACTCAGATAACACTGTTCAAAGTAGTTATTGTGGGTTATTCTGCCTTGATATTCTGGATTATATGGCTGTGTGGGAGGGCCCATTGTCATAGTGATTACGTTATGTTGGCTGACAGCAAAACTAATCCAAAATAAAGTAAAATAAAATAAAATAGTCTATTTTGGAACTACTTTAGAAGTGTAAAAACTGTCCTAATATATATAGTGACAGTCTTCTGAAATAAACGATTGACAATTCAGTGATAAATATATGATATTGCTTAGGCATCTTCTACACTATCATATAATCCAGATTATCAAAGCAGATAATCCACATTATCTGATTTGAACTGGATTATCCAGTTCAAAGCAGATTATCTGACTTTTATATGGCCATGTAGAAGGGGCCTTAGTGACTATAGTAAATAATAGTTTTCTGTACAACAAATCTGTGGCATTTGGTGTTGTTTACCTTCAAACTGTTTGCATAGGTGAGCTTGTGGAAAACATACCACATACCATTCTTGGCACACACAAAAATCAGAGAGGATTTACTATTGCGCCTTCCTCCACAGTCATATAACCCAGAATATCAAAGCAGAAAATCCCACAATATCTGCTTTGAACTGGGTTATCTGAGTCCACACTGCCATATATTTCAGTTCAAAGCAGATAGTGTGGGATTTTATTCAGCCTGAAGCTGGATTGACACATTATAGGGCAGCGTAGACTAATAGAATCCAGTTCAATGCAATTAGACTGCATTCTGAAACTGCAATAAGCCCTAGCCAGCTTGTTGAATGGTCAGGAATTCGGGGAGTTGGAGGCCCAACTAGCTGGAGGTCCGTAGTTTGACAATACATGCCCTAGATAAATAAAATGGGTTATTTTCTAATCATTGAATCATTATGCCCTGCATATATTTCTGTCCTATGTTTCTACCAGCTCCTCAGTTCCCACAAACATCTTTTCCACAATCAGTCAATATATGCAACTGATGGCATATCTTGATTTTTTCCCTTCTAGTAAAGGAAACACATTTAGTTTAAGGAGCAATCACAAACTCAGAAAAGGATTTGATGCCACAATCTACTACTAAATGAAGCCAAAGGCAAAACAGAAGGTAGAAAAAATACACCCATCGTTTATCTTGATGTTCTTACTGCCAGTAATGAAACCTTAGGAATGAAGGCAAAATATTTAAAGCCGAGAAACTATCAAATAGTGGTATCATGGCAAACCATGTTTGAATGTCCCAGGGTACTGTACTAGGATTCTAAGAAGACCAATTTTGGTACATGTAAAAAAGATATTGGAGTCCTCATTGACAACAAGTTAAACATGAGCCAACAATGAAAGTATAGTGCCTAGATCCAGGGAAGTCATGCTACCCCCTCACCTGGAATGACACTGTGTCTAATTCTGAGCACTGCAATTGAAGGGAGATGTTGACAAGCTGGAATGTGTCCAGAGTAGGGCGACTAAAATGATCAAGGATTGGAGAACAAGCCCTATGAGGAGTAGTTTAAAGATCTTGGCATGTATAGCCTGCAGAAGATAAGGCGGAGAGGAGACATGATGACGGCCATGTATAAATATGTGAGAGGAAGTCATAGGGAGGAGGGAGCAAGCTTGTTTTCTACTGCCCTGGAGACAAGGACGTGTAACAATGGCTTCAAACTACAGGAATGGAGATGCCACCTGAACATTAGGAAGAACTTCCTGACTGTCAGAGCTGTTCAGCAGTGGAACTCTCTGCCTTGGAGTGTGATGGAGGCTCCATCTTTAGAGGCTTTTAAACAAAGGCTGGATGGCCATCTGTTGGGGGTGCTTTGAATGCTTCTTGGCAGGGGGTTGGACTGGATGGCTCACAAGGTCTCTTCCAACGCTATAATTCTAAGTTCGTATAAGGTGGAGATCAAAACTCCTATTTATCTGAATCCTGCATCATTATATTTTATCTTTGTTCCAGTGTGCTTAGCTTTCAAATAGTGATTAAAATGAAAGCCTATAGAAAGAAATTAATCAGGAAAGATAATCTTGAAAGGTAAGCATATGCTTGCCTACTTCTACTCTTTTTTCTCAGTTGAGCCATGATGTGGAGACTTCCAGTTCTTTTTCTAAACAGTTTCCAAGACTGTTTAGCAGCTTCCATTTTGCCTACTGACTAAACCCCAAATCTTCAAAAGGGATGCCTTGTGACATTAAGGGGCATGGTTATGGGCTGGGGACATACCCATCAACATTTATAGAAATACATTATTTGTTATAGATTGGATGTTGATCTTGAGACCACTAACCCAGATGGTGGCAGTGTAGTAAAATGAACTTGGAGATGTCTCAGTTCCTATTTATTTCAGGTTGGTGACAAAATAACCTCAAATGAATGAACAGAAATAAAATCAATCTGCCTCTGAGATGGAATAATCTCATTCTGTGAAACTCTGTATCCAAAACTTTCCTAAGATGTTTTGCCTACCTAGAGGCTTCCAGGAGCATCCATTCTTTTCTTTTGGCTAGAAAAAGGTCAGTCTAGAGCAGGCATAGGCAAACTTCAGCCCTTCAGGTGTTTTAGACTTCAACTCCCATATTTCCTAAAAGTCAGTAGGCTGTTAGGAATTGTGGGAGTTGGAGTCCAAACTCCATTTGGAGGGCCCAAGTTTGTCTAAGCAGTACAGGGGAAACACACTGAAACCTAGATTACGTTAGGTGTAAGAAAGAAGTAACAGAAAACTGAATTCATGTTTAATTGGAAGGTTGCATGTAATAATAATAGTACCACCTTACTCACTATTGAAATAACTTGCTTCTACAATATAAACTTATAGCTGCTCTTAATGCTTTAAGACTTTTTTTTTACTTTAAGAGTCAAAAGGCTACATTTATCTTAAGCCAAAAAGATTATATTTTTATATCCACAGATCCAGATACTTAATTGCACTGGCAACCACTTGAATGGACCAATTATTTTGATTACTTTCTTTATCATTAAGATCTAGGCCCAATAACTAACTTCAATCAATCAATCAATCAAAATAGTTTATTGTATGGGCCCAAGGCCATGACAAAAAAACACCACATGCGCACAAGAGTACTCTCGGAGTAACAGGCACCAAAGATGCTGATCAGAAACCACAATCTGCTCCCACAGCAAAAACATTGCAAGTTAATAATAATTAAATAATTAAAGATGACAGGTTATGCAGAAAGAGCTCAAAATTCTGTGACTATTTTGAGAAAATTATAAATAAATAAAGATTCTATTTGATAAACAATATATAAATATTTCATGTAAATTAAGTGGAGCAGGCTCTTTATGTGCCACCATTATTTGTCTGTTTGCTTGTTTAATTTATGCCCTGTCTTCCTCCCAAGATGGAACCCAAAATGGCTTGTATTATTTGCAATAACAATGAGCTAATATACATAGCTGTCTTGTCCTATATGATAGCTATGTTCTACATAGACCAGTATGTCTACTCACTGGCTCCCAGCCCTGCCAAGTAAGATGCCTTCACGGCACTTGACACTAAGGAAGAGAGAAATAAGGAAGTATACAGCGATGCTCCTATGTCATCAACTCCACTGGAGTGGCCACGTTGTCCAAATGCCTGATCACTGTCTTCCAAAGCGGTTACTGTACTCCCAACTCAGGAACGGAAAATGGAATGTTGGTGGCCAAGAAAAGAGATTTAAAGATGGGCTCAAAGCCAACCTTAGAAACTGTGGCATAGACACTGAGAACTGGGAAGACCTGGCCTTCAAACACTCTCACGGGAGGTCATCTGTGACCAGCAATGCTGTGGAATTCAAAGAGGCATGAATGGAGGGCAAAAGGGATAAATGACCCAAGATGAAGGCACGTCAACCTAACCCTGACCAGAACCACCTTCCATCTGGAAACCAATGCCCTCACTGTGGAAGAACATGCAGATCAATAATAGGGCTCCACAATCACCTATGTATCCACCACCAAGACACTACCAAGACACCACACTGCCAATACGCCTAAGGAAGGAAACAGTTTACTACTGAATTATGACCACTGAGAAAAATGTGATCTGAGGAAGTATTCTTCAGAAAGCATTTTAGACATAGGATAGTTCAGGAATCTCAAATTCATTCCAGAAAACTTCTTTAAATATTTTATCCACTGACTGGAGTCCAATTCTGTCTTCACAGCCAGGCAGGTAGTATAGCCTGTGAGGGTTAAAGTCTTAACAGGACCCTGTGAGCTTCATGGCTGAGTACAGATTTGTCCGATACTCTGTTTCAGATGAAGGAAACCTGTGAAGTTCTCCAGATGTTGTTGGCCTGCAAAAGGGATGTCTTAATCTTCCTTTGAACCTGTGGGATGAAACGATGGGTCCATACTCCCACCTATGTGGGATCTATCTGGATCAGATGACATGGTCCATCTCACATATGCGCATTGCTGGTGCATTTGAAAGCAATGCCAGCCTGCCCCATTCTGTGCAAGAAAGGCACCAGAGGAGGCCACCAGTAGTAGCAATGTTTCTGCACTTTCCCCACCATAGGAAGAAGCAAAAACAGTGAAGGAAAACATGATGCTGGCCTCTTTATATCCAAAGGAAGTGGAAGTTCTAGTGACAAAATTGAAAGCAAAAAGACATGGAAGGATGTGTATTCCTCTATGTCAATTACAACAATCTGCTGGGGACTTGGAGTTATCCATCAGCAAAAACTTTGACAGCAGAATGACCAAGAAGCACCAGATCACCATCTTTCCTTTTATGATGAGACATATTGAGCAGAATCCTCTCAATGTCTTACACATCTATGAAGGACAGTTTGACATTATTCAATTTGGAATATCCACATTCAGTTCAAGGTTGCATTGTATATGCAGTGCCACAATTCACGTATGTGCACACATTGCATATATGTGTATACTTTCTATGGATGTACATTATGAATGGATGCATGTGCACATGTGTTTGTGTATTTGGTTGCATATTTGTGGTTTGGTTCAGCTGAGCAACCCTGTGGAGATTTAGGCTATGAGCTCTTGCAAAGGTATCTTGGCCATTTTGTTTCTGTTTTGTTGTTGTATCCCTTCATGATATTTCAAATATGTGAACCTATCACAAAGTTTTCCTGAAAATATAAGTTCAGAAGGAGTTTGCCTTGACCTTCCTCAGTGGTTTTCCATGGCTGAATGGGCCTTCATACTCTGGTCTCCACAGTTGCATTCCAGCGCTCAGGCCTCTACACCAAACTGACTCTTCAGATTATACTAATTCCTGGATAGGTAGCTGTTTCGAGCCTGCATTACCAGGCATCCGCTGCAAGAGGAAAGGAGAAGAAGTTAGGCATCCTTAGTAGTTGATACAGGATTCTGTCCTATGTTCCTTTTATTGTTCAAGAAATGAACAATTGCTTGAGTCGAAATGGAATAATCTTGTTGTAGGAATACTTAACATTGTCAATTAATTTATTTCTGTTTCTCACATTTACCTCCCCCCCCCCCCCCCCAATATATTCTGCATGGCTGTTTTTTGGTAATAGCAAAACTAGCCTTCCCAGGAGAGGTCTGCCTAACACCTTCTTTTCATCTTTTGTATTGGTGCATCTTTTCAAAATATTTCACTTAACTCTTCAAAGTTAGGATCTTACTATGGTTGTTCTTGTTTTGTAAATGTACTCCTTGGGCCCTCTGGGATGTATTTGATTAATAGTCTTCCTCAGTGGTTGATTTTGTCTTATAGTTATTTTATTATTATTTGAAACACAACAAGTTGAGTCCACAGCAGACAAGATCACTCTGCTCGCTGTTGGATTGGATCACACATCGAACACTTCCCAAGTGTCTAGGACTGTGTGATGTATTGGTGAATAATGCGTGCAGATCCCAGTAAGGTGGCTTTCTGCAACTGGCACATGGTAATTTTGTCAGCGCCGATTGCTTTTAAGTGCAGGACAAAATCTTTAGGCACTGCACCCAGTGTGCTGATCACCACTGGGACCACTGTTACTGGCTTGTGCCAGAGTCTTTGTAGTTCAATCTTTATATCCTCGTATTGTGTAAGTTTTTCCAGTTGCTTCTCGTCAATTCTGCTGTCACCTGGGATTGCAACATCAAGGATCCATACTTTGTTTTTTCCACAATCGTGAGATCAGGAGTATTGTGCTCCAAAACTCTTGTCAGTCTGAATTCAAAAATGCCAGAGTAGTTTGACGTATTCATTTTGTGTAACTTTTTCAGGCTTGTGATCCCACCAGTTCTTTGTCATCGGCAGATAGTATTTATGGCACAAGTTCCAAAAGATCATCTGAGCAACAGTATTATGCCTCTGCTTGTAGTCCATCTGCACAATCTTCTTGCAGTAGCCGAGGATGTGATCTATCATTTTGTCTGCTTCCTCACAGAGTCTACACTTGGGATCTGTTGGCAACTTTTCAATTCTGGGTTTGATGGCATTTCTTCTAATTGCTTGTTCTTGGGCTGCCAGAATCAGGCCCTCTGTTTCCGTTTTCAAAGTTCCATTTGTGGGCCACATCCATGTTTTTCCTTGTCAATTTTGCTCTCAATTTTTTCCAGGAACTCTTTTGCCAGTTTTCTCTTTGACTCTGCATTATATTTTTATGGCATTCGTTCTTTGTCATTATTATTATTATTATTATTATTATTATTATTATTATTATTATTATTATTACCCTGCTTTATCTCTACCACAGGAGACTTATTTGTTCCTTCATTACTTTTTGTTGCATGGCCATGTTCGTCTGATTTCTTTTATTTTGTTCCTTTGTCATAGAAGCATTGTTGTTGCATTGCTGAACAAACACATAATTAATGCAATATTTAAGCAGTCTCTCAATATGTATGATTATGCATGGATTGTGCCTTCCTTTCTCCTTAAACAATGAGGTTACTATTGAAAGGGTTTTTTTAGTTTTATATATTTGGGGGGGGGGGGCCTTAAAGAATAATATAAAGAACTGCTGGCGTCATGCTAGTGTCTTAAATAATTAGAGGATGCTTACAAAAGTAGAGCCATACATGATGTGTCATTTCGCACAGCATTGTGTACTCGTTGCATGAGTATTTGGGGTGCAGTGTCACAATTCTGTAACAAGGTGGCATAGTGAAACCTGGGTATAAGTTTAGGAATGTATGTTGCATCTCTTTGATGTGGGATCTTAGTGTTATGAATCAGATCTACTTATGTTGGTCTAACTATAGAAAGTAATTGTCTATTCCCATTTGAGAAATTGATTTTGGACGAAAATACCTAAGTAGTCCTTAAGTTCGGAGTGAAGTGGCAGTCTGAACCCAGCTTTGCTCTGCTCTTTGTATATGTAAATAGAGTATCAGGCTAGATTAGAACATGCAAGCCACAATACTGCAACCTAGCTCAGAATACTGAGCTAGGTACTTATAAATACATGAGCTGTTCAGCAGTGGAACTCTCTGCCCTGGAGTGTGCTGGAGGCTCCTTCTTTGGAGGCTTTTAAACAGAGGCTACATGGCCATCTGTTAGGGGTGCTTTGAATGCAATTTTCCTGCTTCTTGGCAGGGGATTGCCGACCGGAAGTGCAGCTTGGAGGAATGACTCCCTCCACCGGCGCCAAACACCAACAGCCTCCCCCTTTCGGCTCGGCTGCTGCCTGGCTTCCTTCTTCTCCTTTGCCTCCTTCTTCAGCTTGCTTCGTTCTATCTTCTAGGAAGTTGTCTCTCTTTCTCTTTCTTTGGTTTTGTTGTTGTCTATCCAAGTGACTCTTATCTTTCATGGCCCGGATCACTGGGTTGCTGTTGTTGTTGTTGTTGTTGTTGTGTGTTTTCCGGGCTTATATGGCCATGTTCCAGAAGGTTGTGGTAAGTTTTTTTTTAACTGTATGGTTGTGTTCTCGCTTTCTCTCAGAACAGCCCGAAAAACTTACAACCCAGTGAATGTGGAATGTGTCCAGAGGAGGGCGACTAAAATGATCAAGGGTCTGGAGAACAAGCCCTATGAGGAGCGGCTTAAGGAGCTGGGCATGTTTAGCCTGAAGAAGAGAAGGCTGGGAAGAGATATATATATGTTGTTGTTCATTCGTTCAGTCATCTCCGACTCTTCGTGACCTCATGGACCAGCCCACGCCAGAGCTCCTTGTCAGCCGTCACCACCCCCAGCTCCTTCAAGGTCAGTCCAGTCACTTCAAGGATGCCATCCATCCATCTTGCCCTTGGTTGGCCCTCTTCCTTTTGCCTTCCACTTTCCCCAGCATAATTGTCTTCTCTAGGCTTTGCTGTCTCCTCATGATGTGGCCGAAGTACTTCAACTTTGTCTCTAGTATCCTTCCCTCCAATGAGCAGTCGGGCTTTATTTCCTGGAGGATGGACTGGTTGGATCTTCTCGCAGTCCAAGGCACATTATTGTTCATGGGTGAGGATATATATATAGCCATGTATAAATATGTGAGAGGAAGCCACAGGGAGGAGGGAGCAAGCTTGTTTTCTGCTTCCCTGGAGACTAGGACGCGGAACAATGGCTTCAAACTACAAGAGAGGAGATTCCATCTGAACATTAGGAAGAACTTCCTGACTGTGAGAGCTGTTCAGCAGTGGAACTCTCTGCCCCGGAGTGTGGTGGAGGCTCCTTCTTTGGAAGCTTTTAAACAGAGGCTGGATGGCCATCTGTCGGGGTGCTTTGAATGCAATTTTCCTGCTTCTTGGCAGGGGGTTGGACTGGATGGCCCATGAGGTCTCTTCCAACTCTTTGATTCTATGATTCTATGATTCTATGATTCTATGATTGGACTGGATGGCCCACGAGGTCTCCTCCAACTCTATGATTCTAAAGTTGGCTCCTGATCATGACATTTTTGAAATCACTGATCCATAGTTGTGGGTTTGTTAGACATAAGAAGCTATTAACATGGACTAAACATAGCCATTGCTGAAAACTTTGGAAATATCCTTCACTCTGGTTACTGCAGCAGGCAACTCAAGAAAACTTAATTTAAATTAGTAGATGTTAAGAGACTTTGGGGATGCTCAGCAAAAACAGCTGTTTAATAAGGTGTTAGATTAACTGACAAAGAACAGATACTCTTTCACATACTACACAAAGCTCTACGCCTTGTAGCTTCCAGGTGTACCTCCCTAGGGCCCAGTATGTATAGGCGATTTTCCTGGTGGATCGAGGTGACCACTGATGGAGAAAAGATATAAAGGTCCTTGGCCATTTTGAGCTCTAAATGTCAGGATCAGTATCTTGTAAGAGATCCAATGTTCTATTGGTAGCCAATGCAGTTGTTGCAGAATCGTTGTGATATGGGATCTTATAGATGATCCCGCTAGCAGCCTGGGTGCTGCATTTTGGACCATCCGAATCTTCTGGGTTGTTGACTTTGGAAGGCCGGCATATAAGGCATTGCAATAGTCCAACCTCGTGGTGACTGTTGCGTGGATTACTGTTGCCAATGCTTCTATCAATGCTTTTTGTTTGTAATAACGTACCTCTGAGTAACTGATGCAGAAATAAACAATAAAGGACAATAATCATCCTTTTCTGCTTATTAACTGTTCAAATGCATGTTTCTCCCTGCTAGCTGAAGCAATCTTTTGGCACCGCTAGGAAATGCAGTTCTTCTGATCTTATATTCTTAGCTTCCTGTCTATTGAACCATGTAAAATTTCTGAATTATCTTAATTAGAAGATGATTATTTTAGTGACATTTCATGCTTATTTGTATGGTTTTCAGCAATTTATATAATGGCCTTCTAAGAAGAATGTGATAGTTAATGAAATGTGCCCTGAATCAGAATGTCACAACCAAACCATGGGTGGTCCATCAGGCCTGTGCCTGCGTTTTGCACGCTCTGCTTGCTTTCATCCCTTCCTCTCTGATTCATTCTAACTTTTTTTGTGATGTCTAAATTGAGTAAAATATGGACTTTTAAAATGCATGCTATATGTCTATTCCATTAGTAACTTCTTGGGCTCCTAGCAGCCTGCTCTTGTCTACTTTTAGCAATACTGTTGTCGGGTTGTTGTAGGTTTTTTCGGGCTATATGGCCATGTTCTAGAGGCATTCTCTCCTGACGTTTCGCCTGCATCTATGGCAAGCATCCTCAGAGGTAGTGAGGTCTGTTGGAACTAGGAAAAGGGGTTTATATGTCTGTGGAATGACCAGGGTGGGACAAAGGACTCTTGTCTGTTGGAGCTAAGTGTGAATGTTTCAGTTGACCACCTTGATTAATATTTGATGGCCTGGCAGTGCCTGGGGCAATCTTTTGTTGAGAGGTGATTACATGTGCCTGATTGTTTCCCCTCTGTTGTTTTGCTGTTGTAATTTTAGAGTTAGCCTGCTGCCTTCTGGTAGCCAGATTTTGTTCATTTTCCAGCTGTTGTCCATCAGCTGCCCTTCAACAATTTCCCAGAAGCTTCAAGATATTATGAACTGGAAGCTTGGATGTTGCTTCCAGTTCTGGATTAAAGAAAAAACTATGGAAAAAGTATGCCAAATATAGTTGGAAAAATGAGTTGAAAACTAGAGAGAAGATTGGCATGTGAGAGAGGAGGATTGGGAGTGGTGGTGTCGCAAAATGTGCCCCAAAATGATGTTTCATGAGCGTAGATGGCGTCCTTTTCCAGTCCATGTGTAAAAGTTCACTGTATGAACAGTTAAATCTTCCTAAGACTGGAAATGAGGCAGCATCTTCCACTATGAAGGCAGCAGGCTAGCCAGAATGAGTTGAGCAAAGTCAGATCATCTACATAAATAAAAATGTATGGTAATGTTCATTTGTGGGATTAAAATAACTCAAAAACCACTAGACGAATTGACACCAAATTTGGATACAATGCACATATCAGGCCAACAAGTGACCATCACTCATAAAAACATCGAAAAACACAGCAGAAGAGACTTAAAAAGACATATAACAAATAATACATTACAACGCATTCACAAAACCACATATATATACACAAAACACATATACACAGACTAGGCCACAGCAATGTGTGGCAGAGGTTGGCTAGTACAGTATATAGTTTTTTTCCTCCAAAACCATGTCACTATTTGTTAGCCCCGGGGGTTATTGCCTCAGTAATGTATATCTCATAGGGCCAGCCTTAGCAAGAAGCCAAATATAAGTTTTTCCTTGATAGCTGGGTTGTGATGTCTGAAATTAGCAGCTGAATTGGATGTGTATAGTAACAAAGGGTTTTTTAAATGAACAGAATTGAAACTCTGCGTTTGAGGTTTTGACTTTTGCAGATCTGATTATTTACAGATTTGATTCAAAATGTTCTCTCAGGGAATCTCTAGGTCCTCCAGTTGGACTCAATAGTCAACTTTCTCCAGTCCTGCTGGAAGGATCAGAGATTTCTGAAGAGAACACCTCCATATTAATTAATTACTCATTCTTTCAGTAGCATTTTGTGTCCAGTTTCCAATGTAAATTGATCACAGAGTTGTACATGAAGGCTCAGAAATTCCTAGAAAAGTGTTCTCTCAGGCAAACATTTTAGCCATTTCTATAATTGTGGGGCTTTTTTTTTGTTTGCTTTCATAGGAATCTTGCACCCCAACCCAGGTGAAAGTGGAAACTAATCTTGGCATATGCACTTGCAGTGGTTCTCAACCTGTGGGTCACCAGATGTTTTGGCCTTCAACACCCAGAAATTCTAACAACTGGTAAGCTGGCTAGGATTTCTGGCATTTGTGGGCCAAAACATCTGGAGACCCACAGGTTGAGAACTACTGCCTTAAGGGATAAGTAGGCTCAGAGCTTAGGAAAGTTGTTGTTGTTTTTGAACTGCAGCACCCAGAATCCCCAAGCTGATCGGGGGGCTTCCAAACAACCCTATATTCCAGAATATCAAGGCAGAAAATCCCACAATATCTGCTTTGAACTGGGTTATCTGACTCCACACTCAGATAATGTGGGATCTTTCTGCCTTGATATTCTGGAATATAAGGCTATATGGAAGGAGCTCCCGGTGGCGCAGTGGGTTGAAGCACTGAACTGCTGATCTTGCTGACCAAAAGGAGGTTCGAATGTGGAGAGTGGTGTGATTTCCCGCTGTTAGTCCCAGCTTCTGCCAACCTAGCAGTTCAAAAATATGCAAATGTGAGTAGATCAATAGGTACCACTCTGACGTGAAGATAACAGTGCTCCATGCAGTCATGCCGGTCACATAGCCTTGGAGGTGTCTATGGCCAACGTTGGCTGTTCGGCTTAAAAATGGGGATGAGGACAACTCTCCAAAGTCGGACACGACCAGACTTAATGTCAATGGAAACCTTTACCTTTACCTAGAGCTGTATGGAAGGGAAATGGGAGATGGAATTGTAGGGGGTTGTAATCCAAGGAGTAGCTGTTCCAAAGATTTACATGTAAAAAAGAAGTGGCCTGAGAGCTAGAGTTATTTTTCTGCAGCAGCTTTAGCCTTCCTTCCTTCTCTTCTTTAGCAGACCACATCTTAATAGATTATCCACCACAGGTCGTGAGATCACGCTCCCTGGTTAGTTTTTAAACCACGTTTCTCTGTTTCAGCTTGTTTTGGATAGGAAGCAGCATTATTTCAACTTAAGATAACACATTGCTGACACACTTCCCTGCCTAAGGGGGACATCATTTTGGACGATGTACAAAAACGAATTCTCCTCTTTCATTCTTGCATTGCTTTCCCAAAGCCACTCCCCCTTGTACTGTCTTTGCTTCTTGCTCCTGCGTGTATTCTGGCTGAATCCTTTGGGGAGGTTCAGAGAGGTCAGAAGTGTCTAGAACAGAATAGAATTGCTCCCAATTATATTTCATTGTACAGTGAAATAATGATTTGGTAATATGTAGGACTATGAGTTTTCGTCACATTAATTAGTTGATGGACAAAGTGCAGTCTTACGCACTTTACCTGAGTGTGAGTGTGAATTTTGAAGGACGTACTTCTGAGCAGACTTACCAGTAAATCTAAAAAGGTGACACTGCCAGTTAAGATCAAATGTATTTGTTTTGAACACACTTTCTGATCAGATGTTTTAAAATAGGGATAAAAAGAAAATGTTAAAAATATCCTTAATTCATAACCAATATTTGCTTATTTAATTTTAAAATGTTTTACTTCTTTCAATAGTTCATAAAGACTCTCTTGCAGTTCTTTTCATAGTACAGCAGTACACACTTAAAAGTGTGTGAGAACCTAGGTTAGATTTTTCAGGGATTTGAAGTCCTGTATCCCTAACAAGATGCCAATCAATTTTGCCAGAGGCATGGAAGTATATAACCCTGTTAAGAAATTCAGACTTAGTATATACTAGCTGTCCCCTGCCACATGTTGCTGTGGCCCAGTCTGTATATATCTATTTTGTGTGTATATATAATATATGTGTGTGTGTGTGTATTTGTGTATATGTGTATATGTGTGTTTGTGTATATATGTGGTTTTGTTCATGCGTTATAATGTATTTTGGGGGGTGTTTTTTTGTCATTTTAAGTCTCTTCTGTTATGTTTTCCAGTGTTTTTATGAGTGTTGGTTACTCGTTGGCCTGATAGGTGCATTGTGTCCAAATTTCATGTCAATTTGTCTAGTGGTTTTTGAGTTATGTTAATCCCACAAACGAACATTACATTTTTATTTATATAGATTGGATGACATCCTATTAGTGAAATATCAAAGTATAATAGGGCCCCTGGTTGTGCAGTGGGTTAAACTGCTGAGCTGCTGAACTTGCTGACCGAAAGGCTGGTGGCACAAACGGGTTGAGCTCCTGCTGTTAGGCCCAGCTTCTGCCAACCTAGCAATTCAAAAACATGCAAATGTGGGTAGATCAATAGGTAACGCTTCTGTAGGAAGGTAACAGCACTCCATGCTGTCATGCTGGTCACATGATCTTGGAGGTGTCTATGGACAACACCAGCTCTTTGGCTTAGAAATGGAGATGAACACCACCCCTCAGAGCCGGACACGACTAGACTTAATGTCAAGGGGAAACCTTTACCTTTTTTCACCAAGTATAGTATTCAAGTATCTGACATTTGCATACAGTGGGTCATTGATATTATTTATTTATTTATTTATTTATTTATTTCATTTACTTATACCCCGCCCTTCTCACCCCGAGGGGGACTCAGGGCGGCTTACAGAGGAGGCACAATTAGATGCCTAAATCAATTGACAGCAATATAAAATACAAAAAAGCAATTCAACAGTTAAATTAAAACATCAGTGCATAATAAAATATTAAAATATTGATATCTGTTGAGGTTTGATTCCAGGAACACCACCACCATCTACATATACCATAAACTGTGCATACTCAAGTCCCATTATGACAACACAATAATAAAATGATGTCTCTTATATAAAAATGGCAAGAACAAGGTTTGCTTTTGAGATTTCTTGGGAGGGGGGATATTTGCAAGTCTTAAAAGGTAGGATCCATGGATACAGAATCCATGGGTAGAGAAGATCAATTGTATGTACATTTTTATTTATTATTTATTATTTTATTTCATCTACTTATACATCTACTTATCCCCCCCTTCTCACCCCGGGGGGGACTCAGGGCGGCTTACAAAGGAGGCACAATTAGATGCCCAAATCACACAACAAACAATACAAAATATAACAGTTCAACAATTAAAATGAAACATCAATACCTATTAAAATCATAAAAACTATCTCATGTCAGAGTCCATATATCAGAGTCCATATATCCATTCCATTCCATTGTCCTTGTCTATCGATAGGTCCTTTAATCAGTTGTCAGCATGGCCAAAAGCTTGGTCCCACATCCAGGTCTTTAGTTTTTTCCTAAACGCTAGAAGGGAAGTCGTCGATCTGATCTCCCCGGGGAGTGAGTTCCACAGGTGGGGGGCCACCACTGAGAAGGCCCTGCTCCTCGTCCCCGCCAGCCTCACTTGTGCCACTGGCGGGGTCGAGAGCAGGGCCTCCCCAGAAGATCTTAAACTTCGAGGTGGGATGTAGAGGGAGATCCGTTCGGACAAATACACTGGGCCGGAACCGTATAGGGTTTTGTAGGTCAAAACCAGCACTTTGAATTGTGCTCGGAATTGGATCGGCAGCCAGTGGAGCTGACGCAACAGGGGGGTGGTGTGCTCCCTGTACGCCGCTCCGGTGAGCAATCTGGCTGCTTCTCGCTGGACTAGTTGAAGTTTCCGAGCAGTCTTCAAAGGCAACCCCACGTAGAGTGCATTGCAGTAATCCAACCGGGATGTGACAAGAGCATGGACCACCGTGGCCACCGTGGCCAAAGTCTGACTCCCCAAGGTACGGGCGCAGCTGGCGCACAAGTTTTAATTGTGCAAAAGCTCCCCTGACCACCGCTGAGACCTGGGGTTCCAGGCTCAGCGATGAGTCCAGGATCACTCCCAGCTGCGAACCTGCGTCTTCAGGGGGAGTGTAACCCCGTCTAACACAGGCTGTAACCCTATACCCTGTTCGGCCTTCCGACTGACCAGTAGGACCTCTGTCTTGTCTGGATTCAATTTCAATTTGTTAGCTCTCATCCAGTCCGATACAGCGGCTAAACACCGGTTCAAGGTCTGGACAGCCTCCTTGGTGACAGGTGAGAAGGAGTGACAGATTTGGACGTCATCTGCATAGAGATAGCATCTTAGTCCGAAACTCCGAATGATCTCTCCAGCGGCTTCATGTAGATGTTAAATAACATCGGGGACAAGATAGAACCCTGTGGGACTCCACACAACAACGGTTGTGGGGCCGAACAGGTGTCACCCAGTAACACCTTCTGGGTCCGTCCCTCAAGGAAGGATCGAAGCCACCGCAGAGCAGTGCCTCCGAGCCCCATATCCATGAGGCGGCCCAGAAGGATACCGTGATCGACGGTATCGAAGGCCGCTGAGAGGTCCAGCAGAACTAACAGGGACACACTCCCCCTGTCTGTGTTAAAATGGAGATCATTCCGGTGGCTCTCGGGGGGGCAGGGGGGGAGGAGCACGCGCGTCTCCCGGGGGCTCGGGGGGGTCCTGGTTGTGAGGTAGTCGACGAGCAGGGGCGGGCCGGGGATACGTCCGGGCTGGGGGAGAGAGGGGGAGGGGGGAGGGAGGCGAGCGGTTTAGCCAGGTAGTTATGGGAAAGGGGGGGAAGTGAGAGGGAGAGAAGAGAGGCGGGAGAGAAAAAAGAGGAAAAAGGTGGGAGAGGGAAGGGGGGAGGGAAGGGGGGGGGGAAAGAGAAAAAAGAAGGGGAAGTGTGGCGGGGAGGGGGAGAGACGGCGATTGGCGGTGGTTTTGATGGGGAAGGGAGGGAAGAAGAGGAAGGAGGAGAGGGAGGAGAAAGAGGGAGGGGGAAGGGAGGAGGAGAAGAGGAAAGGAGAAGGAGGAGGGGAGGGAGGAGGGAAGAAGGAGAGAGAGGAGGGAGAGGGAAGGAGGAGAGGGAAGGGGAGGAAGGAGAAGAAGGGGAGGAGGAGAGAGGGGAGAAAGAGGGGGAGGGAGGAAAGAGGGAAGGGAAGAGAGGAGAGGGGAAAGAAGAGAGGGAGGAGGAGGAAGGGGGGGGGAGGAGGAGGGAAGAGGGAGGGGGAGGGAGAGGGAGAGGGAGAGGGGGGAAGAGGAGGTATTGGCTGTGATGAATATTTTCTGAGCTGCCGTTATTGCCACACCGTAGGACCTTAGAAAGGCATTCAGGTATGTTTGGGCTGGATTGGTGGGGTTCTGGCGCCACACGCACTCTAACCTCCTCTTCTTTCGCTTCATCTCTGCCAGCTCCTCGGTGAACCAAGAGGCTGGTTTAGCTCGGTTACTCGAGAGGGGGCGTTCCGGAGCGATAGTGTCAATTGCCCTAGTCAACTCATTATTCCAACGAGAGACCAGAGTATCGACAGTATCACTAGCCAAGGAGGTGGAGAGATCCCCAAGAGCCGTCAGGAGTCCATTTGGATCCATAAGTCTCCTGGGGCGGACCATTCTAATGGGTCCCCCACCCCTGCGGAGGTTAGGAGGCCCAGTTAGTCTAAATCTGATCAGGTGGTGATCGGTCCATGGCAACGGAGCGATGGTCGGCTCCTCCATCCCGTCACCCTCATCCCATCCCTGGACAAAAACCAAATCTAAAGTGTGCCCGGCACTATGGGTGGGACCCGATATTAGTTGGGACAGGCCCATGGTTGCCATGGCGGCCATGAAGTTCTGAGCCGCGCCAGAAAGAGGGGCCTTGGCATGGACGTTGAAATCTCCCAAGACCAGAAGCCGTTGGAAGCTCAACGCCATGTCCGAGACCACTCCCGCTAGCTCAGGTAGGGAGACTGTAGTGCAGCGGGGTGGTCGGTACACTAACAGAATCCCTATCCTGTCCCGGTCACCTATCCTAAAGCCGGCACATTCAAAGGAAGATGATTGTGGGATGGGACACCTGATCAGTGGAATAAAGTCCTTATAGACCACTGCGACTCCGCCTCCCCGCCCTCCAAGCCTTGGTTGGTGCTGAACGGAATAACCTGGTGGACAGAGTTGGGAGAGATTGACCCCTCCCCCCTCATCCAACCAGGTCTCCGTTATACAAGCCAGGTCGGCTCGTTCTTCTTGGATTAGATCTTGAATGATAGAAGATTTTCCATTTACCGACCTGGCATTGAACAGCACCACCTTTAGCTTGGAGGGGCCACCATCCTGGCACCTCAGTTGTATATTGTCAGGAGTGAGTTTTGGGGTTGTCAAATTATCATTATTAATTTCGGGCCGAATAGTAACATTAATTTTTGGAGTTGTCAATGTCCTATTTAGAATTTTGGGTCGAATTTGCTTTTGTCTTTGATTTCTAAGATCTTTGGAGATTGCCAATTTGTTATTGAGAATTTTGGGCCGAAATGAATGTTTTATACTCCCTTTCCCGTATCTCCCTCTCCCAGTCACCACCTCTATGGCGGCCCCTCCACCCACAGCCCCACCCCCCTCGGGGACGTTCCCTCCATTTCCAGCAGTTGTAATCTCAGTTGTGGGCGCATACTCATAGTACTGATTATCTGTCTCTGGGTCCCAATATTCCCACCTCTCAATGCTATTTATTCCTTCCAGTGTAGCAAAGGCTGTAAAGTGCACTTGTGTTGATGCTATAAAGTACACTTGTGCTAAAGTTGTTATAAAGTGCACTTGCGCTGAAAAAGCTATAAAGTGCACTTGTGTTAATATTATAAAGTGCACTTGTGCTAGAGTTATTATAAAGTGCACTTGCGCTGGAAATTGGAGGGATATCAATAGCAGCAAAGGTAAAGTGAACATTGACCTAGAGGTAGTATGCTGATGTAAACAGTTAGCAGGAACCCAAAGAACAGAACATAAAGTGCAATGGCTATGACCACTTGACCTAGGATTTTGGACCACTTAGTCGAGGTATGGAATCTAGCAAGATCTAAAGTGCTTAGAGTAATGATATGAGATTTAGCAGGAACTAAAGTGCTTAGATTAAAGTGACTTTGTGCTGAGATAGATAGTTCTAAAGTGCTCAATAATGCAAAGAATGTCTACTATAAATGGATTCACTTTCCAACCACTCAGTCAAGACAGACAGTTCGCACCGAAGAACCTAGGTCCTTAGGCCCGTGGAGCAAACAAGCCGGCACCCAGGGTCAGGTCTCCGGTTCTTCTTGGCCGTCTTGGGTGAAGATGATCCCAGCAGAGCAGATGGTAATTCGTAATGGAGACAATATATGCAATTATTGGTAACTCAGCAGCACAATTTTACAGATTGTCCGTTGTATAATGGATGTTGTTTGCACTTTTCGTCCTGACCTCAAGGTTGGAAGGATTCAGGACCCCTGTGGCAGCAGCAGTCTGAGACTAGGCCAAGGCAGGTGCAACACAGCTTTATAGTCACTCCCTCCTTGGAGGATTGCTGAGTCGCACCCAGTTGGAAAGGGCCTGGGTCTTCTACTCACAAGTAGTCCAGGGCAGCCAAGCTGGATGGAAGGATTCAGGACCCCTGTGGCAGCAGCAGCAGCAGTCTGAGACTAGGCCATTTTTGTTGGTATGGTTGTCATTGTTTACTTCCCCCCTCTCCCTCATCAAAGCTCCCTTTTCCAGATTTCTTCTTGTACTACTATTCCATTGCTGGTGGGGAGATGAGGGGATCAGATTGTCATCAGATTTCATTCCCAGTGCCAGACACAGACCAGTGTCATAATCCATTGAGAGCTCAGGAGGACCTTAGCAGATCTCAGTGAAAGATAATAATAATCATCATCATCATCTGTATAGAAATGTAGCCTGGTGCTTCCCTGATTTCCGCAATACTAGCAACAGAATAGCATTGAGAGGGTACTACATTACACAACTGTAAGTGTTGACGTTTATTGCAAAGATGCCATAGCCAAATTCTGCATGAAGAACTCATTCTAAACTTGTACATGTAGGATTCTGGCCAGGAATTTCATAAGCAGTGAAGCAGAAATGAATACTTGAGTATTGCTTCAGTCATTTCATTCCCCGTTTCTGAAGAAGACTTGATGTCCGAAGGTCAAATTCTACCTTTTCTTTTCCAATGTGCTGGCATTCTATTAATGATGTGTGCAAGCATAACTGAAATATAACTTTTGAGGTCTTGGTGGATTGAAGTATTCAGCCCCTCCACCTGCTATGACTTCCTCCCTGAACCATCTACGTGTTGTCAGGCTGATCACACACATCTTCATACATGATCCTGCATTGGCCAAAGGAGTAGTTATTGAAGAGTAGCAAGGAAGTGGCTGGCTGTGCAACTTCCTGAGACTTTTCCAGAGGTCCTGGAGAATTGCATCTTAACTGCTGACAGTTGCAGGAATTGAACTCCCCTGTCCTCCTTCTATCCTCCTCTGGTCACTGGATGACAATGTGAGTGTGTAGCCATCCAGAAAATTGGTAGACCGGGCATGTGGGGAAAGGGAAAACATGTACGTATACTTTGCAGACCTTTACAAACCACCTATAGGCAGGACCCCAGGATGATATGTTATGTTATTTATTCTTGTCAGTCCTAAAGTAATACATTCATTGCTGGTTCCATTACTTGATATTACTGATGTGGCATTCCAACATAATATATCTACCTTGCATGTATTTCATCAGATTACGGGCTCTTGTCTGCTCTGTATATAAATTTTAACGTGGCAACATTTTAGATGGAAAAACAATATTTCTCCACAAGGTATGCTGATACAACATCACATGCATGTGTATTTCTTCTCCATTTATTTACAAGTCTTTCAATGTTTTCCATGACTTCCAAAAGTAACGTGTTGAGATCCTTCTTGGGAGAGGTATGTCTCCCATGAATCTCTGTGACTCCCAACCCACCTTTTAAGTGACTAAGCAGAGGTGTACCCAGCTTCTGTATTTTCCAATAGCTAGATAAAATGCAGCAAGTGTTCAAAGTGACTTTTGAAGGTCCTTATGAGGTTCCTACAGATTATGTTTTTTCAGTGCAGGCAGCTACAGGAAAATAGCTGAACACCCTGCTCTCCAAATACACAGAAATGGCCATGTTACTTGAAAGTAGATTGGGGAGGGATTTTGGTCATTGGTAAAGTACTCCAGCCTCCCTATCCATGACAAAAATAGTGGATCACAATAGCATAAACTGGACTTACATTGTCATAACTCACTTACAGGATACCAACGTGCATTATCGTCAGGTACATAGGTAAATATTTTTTATAAATTTTGAAGACAGCAAATCCTTCCTCTTCAGCAACAGATTTCCTTGATCCAAGGCAGTTCTCACTTTACAAGTGTAACATACCTTAAATACAGTGAATCAGGCCCATAGCCAGGATTTCGATTCGGGGGGGGGGGCTGAGTCTGAGTGAAAGAGGGTCTAGCCTAGCAAACCTTTTGTATCATTACCCCAATACCCCCATGCATATGGGATATATTAAGTATGGTGATCAGATCATGATATGAATAAACATAACAGTTTAAATAATGCACCAGTAAGGCCTTTTCGCGAACCACCATGAGAATTTGGGGGGGGGGCTGAAGCCCCTCAAAGCCCCCCCCCCCCCCCCGGCTACATGCCTGCAGTGAATGCTGTGGTAAAGTCTGCGGTTATTACAAAGTCCTTCAAGTAAAAGTCTTGGGTACAGTATTTCTTATGGAGTGTTCAGTACTGTATGAATTTTCTTGCTCTAACTATCACTTTGTCTAAATGCCACCTTCTCCATAAATGAGCTGGGTAGTAATGACAGAGTTTTTAGTGATGGCATCATGGATGGTACCTTGGTACTTATAACTTCATCACATGGGCAAATTTACCCATCCTACAACACTTTCACCACAGTTCAGGGATGGAGCCTGCTGGATCCCATCAAATGATGTAGAGCTAGTTCCAGCGGGATTCCATCCCCGAGCTGTGATGAATGGGTCATAGGACAGAGCAACTAGAACATGGGAGACTTCCTGTGCTCTTGTTGCCTACAATGGGGTGAGCATGGAGGGAAGACTAGCAGTGATGATTTTCTCCATGGGATTGGAAGGCAGTGATGTGGGGCAAGGAGTGATGGATTACCCCGTTGCCTGCCAAATTTGCCACATTGCTGGCAAATCCCCCTGCTGTTGCCCATGTTGAGCAACTTCATGTGATGAGGTCCTTAGTGAAGAGTTGTGTGTTTGTGTGTGTGTGTGTGTGTGTGTGTGTGTGTATTCTATCCAAGGATTATGTTGGTATAATCACCAGTTATGCCAAAGTAAGACCTTTAAGCATCTTTGGAAGGAGGCATCCTGTGCATCTTTGTGGAATGTTTTTGACATTACCATGCCCCACACTATGCATAAGATCAAGACTTCCCTCTTCTAGACCCTTACAGGCTATGAGGAATGTGCCTGGGATCCATCCAATGGCAATTTCACACAGAGGACAAAAGAGCAACTTCTGCCCTTGCACAGAATTCAGTGGCTGGTTTTTCTCCTGCCCAGGGTGCTGGGCACCTCTTTGACAGTACCGTGTAGCCAATCACTGTTTGATATGTCAGAGGTCCACCTGGAAACCTCTGGCTGCCATTGTGTCCCCACCAAAAGAGGAAAGAAGAATTGTGTCCTGAATCTTGGCTAAGTTACACTGGCAAAGAATTGTGCCCTGTCAGGATAATTATTGGATCTGGACAAGAGATTCAGCAAGTCCACAGGGTCAACACTGGTCTGTGGGCAAGGACCATACTGGTGTATTGGCTACTAGCAAATTGAATGCTTCCTTTGAAGCCTCTCCTCTCCCCATTTATCATTACCTGTCTTGAATCTCATTCTGAGTCCACATTTTCTGCTGTAAGGGGAGTCTTTCATCCTTGTTTCTGGACATGATCTATCCTGCAAGCATATGATATAGACTTCTTTAAGAATTATAATCCCAAAACTATAATAAACAGAAAAAAAGGTTTGTTTAACTGAAGATCAACAAGTATATAAAGGGAAGTATATAAACACGTGTGATGCACGGTGCAAAACAGTGCTATGCACTACGTACATTGCTAAGTTTTTCCATTCTCAAATGCTAGCCTGACTAGTTCTACTATCATTGCCATGGGTTCATACGTTGGTTTTTAATAGCAGAAATGCTTCCTCCGTTGATTCTATTTACGTTCTAGAGCAGTCGTTACTTAGGTCCAGGTCAACAATTTTATATTTTCATTTTCTTCTTTTCTTGTTTCATGTAATCTTTGAAAAGTTTCCAATCTGTTCTTGTTTTAGGCCTTCCATGATCATCCTTCAGAAGTTATGTAAGAGTGTCCATGTTCATAATCTCAATTATCTTTATCAGCCATTCATCTGTTGAGGGTATTTCTTTAAGTCTCCTTCTTCTTGCATATAATATCCTTGCTACCGTAGCTAGGTAGCTGAAGAGAATATCTTTGTTGGTGTCTATCTCCATGTTGAATATCCTCAGTAGGAAATACTCTGGCTTCATTGGTATGTTTATTATGAGTATTTTTTGGCATATGTATTGAATTTCTTTCCAGTATTTTTTAGCTTCTTCACACGTCCATCACATCCCACTTTTTGCTTGATAGTTAAGGAGAAATTGAAATGGTTTCTGCCTCTGAATTTGACTTATGTTTATTAAAATAAAAAACCTAAATAAATATCCCAACAGTCTACACATATTACAACTATTATTTTATTTTAAATTATTTGGTTAAGAAAAAGGTAAGCACACATGAATCAATGTAAACATTACATTCAAAAAGATACATATGAGGATTATTTTTATTAGAAAACCTGTTGTTACCTTCTTGCACAGCATGTACTTCCCTTCCATTGTTTATTTAAATGTATATGAAAGAAACATTGGAACTTTTTATCATTAATTTTAACACACCCAGCACACTGTACATGGTGTCCTGGGGTTTTTCTCTCATCTACTTCCAAACATTTTACCTTGATTCTTTAGACATCATTGGAGAACCTTCAGTTTTACTTCGGGAAATCCACACAGAGATCCATCTTTACAAATGCTTCTGCATCTTTTTCTTTTAATCATCTTTTCATGTTAAATTGATGCAGCTGTTCATGTCACTTCTTGGAATGGGTCCTGCCCTGACCTGTAAATTTTCACATACCCTTTAGGATTGTACTGGTTATCTCAAAGTCAAGGCCATGAATATTCAATGCTGATGTTGTGTATGTGTGTCTATACGAATTACCTGCCTGCCTGTCCACCCACCCCAACCAAAAATTCATCATGACCTCCAAACTGTAGAAATGTCTTCCTACTGTGATAAAAGTAGGGAGGACTTTCTTCCCTCAATTTCAACCTTTAAACACTTATTTTTGTGGCTCACATTGTTTGGCCTAGTTTGTCACAAGTCACTGCAATGTCCAAGTAAAACACACACAAGATGTGGTTATGAAATGGGGCAGATAGTGGATCAGGTAGAGAAAAACATAAAGCAAGAGTCATGGAGAATGTCATCCAATAGTTTCATTGTGTGCTTTCAAATTGTTTCCAACTTTGAAAGACCAGAAGGTGGTTTTCTGAGGCTATTTATTTATTTATTGTGTCAGAAGTTAATTGAGGGTAAAGTTATAATGTATTTAAAAACCCAAAGTTAAAAAATTGGCATTTTGCTAAATGTCCTTTGACCAGTAGCTGGCCCCTTGGAGTCCCTCTGGTATTGCTATGAGAAGGTCCTCCATTGTGCATGTGGCAGGGCTCAGATCACATTGTAGTAAGTGGTCTGTGGTTTGCTCTTCTCCGCACTTGCATGTCATGGACTCCACTTTGTAGCACCATTCCTTAAGGTTAGCTCTGCATCTCGTGATACCAGAGCACAGCCTGTTCGGCGCCCTCTAAGTCACCCAATCTTCTGTGTGACCAAGAGGGAGTTTTTCATCTGGTATCAGCCACTGTTTGAGGTTCCAGGTTTTTGACTTAAGCAAGGTCTACCAATGGATTTTCATGGCTGAACAGGAATTTGAGCCATGATCTCCAGAGTCATAGTCCAATGCTTAATCACAACACCCAGCTCTGGTATTGTGTAGTTGTAGCACCACAACTCTCACATTCCCCACTCAGCTCATCACTCCCATCATTCCTAAATACATCATAATTGTAGTTTGTGCTCACAATAAGAAAAGGTTGGCTGCCTTACTAGAAGGTTATTCAAAAATTATTTTCCTCACATAATTAAAAATGTGTAATGGTGAAAAGGGCAGGACTGCTCTTGGTGATTCTACCACTTTTTGTTACTGGTTTCTAACACCATCCACATTTTGAGATAGAAGGTCCATACCCAACTCTCGAAGCTGTGGAGAAATTATGACAATATTACTTTTGTTTTGGTGTTAATTATATTTATTTACATCCCACTTTCCCCACAAAACTGGGGTTCAAGTCATATGTTCCAATATTATAGACTAATTTAGATATGAGATTTTACATGATGCAATCTATTCAAGTGCTTAACTAAGCATTGGTTAGGTTATACAATTTTGTAGTTTTGTCATTCTTTAATTATTTACAGCTGACTCTCTATATCCACTGGTTCTGCATCCATGGATTCAAGCACCCACAGCTCAAAACTTTTAACTTTTAATGGTTTTTAACTGGAAATCTTTTAATACTATTTATATTTAATCCTATATTAATGTTTGCATATTTGTATATTTAGAATGGTAATGTTTTTATGTTAAGCCACTTTGAGTCCCCTTCGGGAGAGATAAAGTAGAGAATAATAATAATAATAATAATAATAATAATAATAATAATAAATCCTGAAAGCAAAACTATGTTGTTACATACCAAGCACTATGCTAATGTGTGCCCTCCTCCTGTGGCCTTCCTCCATTTCACAGATGCTCAGGGTCTCCTTGGAATTTCTTTGAGTATGAGGAACACGATTTTTACTACACCATTGTATATGTTGTGACTTGAGCATCCTTGGATTTAGGTATCCATAGGGGGTCCTGGAACCGAACCCTGGCAGATACTGAGGGGACACTGTTTTTTATGAATTCTTTGTTACCATTTTGCATGGCCTGTGATCAAAACAAGTACAAGCTCTTACATAATAATAGTAGTAACATGATAGGTTTGTATTTCAATACCCACTTTGGCTCAATAACTTCCCATTTAGCATGAACAAGTATCACTTAAATAAAAATGTTAGTGTTTTCCTTTTTGGGTTGTGCTCAACTGTATATTTTTAGTCTTGTTGCCGATTCATATTAAGACTGAAAACCTGAAAAGTTTTAATGCATTGTTCTCCAAGGAAAAAAATCAGGGGCGTGAGATTATGTTGCTGTTTGGAATTGTGTCCTCCTCTCTGTTTTCTAAACGTTTGCTTCTCTTTCCTCCACCACAAAAACAGATGTGAAAGGTCAAGGGAAAACCTGTAGAACAGCTTTGGGGGATTTCTTACAAAGCTTTGTTCCATTGAAAGACTCACAAATTATTTGGAAACCTGAAACTTTTATTGAGAAAGACTTGCTCCAGATCTCATCTTGTCTGGCCTAGTCTGTGCAAAGTTCTTCCTGAGTGATATTAGGAATGAATTGTTTGAATTTTTCGCTTTGCATTTTTTCTTAAGGACAATTTGGTCTTATTTCTGAAGCTCATTTTAAAGACCAAAAAATATTTGTAAAGATTTTGCTGAACATTTTCACGTGCATTTATATACATTGTTAAACAATACTTTCCTTAGCAGACACATTTTACAAGCACCTTCCCCTAATATATGCTGTTTTCATCTGAGCACACAATTTTATGTATATTTTCCCAGATGGGCACAATTTTTCAGATTATTGCAAAAAGTGCAAATATTAAAGGATAATTGTAATTCAGTTCATCCACTGTTTCAGAAAGTGTAAATTATTTATTCCCCCCAACTCTCTCTCTCTCTCTCTCTCTCTCTCTCTCTCACACACACACACACACACACACAATTCCTAAGTGATATTAAGCAACACCATGTCTCAGTGGGACAGAGTTAGAAGTTGAATCTCTAGTAGGAAGAGACCCTGTTTTTTTTTGTAGAACCTCATTTGGAATTTGCATGTCAGTCATTCTTAAATGACGCTGCAGATCCAGATATTGTGTGATCCCAGAGTTTTGAAAGTCTTTGGTCCAAGGCATAGCCTTGAAAGCAATTGTTACCAAATTTTGTGGCTGTGGAATAGGAAATGAGCAAAGCAGTTCAAGACATAAATGTGTGCTTTCCATCTACATAATCGTAAAGCTAACAAGAAACTGAAGGTTACGTGGGAAGGCCAAGAGCTTGAACACTGTTCCTACCCTAAATATCTCGACATCACCTTAGATCGAACACTAAAATTTAGGAAACACTATGTGAACACCAAGCACAAAGTAGCTGCACACAATAACTTCCTATGGAAATTTACTAATAGTGCATAGGGTGCAGACCCAAAATTAATAAGAACATCAGCCCTGGCCTTGTCTTACTCAATTGCAGAGTATGCCTACCCCGTCTGGCACAAACCTGCCCAAGCAAAGCAGATGAATATAGCACTGAATGAGACATGTAGAATAATCACAGGATGCCTTAAACCTATACCTGCTGATAGACTTTATAAGATAGCTGGCATCCCCCCCACCCTGCAATGTGTGACAGGATGCCAATTGCGGGAGAAGTAAGGTTGAACACTGTGAAAGCCACCCACTATATGGCTATCAGCCTCCTCCCCAAAGACTCAAATCAAGGAAAAGTTTTCCTAAGAACCACCACTCTTTAAAATGTTCCTCCTGCAACAGCAATAATATCCCTGTGGGCAGTAAAATTAGGCAATTCCAATTGGATGGCCCCCAGGAGGGTCTTCCTCTAGGGACAAACCAAGAATGGGCAACTTGGAAGTCCCTGAACAGACTCAGAAGCAGAGTGGGCAGATCAAAAGACAACCTGGCTAAATGGTACTACCTAGAAGAATCCTCCACCTTGTGTGACTGTGGAGCAGAACAAACAACTCAGCACCAGAATGCTTGCCCACCATGACCTACCTCATGCACAGAGGAAGAACTATTTAAAGCTACAGACAATGCAGTTGCTATTGCCCGTTTTTGATCTAAAACTATTAAGTTGCTAGTGCTCCCTGTATTTTATCAGTTTTATTTATGCAATGCTTTTGGCACGAAAGAAAAATAAAACCAACTATTTTGGAGTTCATTAATTTCCTGGCTTGCCATATATCCAAGTTGACCTGATGGCAACCGCAACAAATAACTACAGGTATATCATGTGGTTGGACAAAATTTAATTCCTGGTAATCCATATGAAATCAGTATTTGATCTTGCAATCACCCAGTGATGAAACTTGATCTGTCATCAGAGATTTAAAAAGGAATTTGATTTTAAATAAATAATAATAATAAATAATTTTGTGTATATATATTTACTAATCCCACATATGATCCTCAGGCCAGAATAGATGTTTCGATTTGTAATTTTTATTATTATTATTATTATTATTATTATTATTATTAGTATTATTAATTGGTTCATCTCATTGTGATGTTTCATTTTCTCTTTTATTATTTGTATTGTTTTGTGTTGCTTTGCCACATGTGTCCTGTTTTCCATCTGTGAAATATTGGATGAAAAGGAGTATAGTGGCTGGAATCACATGGCTGGAATCACTGGGTTGTGTAGGTTTTTTCGGGCTATATGGCCAGGTTTTAGAGGCATTCTCTCCTGACGTTTCGCCTGCATCTATGGCAAGCATCCTCAGAGGTTGTGGGATATAGTTTTAATCGTCCAGGACAAAGAAATCCAGATGGATTTCAGATTTTAAAAAATGAAGAATAAACTAGTTTTATTTCTGTTGTTACATTTAGCCTTTGCTAGTGCCATCTAGGGCTGGATCTACACAGCCCTATATCCCAGAATCTGAACCCAGGTTATTTGCTTATTCAGATATATCAGGCGTTATAGACTCATGTAATCTAATTCAAGGCAGATAATTGGAGTCAGGTCTTGGGATATAGGGCAGTGTAGATCCAGCCGAAGAGCACCTGATGGAACCTAATTTAAATACCTTCAGCATCCTTCTGCATTTTGTCTTTAGAGTGGAATTAAATGGCAACTCTTTGCGGTGAATCAATCATACTTACTCGCACAACTTTTAAAGGGGTGAACTCAGTCCATAGCTTGTAACCCAAATTTGGTGTAGTCAAAGTTATTGTTCCAAACTAAATTTTGGGATTCAATGTGCATGTCCAAATGGATATAAAAAAAAAAAGATCAAAGATAATACCACATTTGTCAGTATTTGGTATCCTTAGATGAATCACAGGCCATTTCTTGAACAGTAACATTTCTTCTGAGGAGAACATTAGAATTTATGATGAAATCATTCAAACTCTGATTCTCTTGAGAGAGCTCCACATCAATACCACATTGGGGTACAATCTAAAGCAGGGGTCCCAAAACTAAGGCCCGGGGGGCCAGATGCGGCCCTCCAAGGTCATTTACCTGGCCCTTGCTCAGGGTCAACCTAAGTCTGAAACTACTTGAAAGCATACAACAACAACAACAACAATCCTATCTCATTAGCTGAAAGCAGGCCCACACTTCCCACTGAAATACTAATAAGCTTATATTTATTTAAATTGTTCTTAATTTTAATTATTGTATTGTTTTTAAGTGTTTTTTGCACTACAAATAAAATATGTGCAGTGTACATAGGAATTCATTCATGTTTTTTTCAAATTATAATCCGGCCTTCCAACAGTTTGAGAGACTGTGACCTGGCCCTCTGTTTAAAAAGTTTGTGGACCCCTGATCTAAAGCATGCCCGACTTGTGGACATGGCTACTCATTGCACTTGAACAGATTTCCAAGAATGCATACTAATATTCTTCTGGAAATTAGGTTCTCATAAAACCTTTCTTTGATCTGAGTCTACTGGAAGGAGGCTGATAGCCATACAGTGGGTGGCTTTCACGGTGTTCAACCGCAATTGGCAGGCCCGTAGCCAGGATTTTGATTTGGGAGGGGCTGAGTTTGATTCGGGGGGGGGGGCTGAGTCTGAGTGAAAGAGGGTCTACCCTAGTAAACCTTTTATATCGTTACCCCAATAGCCCCATGCATATGGGATATATTGAGCATAGTGATCAGATTATGATATGAATAAACATAACAGTTTAAATAATGTACCAGTAAGACCTTCTCGTGGACCACCATGAGAACTTCGGGGAGGGGGGGCTGAAGCCCCTCAAGCCCCCCCCCCCCCCCCCCCCCCCCCGGCTACATGCCTGGCAATTGGTATAAACTTGCTGTCACACATCGGGGGGGGGGTATGCCTTAAACCTACACCTGCTAAACTCTATCAGCAGGTGTAGGTTTAAGGCATCCTGTGATTATTCTACATGTCTCATTTAGTGCTATATTCACCTGCTTTGCTTGAGCAGGTTTGTGCCAGATGGGGCAGGCATACTTAGCAGTTGAATAAGACAAAGCCAGGGCTGATGTTCTTATTAATTTTGGGTCTGCATCCCACGTGCTAATAGTGAGTTTCTGCAGCATGTTATTGCATGCAGCTACTTTTTGCTTGGTGTTCACAGTGTTTCCTAAATGATAGTGTTCAGTCTAAGGTGACACCGAGATATTTAGGGTTGGAACAGTGTTCAAGTTCTTGGTCTTCCCAGATAACTTTCAGTTTTCTGTTGGCTTCACGATTATGTAGATCATTTCTCAACCTGGGGGTTAGGACCCCTGCGGGGGGAGGGGGAGGGGTTGTGAGGGAATGTCAGAGGGGTTGCCAAAGACCATCAGAAAATGCAGTATGGCCATCTGTCAGGGGTGCTTTGAATGCGATTTTTCTGCTTCTTGGCAGAATGGGATTGGACTGGATGCCCATGAGGTCTCTTCCAACTCTATGATTCTGTCATTCTCTCAGCCAAAGAAGAAAGCAAAGGCAAACCCCCTCTGAATAAAATCTGATAGGGTTACCATATGTCAGAGATGGGCTGCAGGTGCAGAACAAAGAATTACCAATAGAAGTGTCAAACACTAATGAGTTAATGGCAATTCATTCGTTTTTAAAAGTAACTTTCTAAAGTATTGTTGAATGCTTTCATGTCCGGAATCACTGGGTTGTTGTACGTTTTTCGGGTTGTGTGGCCATGTTCTAGAAGCATTCTCTCCTGATGTTTCACCTGCATCTGTGGCAAGCATCCTCAGAGGTTGTGAGGTTGTAACTTTCTAAACTTTACTCTGAAATTAGTTTTGTAAAGGATTGTGTTGCCAGTCAGCATGCGGAGGTGGTGCGCAGCCTCCCAGGTTGAAAGTGGGATTGCTTTTTCCACAGCTATTTCCCCTGATTTGAGAAAACTCGAGGAGGATGGCCGAGACCATGACCTTGGGTTCTCTCCAAAGTGGTGAACAGGACCACCCTGCTTGTGGCAGCCACATTGATGTGCAGCAAGTCAAGGTCGCTTCAATGTGAACAAGCCAAATGACCCATTTACCATGGGAAGGCAAAGCTACCATAGACAGGCCAAAAGAAGAAATCTATGCTTCCATAAGCAGGGCACTCATGCGCACTGGCCCTCAATGATGGACTATTGAAGTGCAAATCAAGTTAACACAAGGAAGCAGAAGTCGATGTGAGGATTTCTTGTTGTGGCAAGCCCCATTCAAATGAATTCAGAGCGTGTCTGCACTTTTTTTCATGTCAGAAGCCACTTGGGAAACTGCAAGTTGCTTCTGCTGTGAGAGAATAGGCCGTCTGCAAGGACATTGCCCAGGGATGCCTGGGAGGCTTCTCTCATGTCCCCACATGGAAAGCTGGAGCTGACAGATGGGAGTTCACCCCATCTCACAGATTCGAACCACCGACTTTCACGTCAGCAGTCCAGCCGGCATAAGGGTTTAATCCATTGCGCCACTGCAGCTCTATGAACTGCTTTAATGGTTATTCCCTCTCCCTCCAGGAAGGCTTAGGAACTGTACTTCTAGGAGTAACTAAGATGATGCAACACAGAATATGAATCTTTACCTGGGCACAACCTACAACTCCTACAAGTATTTACTGAAAAGTCACAACTGCTCAATTATTATACAATGTATTTTTGTTTAGTTCAGTAAGCCCTCTGTTCAGTTATAGTAACAGTGTCTCTGTAGATACATAGGTTTTGCTTTACAATGTCTTCTCATGCTTTTTTCTTTCTTTCTCCCCAGGTGTTATCCTTGGATTTGGTCTCCGGTCATACAACTTCAGCTATCGAGAAGTGAAGTACTTTTCCTTCCCTGGTGAACTTTTAATGAGAATGCTACAGATGTTGGTTTTGCCGCTCATTGTGTCCAGCTTAGTAACAGGTACAAACATCACATTTTCCTCTGTCCTACTTTAATTTTTCACTCCTGTCTGCATTCAGATACATTTGCATGTTTTCGAACTGCTAGGTTGGCAGATACTGGGTCTAACTACAGGAGCTCACCCCACTCCCCAGATTCGAACTGGCACCAACCTTTTGGTGAGCAAGTTCAGGAGCTCAGCGGTTTAACCCGCTGCACTACCGTGGGTCCTAATCATGCCTTATTGAACTACAAATCTCAGGATTCCATAGCACTGAACCAGGACATATAAAGTGCTGTCAAACTGCATTAATTGCACACTGTAGATGTATTTTTAGTTCTCTATCGGAGTAGTAATAATGACCCCCTGGTGGCGCAGTGGGTTAAAGCACTGAGATGCTGAACTTGCAGACCGAAAGGTTGTAGGTTTTGGATCCAGGGAGCTCCTGCTGTTAGCTCCAGCTTCTGCCAACCTAGCAGTTCAAAAACATGCAAATGTGAGTAGATCAATAGGTACCACCTTGGTGGAAACAGCGCTCCATGCAGTCATGCCGGCTACATGACCTTGGAGGTGTTTATGGACAGCACCAGCTCTTTGGCTTAGAAATGGAGATGAGCACCAATCCCCAGAGTCAGACACGACTGGACTTAATATCAGGTGAAAACCTTTACCTTTACCTTTTACTTGGTTGTTCAAATAGACTAGTATGAGCCAGGGCTTTAAAACACTACCTAAAACAACACCTATATTTGTATTAATGATGAAGTAATGACTGATGTCAACACAATAGCCATGGATTCAACATTGTTGTTATGCACTAATACTAGTAAGGCATTGCCAAAGTATTACCAGTACATGTATTGCCCAATTATTGTTGACTCATGTAATGTAGCATTTAAGTTAATATTTAAGTAACTATGTTGATATTTCTATTTTAAATATCTAACTTTCAAACTGTGATATTAATTTGCTTAAACTAGCATGATATTGATAATTCAAGAGAAGCGGCAACTGAAAAACGCAACCCAGGGTATCAAGGTGCTGGAGCAACACCCTTGAAATGGCAAGATGCAGCACGTATGCGGTTGTAGCCTAGAAAAATGTGATTAAGTAGGAATGCGGTAGAAGTTTATGAAAAGATGAATGTCAAGGGAAAAAGTCAGAACTTATCCAGGAAGGAAAAAAATATGCCTCTGGAAATATAAGAGTGCCCAGTTCTTTGTGTTTTGATTTAACCTGCCTATTCCCAGATTTGTATCCAAACCCGTTTTTGGAATATTCTCGATTCCTCTTCCTTATCTCTACTATATGTTCTCCCTCCTTCTCCTCCTGCTGACCATGAGTCACATCTAAATTCATGCAACATTTCAGAAATCAATTTTTACCCATTTCCCCTGAAGCTTCATTATTATTGATGAGTTCCTTGGCTGTGGATATATTAGATTGGTCCCCCTCCCTCCTGACCTTTCGGAGAAAAGCCTGGCTTTTTGAGGAAGTCTTCAGAAACACGGTGTAATTGGACAAACATAGTATGATGGAATAACGAACACAGAACAGCTTAGACGATGCAGTTGGATAAGGAGTTGAACTGGTAGATATTGATTATATAGTTTTAAGTGGTTTTATGTGGATTTTTATTATGTGACTTAACTGTTTTTAATTGATATGTATGTATATATGCTGTGGCATTTAATTATTGCCAATCTGTATGCCGACCTGAGTCGCCTTTGGGCTTAAAAGGGAGGGATAAAAAATACGGTAAATAAAATAAATAAATGAATGAATTGCACTCAAGAGTATTAAGATGCTTTAGCAATATTATACTAAATATTAGGATCTTTTTTTTTTTTTGTGAAAACTTTCCTCATCCCTTTACTTGATCTCTACTGTATCTGTGTTCTGGAAACAATTACCACGTTCATTCGTGATGACCATCTTAGGTAGCTTCAGTATAATACAAACAGACAGCTAAGGCCCTTTCCACAAAGCTGAATAAAATCCCACATCTGCTTTGAACTGGAATATATTGGAGGGTGTGGACTCAGATAACCCAGTTCAAAGCAGATATTGTGAGATTTTCTGCCTTGATATTCTGAGCTATATGACTGTGTGTGAGGGCCCTAAGTTTCATTTTGAAAACTTCTAGGTTAATTTGACCTGGGAAAGTAGGATTGTAGAGTCCTTGGCAACGCCAGGAGTTCCCAGGAAATATTTGGAATGAGGAAAATGCCACGTGGATCTCCAAAATATTTTTTTTGTACAGGAATGGTATAGGCATAGTCACTCATCAGTTCCAATAATTGGAACATTGGAGGAAATATTCAATATTGGTGGTGGGGCTTGCTTGGCATGTTCTCTTCCAGAGAGCTCAAGTGCCATGGCAACTAAGGTGGAATCATAGCACTCTATAGGTGCATTATTGTGAGGGTTGGTAAATGTGAATAAGCAGAATAAGCAGAAGCTTTACCGCAGTATTTAAACAGGCTTGTGAAACAAGTAACTGTATATTTACTACAAAGTTTCAAACATGGTAACAATATATGCATCGGTCTCTTTGAATACAGGCAGAGATCAAAGGAATAAAATAGTTCCTTTAAATAGTCTTTAAAATAAGCCTCATGCCTTAAAATGATTAGCTTTTAAGATAGTTGGCAACCAACACTTTCTCTCCACTGTCCAAAGCGGAGAAAATTGCAGAATGACAGTTAGAACCGTTGGTCTCAGCAGCTAGCCAGAGGCAGCAGCCAATCAGAACCCCAGGCTGCTGACACATCTCTCTCCAGTTAACCCACAATATCATGTTATTCTTTTTCAAATCTTCACAAGAATAAGTGGCCTGAGAACTAAAATATGGTCTGCTACACATAATACACATCACTACTACACATAATAACAAAACCCAACCAATTTTTTTTCCTTGGTGTCTTTGTTTTTAGGCCTGTTCCTGGGGTTATTTGGGTTGCTGATTCAGAAAATTGCATTGGATAGACCACATCAGTTCTAGATTAATAAATATGGTTTTCTGTGAGCGAGCAGATGGCGACTACTTGATGGCATATGTTCTGCATCAGAAACTAGAGCTGATGTGGCCTGTCCAATGCAATTTTCTGAATCAGCATCCCAAATAACCAAACCAAATCTAACGTTCACCAAAAACTGTTTTGTAACCCTTTTGGTACTAATGTTGGAGAGTGGCCTCTAGTCAAAGTGGTCCCTGGTCAAAAAAAGGTTGGGAACCATAGATTTAGAAGTAACTGGAGTCTATAATCTTGGCCTCAGAGGAAATAAAAATCCTTTTCGGCATATGCCGTGCAAAAAAAGCAAAGAGCGTGCTTTAAAGTGGTTCATCTTAACTACCTCATTGTCCTGATGGTTTAAGAGCCATTAAACTGAAACACCATGACAAAATGTGAAACTGAATTAGCATCATAATGTCATAAAAGAGCTTAAAATAATGGTGTCACTTATATAAAAACATGATTTAGAAATGTAATGAATAGTTCTGCTATTAAAATCACAAGTCTCGGGAATAATGATGGCACATTATCCATGGGGAGACTATTTCTTCAGGTTGCTTTTCTCGGAATGATAGAACATTGTTGGACTATAATGCCCATCTAGCATGTGACATGATGGCTGCGTATCACAGAACCTGTAGTCCAGCAGATTAGAGCAGCACTAGGTTGCAGGAAGTTGATCTAGATTTATGTTCTTTATTTTTAGTTATAAGCTACTTAATACAGATTAATGTGTGATGACATGATCAGATTTTTTGGTTAAAAACCAAAGATGACTCATTCAGATATTACCCAAACCTTTCACCTAAATTGGCTTAAGTTGTGATCTACATTGTGAGTCAGTAGCTGGCAACCGTTGAACCCAAACGACATGTTTGAGGAGAACTATCTGTTCCATCCCCAAACCAGAGGCAAAAATGGGTGTGAATATTTGAATATTTTTTTCTTGAGCTAAATAAGTTTGATTCAGGCATACATTCATATCAGTTACAAGAGATTTTGGGGTATATATTTGCTGCTGCTTAGTTATAGTATAAAGTAGACTCTCAATTAACACGCACCCATGGGAATTGGTTGATGCTGGATAAACATTTCTGGTTGCTTGAGAGGTACTATTAAAATAGACCTAACTAATACTATGCCCCATACTATATCCCATACTATGCCATACCATAAAATCTGTATTAACTTGATATTAATATTGAAATACAACGACTGATAATAATAATAATAATAATAATAATAATAATAATAATACTTTATTACCCCGCCACCATCACCCCAAAGGGGACTCGGAAAGGCTTACATGGGGCCAAGCCTGAACAAAAATTACGATATAACAATACAAATTGCAATCAAATAAACAACATAACAGTAAAATATAAAACATCAAAGCATATAAAGCAATATACACAAAACATAGGAACTAAGCATAATGGCAGACAAACAAAGGGCGAGCTGCATATACATAAAATGATTTTAAAACTCTGGGTGAGATAAGGGGGGAGAACTAATTGTAAGGGCAAACTCATAGAGAGATAGGAAATTAAACCAACCTTCATGGTTTAAGACAAATAATAATAATACTTAACAATAATACTTTATTTATATTCTGCCCTGTCTCCCCGAGAGGACTCAGGGCGGATTCCAGCATACACAATGCATAGAAACAACAAAAACAGATAAAGGTAAAGGCTTCCCCTTTCAGCTCTGAGAGGTGGTGCTCATCTCTGCATATATTTCAGATTTCAATATTAATGTCAATATTAATGTAACATTTTGGCTAAAAATTGTTTGTTTTTTCAATTTAAAGAATTATTTATTTGGGTTTCTGCAAATTCCAGTTGTTTAAGTTCCAGTTAATTGAAGGCACTTTGGCGTGGGTTCTAGTCTACACCCACCCACCCAAACCCTGTGTTTTCCCGGGAGTGGGGTGTGGCTATATGCCATCCCGATTGAAATCAGGATGGCATGATGCCACCCCAAAGCCCCCCATTTTCCCTGTAAAACTTACTTTAAAAGATCCTTGGTGCCATAAAGTCTCTTCCCCACATCCTCCTGCCACAAGAAAATGATGCCTGAGGAGATGGGACGGGTGAGGAGGAAAATCTCTCCTTGCACCCCCCCCCCCCATTGGTATTCCCAAGTGCAATTTTCTCGCACCAGGAGGACATGAGGAGAGGCTTTATGGTGGCAATAACAGTAATAGTAATAATAACAACAACAATACTTTATTTGTATTCCGCTCTACCTCTTCTAGCATACACAGACACAAGGTAAACATTCACTGCCTTGAAACAATGAAGCACAGATACACACAGATAAAGGTAAAGGCTTTCCATTCATCTCTGGCTCTGGATTTGGTGCTCATCTCAATATCTAAGCTGATATCCATAGTCACATCCTAGGTGCATGGAATGCCGTTTTCCTTCCTGCTGAGGTGGTACCTATCAAGTCATATTTTTGCATGGGACTACAGTGTTCCCTCACTTATCATGGGGGTTCCATTCCAGGACCACCCATGATAAATTAAAATCCGCGAAGTAGGGACACCATATTAATTTTAATATTTATACATAATTTGTATTTATATGTTGGGTTATATAAATTTTGTTAGTATGGATGTATTGTTGTTATATTCGGGCACTGAATGTTTGCCTTTTATGTTTGGAATCTGCCCTGAATCCCTTTGGGAGAATATATATAAATTATTATTATTATTATTATTATTATTATTATACATTATATTATATATATATTATATATATATATATATATATTATAATATTATTATATTTATTATAAATTATAATATATTTTTATATAAATATATAAAATATATATTTTATATATTTTAAATATATTTTATATATGTTTATATTATATATATATATATATATATATAAAATAATATATATATATATATATATATATATATATATATATATATATAAATTATATATATATAAATTATATATATCATACTGGCAATGAAGATCCGCATAGTCAAAGCAATGGTATTCCCTGTAGTAACCTGAAGATGTGAGAGCTGGACCTTAGGGAAGGCTGAGCGAAGGAAGATCGATGCTTTTGAGATTATGGTGTTGGAGGAAAGTTCTGAGAGTGCCTTGGACCGTCAGAAGATCCAACCAGTCCATCCTCCAGGAAATAAAGCCCGACTGCTCACTGGAGGGAAGGATACTAGAGACAAAGTTGAAGTCCTTTGGCCACATCATGAGGAGACAGCAAAGCCTAGAGAAGACAATTATGCTGGGGAAAGTGGAAGGCAAAAGGAAGAGGGGCCGACCAAGGGCAAGATGGATGGATGGCATCCTTGAAGTGACTGGACTGACCTTGAAGGAGCTGGGGGTGGTGACGGCCGACAGGGAGCTCTGGCGTGGGCTGGTCCATGAGGTCACGAAGAGTCGGAGACGACTGAACAAAGTGAACAACTACCCGCACTTCCTTACCCACCTCCTGGCCCATCCCAAAGGCACCTGCCTGCCTCCCTGGCCTCTGCAGAGCCTCTGGAGCCATGCAGGCAGCAGCAGGCCAGGGAGGTAGGCCTTCCCCGCCGCGCCTCAGGCTGCTGCACTTCTGGGGTCTGTGGAGACCAGGGAGGCAGGCCTTCCCCATCGTGCCTCAGGCCACCACACTTCCAGGGTCCCTGGCCTGCTTTGGACATAAATATTTCATATTTTATACATTTTATTAATATTTTCAGAAACCCGCAAAACAGCGAGTCTGCTAAAAGCAAACCATGAAGTAGTGAGGGAACACTTTATATGACAATATAAATATATATAAAGATTTTTGAAAGTGGTGCTTTCACCTTGGTATTCTTCCTGGAAAAGTATGACTTGCCCAAGGTCACCCAGTGGATTTCTTTGGCTGAGCAGGGATTTGAACCATGGTCTTCAAAGTCTAAGTCAAACCACTGCCCAATGCTGTCTTTCGCTGTTCACCTGGACTCAAAGGAGCTTACAAAGAAATTTCAAACATAGTCCATCTAAAATCATACTTACCGAAGTTTTAAAAAAAAACAGTCAGCGAAGAATTCTATTTTAAAAGGTCATCATTAAAACAGTTTTAATAGATTCAAGGTATAAATAAATATAAAACCACAGTACACCACCCTCCAAATATCCTTCTGCTTTATAATTTAAGCACCAAAGGCCTGTCTAAACTAATATGTTTTGGTCTGCTGTTGGGGTGAAAACAGAGTGGAGGCAACCAAACCCTCAATGGAAGAGAGATCCTCAACCTGGGAGCAGCCACTGAAAAGGCTTTCTCCACCAACCCTGTCTGTGACGGTGGTGGAACACAGTGAAAGTTCTCCCCAAAATATCTTAACATTCAGGCAAGCTCCAAATGCCATCTCTTTATCGTCATCATTATAATAGAACCTTCCAGATGCCACGTAGCTCTACTGGGCCTGAATGTGTGTCTCAGAAACATTTTTCAGATTATTCTTAAACTTGCTCTCTAGTTACATGCAAGACGGCTGAGTGAGGCCATGAACTCTGATCTTCTTTTCCAAAGGTCAGAGAGCAGTGCCTGAAATCTGGTTTTTATATGACACACTGACCCCTGGCCGGAAACTACAAGGAAAGAGCTCCATGGCTTATATTTCAGGGGAATGCTGACTTGCAGGTTTTCATTCTTTCCCCCCTTTGTAAACATTGCCATCACACTCCAGAGGAAGAAAAGCTATTTCCTAAATATGGTAGAAAGTACAACATTGTGGAAGAGCTGTTTTAAGACTGAGCTGAATTAGTCCTCCAAGTGTTGTCGAAGACTCATGGGCAGGATCATTGTGTTACTGTAAGTTTTTTGGGTTGTATGGCCATGTTCCAGAAGCATTCTCTACTGACATTTTGCCTGCATCTATGGCAGGCATTCTCAGAGGTTGTGAGGTCTGCTGGAAACTAGGAAAATGGGGTTTATATATCTATGGAATGTCCTGTGTGTTTCTACCCACTTTCAGACCTTGAAAAGGAGGTAAAAGGATGCTTCAGCAAAATTCAGGAGCCCCCAGTGGCGCAGTGGGTTAAACCCCTGTGCTAGCAGGACTGAAGACCGACAGGTCGCAGGTTCAAATCCGGGGAGAGGTGGATGAGCTCCCTCTATCAACTCCAGCTCCTCATGCGGGGACATGAGAGAAGCCTCCCACAAGGATGATAAAAACATCAAATCATCCGGGCGTCCCCTGGGCAATGTCCTTGCAGACAGCCAATTCTCTCACACCAGAAGCAACTTGCAGTTTCTCAAGTTGCTCCTGACACGACAAAAAAAAATTCAGGGGCAAACTTGACATCAATGGCAAAAGTGTCTTGAGATACTGCTTTTTCTCAAAGCTGCATAGACCAAAGGCAGGAAGTCACCAGACAAAAATGTAATAACATCAGATGTGATGTGGTAAGAAATACATCCAACAGAATCATTAAGAGGGAAATGGATATACCAGCCACTGAGACACCTAAGAATACTATTGTTCATTCTGCCAGACAGAGCACATAACCCAGAATATCAAGGTAGATAATCCACAATATCTGCTTTGAACTGGATTATCTGAGTCCACACTGCCATACTGGATTTTATACAGTTGCGTGAAAGGGCCCTCAGAGGAAGTCAATGGCAAATGCCTTCTGAACAAATACATTGATGGCACTGCCAGGCTGGGCTGAGGCCTCCAAGGAAGGAGCGGGGAGCAGCGGAGATGGTGAGGAGGAGTGCCTGGCTCCCCCTCCCCTCCTCCTTCTGGGGAAAGGGGGAAACAGCGATATGGTGAGTCCGCATAAAGTGAATCGCGAAGCAGTGAGGGAACACTGTATTGTCAAGAAAACCTTATGAAAATCTTATGCCATAGGTTGGAAATGACTTGAAGACACACAAAAGAAACAACAAGCCTGCTTTAAGCTTGTTGACTTTTACGGCACCTTTCACATAGCTGTATAAATTCCACTTCCACATAGCCACTCAGCCACTTAACCCAGAAGATCAAGGCAGATAATCCTCAATGTTTTCTTTGAACTGGATTATCTGAGTCCACACTTCCATATAATCCCGTTCAATATGGATTTTATACAGCTGTGTGGAAGGGACCTAAGATAATTCAATTCAAATCAGATAATGAAGATTTTCTGCTTTGATAACCTAGATTATCTGGCAGTGTCAAAGGGCCCTGAGATGTATATGAAGCTTTTAGTGAAATACATGCTATTTTTATATGATTTGGTCATATAAATCCATATACCCTGCTGTGGTAGCTTGCTGTGGGAGAGCTCAAATTAATGTAACGGTCTTTTGAGCAGATACAACTCCCTATTGTTTTCATGCATCGAGAATTCGCTTCAGGGATAGTGCTATTTATTAGGATATTAATTTTGCTGCCTAATCACCCTGCATCCTGAGAGAGCAACCTTGTTTGGCTGGTTTAAGAAAGACGTTGCAATGATGAGCCTTCCTCTCATTAAACCAAACTAATTTACTATGTGTTATGTCAAGATTTTTTAACATTAGGAGATGCAACAGAATCATCAACTGGGAGTCCTTTCCTAGAAGCAAATGACTTTTGATAGTAAATACCTTTTTTTTCTGCTTCGACGAAGGATTTTTTAAAAATTGTGAATGGGCTGGGTTAAACTTCCAATGTGGTGAGGGCAAATCACCCATATAGAAGGGGATGTTGGTTTACGTTCACAAAAGGATGGTCTTTTTAAGTCTCCACCGAGCAGGTATCAACTGCGTTTTGTTACTGGAAAATGTGCTGTTCTTCTCCATGCGCCTGCGTTTCTGCTTCTTGGCCATGGGACAGTAAGCCCTTTGTACTCAGGAATTACAATGAGGCGACCTAAGAGAAAGAGCCTTGGTCCAGGGCTGTCAGCTGTTACTAATCACTGTTCTATGGCTTGCTGTGAATCCATGCTAGCCTCTACCTCCTGCTCTGCTTAGCACACATAAAGGAGATAAATTACTCCTTTAGTTTCCTTTCAAAAAGCATATTGTCCCGGGCATTCCAATACCGTGAGCAAAAGACGGACTAATGCAAAGAGTTAAATCGGTGTCTAAACAGCCTCCACAGGAGGGCACTGCCCTGGCAGATATGAGCAAAAGGAAATATACCACTGGGCCTGGGCATCCCAAAGTTTCTTGTAACCTTGCCCTCACTGAGTTTTCAAAAAAGTGTAAAAAAGACACAAATGAGTCTGGGATGTATTCTGACCCATGTGGAAACTGGTTTCAAGGTCAAGGACTAGTGTCTGGAATACAGGAAGTAGTACTGAAATACAAGACTTCATCTGGGCATGTGCAAAATGCTTTCAGGGCCTCTCGGAGGGCCCTTCTACACTAACATATAAGATCTAGATCAGTGGTTTATTTATTTATTTATTTATTTGCAACATTTATATGCCACCCTTCTCACCCCGAAGGGGACACAGAGCAGCTTACAAGATATATATACATACAATATATTATATTATTAGCATAGTACAATATCAGTATTATATATTACTATATTGTACCATCCTATTATATTGTAATATAATTAGTAATATTGCATGTAATATAAAATATATAATTATAATATTGCATTATTAGTAGTATTGGAACTGTCTTCTGTCCCCCTCTCTCTTCACTCTGACCCAGAGTGGTTCTCAACCTGTGGGTCCCCAGGTATTTTGGCCTACAACTCCCAGAAATCCCAGCCAGTTTACCAGCTGTTAGAATTTCTGGGAATAGAAGCCAAAACATCTGGGAACCCACAGGTTGAGAACCACTGATCTAGATTATCTGCTTTGAACTGTGTTCTGTCACGCGCTGGGCCTGTAACAATTGTCTTTAGTATAGGACGTATACTTTTTGCCCAGCGGGAGGCCAGGGTGCCTCAAAGAGAGGTTCTCAGGGATTTTTCTGAAGTGATGGTCTTTAGAGTCTTTAATGATACAACAAAGTCTTTATTATGGAACAAACAACAAATCTTCAATGGTTCAAACAACACTTCAAGGCTTTCTTAGTCTAGTCCTCAATGGACTGGTACCTGACTTTGATTAACTGTACTTTCTCTGTAAGAAAAACCCTTTTTAACCTCTCCTAGGCTGTCTATTATCTAGGCCTCTCTGATGTGGGTCCTACTACCGATTCCAAATGCGTCTGGGCATCGAGTAGACCTACCAGCCAAGGCGTGTAGATATTTCTGCTGGAGTTCCATGGATCTGTAATGCTGTTCTCAGAGAATTCTTAGAAAACTTCAGGGCTGTTTCCCTCTGATGCTGTGAGGCTGAGAGGCTGTGAGCTCTTAGTCAGAGGTTTTGGGACCTTTCCCCTGGAATTTCTGTTTCTGTATCCCCGTATGTTCTTGAGAAAGGAAGCCTTTCTACGGGACGAGCTGGTCTATGTCCTATAGCTTAGCTACCTTGTGTGAGACTGCCCAAAATGGCTCCTTTCCCTCCCAGAGCCCTGAACAAGGGGCGGAACCAAACCTTAATTATGATGGACAGGTGGCCTGCCCTATGATTGCAAACTTTAACAGAAAGAAAATAAAGTTGGAGCTCCTGGTACAGTCGTACCAGCACAAACTGGATTATATGGCAGTGTAGACTCATATAATCCAGTTCAAAACAGATAATGTGGTTTTTCTGCTTTGATAATCTGGATTATATGGCAGTGTGGAAGGGGCTTGAGACCCCTTCCACGCAGCTGTATAAAATCCCACATTATCTGCTTTGAACTGGAATATATGGCAGGATGGACTCAGATAACCCAGTTTAAAGCAGATATTGTGGGATTTTCTGCCTTGATATTCTGGGTGATATGGCTGTGTGGAAGGGCCATCTGTTTTTTCACCAATTCTGGCATTGGAGGAGCTGTTGGAGGTCAATAGGTCTTGAATCTAATTAAGAATTCACCAACCATGGCACAAATTAGTAGAGTTCTTCATCAACTTTGCTCTAAGAACTGTCTATGTTAAATAGTATGTGTAGCTTATGCCAGATTTATTTTGATTACTTCTATTTAAAATTATGTAACTAGACCTGTTGGTATAACATTTTTAAATATATGTCAGGATGTTAGACTGGCTCACAGCAATTCTCACATTATCGCAACCTCATAGTAAAGCTACAATATCTAAGACATTATAAAATAGAGGCAGGCATAGTGGAATAATTGGTGGTTTCGGACAACAGACATACTGCTAAGTTCTGTACTTTTTATCAATGTGTTTTTTGGTTGCTTTTTAATTCTGTTGGGTTTTGACATGATAAATGTAATTATAAACTAATGTTACATATTTAACAACAACAACAACAACAACACTTTATTTATATTCCGCCTTATCTCCCCAAGCCTAGAGAAGACAATTATGCTGGGGAAAGTGGAAGGCAAAAGGAAGAGGGGCCGACCAAGGGCAAGATGGATGGATGGCATCCTTGAAGTGACTGGACTGACCTTGAAGGAGCTGGGGGTGGTGACGGCCGACAGGGAGCTCTGGCGTGGGCTGGTCCATGAGGTCACGAAGAGTCGGAGACGACTGAACAAGTGAACAACAACATCTCCCCAAAGGGACTCAGAGCAGATTACATTATATATACAAATACAAACACAGGAAAACATTCAATGCCTTGATACAATAAGACAGACATTCACAGGCAAAGGCAAAGGGAAGCCCTTTCATCTCCGACTTCCGAAGGAGGTGGTCAACTCCAGCTCTGCGGGAGGTGTTCATCTCCACTTTCAAGTGGAGGAGCCTGCGTTGTCTGTAGACACCTCCAGAGAACACACAGCCAGAGAACACATCTAATCCCACCGGTTATGCATCTAGAGCAAACTTGCCCAACACAACAAACTTTAAGTTCCGATGGAGTTTCTCGGGGTTAACCTGGCATGATGTTAGCTGTAGTTAATCTATAACCTTATGCACTTTGTACATACCATAAATTATAAGGACACTGCATAATTAAAGCATTAGACCACTAGCAAAAACAATATTACCACATTTAAAGCCAAAATAAAACCAACAAAAGAGTGATGTGATCTTTAAAAAAGTGGTTTGCTCAGAATTATATGACTCTGAAGGGCAAGGGTCCCCAACTCTGGTGATCAAATAAGAGAATCATGTCTCTGGAAGTAATAAAAAGCATGATATTTCTTTAAAAGAACTCATGCCTTGTCTGGGATCAAAACTGTATTTCAGGGAACTAGAAGAGACTTTCCTAACACCTCATTTCTGTCAAAAAGGAAGAGGGGGCTGCAAGGGTGGAAAATGGGTTGGAGGCAGATCATCCATTCTTACTCATCTTTCATCTAAAATTCATAGAAACCGTTCTTAAGATGTCTGAAAGAAGAAGTGTTTCCTTTTGTTATATCTCCAGTCATCTTCATGGGATGATTTAACACAAGATCTCTTTTTTTTTTACTCTTCAAAGGAATTACTAAAAAGACAACATCTTTCTATGAATTATTATGTGATCGGAGGTGGGGGGGAATGGGACAAGACCTCATATTGATATTGTGGTTGAAGTAATATATAACTTGAGAGAAAATCTTATAACATCCAGATTGTATCTGGGCATAATAGTGTAAAATCAGAACTAGAAAGAAGCCTTGGATATGAGAACCCTCATGGCAAGCGGGTGAGCTGTTACTGCTGTGTCATTTCTTTGTATTGCTACATCACCGTGATTGTTGTCTCTGCAAAGCAAAAAATAATTGACCATTTCAAACACTGATATAGTTATTCCTATAGCATATAATATAAACCTTTCCATTTTTTGTTTTTTGTTTTTCCTTTTTCCTTCTTCATTTTTATTTTATTTTATTTTATTTTATTTATTTATTTAGCAATAATATCGGGGGACTCGGGCCGGTTTCCAACAATAAAATCACAAAACAATAATTAAAAACATCATATAACATATTCAATTAAAACATTATAACAGCAAAATGCAATCACATAATAACAATGGTCAGTCATCATAGTGAATTCGTTGTCCATCATTCATCGTCATCTATCTGATCACAGAAATATTGATTCACTCGTCGAAAGCCAAACCCCATAGCCAGGTTTTCACCCGTTTTCTGAACGACAGAATGGAGGGGGCAGTTCTGATCTCCAGTGGGAGAGAGTTCCAGTGTCGAGGGGCCACCTCCGAGAAGCCCCTGTCCCTCCTCCTCACCAAACACGTTTGCAAAGAAGGCAGGATCAAGAGCAGGGCCTCCCCAGATGATCTTAGACTCCGAGGCTGGACATAGAGGGAGATATGTTCGAACAAGTAAACTGGGCCAGAACCGTGTAGGGCTTTATAGACCAATACCAGCACTTTGAATTGTGCTCAGAAGTGGACTGGCAGCCAGTGGAGCTGACACAACAGGGGGATGGTATGCTCCCTGTATATCGCTGCCACCCTTGGACTAGCTGGAGTTTCCAAACAGTCTTCAAAGGCAACCCCATGTAGAGTGTGTTGTAGTAATCTTTCCAGGATGTAACAAGGGTGTGGACTGCCGTGGCCAGATCTCCCAAGGTACGAGCACAGCTGGCGCACTAGCTTTCACTGTGCAAAAGCTCCCCTGGCCACCACCGAGACCTGAATAATGGCACCTGAACATTTCATGGATTCTGATGTCCATGGTAGAGTCCCAATGTATTCATATTTTGGTTGCATTTTGTTGTGTGCTCCCATGCTATACCTCTTCATATGTGCTTTATTTTAACAATGTCCTGGCAGAACTCCCTTGAAATGTTGCATGATATGACAACTGATCTCCCAAATCTCTGCATGTATATTATGAGTCATACTAACTCGCAGTGATATCTACGAGAGTTGAGTAATGCCTCCAGCTTCATTACTTAGGTTTAGATGGTAATATTTTAATAAATCAAACGCAGAATTAATCCTCAGACTGTGCTCTTTAACTACCACCAGGCCTGTCGCCAGGATTTCGTTTTGGGGGGGGGGGGGCTTTGTTTGGGGGGGGGGGGGCTGAGTCTGAGTGAAAGAGGGTCTACCCTAGCAAACCTTTTGTATCGTTACCCCAATGCCCCCATGCATATGGGATATATTGAGTATGGTGATCAGATCATGATATGAATAAACATAACAGTTTAAATAATGCACCAGTAAGGCCTTTTCGCGAACCACCATGAGAATTTCGGAGGGGGGGGCTGAAGCCCCTCAAGCCCCCCCAGCGCTGCCTCTTTAACTACAACTATTCACTTTTCCACATAATCACCAGACAATTGGATACATTTCTGCCAACAATGAACAAGTTTTCTGAAGTCGTCACGGAAGAAGTCTGTGCACTTTCATTTCAGGCGTCAGCATCCTGGGTACCCATCGTGCACAGATCTTCCGACAGCCAAGCAAAGCAATAATGTGACCGACACGTTCTTGTGAAATGCCAATTATGCTTGAAATTTCTCTCTGAGTGATACAACGATCATCCTGAATCAATCTGTCAACCTTTTACTTGTGAAACTTGTGGTTGCTGTCACAGGACGTCCAACTCTTTGTTTGTCACACAAGTCAGATGTTCCCACCTCAACATCTTTAAACTTACTTGCCCAATGACGCACAGTACTCACATCAACACAATCACCATAAACAGCTTGCATTCTCTGATGAATCTCCTTTGGGGTGACACCTTCTGCTGTCAAGAATTCAATGACTGCACGTTGCTTAAGTCACATTGACTGACCGTCTGCGCAGGGTTCCATACTTCGCACTTTAACAACACAACCATTCAATGCTAAGGCTTCCTGCCAAGATGGAACTGTAGAGGAGAGTCTACTGAACAAGCCAGTACCTGCCGCATACCAGTACTGCCATCTGGTTTACATTTATTTATTTATTTATTTGGGGTTCTTTTACCCCGCCCTTCTCACCCCGAAGGGGACCCAGGGCGGCTTACACAGTAAGGCACGATTCGATGCCGGCAACACAACAATCATCACAACTTACAGTAAAATTCACAATTACTAACATCATCATGCATTATTCCAATAAAAATCAATAAAAATCAATAAAATCACTACAAACCTAGATTCCTCCCTTGCATTGTCAGTCTAGATCTAGTTTTACGTTCCATTCATCCATCCTGCTGGTCTTACTCGCCTGATTGTCTGATTTAATTGCCAGAGTGCCCAAAGGCCTGGTCCCATAACCAAGTCTTCACCCTCCTCTCCTCCTGAAGGAGAGGAGGGATGATGATGCCCTGATTTTCTCTGGGAGTGAGTTCCACAGGTGAGGGGCCACCACTGAGAAAGCCCTGCTCCTCGTCCCCACCAGCCTCACTTGTGACAGTGGTGGGGACGAGAGCAGGGCCTCCCCAGATGATCTCAAACTCCAGGGTGGGATGTAGAGGGAGATACGTTTGGACAGATACACTGGACCGGAACCGTACAGAGTTTTGTAGGTCAAAACCAGCACCTTGAATTGTGCTCGGAATTGGATCGGCAGCCAGTGGAGCTGACACAACAGGGGGGTGGTGTGCTCCCTGTATGTCGCTCCAGTGAGCAATCTGGCTGCCGCTCGCTGGACTAGTTGAAGTTTCCGAACAGTCTTCAAGGGCAACCCCACGTAGAGAGCGTTGCAGTAGTCTATTTGGGATGTAACAAGAGCGTGGACCACCGTGGCCAGATCAGACTTCCCAAGATACGGGCGCAACTGGTGCACAAGTTTTAATTGTGCAAAAGCTCTCCCCAGCTGAGACCTGGGGTTCCAGGCTCAGCTGTGAATCCAGGATCACCCCCAAGCTGCGAACCTGCGTCTTCAGGGGGAGTGTAACCCCATCCAACACAGGCTGTAACCCTATACCCTGTTCGGCCTTCCGACTGACCAGTAGGACCTCTGTCTTGTCTGGATTCAATTTCAATTTGTTAGCTCTCATCCAGTCCGACACAGCAGCTAAACACCGGTTCAAGGTCTGGACAGCCTCCTTAGTGACAGGTGAGAAGGAGTGACAGATTTGGATGTCATCTGCATAGAGATAGCATCTTAGTCCGAAACTCCGAATGATCTCTCCCAACGGCTTCATGTAGATGTTAAACAACATCGGGGACAGAATTGATCCCTGAGGGACTCCACATGACAATGGCTGTGGGGCCGAACAGGTGTCACCCAGTAACACTTTCTGGGACCGTCCCTCCAGAAAGGACTGGAGCCACTGCAAAGCAGTACCCCCAAGTCCCATATCTGTGAGGCGTCCCAGAAGGATACCGTGATCGACGGTATCGAAGCGCTGGTCCTATATAGGGTCTGGTTGATCTGCGTCAGTACACTACGTGACGTGTTCAGGCTATAAGGCGCCCCCAAGACCCATTTCCGCAAGGCGCCCCAGAAGGATACCGTGGTCGACGGTATCGAGGGCCGCTGAGAGGTCCAGGAGCACCAACAGGGACACACTCCCCCTGTCTAGCTCCCGGCGCAGATCATCCACTAAGGCGACCAAGACTGTCTCAGTTCCATGTCCCGGTCTGAAACCAGACTGTGCCGGATCCAGATAATCCGTGTCTCCCAAGAATACCTGGAGTTGTGAGGCCACCACGCGTTCCAGGACTTTGCCCAAATAGGGGAGATTGGAAACTGGCCGATAGTTGTCTAATTGAGTGGAGGCATTACTTTTGGAGTTGGAGGCATTACTTTTCATTCAACCTTTGTACAATTCTGAAGATGTTTGTATGTCTTTGGGTTTTCACAATCTCACTCCCTGCATGACTAGAGTGATGCCATGCAAGAAAGAGTATGAAAACATTAGATCTGCCACCACCATTGCTGTTATCACGATGTATGTCCATGAGTTATATAAGCAAATTCCAGTTCTCTGAACTGTTGTGAAAGTTTCATCTTCTGAACTAGACAAGAAATTTACGTAAGCAGAGCAAAACCACAGAGTTGTCATGCCGCACCTTCAAGGCTAACATTAAATGTATGGTGAGCTTTCACAGACTGAAGCCATTTGCTCAAACTGCATAGAGTAAAACTTAGAGGTTAATACGAGCACATGGTTGTGGCTGGGATGATGACATTGAGGTCAAAGCAAATTGAGAAAGGTAGAAAATACTGCCAGCGGCAATTGTATGATTAACACACTGCCCATTAGCAAAACCATTGATAATAACACAAACCTCATGGCAATAGGTAAGGCATTAACATAATAACCAACTGTTATGTGATAGTAGGCAGCATCTACTCAGCAATTTCGTGCTGAGATCTAACTTTGAAGTTTTTTCACATTATAAATCAATGAAGGATCCTGTTTTCAAAGGGACGGCTAAGTTGTTCTATTATGCTGAACTTGGTAAGAGTCCTCTTCCACTTTGGAAACAACATTGGCCATTAACATTCTTATTAATAAGACTTAGTATTGACCAGAAACCAGGCAGACTTTTATCCTTGATGGATGTGGAGTTGGTAGTACACAGTATGATGTTGGACTAGCGTCCGTAGTTCCATTTATCCACCTCTTACAAAATATGACCACTCTAAGCATTTCTGGGCACCACAACTCAAGAGAGATATTGACAAGCTGGAATGTGTCCAGAGGAGGGCGACTAAAATGATCAAGGGTCTGGAGAACAAGCCCTACAAGGAGCGGCTTAAGGAGCTGGGCATGTTTAGCCTGAAGAAGAGAAGGCTGAGAGGAGATATGATAGCCATGTATAAATATGTGAGAGGAAGTCATAGGGAGGAGAGAGCAAGCTTGTTTTCTGCTTCCCTGGAGATTAGGACACGGAACAATGGCTTCAAAACTACAAGAAAGGAGATTCCATCTGAACATGAGGAAGAACTTCCTGACTGTGAGAGCTGTTCAGCAGTGGAACTCTCTGCCCCGGAGTGTGGTGGAGGCTCCTTCTTTAGAAGCTTTTGAACAGAGGCTGGATGGCCATCTGTCAGGGGTGATTTGAATGCAATATTCCTGCTTCTTGGCAGGGGGTTGGACTGGATGGTCCATGAGGTCTCTTCCAACTCTTTGATTCTATGATTCCTAGGTCCTCCAGTACAATGCTATGATTTTTAAAAAAATCCACTCCAAAGCAGTTTTAAGTCCCCATGCCTCCCCCCCAAAACCTGGGTTTTCCTGGGTGGGTGTCCCCATGCCATCCCAACAACTATCGGAATGGCATCAGCAACCCTCCTGGCATGCAAAAATGATGCGCCAGGAGGCAGGAGGAGGGGAGGTGCATTCTTGCTCCCCCCTCCACAGCTTCATGATGACCCGGTAAGTTTTTCTTTATTTTTAAGGCAGGCTTTGGGAGAGCTCTTTGTTTATCCGGGTTCATGGGGCCCAAAGAAGTGAATTGAGCTGTGTGGACAGATTACTGGGACAGCGGAGGCAGTCCCAGGAGTCTGTCCCCACAGGGCTCAAATCCCATTAGAACCGGGCGTTTCAGGAAGGCCCGGAGCTAATGGGATATCTAAATAATTTGGGACAAAGCAGGGTTTACCTGCTTTGTCTCAAATTATTGCTCTTTTACCTGAGGCATCATTTGGATGCCTCAAGTAAAAATCCAACACGGCCCGCATTTTGGGCCCTGTCTGGAAGAGCCCTCAGTTTCCAGGGAAATATATACAACTAGTTCATTTTTATATTCCTGTAACAAAAACATAAGAAGAAGCTTGAAGAATCATACCAAAAGTCCATCCAGGCAGTATCATGTTACCTACCATGACCAGCCAAATACAAAGCTTAGCAAAGCAATTCTTGGACTATATTTGCATGAATCCTCCAGCCATGTTGGCTAGGAAATTCTGAGAATTATTGTCCAAAAATAACTTTTCCAATCACTGATCTTGAACCATGGATGTATCTAATTTTTATCTGCAGTTCTGTGAGGTGCGTTGACCCTTAACTGTACACTTGCAATTTGATTTGTTAGGAGTTGCTGCACTGGACAGTAAAGCATCGGGAAAGATGGGACTTCGAGCAGTCGTCTACTATATGAGCACCACAATCATTGCTGTCCTGATTGGAATCATCATGGTGGTTATAATTCACCCTGGGAAAGGATCTAAAGAAAAGATGCACCGAGAAGGCAAGATAGTGCGAGTGACAGCTGCCGATGCCTTTCTGGACCTAATCAGGTAAGGCACCATTTTCTATGGGGTTAGAAAGGTCACCACAGCCAATTCATACTGTTCAAAGTGATGATCTGGGGCCAAATGGACTCGTGACAAAATGGCACAATGGTTTACTTTCAAGATGACATTGTTAGCCCAGAAATGCCTTAGCAACATTGACCAAGCTAGGCAGCTTTGTATTGAGCAACTCATCTGGTCTCTATAGGAGAACAGAAAATAATATGCAGATGAATTAAGTAGCCTGTAAGCCTGAAGGCAGAGTACTATCAAATTAACAATTTGTCAGAATCTTTGTGGCAGAAGAGCAGGGTATAAATACTCTAAATAATTGAACAGCCTGACAGAGAAAAGACAGATCCATCTGTTATTCCTCTACATGCCTGCTCAGTTTCTCTGCTACTCACAGTGGAAAGAAGAAGGAAGCCTTTGCTCTAGCTCTGTGGCTCCCAACATTTAAGAGACCGCAGAACACCGAGGCAAAAATTGGATACACCATGGACCATCATGGGGTTGATTGGACCATCAAGACCAATCAACTCCTCTCCCCGTATTAATCATCACACTAATATTTAGACAGACAGACAGACAGACAGACAGACAGACAGACAGACAGATAGATAGATAGATAGATAGATAGATAGGGGTATAAAGACAAAACACTTTAGGTGATGTGCACATCTTGAAATTACCCTACACCACCTGATATTGGTTGACAGTCTCCTATCCAAGTGCTAACTACCTAGGGCTAACCTATCTTAGTTTCCAAGATCAGAAGGGAATTGGTAACTTTAGGTTAGTGTGCCCAGAAGACACACTACAGAAGTCTAGCAGAAGACATTTGGGAAAGTAAAAGGTTGTTAATGTGAGTCTCTATACTGGCTAATGAAAAGGGCCTTGCCCTCCTCAATTTGTCAACATGAAAATGTAGTGAAATAGCAAACTTGTTTTCAAAAATTGCAGACTAGTAGCTTTATCATATGGAAGGACTGGGAGACAGATGGCCTTCCAGGTGTTCTGGTCTGCAGTTGTCTTCAAAACTTATCTACAATGCCCAATGACAAAAAGGGGACAACATCTGGAGAGATCTAAGGGTTCCCCTCCCTTGTGTATAGGTTTCATGACCAGCCCTGTACACACCTTTGTATTAAATCATGGGTTTTATTAATGAGGCATGGGAATTGTTTATCTCATCCAGTTATTGTTGGAATGAAGCTCAAAGCATCTTGAGCCAGGATAGCAAATGGTGGAGAATCTAGCCAGGGGGTGCGGTGGGTATTGTTATAAAAATAATGAGTAGTGGACAGTTTGAGGATAGGCTTGACTGATTACTAGAAATGGTAGCTTGTTAACATTACTCTCTAGCTGAAGTATAACCTCTTACTATCACATTATTGGATCCCTGGTAGCACAGTGGGTAAAACCACTGAGCTTCTGAACTTGCTGACTGAAAGGTTGGTCGTTTGAATCCTGGAAACAGCATGATCTCCCACTCTTAGCCCTCTTAGCCACGGTTCCGGCCCCACTTACCTCTCCGAACGCATCTCCTCCTACGAACCGGGAAGAGCGTTAAGATCTTCCGGGGAGGCCCTGCTCTCGGTTCCGCCGGCGTCACAAGTGCGGCTGGCGGGCACGAGAGACAGGGCCTTCTCGGTGGTGGCCCCTCGGCTATGGAATGCGTTACCGGTGGACATCAGGCAGGCCCCTTCGTTACTGGTGTTTCGGAGGAGGGTGAAGACGTGGCTCTACGAGCAGGCTTTTGGCAATTAACTCAATAATGACGGCATCGGACAAGGAATGGAAAAAGGATTTTGAGATCGGAATCTGATTCTAAGTGTGGCGTTGATGATTATGTGTTTGTCTGTATTGTGTGTCTCATACATTGTTTAGTGTTGTTTTTATTGTAAACCGCATTGAGTCGCCGCCTCAGGCTGATATATGCGGTATACAAATAGAGTAAATAAATAAATAAATAATAAATAAATAAATAGTTTCTGCCAACTTAGCAGTTTGAAAACCTACAAATATGAGTAGACCAATGGGTACCACTACTGCAGGAAGGTAACGGCGCTCCATGCAGTCATGCTGGCCACATGACCTTGGAGGTGTTTATGGACACAACACCAGATCTTCAGCTTAGGAACAGAGATGAACACCACCCCCAGAGTCATCTAGACTTAATGTCAGGGGAAACCTTTACCTTATCACATTATTATTAACGTGTTACCCTTCATAGTTACCCTTCATACATACATACATACATATATATATATATATATATATATATATATATATATCTGTTTCAGGAGCGACTTGAGAAACTGCAAGTCGCTCCTAGTGTGAGTGAATTGGCTGTCTGCAAGGACATTGCCCAAGGGACACCCAAATCCTTGTGGGAGGCTTCTCTCATGTCCCCGCATGAGGAGCTGGAGATGACAGGGGGAGCTCATCTACACACTCCCCGGATTCGGGCCTCCGACCTGTCAGTCCTCAGTCCTGCTGGCGCAAGAGTTTAACCCATTGCGCCACGGGGGCTCCATCTTTCAATATAATATTATAGATATAGATATAAAGATATAGATACAAATATATAGACTCATAGAGTGAAAGAGACCACTAGGGCCATCCAGTCCAGCCCCCTGCTCTGCAGGCTGTTGTGTTTTCTTTTAAAAGACCAGAAATCCTGCAAAATGATGCCCCAAGAGCAATATTTTAGGAATATGGTATGAAAATTACTAGTTTCACTCTTTTTCCTTTTTTAAAAAAGTAATATCATGGTAAAAAAATGAAGAAAAAGGCACTCTCTCATTTCCCCACATAAAATGCTATATTTTGCATAGTTATTTGTAACACATTACTGCCAATCTCCAATCAATTGTAATTTGATAGATATTATTTTATGTTGCTATTATATTGTCAATTATGTTATATTCTGAATCAGTAGAAGAAATAATTTTAATATGAGATTCATATCACATATCTACTCGATGACCAAGAAAGATTTAGGGCTTCCACAGAACCATATCAAGGCAGACATATCAAGGAAGACAATCCACAATATCTGCTTTGAACTGGATTATCTGAGTTCACTTGCTATATAATCCAGTTCAATGTGGATTTTATACAGCTGTGTGGATATAGATTGTATATCTCTGCAGGCTAACTAAGATATAATACCATATTTTCTATGGGTTCCCTAAAGATAAGCAGAAACTTTGTAGGGATCAGTTTGATTAGCTGCCAAATTATTGCATGGTCATTATCACTTGTGGCGGAGTCTGATTGTCCTTAGCGGTGGGGTCCATACGTGACAGTGAATTCTGGATTAGCATGGTCTTTCACAATGGGGACGTAGATTTCCAAATAGTATATTATATGTCTGAGGGACCTTCCACACAGCCATATAACCCAGAATATCAAGGCAGAATAACCCACAATATCCGCTTTGATTTGGGCTATCTGAGTCCACACTGCCATATATCCCACTTCAAAGCAGATAATGTGGGATTTTATTCAGCTGTGTGGAAGGGGCCTCAGTTTTAATCCAGCGATCATTAAAATAACTCATGATTGATTTATCTTTCTCGTGTTAAGTAGATCTATTTGGCATATGGCTAAATCTAGATACTAATTTTGTATTTTTGAGGGGATTTTGTGTTGAATCTAGTGTAATATACCTCTGAAAATATATCAAAGGGTTAGGAAAGATGCCTTACTGGAAGGTTTCAAGTTTATGCATTTCCTATTAATGCAGGCAGATAACATAATGGTAAAGGCAGATGCCTATGATCCTGAAAAGCTGCTGACAGTCAAAATAAATAATATTTATTTATTTATTTAAAATATTTATATTCCGCCCTTCTCACCCCGAAGGGGAGTCATGGCGGAGCACAGCATATACACAGCAAATATTCAGTGCCGGGACACAGATTCACATACAATACATAAACATTGAAAAACATTTATCAAAATATTAAAATACACTATTTAAAACCATCCTAGTCATCCTGTCAGATGGAGAGGGAATATGACAAACTGTAAAGAAGCTATCTATCTTCCCAAGGATGCTGACCATGCAGCTGAATCCTGCATTCCAGACGGATATAGATTTCAATGGGGCTTGAATTAGTGGGGCAAATGCAGTGAGACATAAATCCCATGGAATTCAGTGGGGTTTGATTCCCCCTGAAATATGCATTGTATCCCAAGCTTCCTAAAAATTAATATTTGGTTTATAAACCTAAAATATGCACCACTTTTACTTTGCTGTGGTATAGAAATGAGTTCTTTTCTCTTCCATTTGGACTTGCAGTTATGGTATAAATTTACAAATATGTCTCAAATTGTCACCTTTTTTCTTCACAGAAATATGTTTCCTCCAAATCTGGTAGAAGCCTGCTTTAAACAGGTAATTGTGCACTGTCCTTTTCACATAAAAAACCAATAGTTTGTTATACAATTCATAAAATGCTGTACTACATAATGAAGACGGTTCTGGAGTCTGGTAACTCATTCAGTCCAATGTAGAGGCCCTTTCACACTATTTAATGCGTGACTGCATTTCCGTGTACAAACCCACACAATCTCTTCGTTCATCTGGAGAGGCCCTGCTCTCGCTCCCATCTCCCTCGCAGGCGCGATTGGTGAGGACGAGGGAGAGGGCCTTCTTGGTGGCGATCCCCTGACTCTGGAACTCACTTCCCAGGGATATTAGGCATGCCCCAACATTGGCAGTCTTTAGGAGGAGCCTGAAAACGTGGCTGTTCCAGTGTGCGTTCCCAGAATAAGGAAATAATACCCAGCAAAATGTCCTCAGAATGCACTTTAACTATTCGTTGGATTATTTTTTTAAAAACCCTCCTACCAGACATATCCTACCTTGTTCATGCCCAGCATTTATTTTTTAATTTTAAACTATTAAATTTGGCCCAGCCATAGGTTTTTAAATCCTTGTGTGTTAATGTTTATATGTGATTTATATTAATTGTATTGTTTTTATTTATTGCTCTCTTGTTTTATTGATGTGTTGTTGGGCTTGGCCTCATGTAAGCCGCTCCTAGTCCCTTGGGGAGATGGTGGCGGGGTATAAATAAAGTATTATTATTATTATTATTATTATTATTTGAACTACCATCATTCAATCTAGTGGAATCCAATGCCTTATATTTTGGTGAGGAATTTGAGTTCTAATTCTAAATATCTTTCCCTATTCTCAATATTTCATGAGATGAAGGCATGGCATTTAAAGTGGAATCATAGCATTATCATTCTGTTGTAAGAATTTGTTTATTTATTTATTTCGCACATTTCTACCCCACCCTTCTCAACCCCCAAGAGGGGACTCAGGGCGGCTTACAAAAGGCACAATTCGATGCCAACACAGACAATAAGATAAAAACATATATAACAGCAATTATAAACAATTAAAACAATCAATTATACAACACAATCAGTATAACCAATCTTATGCTCAATGTTTGCCAACTCAGAGTCCGTAAATTCATTCCACATTGTCAATCCTATTAATTCTGGTCGTCATTATCCTTTGTCTATCTGCCAGATTATCCAAAAGCCTGGTCCCATATCCACATTTTTAATTTCCTTCTAAAAGAGAGGAGAGATGTCGATCACCTAAAAGACTATATGGTCACCAGTGTGGAAATAAAAATATGTTGGCACATTTAGATGGCATAAATATTTTTCTGTGGACACATTGTGTTTTCACATAGTGAAAATGCATGGGTCGGATCGAACTGTAGAGCATAAATGGGTCTAAGATAAAACATGTTTTCTCAAAAATTGAACACCATGCTGTGTTCTTAGCTGACTCAAGATACTTGGCAGGACAACCAAGTTTTAACATGCTGTCAAAATAAGGGCAATATTGGCACCCCACAATAGTAGTGGTATTTACTATTGTTATTAGAGAAATGACAGAATTCAGAGGAAAGGCAGTTGCACAAAATGCATATCAAAATTAGAATAGAAGAAAGCAGAAACATGTGGATTCCTTCTGTCTTGCTCCTGAGATGTTCAAGCAAATCTTCTGACACTTACAACTAAAGACGATATAACTATAATATATGCCTTTTCCCTCATCTCTTGACAGTTCAAAACCAATTATGAGGAACGGGTTCCTCGAGCGACACACGATTCAAATGAAACATCTCTCCTCAATGGCATTATCAACAACGTTTCAGAAGCAATGGAAAACCTCACGATGTTGAAAAGGGAAATGATCCCTGTTCCAGGGGCTGTCAATGGAGTGAATGCACTTGGACTGGTAGTGTTCTCAATCAGCTTTGGACTGGTGATTGGGAACATGAGGGAGCAAGGAAGGGCACTGAGAGAATTTTTTGATAGCCTTAATGAGGCCATCATGCGGCTGGTTGCACTAATCATGTGGTAAGTTGGAGATGTTGCTATCCTACTGCCCGTAGCCCCTCAAAGCTCAGGAGATTGAGAAGACTTTCCAGTTTCTCTGACAAAACTAAGTAGTGTGCTCAGGTCTGAACCTATCTTTAGGCAGAATGAGACATCATGCAGGTTTGACGTGTTCCCATAGAGAGGGCAACACATTGATAGTTTATTATTGCAGTGTGGCCCTTGTATTCACAGGGATATTTTCCTGGACTTTGTATGGATGGTAGCAAACCAAATTGAAATGAAAGACTTCTTGCCCAAGAATACCGTAGACCAGTGGTTCTCAAGCTGTGGGTCTCCAGATGTTTTGGCCTTCAACTCCCAGAAATCCTAACAGCTGGTAAACTGCTAGGATTTCTGGGAATTGTAGGTCAAACCTGGGGACTCACAGGTTGAGAACCACTGCCATAGACTAATGCTGGAGGACTTAGCAAATGTCTAGAGATGAAACCACAGATATTGGCCAAGGACAAGGAGGTGGTCACACTATATTGTATTTTCCCATGCTAGAGATGGGAGCAAGGGTGTTTGGTTTCCTGTGCCACAATAATTTGAGTGTATTTGGACATCATGTACATCACTTTGGGAAGCTGGAGTCATTATTTGTTATTCTATCTCAAGCAGCAAATTCTTGGAACATCCCTGGCCCTGTTGGTGGTGGTGAACACAGTGGGATTCCTGCTCATCTCTCCCTCCCACAATGCACTGTACTCCCTTCAGTTATGTCTTCTGCTATTTCTGGCAGCTCTTCAACTCCACTCCTCCCCAGCAGTGATTCAAGTTTGTTTATTTCTTGCCGGATTGGTGGGGGCAACATCCTTCCCTCATCTCCAACTAGTTTGTGTCAATACATGGCTGGATGCTGATGTAGTCATTAGGACACTGAATCAGGACTTGAAAGGTCTAGGTTCAAATCCCTGCTCAGCCATAAAATTCAACCTTAGACAAGTCATGTTGTCTTTCATCCCAACCTATGACACAAACTCATGAAGATAAACCATGAAGGAAAGCAGTGATGTAATGCCACCTTGAGCTAACTGGAAGAAACTGAAACATACTAGAGATGCCAAAAGTCATGCGCTGTGGCAATATATTGTGAGAATGCTCAAGTTGCTGCTATTTTCTACTAAACACTTTCTTACTCAGATGACATATGGCCTCTGAACATTCCTAAGTATAGTAATATTTTCTCAGAGGTTGACAAATTCTCACGCAATAGCCTCCAATCTGAATTGACTATGTGGCATGAATTTTGGCATCCCATTTATACTTAGATTAATGCAAAGAGACTTAGGCAGATATTCTGTTAGTAAGTTACAATGAAGATTCCATCATAACTTCAACCTTTATTTGGTCATTATGGAAATCCAAATTCTGTTCCATTGACCCAACTCACCTTTTCAATGTGGAGGCCCCATCACCCCACGCACTATTCCCATGTTGGTGGAGAACAAGGGGAGCAGCAGAGATGTGTTCAGCTGTGTTCCTTTTGGACTCACAGAAACAGGCATTTTCAGGGATCTCCTGGGTGGGAATCTTTGATAGATTCCAGTATAAACAGATATATATGATTAGATAAATTAGGGAGTTTTTTTTTTTGTCGTGTCAGGAGCAACTTGAGAAACTGCAAGTCGCTTCTGGTGTGAGAGAATTGGCCATCTGCAAGTACGTTGTCCAGGGGACGCCCGGATGATTTGATGTTTTTATCATCCTTTGTGGGAGGCTTCTCTCATGTCCCCGCATGAGGAGCTGGAGCTGATAGAGGGAGCTCATCCGCCTCTCCCCGGATTTGAATCTGTGACCTGTCGGTCTTCGGTCCTGCCGGCACAGGGCTTTAACCCACTGTGCAACCAGGGGCTCCTAAATTAAATTAAATTAAATTAGGTGGATAGTGAGAAACAAAACCACAGAAGTCAAATTAAACCTGATTAGAAAGAAAAAAAGGGAAGGAGGGAGTGACGAGTGATTAATGGAAATATACCACTAGAAGCAGAGTTTGGATAACTTTGTTAGAAAGGTATGAATCAGTGCTTGCGGAAATCTTAAAAACTGAATTGGGTGTTTGTCTTTAAAGCAGAAATTAGAAATATTTCCTTACTTAGGCTGTAACTCTAATGTGCTATTAAAAGTACTGCTCACAAAGGTGTTAGGAACAGTAGAAAAGTTTGTGATTTTTTTTCCTGTTCAATGCAGAGTTTGAAAATCTTAATTTCCAACCAGAGTAATATAATTTCACATTTGTTTTAATTTGAATGACATGTTTAGAGAAGTTGTGTTGGGTGCTTTGACTGTCTTACTTAACTAGATAATCAGGACCCATTTCTTGGTCTCAGGGACTGGGGTGCTCCTTATTTTGCACAATAGAATAGTGTTGAAACTGGTTTTAATATATATGTTTGTGTTAATAATTGTATGTCTATGTTTTAAATGGCTACTCTGTATGTTTTCTGTGTTATTTTGCCTATGTGGAAACTGTCCTAAGTCCCCTATGGGAGATAGAGCTGTATATAAATAAAGTGTTGATGATGACGACAATGATGATGATGATGATCTGGTAGCCCTAACAAGGCTAGATCCAGAGTGGGCAAGGCAAGAACAAAAAATGAGCTTGTTTTCATTGTTGTCACCTTTTGTTCTCTTTCTCTATTCACCTGGTCACATGCAGGGGATAGATCGTTTATCTAAAATCTAACTTGATTGCTTGAGGAGAGCTTTTGAGACTCACTGGACACTGCAGATAGTCCACCTCCTGAACCCAGACCACAAATTTTCAGTTCATCCAAAACTACACATTTATTCTACATTAAGGCTGGCTCCATTCTGTAGAATTACTGCAGTTTGACACTACTTTAACTGCCATGGCTCAATGCTATGGAATTACGAGAGTTGTAATTTGTCACCAGCGCTCTTTGGCACAACTCCCATGATTCCATAACACTGAGCCATGCCAAATAAAGTTGTATCAAACTGCATTAATTCCACAGTGTAGACGTGCTCTGATGCTTGTTTACTTGAAAATAAGTTCCACTGCATTGAGCTGGACTTACTAGTCAGTAAATTAATCAATCGATCGATTGATTGATTGATTGATTGATTGACTGAGATGTTTATAGACTGCTTCACAGTCTTAAGGCTGTCGAGGCAATGAATCAGACTTTGGAAAAAATGGGGGGGGGAGTTGGACTAAAGCTTCAAGAGCAGTGGTTCTCAGTATGTGGGTCCCCAGATGTTTTGACCTTCAACTCTCAGAAATCCTAACAGCTGGTAAACTGGCTGGGATTTCTGGGAGTTGTAGGCCAAAATACCTGGGGACCCACAGGTTTAGAATCACTGTTCTAGAGCCTGCCAGGCAGCAATACTCATAAGCATGTTAAATGGAATATTCTAGCTGCTGTAGTCCAAAAAAAACCCTCAAACTTTTCCATTTCTGGGAATGTATAAAATAGATCATTGTGTTTCAAATGGTAGCATTCGTATAGGAATTTTTGAGTAGAAAAGAAAAAGAGTGTATTACATAGTACCTAAATCCTACAAATAATAGGACTGCAATTGGATGTTTGTATAATATAGTATTAACTCTGTCATTTGTTTGTAGGTATGCACCACTTGGTATCTTGTTTTTGATTGCTGGGAAAATTGTTGAAATGGAAGATATGGGGGTCATTGGAGGCCAGCTTGCCATGTATACTATCACCGTTATCATTGGCTTGCTCATCCATGCTATTGTTGTTCTCCCATTGATCTATTTCTTAATTACTCGAAAGAACCCTTGGGTCTTTATTGGAGGATTACTTCAAGCTCTCATCACGGCCTTGGGAACATCATCAAGGTACAGATATTTGCAACCACGTCAAGTTTGACTTTAGGTGGAATTTTACTTGATGTGTATAGATCTGTATAATTTTATCATTTCACAACTGGGTATAAATACACTTCAAGCATTGCTTTACAAAAATATGCATGTTTGGTTTCTCATATCAGTGAAAGCAATAGAGTTTAGACCAGAGGCAGGCAGAGTTTTGCTCTGCAGTCCCCAAGGATGTTTTTGAGCATATCTAAGCTGTGGAATCAATGTAGTTTGACACTACTTTAACTCTTATGGATCAATGTTAAGGAATCATGGGAGTTATAGTTTGACAAGATATTTTGTTCTCTCTGCCAAATATGAATGAAGCTTCACTAAACTACATCTACAATGGGTTGTTGTGAGTTTTCCAGGCTGTATGGCCATGTTCCAGAAGCTACACCTCCAATGATTCCATAGCATTGAGCCATACAGTTAAAGTTGAATCAAACTGATTTCGTTCAACAGTGTAGGTGCGCCCTCTGTTGCCCTTGACCCCTACAGCATCTCTAGACCACTCATGGGCAAACTTTAGCCCTCCAGATATTTTGGACTTCAGCTCCCACAATTCCTAACAGCCTCAGTCCTAAGTGGCTGAGGGGGGAAAGGAAAGGGCCTGAGACTGTTAGGAATTGTGGGAGTTGAAGTCCAAAACACCTGGAGGACTGAAGTTGGCCCATGCATGCTCTAGACTGACCGTTTTCTAGGCAAAGGAAAAAAATGATGCTCTCAGACACCTCTAGGTGCAATAGTTTTCTTTTAAAATTGGTTGCAAGGGACTCCTGAATTGTTTAGCATTTTAAAAAACATTTTTTGGAAACGAAGAATAGATTTCTGTCCACTTTTGAGTCCTTTGTTTTATTTTTCAGTAGCCATTCAATCTATAGAAGAATCTAGGCATAAAAATGGCCACCAAAAATTTTATAGCCGCACTCACTAATATAGACAGTGTCCAGGCCTGTAGCCCGGGGGGGGGGGGGGGGGGGGGTTTAAAAAAAAAAAGGCAAAGTCAAAACATAGAATAAAAACAGACCAAAATTCAAACCCCCCCCCCAATTTTTCATTTATAAAAAACCTGGTTTACTCATGAATTTTAACTGGTTAACCAAATCCCCATGCTAAGTCTATGAGATGCAAAAATTTAAGAGTCCCTCCAGAACTGCAAGCACTATCTCAAGCAAATATTGACAATTTATTCACACTGTCATTACTTGCAGCAATAGCCGATGTAGCGAAGCAACCAAGTTGGGGCGGGGGGTGTTGAATGCTCTCATTAAGGAGGCCAGACTTGGTGGAGGTGGTTGACAGGGGCGGAGCTGCAGGCTATTGAAGGCTGCTCTGCCCCCTGCTGTGCTCTTTGCTTCAGCGTGAGCTAGGAGGCAGGTTTCACCCCCCCCCCCCGAAATTTTCAACCCTCCCCGAAATTTCCAACCTCTCCCCCCCCCTGAAATTTTTTTCTTGCTACGGTCCTGACAGTGTCCATATTTGGATGGACTTTCCATTATGCATTCAGTGCCATGTTAGTTTATGCTTGATGTGTGAACTAATTCCACTGGAAATTTATTTCCATTGTGTTGTTTTAAGATACTTCATTCACAGATGCAAAATTTTCTGTTCTTGTTAATAACATGTGTTCAGTCATCATCCACATCTGAAAGCATTGCTTTTCCAGTACTAAAACACAATATTATTTCATTGTTTCTTCTTTTGGATTTTAGTTCTGCCACCTTACCGATCACATTTAAGTGTTTGGAAGAGAATAATGGAGTGGATAAGCGCATTACGAGATTTGTGCTCCCTGTTGGTGCGACCATTAACATGGATGGGACAGCTCTATATGAGGCGCTGGCTGCAATTTTCATCGCACAGGTTAATAATATGGATCTAAATTTTGGACAGATTATCACAATCAGGTTCGTAAATGCTGAATTTATGTCTTTACATTTGTGTGTAATACATTGGTATCTTTTGTTGTGACAGATTAATTGCAGCCAGTAAAGTAACAAAATGAATTAGACAAATCCCTCAACATGAAAAGAGAATTCATGTTGAAGTCTTGATTTTGCTGCTTTTCTTTCTCTAGTTCCATGGATATTTTCTTCCCATCTTTCTTTGTGTTTTGAGATTTCAGGGATTCCATATTGACATGTTTGTGACTTTTTATTGTATGTAACCAAATGTGCTTTATTTACACACTCATTCACATTGACTAAAGAGTGTTTGCATGTATTTTTTTCAATTCTGCCCTTTTAAAATTGCCCACATTCACATTTTAAAATGTCCACACAGCCATTTACTTTGATATGGATTGAAGAGATCCAGTTTGCTCCAACACAGACACCCCTGAGGAATCAATTACACGCTCCCATGGAATCCACAAACTTCCACTGATTTGGATCCAACCAGACCCAGGATTAATTTTTTTCATTGCTCCTCCACAAAATGTGCTGGTTGAGCCAGGCAATTTAGGATTCCCATAGAATGCTGCCCTTTCCTTGCCAGGGGAGGCAATTGTTTACCTTCACTCCAAGCTGTTTATCTGGATTCTGCCTGCAACTTTAACCCTAACCCAACAAGTGCTCTGGATGCTTTTCGTGCTTTGCAGGACTGTACTGTTATAAAATAATCAATTTCAGTGCATTTTATGGCATGATCCAGAATTTCTGATGGGTTTTTAAATACACAGTTTCCAAATGGATGCATTGTTGGAGGTCGCACTGTGAGTGGATATTTTGTAGACTCAAGATCTCAGACCAGCTTCCATCCAGATTATAGTATCTGTGTGGATGGGCCTAAGAACTCTGTAATAACTGAATCTTTATCTGCAGTTCATTGATTCATGCCTGGGGGGGGGGGGGGGAATAGTCTCTCTAGGAATTTGGTCAGTCCTCCAGGCAATTTTATAGTACACTTCCCCTTGCAATTAATATAAGAATTGCAATGTAGGACCTAGCAAATTCCTAGAGAAGATACCTGGGACCGGAAATCAGGTTACTTAATGCCAATTAGTTGTACTGCTTTTAGGATTATGACTGAATTCAGCATTGTATTTAATGTTTTTATATTGTTTTATACTGTTTTTATTATATTATGTATATTTATGCTTTTCGTATTGTGGGCACTATGTTGTGCCGGTTGTTAGCCGCCCTGAGTCCCTCTGTGGAGGTGAGATAGGACAGGATATAAATGCCCTAAATAAATAAATACTCACAGTTTTAGGTAACTGTGGACTGGCCAGGAACGTATTCTCTCCCAAATACAAGGATCTTACTTTATTTCTCTGAGATCCTCTCATAGCTTTACAAATGTGAGAAATCTTGAGGCAAGGCACACTTCATCCTCACTACAAGTTATCAGGCAAATTTCATTAGAACCCTTGAATCCAAACAAACCCTAGTATGCATACAAATGCCCAGTATGCATACAGAGACATGCACTATGACACAATGATAAGCAGTTTTGAGAGATGGAATTTCAGTACATTTCCATTCAGGCCTACCTTGCTCAAATTCTGGATATAGACATGCCAGATATCCAAGCACAATCGATAATTTTAGTGTGTGTGTGTACATGACTCTGCAGGCACATGAACAGCCCAATGGGGACACAGTGAGAGCCAATGCAGTGTGGTAGTTTGTTGGCTTATAGTTCTGGAGACCAAAACTTAGATCTGCACTCAGCCATGGAAACTCACTTGGTGACCTGAGGGAAGTCATATTATCTCAACCTCAAAGGAAAGCAAAAACAAACTCCTTCTGAACAAATTTTGCCAAGAAAACCTTGTGATAGATTCATCTTAGGGTTGCCAAAGTCTGGAAATGGATTCAAGACACACAACAACAACAACAACAACAACAACAACAACAACAACAACAACAACAACAACATTTTTTAACGTTGCTAAGAAAACCCCATTATAGATACACCTCTCCATAGTATTGGAACAACTTGAAAGCACACAGCAACACCAACAAGCAGAGCCCTGCCACTACTAAAGGATGTCGTTGTGTATTATCTCATATCTCAAATAGAAACCTCTACTTCAATCTTGGTAATATGTGAATTTCATTACAATTATTTGGTTAAAAGCCAGCTGATGCATTTAAAAATAATATACTTGCCTGGTTTTCAGGGAATATATTACATTTGCATAATTAGCTACAATTCAGTCAATACAATATGAAATCCTGCTTTTTGATTGATTGATTTCTTTCTTGAGAGGGATTTTCGACCCTTTTAATGTATTTGAAATGCTCTGTAGCTGTTCTGCATAACTGATCGATCCTATTTTTGCAAAGAAACAGCCTTAATGAATGATGGATTCAGTTTACTAACATTACAATATCTATTAGGCAAAGAACAATAGAGCTGTGGTTCATGGTTTATCTAGTTTATGTACCACTTTTCCCCATGAGAGCCGAAAATGGTGAAAACTACTAGTGAATTCAGGCTTGATTTAGCTTCACATCTGTAAAACCCAAAAGATCATTAGGACGTATGAATGTTTGAAAAACATTTTCAAAAACCAACATGATGGATTTCGTGTCTCTTTTTTCCAGCATCACAGCTACAGCTGCCAGCATTGGTGCAGCAGGGATTCCTCAGGCCGGTCTGGTCACTATGGTGATTGTATTGACATCTGTCGGTTTGCCTACAGACGATATCACTCTCATCATTGCCGTGGATTGGTTTTTGTGAGTATTTCTCATGGAATCAGCGGGAAGGCATGTTATAAATTGGAACAGGCTACAGATGCATGTCAAAACTGAAGTTGCAATTCATTGTTGTTTATCATCCTATAATGTGTTGTGCTTCTTTACAGTGGTCACTTGTATTGTAAAGAATTTGGGAATTATAATTTTGTAGACAGAAGAAACGTGTATGGTTCACTGTTAAAAAAAATACTTGAAGGCTTTTTACAGTTATAGTAGCATGATTACATTTTAATTACCATGGTTCCACCTTACTGAAATCCTAGGGTTTTTGTAATCTAGGGAAGAGATATTTAGAATTCTCGGCCAGAGAGCTTCAGTAGTTCACCAAACTACAAAACCCAAGATTTTTAAAACTTTATCCATAGCAATTAAAGTGGAATCGCAGTAGTATAATTATGTAGGACTCAAGAACCGTGAAGATTCTCATAAGGTGTTCTGCACATCTAGGAAAACCACTGAATAACCTTCCCTCGTTGCCAACACATTCTGTAGTGCTCTACCTCATCAGTTACTGTGATAGAGAAAATGAAGAGAAACTGGTATTCACCCATCCTTATTTATTTATATATATATATTATTATTATTTACAGTATTTATATTCCACTCTTCTCACCCCGCAGGGGACTCAGGGTGGATTACAACGTACATATACATGGCAAACATTCAATGCCATAGACACACAACATATATAGACAATCACACAGAGGCTATTTAACATTCCAGCTTTTTCATGAGAGTATTCTGGCCGCCAGGGGAGCTGTCACTTCACCTTCCATTTGTGACACTGATGAAGTACATCCTCATTCTTTGCATGCTTGCTGGAGATTTTTATGGCGCCATAAATTAGTCTCCCTGCATAAGAGGTACCTAAATTTCCTACTTGACAGATACAACTGTTTTTCTGGCTGCAAAGGTCAACAGCAAGCTACACAAATTGGTCAAAAGCTCACTCTGACCCAGGCTGGCTTCGAACTCATGACCTTTTGGTCAGTAGTGATCTTAATGCAGCTGACTCCCAGCCAGCTGCGCCACAAAGTAAGAAGGACGTAAATACATGTAACATATACAATAGTTTATTTGCATATCTGTGTGACTGCTGGGTTTTCTATTATGATGCTTTTTACAATCCATGGTGTCAACAAAATTTCACTGGGCAACACATTTTTAGGCGATCAAAGTGAGTACAAATTTATCTTGTTACAGGCATCTTTTACATGATGTTTCAGATCCTTCCAAATCATATAGCTCCACAGAGGTTTATTTACCTTTGAGCCATCCATGTCCATGATATTATAATAGACAAGGTGAGAAATCATGCAACATGTGGTCAAGATACAACAACAAAAAAAGCATCCTGGGCCTATTATCCATCATGTCGGCTTTCTTTTTCCTTTTTTTACTGAAAATTGGAAGTGTTTATATGGATGTTGTTCCCTCTTAAACAGGGATCATTTCAGCTCCCACTCATACATTCAGAAAAGCCAGAAGTTTCTTGGTTACTTCAGGTATCTCTGAAAAATGCTAGTGGAGTCAGCAATAGGTGTGGGAGCATGTGGAACCCTCCAAACATGCCTAATTCCAGGTTTTATTTTTATATCGCCTTTCTCACAGCATGGGACCCAAGGAATTTAGAAAAGTGCTAAAACAAGACAAAGCTAGTAGTTAGTGAATAAAATCTTAAACACAACTAAACAAATTTTCATTGTTAAAAATATAAAAACATTTAAAGCTAAACATGCAACATGTGTATGTGCTTTCAAGTCACTTGTTGACTCCATGGAGCCCTTACTGGTGCAATTGGTTAAATCCTTGTGCTGGCAGGACTGCTGATAGACAGGCTGGCAGTTCAAATCTTGGGAGTGGGGTGAGCTCCCGTCTCAGCTCTAGCTTCCCATGCTGGCATATGAGAGAAGCCTTCCACAAGATGGTAAACACTAAACATCTGGGCGTCCCCTGGGCAATGTCCTTGCAGACAGCCAGTTCGCTCACACCAGAAGCTACTTGCCATTTCTCAAGTTGCTCCTCACATGGAAAAAAATCTTGTTGACCCCATGAATGTCATACGGTTTTCTTAAGCAAGGAATATTCTGACGTATCGTATCCACTGTTAAATTCTTTAGATTTACTTAGGTACCTTCTGTATACTAGCAATTTTCTTAATGTAACAGCACACAGTTCACAGTTGTTTCTCTACATTTGTGGCTTTGACTTTTGCAGATTTGATTATTAATGGACTCTGGTCAACTTCCTCCAGCCATGCTGGACGATATAGAAATTTCTCGAGAACACTTCTCTAGCAACTTCCAGACCCCTCCAATACCATTCTGTAGTTAGCTTCCAGTATAAGTTGACTGTAGAGCCATGCTGGGAGACCTAAAAATTCATAAATATTTTTTTCTGTCAGGTTAAAAAACAGCAATTTCTTCATTCACTCTTCATGGGGATCCTTTGCCCCTGACCACAGCAAATGTGGAGGGCTCATTGTATTGTTTTGCAGAACATGCTCTTTTCCTAATCTCGATGTGCGAAGGAAATGAATATGAACATGTAATGTGTCAATTCCTTTTGAATTGTTAGCAATTTAACAATTTCAGTTTCAGCAGCCGTGTTTATTGAAATTGCAACCTTTTCCGTAGGGACCGTCTACGCACCACTACCAACGTCCTGGGAGATTCCATTGGTGCAGGGATTGTAGAACATTTGTCGCGGCATGAGTTGCGGAGCAAGGATGCCGAGATGGGCAATTCTGTGATAGAAGAGAATGAAATGAAGAAGCCTTACCAGCTGATCTCACAAGAGAATGAGAATGAAAAGCCCTTAGACAGTGAAACCAAGATGTAAGGCCGAAGACCCGAGACAAAAAACGCCGGATTACGTGGGAAGTGTACACTTTGTCCAGTCCTTTCTGTATCTTGTCTATTTGTCCTACTTTTTCATTCTCTATCCAAACAGAGCACTGAAAAGATTTAGGGGTTGCCTAGACATGAGAGACATGGAGCTGTGTCACGAATAAGGGCTCTTTGGCTCTTCCTTTTTGTAATGCTAGGTAGGCACAATATTAAAGTGTGATGTCATTTTTGTGTGTGCCTTACCCTTCTCCCGCAGCTGTTGAAGCAAAAGGAGAGGAACAGACATGACACCAGGTCAGATGTTGTGTTTGCCTAGATGTTACGCAGAAGAAAGAGAAATGGAATGGCAGCAACCTCATTTCTTGCCATGTCTAGTTATGCCTTTAGTCTACATTAGTTGTGATTGCAGTATGTAATTGTGCCCCAAGAAAGAGAGAAAGAAAAGAAGGAAGGAAGGAAGGAAGGAAGGAAGGAAGGAAGGAAGGAAGGAAGGAAGGAAGGAAGGAAGGAAAGAAGGAAAGAAAGAGGCATCACACAGTCGTGTGGTGAGATATGCTTGAGAATACACAATATTTTTAATCAGATTATCAATAATTTTCAAGTGTACATGTTTCTTAGTCCTGAAAATGTGATCGCACTTAATAGAAGCTGAAAAGCAACACAGAGAGGAAATCCTGAAAGGTTTTATTTGTTTCAATGACTTTTACACATTTTTAACACCACTAAGGCTGCAGCCTCTTATCTGGGAGTATGCATTATATTCAACGAAATGGTTGTATATCCTCATTCAAAGTAGGCTTGTATAGAATAGCAGTGCAAAGCTGTTTTTAAACCTAATGCTATCCTCCAGAGCAGTGAGTAGCAAATTCATTTTTGAAAAAACATCTTTTCCTTATTTTATTGTCATAAGAGCAGTAAATGTAGGAATACTGATGATTGTTATTATTATTGAGGATTAAATACTCTCCATATTTCACGTTTATTACCAGCTAAATAAAAAGGACATACCGTATTTTCATTCATACCCAATGGGATATTTTTGGATCAGGAAAACCTTAATTTCCTGATGCTGTGCACCTTCAAGTCCCATTGACTTCCTAGATCATGAACCTCCAATTATCTCTGTGTAATGTTATGCTCCTCTTTGGATTACAATACTACTATTTAACACAAGTACTGATAACCTATGCACAGAGTCTTTCCAGGATCAGAGATCTAATATATGTATATATATATAAATATATACACATGCACTTTGGAAAAGGAACTGTATCTTCAAGCCTCCACTACTGTGAGGGCTGCTAAAAACTGTGGTTACCACATCAGTGTAGGCTTTCAAAATAGCTGCTGGGCATCCATTTCCCTTTGGAAATTATCAAACCACCTGCACAAGCCAGGACCCACCAAGTGTTGAATGTAGCCAGGTATCAGAAGCTGATAAAATGCCTTGCTTTTGCTGCCTGCCAGGCAACAAAACAAGAGAATTGACAAGCATCAGACAGACTATAACGCACAGCTAGTGTTCAGCTTCTTCATGGGTTACAGAATGTGTAGGTGGGACTTAGATATGTGTAGCTACACATTGAATGACTTTAAAAGGCAATTCAATGTTCGCTACAAATTGGTATCCTAAATCACATTTTAAGAGTGTTTCTCTCCACTGTTCATGCACACCCATTTAAATGTTGTGGCTGCTCCAGTGAATCTTGTAAATTGTAGCTTAGTCTGGGTACTGTGAATATTCCTATCTCTGGAAAGAAGAGAGTAGTATGCCAGTTTAAATCTTAGAGCTGAGTGTTCAAACTCTACTTCTGCAAAAAGTACATTGCATTTGGCCACCTAAAGGTGAAGACAGCCATTCCAGAGTGTTGGAAATGCGCTTTTTAAAAAGGCACGTTTATTCTATTTCCATCCAATTAATTTTCAAAGCAGACACTGGATATATCTGCTGATAACACTAAATCATAATTTAGCACTATGTGCGTGATACAGAAGAAGGAATAGACTTTTGCTTTAGCAGATTCCTAACTTGTTGCTATATACAGAACAGGAACTGTAGCTTAAAATACACTTTGGTTGGTGAATCAAGCCTGAAAAACCCCACAGTGTTTGTTGTTCACTTATCGCACAATTGACTAATGAGAATGAGGCCATGGCTTTGCACAGGCTTCTTTCTACTGAAGCACAGAGGGCTGCGTTATTGTTCAGCGTTAAATGCAAACTCATCCACTGTGAGGTCAAGCCACTTATGCACAATTAAAATGTCTGTCTATCTTCATCCTTAACTATCTAACAAGATACTTCTTTGAAAATCTCTGCTACAAATTAAATGAGAATATACAGATGAACTGGTAGGCAGCAGAACATGCAGAGCATCTGACAGGGTTCAATAACATTTCCACTGCCACATTTGAAATTTTTTTCGTGTCAGGAGTAACTTGAGAAACTGCAAGTTGCTTCTGGTGTGAGAGAATTGGCTGTCTTCAAGGACGTTGCCCAAGGGATGCTCGGATGTTTTACCATCCTGTGGAAGACTTCTCATGTCCCCGCATGAGAAGCAGGAGCTGACAGGTGGGACCTCACCCCCGCTCCCCAGATTCAAATTGCCAACCTTTCGGTCAGCAGTCCTGCTGGCACAAGTGCCACCGAGAGCTCCTTTTGAATTGCTTAGCACAGGAAAAAGCTTTCAAGAAGGGTGGGCTTCCATTTAATTTGACCTGTTTTATTCACTATAGATTTTTTTAAAGGAGACTTTTTGCTGCATGTGCAAAAATAAAAATAATATTAAAAATATTTTTTAAGAACAGTTATCCATTCTAGCAAATTCCTCAGCATCAAGAGTTGTCAGTAGCGTATTAGAAAATTAAAACCAATGGCTGGTTTTAATTTTCTTTTCTAAGTTCTTCAGCAGTATTTCCGAAAGCAGATGCAGTGCATTAGCTGTCACTTCAGTGTTTCAAGGTTAAAACTTCACCTTTGCCCTTGAGACTCCATTCATTTGGTCACAGATGTTAAAGAATCCTGAAAAACCCAAGACCTATGATATCAGCACAGCAAAGTTGCCATCTGCTAAGATGTTCTCCACTGATGTTTGCTTATATTAATTGTTTATCTGGGGGAAAAATGCTTCAAGTCATTGAGGATAACCTAACCCTGCATTCATGCACTGACACTCCCTGGTGAAATAATAAAAGGAAGTGCTGATTCAACAGCCACTAGAAAGATTGAAGCTCATAATTAATATTCTTTCCAGAGTTTCCAAAGCATCTAATTTCCCAAATCCTTAACTAGGGCCCTTCTATACTGCCCTATATCCCAGGATCTGATCCCAGATTATATGCTTTAAACTGGATTATATGAGTCTCCACTGCCAGATAATCTGGGATAAGAACATAATCTGGGATCCGATCCTGGGATATAGGGACAGTGTGGAAGGGACCTGGATTCAGGAGGCTAAGATCAAAAAGGTAGCATTTCCAAACTCAGGAGTCCCAGGGCACATCCAGACAGCCCTTTAAAAATGGTAACTCCCACATTTTCAAGTAGGGCGTCCAAACGATGCCCCACGTAAAAATGAATTCATTCACCACAAAGCTTTTGGGGCCAGTGTGTGGCCCCAAAACTCAGGTTGGCATGGACTTTTCCACTGTCTGGATCTGTCCCCAATCCCTCCACCATGTTACCTTCACATTTTTGGAGTATAGAACCTAACTTCAGAAAATTGAGGTCATGAGAAAGAAGATAATATGGGTTCCACTCTGTGGCACATGGTGCCCCATTCCAAAGAATGTGGAGGAAGCTATCAATGGGTGATTTCCCCCTTGGCCCAAGATTTCCATTATTTATTCAGGAAGTTGCCAAACTGGTGGTAACATGAGAACAGGCTACTCAATATATAGTGTACCACCAAGAGCTCTCTGATAACATCCAGTGCTATATCCACACCAGTTTCACCCATTCAGTGCCATGTAAACTGTAAACTTAAAATGCTATGGATTTCTGAAATTTGTAGTTTAGTGGGAGAATGCTCCCCTAGAAAATTATCATTTCCTCTTCTGAACTACAGTAGAGAGTTCCAAGTTCCACAACTAAACTACAAATTCCCGGATTCCATAGGAAGGAACCATGGTATCAAAGTGCAGTATTTGTGAAGTGCAGATGTGTCCCGAGGATCTGTTGAAAAGTGTGAGTTGTGAATAAGCCCTGGAGACTTGCACCCTTAAAATGTGAAGTGGAAATGTTAACACTATTATGAAAGTATCAGAATGCTGGACGTGGGCAGGTCTTCCCTTTGGAGTGATAAGGCCAAGTGTGTCAATAGCACATCTCATTACTCTCTTAGCGTCTTTGTGATCACTTCCTTACTGAAAGCGAATAGCCGTTAACTCAGTGTATGTATTCAGGAATCAGGGATGCTTTAAACATGGCAACGTTCTTAAGTCATCTCTGACCGAATGCAATAATGGATGCTCTTTTTTCCCTTTTACTCATTTCTTATTTGTGCTAACAGGAAACCTAGATGACAGACAGGCATCTTCTGATATGTAACTAGAGATATTTTTATAGATACCGTATTCAAATATGTGTGTACAGAGGTTAATATTAGAGTTTATTGAGTAACTTTTTAATTACATTTGTGTTTTTGATTGGATATCAATTCTGGAAATACGCCACAAAGATTTCATATAAAAGATGGTCCTTCCATAACATCTACATAAGGAAAAAATGTGTTAAAATATGTCTGCTTTTTTAATTACATGTATTTTTTACACTAACTCTGTTTCTTACAAAAAATCAGGTACGATAGAACAATCTTTTTTCTGTGCCCTTCGTGGGCTGGCAGCTGGGTGCACCCAGTGTGGCTTGATAAATATTACTTTGTAGGTGTATTTTCAATAAAAAAATAGTTTTACATTATTGTTTTGAACTGTGTGGTGTTTCTGCTCTAATGATAATGGGCTTCCAGCAGTGGTGGTTTCAAGACATATGCTAACTAATATTTTAAGTTCTCTAAACACGTAGGAGCTTGTATGGTATAGTGGTTGGACTCTGACTAGAAACCAGGGTTTGAATCATCACTTGATTATGAAACCCACCGGGTGACCTTGGACAAGTCGTACTCTTTCAACCTCAAAGAAGGGTTAAAGCAGTAGTTCCCAGGGACCACTTTGACCAGGGACCACTCTCCAACATTAGGACCAAAAGGGTTACGAATCAGTTTTTGGTCAACTTTAAATTTGATTTGGTTATTTGGGGTGGTGATTCAGAAAATTGCATTTCAGCTCTAGTTTCTGGTACAGAACATATGCCATCCAGTAATTGCTATCTGCTCACCCCCCACCCCCACCAGTCAAACAATGTATGTTTATTAAATGGACATAGTGTCTTTCTCCCAGGTTGTGGTCCAAGGTGGCTTACAAAAACTTAAAAGGTAGATAAAATGTTATTGTCCAAGAGTTTGAGAGGAATCAAATTATAAATTGCAACTTTGTAAAAATTGTAAATACATTCTGCCTACAAAGAAATAGCAAAGATGGCTAACTTCACTATAGGTAGAAGATTCCAAACTTGGGAATAGCCACCAAGAAATCCCTCTCACATGTTCTCACTAGAGTAGGGCTGGTAGGGCGAAACTGGGGGAAGATATCATACTTTTAATAGTTGAATAAAAGGAGGAATTTTAGCAAGTGTTGCTTGTTACCTTGTTTCATAACAAGCAACACCTGCAGAGGCTGGATGGCCATCTGTCAGGGGTGATTTGAATGCAATATTCCTGCTTCTTGGCAGGGGGTTGGACTGGATGGCCCATGAGATCTCTTCCAACTCTTTGATTCTATGATTCTATGAAGTTCTCTCTTCCACACTACCATTAAAGATACAGGAGTTGGATCCATTAGGAGTTGTTTCCAACCAGTGGTCTCTGGACCACAGGTGGTCTGCAAAAAATAGAAAAGTGGTCTGTGGTGGTGTTTCACAGAAAACCTGAGTCAATGCAGTGTGGCTATTAAGGAGCCCTGCAGCATAACCCCCCCCCCCAACATACACACACATCCTTCTTCTCTCGCTGGCCCTCCCCTCATCCTTCATCCCAAACAGAGCCCTGGCTCTTTTTGGTACTTGGGCTCAGGGTGCTCCTCTGTCACTGGTCCAACCAGGCAAGAGAGCCCATATGCTTTCTTCCCTTCCCTTCCTTCCTTACAATGAGCCAGCGATGATGGAGCTATCCCTGACCCTTTCCTTCACTGACCCTGCAGGCTTCAGCTGCCTCCTTCTCCTTGCAATCCAGCCTGTGAACAAGGCTTCCTTCCTTGCCTCTAGAACAAGTAAGGAAGGATACAACCCCCTGCCCAATATTGGAAAGGACAGAAATCCAGCAGTTACTGCCCTGTCCTCTCTCCTTCTGAAGCCAAAGCTGTAGCAGTTGGGATAGAGGGAGGGCCTTTCATCTTTCTCTGGACCTATATCTGTGAGAATGGTGGGAACAACAAGGAGAACTCCAGAAGATCTCAGAACCCTGTAGATTTGTAGCTGATTGAAGATCTCTGCAGATGGAAACAACATGGATATTGCGACATGGAAAGGACTTCTCTCTTCTTCTGCCCTGCTAAGCAAATGACGAAATAGGGATCTCCATGGACGCATCTGTTCTTCAGAACGGATGTTGTCTGATACCACTTTAACAGCTATGGACTCATGAAATTTGTAGTTTTACAAAGTCTTTAGCCTTCTCGGCAATGAGTAGCAGTGTGTTACCAAACTTCAGCTCCCATTATTCCACAGCATTGAGTCATGGCAGTTAAAGTGGTGTCTGTCAGTCTGCATTAATTCATTCCCTTGATATAATTTTTTTGCATTATTTGCCAGAGAAGTTGGAATTGGGAATGATAAAAATGATTGCTAATATTCATATTCTCAATGAAGAAAAGATCTCAGGCATTCCTGTGAGAAAATAGGTAAAAGCTCTTGATTTTAAGACTTTTTTTCAGGAAAATCTCTTTACACAAAAATCTATTGATATAGAAATATATGGTTTTGAGCATATTTTATGCACAAACCAACAAAAAAATCACAACCCATTGCTGAGTGCACAAAAACCATACTTTTGTCCACCCCCTCACCCACCCAGAGAAAGTATATGTTATTTTAAATAGAGATTTCCTTGAAATGTGTCATAAAGCATAAATAGTGGTTGACAATTAGATGAACCCCCTTATATTCTCACATAGGAAGGTGAAAACTGATGAAATGATTCACTGTTGTGCATGAGAACCAAATAAGCAAACATTTATTTCATCCAGGATGTGAACCCTCCTCCCATAAGCAGATTTGCAGATGTCCACAAAAACTCCCTTTTGATCAAGTGCTCAATCTTGTTTTGTATCTAAGGAGAGAGTGCTAAAGGACCATTTTTAGCAACTGCATTTTGTATATCAAACTAGAAGAAACTTAATTTTACCAACCACAATAACTCCACATGATACTTCAGTCTAGTTTCCTTTTCTTGCCTCAAAGTACAAAATATTTTTACTTCATTAGATGAATCACCAGTACATCTTTTGGTAAAAAAAAAACCCCTATATTCAACTGTTTTGTCTAAAATTTTATTTGAATTTACTGTGTAAAATAGGGAGAAGAATGATGCACACTTTGCAATCATTCCTCCCCACCACATGGAAGGATTATCATTATTAAATTGTCTTAACATCTAAATCATTTCTGGCAGGTGGAAATTCCCTGGCTGCTTTGTAATGGTTTTGGATAACGTTCAAGAAAAGATATCAGATTCACATTCTGTAATGTTAACTGCAAACAAGTGACGACGTATTCACCGGAAATGTTCTTAAACGTATACCCATGCAAACACACACATGTTCTTTTCCAAAGCACAAGAAAAAAAGGCAAGCTTCATTCAAAGACTTCCAAGCCATTAGATCTCTCTGTTTGTTTAGGCTTTGGTTGCTGGTTGCTTGTAATACATATTTCCTCCTAGAAGTATGACCCAGAAGCAAAACTTATATGAATATTTCACATTTAGCCAGAAGCAAATGTATAGGTAGTTGTTATTTGCAGTCAAGTCAACTTTAAATAGGTATTGAGGGCCCATTCCCCCATTTAAAATATTCACGAGTGGAAGATTCTCTACTACAAAAATCATAGTATTCAAGTTATATTGAAAATGATTTTAAAGGAGCTGCAACTACATTTACACACACCAACATAAAATATCTGAATTAAAAAGAAGAAAAGTCTCTTATCAAAACTTGGTTTTAAAACACAACTTATTTCAGATCACAGAAGATACATATTTGGTTGCTGTGAGTTTTCCAGGCTGTATGGCCATGTTCCAGAAGCATTCTCTCCTGACGTTTAACCCTGTGGAATAACGTCCAGGGTGGAAGAAAGAACTCTTGTCTGTTGGAAGCAAGTGTGAATGTTGCAATTGATCACCTTGATTAGCATTGAATAGCCTTGTAGATTCAAGGCTTGGCTGCTTCCTGCCTGGGGGAATCCTTCATTGGGAGGTGATTAGCTGGCCCTGATTGTTTCTTGTCTGGAATTTTTTGCGTATTGTTCTTTATTTACTGGAGTTTTTGCGTATTGTTCTTTATTTACTGTCCTGATTTTAGAGTTTTTTAAAATACTGGTAGTCAGATTTAATCAGTTGCAACATCCACACTTGTCTCAAAGAGCCAAGAGTTCTTTCTCCCACCCTGGATATTCCACAGATATATAAACCTCACTTGCTTAGTTTCCAACAAATCTCACAACTGCTGAGGATGCCTGCTATAGATGTGGGTTAAACATCAGGAGGGAATGCTTCTGGAACAGGGCCTTCTCTGGCAAACTACAACTGCAATGATTCCATTGCATTGAGCCATGGCAGGTAAAATGGTTTCAAATTGCATTAATGCAGAATGTAGATGCACCCCCACAAACATATTTAAATGAATATGCACTGAAAATGTAAGGCGGCACTCCCATCCTGCTAGGCAGTTCTCAGATTAGGAAACATGTTCCCTATGCCCTTTGCACATGTGTGCAAAGGGCAGGTGGTTATTTTTTTTCTTTCCAGAAATGATTTCTTCTAACTCACTTAACACTATTCATCAGTCCCCACCTCTTCTCCAAACAGAAATGCTAGCTCTCCTACATTCCTGCTGTGCAGTTGCAGTTAAATTAAAGCAGCAAGCAGGAATAACTGGGAGATGGAACAGAACAACTGAGCTCTGCCCAATTTCCATGTATCATAGTTTTCATAGATTCATTACAATGGCCTGTTGTGTACCAGGCACTGGTGAAAGACGTGAAGAAGACCCAACATAATATCATGGAAATGATGTACCTCTAGATGAATGCTGTTAACAAATACCTTTTTTAGAAATATTTTTCAAAAATGCCTTAGACATGATCTGGTTGTTGTTGTGTTGTAAGAATTTTGCTATGGAATTATTGTGGCATAATGTAAAATAAACCACATGTAGTTCACGTTTGATCAGCCCACACACTACCTTGCCAGAGAAAGTAAATATGTCACACAGGTGAACAGTAAAGAACAAGTAGTTATTGTTGGTAACTACTTGATAACAACAACCTATGTACAATGTGATCAGTTGCTTCAATTCACATAATGTCCTTTTATGAGAGATTTAAAATTGACTTTCTTTTGGGGGTAAACTCCTTCAGCAGCCCATGAACCACAAGTACACTCCAAACTCTGTCTCTCTCTCTGCTTATCTCTCTGCACTGCATAGCTCAAGCTTGAACTAAAATGTAACAGTATCCAAAAGTCCCAGGCTCAGCCATATCCAACCAATCAGCTTCATGCATCTTATTTTGACACACACACTCACAGGAAAGAATGCCTCTAGAACATGGCCATATAGCCCGAAGAAATGTACAACAGCCCACACTCACTGATTCCTTGCATACTCCAACAATTATTGCACGGAATTGAATTGGTGTTAGTCCTGATGCTTTTATAGCTGTATGCAAAATTAAAGTTTTAAATATGTCTCAGTCATTCTTTGGAAATGGGATTGGCATCAGCATTTGGCTCAACCTGTGATAATGGAGGTTATTGCAAAGTGTGGGGGAAGGTACAGAAAAGGCTGTTTCAGATATAAACGCTCTACCTGTTAAACAGTTAAACTCCTAAACAGTGTCCCCTTCCATGGAATAAAAGGGCTCAAGCAATTCTGCAGTGTCTCAATAGCGCTTTTATGTGAGAGCCGGGGTACATAATGAGCAACCTATTCAGAAACAAGAGTTTGTGTCTGTGTAACAGCATGTGGGAAGGATAAAGGAGAGGGCCCATTCATGTGGAAAAATCAATTATGAGCCCAGCAAAGTGCTTCTGTTCCTCTGTTTGAAGGGTTGTACTTTCAAAAAATTCCAAAATGAGTCTTGTGCGCCAATGTAGCGACGAATGCCTGGGAAATCCTACTTTATTCCTCTTGTGCTATACAACATCCCACCACAACAGGAAAGGACAAGCTTTCTGCCAAACTATTCAGTTCCCGCTAGGTTATTTTTTTTTGCTTTCAAGTTCCACAATATTCCCAGCAAGTTGCTCAATATCGACCGCACACAGTTGTCCACGTTTAGCATCCATTTGCAAAAAATAAAATAAAATGGAAAAATCGTTGGGAGAAGGCAGTGAAGGAAAACGAGAAAGGTGTACATGTGTGAACAAGGTTTACATTGAGTCTTATGTTTTTTCCTGTATATATGAACATGTGTAGAATGAGAGTCCTTTACCATTGATAAACTCTCACACCAGAAGCAACTTGCAGTTTCTCAAGTCGCTCCTGACACTAAAAAAAATGAATTGATTCTATACAGCTAGGTAGATGGGAGAAAGGTTTCCAAAGTGAAGATAATTTCTATCCATTCATGAAGAATAGATTGTATCAATTTATAATGAAAACTGTGTGAGAGACAGCGAAAGAGAAACAGAAAAATAGGAAAGGGAGGGAGGGTGTATTATCATATTGGAACTATGGATTCAATCCAGTGTTAGTTCCATTACAACATTGTTTGTTGTAATGGAGTAAGATCATTACAACAAACAAAACTTTTAAATCATTATATATATATAAGTCCCATTGATCACAAGTATACTTGTTGGAACTACTACTAGGATTGATCCTCATTGTAGGAATTGCTCAGCCCTCCCATTGTCCTAGTAGCCCTATCACCACTATAGCCAATGATGATTAATATTGGGACATGCAGTCCATCAATTTTTGAAGTTGCAGATTATTCTGACCTCTGATTTAGTCCTTTAGTGCTTTATAAGACCACTTGTAAAATGCTGAGCTATATTTAACTCTTGGTAATCATAGATACAGAACTACTGGTAAGACATGAAATAATACCTTTATAAGTACCATCCAATGTTACATGATGATATATCTCCTTGCTGACACCCTTTCTTTCTCCAAATTGCCATGGAATAGTACCCACACATTTTGGCTTTATAAAGAGGGTGTCTGTTGGAAGAGGGAATCTATACTGCAAGGTATTTCTTTTCTTGTGGTGGCCAAAAACATAGATGGGAAACACTCTCTGTATACCATGAACCCAATCCAATGCATTCCTTGGGGTGCAGGGGTGTCTTGGGTTGATATAAAAACAAGTAGTCACACAACCATATGAATCTTGTAAAGTGAAAATATGGGTATGCAAATATTACCAAATTTGGTATTCAACAAATTATTATTTATTTATTTGCTGCATTTCTACGCTGCCTTTCTCAGCCCAAAATAATCTATTAACAGAATATTGTTCACAAACTGGGATGTGATCATTTAAAACACAAAGAGAGTAAAAGTACACACACAAACACATCAATTTTTCAAAAATATCTTAAAACAGTGATAAATTCTAGTTGTCTTGTTGTAAAAAGGAAAGATGCAGAATTAAGTTCAAAATAAACCATTTAAATCAATGCAGTCTCTAGACCTGGTCTGCACAACCTGTGGCCCTCCAGGTGTTTTGAACATCAGTTCCCAGAATTCTTGACCATTGGACAAGCTGTCCATGGCTTCTGGGAGTTAGAGTCCCAAACACCTGGAGAGCCACAGCTTGTACAGGCCTGCTCTAGACAAAGACTGGGTGCTCAGTGGCACCTAGTGGCTTCCATGTCAGTAATCTATTCAAGGTTTTATTCCAAACTTTAAAGGATCCCTTCCTCTATGCCTTTAACTCTAAACCCAAAATCGATTCAGTACCCCCAGAATTATTTACTTGTTCATCTATAGATACCTCCATCATTTCCCCAATTGTGAATGGAATACTTTTGGCCCTCCATATCCAATTATTCTGTGCCCATGGATACAACTATCCATTATATATATATACTTTGGTGAGGTACATAGAAATGCCTCCCAGAGAATACTAATGGTGTTCCCTAGAGAATTCTGAATTCTTCAGGAAATGTACACCTCCTAGGATTCATTGGAAATAGTCATATCAATTAAAGTGGAATCAAGCTGCAGTAACTGTATAGTACTGATGTAGTATTAAAGCACTCTTGAGCTTAAAATTCAAAAAGCTACCTTGAATCTCAAGAGAAATCTGGGGTATAAATTCAATAAATACAGCAAATATGTCCTTAGCCTCACACACCCATTATGGTTTTGTAGAAGCTCTGACTCCCAGTATTTAATGTGTATATAGCCATGAAAGAGGGTGGCAATAAAAATACAATTTGTAAAAAAACTGCTAAAAACTTTCAGTGATCACTACTGTAAGCAGAATAGGTCATAAAGAAGCACATTTTTAAAATAATCTGTGCTGTTATGGCATCTGTAAAAGTGCTCAATGAAAACATGTACCTTAATAAACATGTTTAGTGTCATGTTCAGGCTGGCAATGGGTTTCTGCCATAAGGTAATCAAGTGAGCATCTTGCTCCAACAAGATCTGATGTTCAACTGAAATATTCTATGCCTTTTAGCTTAAACTACTCATCCTAGACTCCACCCCTTCCCACAAAAAGGAAATACCCTAAAGCTGTGATTCCCAAACTTTGGTTCTCCAGAGATTCTGGACTTCTGCTTCCATAATTCTTGACTGTTAGATAAACTGGATGGGTCTTCTGGGAGTTGAAGTCCAAAACAACTGGAAGGCCGAAGTTTGGGAACCAGTTCCTTAAAGGAACAAGTTTTATGCTCAAAGGCTGGCTCTTCTCTCATTCAAGTAATTCACATTGAGAACAGGCCTGGCACTGGATGAGATTGTACTGTCCTAATGCTAGAACGATGCTTGGGGTCATCAAAGTTCTTCTGGACTGATGGGTCGTGGCTCCTCAAGTTTTCTGATAGAGCCTCCACTAATTCCTCAGCCTCTCATTAAATGACCAAACCACTGCTACATTCTTGGATTGTTATAGTTTATGAGGTGCACAAAACCCTTTATTCTGGTTTGCAGACATTTAAAGGATGTGCATGTGTTAGATACAGGTTTGAGCCCAATGGGCAAAGTTAATCAACATATTTGCACATAAAATCATCATCATCATCATTATGACAATTAATTCATTACAGAATTTTTTGGTTGCATTTCAGTTATTTGGACCAGCTTGGCAGCATGGTTTGAAGAAGAAATTATTGTCTTTAATTAAACTGAGTCACGTGGCTAATTCTAATTACTATTAATGTGGACTCAATCTTAAGGTTGCCTTAGGGTACATCTACACTGTAAAATTACTGCAGTTTGACTCCATGTTAACTGCCATGGAGCAATACTAAGGAATCATGGGAGTTGTAGTTTGGTGAGGCACCAGCACTATTTGATTGAATACCTCTAACATCACTATTCCCATTATTTCATACCATTGAACCATGGTGGTTAAAGTCATATCAAACTACACTACAGTGTAGATGTACCCTCAGAAGCCATAAAATAAACCATTTCTCCTGTACTGTACTGTAAACCAAGTTCCAGTTCTATGCTGAACAACATTTTATGTTTTATCCCTGAATGCGGATTACATTCAACAGTTTTTATGTATGCCTGACAGACAAATAGAACAAGATGGAGAAAATTCCCTAACTTTTGTAAACAATGTTTGTGCTCAGACCTTGTCTACTCAGTGAGGGAACATGTGCCTTGCACGTTTCCTTCATCCTTCCACGCCATTTTGCATTTATCTTCAACTTTGGCCTCTCAGTCTCTTCTAATCCTGTCCCTGCCAAGTTTCATAGCTATTTCATGACTGAGATGAATGAAGGAGCTCAGTAGAACGAGACCACCCATTATGCTTCCATTTGTGAGCTACAGCCAGGATGTAGAAAACCATGACTCCAGAAGAAAAAGGCTATGACACGAAAGCACAGTAGCTGCTGTAAAGAGGTCAGGAGTAGGGGTGGAGGTGGAGTGAAGGACAGAAACTATTCAGACTTAGCCAAGGTTTCAATATTTTGTACTCTTTTCTTTTCATATCCTTCAGCTTCCCAGCTATCAACTGGTCTTAGTTGCCAAGCAAATATTCCGACATGTTGGTCTGTATTGCCACCTCGTGGCAAAACATGTATACTTCAGCAAACCATAAATTTGGGTGGTTTAAAAAAAGAACAGAATTCCATAACATGTGGTAGGGTCATTCTTTCCGTGCCAAGAAAAATGTCAGAAAGGGGAGAACATGAAAAAGTGTTGGGGTTCTCCAAACCTCTTCATCAGGATGGATGTTAAGTAAATGAGATGGTAAAATGTTGCCTAGTCTTGCTGAAGACATGTGCCCAAAACATTGGTCTCAAGTTGTATTTGTGCCATGTTGGAGCATAACTACAGAGCAGGAAAGAATATGTGATCTTCAAGTCCTTGTCCCAACCAGATCAGACAATCCTTAATTCATTTCCCTGTTCCAATATGAAACATGTTCAGGACAGCTACACGAGAAAAATAACCAAACTCTGGCAGATCTTTGGTCAGATCAAAGGCCAACTCTTTTAAAATAAAATTTAAAGCAGTTTTAAAGCAGACTAAATGCCAAAATCATTCTGATACACAATGGCTGTGTATTTAGGAGAGTGGCTGGTACAAGGTGAGTGCAATTTTTTTATCCATGTAGACAAAGTCTAGATTTCAAAGGAAGGAACTGGCAAAACCCAGCTCTGAGTATGACCTGAGAAAACCATCTAAAATTCATGGGGTTTCCATAAATCAGCAGTCAAACCTGATGGTACATGTGTGCACACACATATTTATTTATTTATTTATTTACGACATTTATATGCCGCCCTTCTCACCCCAAAGGGGACTCAGAGTGGCTTACAAGATATATATACGTACGATATATTATATTTTTAGCATAGTACAATATCAATATTAAATATTACTATATTGTCCTATACCGTTATATTGTAATATTATTAGTAATATTACATGTAATATAAATATAATAATAATAATATATTATTATTATTATTATTATTATTATCAGTTACATATGAGGTTCTTGTGGGTTTTTTTGGGCTATAGAGCCATGTTCTAGAGGCGTTTCTCCTGACGTTTCGCCTGCATCTATGGCAAGCTTCCTCAGAGGTTGTGAGGTGACCTCACAACCTCTGAGGAAGCTTGCCATAGATGCAGGCGAAACGTCAGGAGAAATGCCTCTAGAACATGGCTCTATAGCCCGAAAAAACCCACAAGAACCTAGTGATTCCAGCCATGAAAGCCTTCGACAATACATAGTTACATATGACTTTAACTGCCTTGCTTCCACCTTAAGGAATCCTGGCATTTCTTGTTAAGTGGAATACTAAAAACCCTCTGCTCCAGTGGTTCTCAACCTTCTTAATGCCACAACCCCTTAATACAGTTCCTCACGTTGTGGTGACCCCCAACCATAGAAATTTTTTTTTGCTACTTCATAACTGTAATTTTGCTACTGTTATGAATCGTAATGTAAATATCTGATATGCAGGATGTATTTTCATTCACTGGGCCAAATTTGGCACAAATACCAAAATCTGCCCAAATTTGAATGCTGGTACAGTTGGAGGGGGATTGATTTTGTCATTTGGGAGTTGTCGTTGCTGGGATTTATAGTTCACCTACAATCAAAGAGCATTCTGAACTCCACCAATGATGGAATTGAACCAAACTTAGCACACAGGGCTTCCATGACCAACAGAAAACTCTAGAAGGGTTTGGTGGGCATTGACCTTGAGTTTTGGAGTTGTAGTTCACCTACATCCAGAGAGCACTATGGACTAAAACAATGATGGATCTGGACCAAACTTGGCACGAATACTCAGTATACCAAACCATGAACACTGGTGGAGTTTGGAGAAAATTGGTCTTGACATTTGGGAGTTGGAGTTGCTAGGATTTATAGTTCACTTACAATTAAAGAGCATTCTGAACCTCACCAATGATAGAATTTAGCCAAACTTCCCACAGAGAACTCCCATGACTAACAGCAAATACTGTGCTTTCTGATGGTCTTTGGTGACCCCTCTGACACCCCCTTGCAACCCTTCCAGGGATCCCGACCCCTAGGTTGAGAAATGCTGCTCTACTATGAGCTAGTGATTCTCACAATTTCGACCTACAAATGTTTTGGACTTCATGTTGAAGAAGCTGTAATGAAGGTGACTAATGGTTAGATATTCTGGGAGCTGTTATCCGAAACATCTGGAAGGCCAAAGTTTGAGAGCCACTGCTTTAGTACACTCTCCTGAAAAACAATTCCAAATTTACTCCGAGGGCCTGTCCATGATATAGAATTAAGCAGATTTAATTCTCAGTCCCTCTCTTCTGTTGTTGGTGCCAATCAGTATTAATAGTTGAAATCTGGGCTAGAAATAATTGACTACATCATTTGTGCCTGTCTGTTTCAAAATGTAACACAGAGAAAGCTGCTTTGTATAATGACTGCCACTCTCCCATCATGAGAACCCACTCTTATGATCAGATTATCTTTTCCATGGGACTACTTATCAGTGTGAAAAGACAGCATGCGGATGAGAACCACAGAGTGAAATTGATCTCAAGCTATAAAATGTGCACCAACTCTGAGAAATAAAACAGTATGTATTGCAAGTTATCAGATGATTCCACAGCTATGTTGACGAAAACTGTTGTGCATACCAATATTACTATAATCATTCCCTGTGCTTTCCTCAATCATTTGTTATGCCATTGCTGTGCATATTTCAAATAGAAAGGAACAAGTCCCCAAATAGAAAAAAATGGGCCTTTTCTTTCTGGTCAGGACTTTATACACTACAATCTCCAGAATATAACAGCTAGCATTCAGAAAAGAGAAGAAAATCTGAGAATTATTGTCCAAAAATAACTTTTCTGGTAGCACAATAGCAAAACTGCCTTGAATCCCCATTTGGGAGAAAAATATGTTTATAAATGAATTTTTTTAAAACCCTGGTTTACTCATTAATTTTAAATTGGTTAATCAAATCCACATGCTGAGTCTATAAGAAGCAAAAATTAGGGTTCCACCAGGACTGCAAGCACTATCTCAAGCAAATGTTGATTGTTTATTCACACTAGAATTACTTACCTTTCCGCCAATGTACTCTGCAATAGCTGACATAGTGGAAGCAACCAAGGTTTGACGTCACAGTTGTTTAATCAACATTTTCAAAGTGAAGATGGCGTAATCCACCGAAACTGACATCTGAATTGGACTCCCCAGCTTAAACTCCACAAGAAAAACTTGTTTAAATCCAATTGATTTCAGAACATATAATAGATTTAAACTGTGTGCCACACGGTTTTAACTTATTGTTTCTGGTTGCTATTTTATGTCCCACACTGGGAGAAAGGCTGCATATAAATTAAATAAAAAGGAAGGAAAGAAGAAAAGAAGGAAGGAAAAACAGTAAATTACATAGTATATGAATGTAGAATGCATTTATTCATTAGCATAAACTGAATATAGGTCAACAAAAATCTGCAAAATACACATTGATGCCTTTATATTAATTTACCGAAGTAAAAACACAGGTTCAATTCATATTTTCAGTTAAAATAATATTTGAATGCTCCCTTTTCTTGCTTCATTTTTATTGTCTTGTGCCAATTTTACCTTTGTAAATATTCTCCAACGTTTGTATAATTTATAGCTTAGAAAAGGTCATGCTTCCTTGAAATAATACATTTTGCAAACAATAGAACTCATCTTTGTTATTATTTTTATTTATATTGACCTCTCACAAAATATTTCGATATGGCAAAACATTTTGTTAAAGGCTTCTTTTGTTTATAAATTTAGCTGCCAATCCTCTCTCAGAGGGGTGACAAGCTCCCTTGCTATTATCCCCCTCCCCCCCCCCCCTTTTAACTGCTCTTGCGTCAGTTTATCAGCTTAGTCTGAGCTCGTATTGATAGACAAAGCTGATGAAACAAGTTGTGCTTCTGATGCAAGCAAAGTCTCTGGTCCTTAGTGGCTGCTTTGAGTGGATTCACTTTTGACATGTTTGCAGCTGAGCCTAACCTGGTACTTACTCTTCTCTGGCATAGTTTGGCAGGTGCAGAAAAGGGTGCTTTTATTGACTTTAATTTCTCAGCAATGAAATATATTTAATATCCTCCCTACTGCCTGGCTTTAGCAGCAAAATAGCACACAGGTAAAGTGGTTTCTGCCACCTGTCTCTTCATTAGCAAAAAAAGGGGTAGATGCTTTCCCCAACAACAAAGTGTATGATGCCCCTGATGGCAACAATCCCTCTCCATACAGATTATTGTTTCAGATGTCAGCTTATTTAAAAAGCAAAAGGCAAAAATTCTCTTTGTAGCAGGTTTTAAGGACTGGCTTTTGCTATTCTCTATTACAGTGGTTCTCAACCTTCCTAATGCTGTTGCCCCAATAGTACAGTTCCTCATGTTCTGGTGAACCCCAACCATAAAATTATTTTCAGTGCTACTTCATAACTGTAATTTTGCTACTGCTATGAATTGTCATGCAAATATCTGATATATAGGATGCATTTTCAGTCACTGAACTAAATTTAGCAGAAATACCCAATATGTCCAAATTTAAATACTGGTGGCGCTGGAGGGGGGATTGATTTTGTCATTTGGGAGTTGTAGTTGATGTGATTTATAGTTCTGCTGCTGCTGCTGCTCCTGATGCTGCTGGGCCACTCTCAGACTCACCGGTGTGAGCCTCCCTCCAGCCTCACACGCTCTCCCTTGCCCATGCATGCACATCACGCTACCATGCACCTAGAATGCCTCCCCTCCCCACTTGGAGTCTCAGAAACAGCCCTCCCCTTGGCTGAGAGGCCGGCCAATCACAGTAGGAGAAGGGCTTTTGGTGGGAGATTCGCTGTTTCCCAAAAGGAAGAGAAAGACAAGTGGAGAGATCTTCAGCCTTCTCTGTCAAAGGGGTTCCTAAGACCATCAGACATATGTGTTTTCTGATGGTCTTTGGCAACTCCTCTGAAACCTTCACGACCCCCCACCCCAGGAGTCCTGACCCCCAGGTTGAGAAATGCTGCTCTATTAGCTAGGCAAAATAAAACTTTATTACTCATCAGGCCCGTAGCCAGGATTTCGTTTCGGGGGGGGGGGGGGGAATTTTTTTTCAGGGGGGGTTTCGGGGGGGCTGAGTTTCGGGGGGGCTGAGTCTGAGTGAAAGAGGGTCTAGCCTAGCAAACCTTTTGTATCATTACCCCAATACCCCCATGCATATGGGATATATTGAGCATGGTGATCAGATCATGATATGAATAAACATAACAGTTTAAATAATGCACCTTTTCGCGAACCACCATGAAAATTTCGGCTACATGCCTGTTACTCATAAAAATAACATTGTTTGCATATGGTATAAGGATAGTCATACTGAACAATCCCTCCCAAGGGAAATGAGAGATCATCTGCCACCTCTAGCATTGCTACTCTTTAATGGCCATTTTTCCGTGTCTTGAATAACTGATGCCCACATTTACTCCCTCGAGATATTTTGGATTTCAACTGCTAGCTGCTTTGAGTTTCCTTTGGGAAAGAAAAAGTGGGATATAACTACTACTGCTACTAAAAGCAATACTAGTAGCAATACTAATATGGTCAGGGATCCTGAGAGGCAAAGTCTAAAACCTCTAAATAATAATAAATATTTTTATCATACACCTCTCCTTTCAGCATGAGGCTTGGCACAACACAGTCAAATACATCCATAATATCACATATTACCAAACGGGATAAAGATCCTTGAAAAATACCCCCAAAATGCCAATATTTAAGAGAGGATGCTTTTCTTGGGAAGGAAATACACAAAAGAGCCTAAGGAGAGTTTTATCTGCTATCTGGTGTTTCAGTCTGCTGTTTATGTCATAGAAATCCTTCAATCCGAAACTGCATTGTCTTTGTCTACTACCAAACACAATTTCTATACTGCTTCTTCTTACCAATCTTAATATCAGGAAGGAATAAGTAATTTCAGGTCCAGGCAGAACGTATTAAATAAATATAGTCGATTGGAGAGAAGCAACAAACACAAATGTCTTTAAAAGGCAAATCATGGGTCTATTAAGTTGGTGCCTGTCTTATGTAGCTAGAATAGACGCACCAAAAAAACCCATAAAATACGTGTGTTTCCAACAATTTCTTTGTTCAAGACAATTATATATTGTATTTATATATAATACCATGTATTAATAAACTATGTATACTCTTACATGTATTTAGTACCATATGGAACAGAGACGAAAGAAAAGAAATGTTGGTTCCCATCTAATTTGATAAGTAGGAAAATGTGTGTTTAGAAGAGGGGAGATATTCTCAGTTTTAGATATTCTCTATTCTTTACCCTTGGGCTGGCCCTTTGATGCAATTATGCCATTATAAAAACCATTTTTATGAAGTTCTAGAGCCTCCTTGTGATGTCATAAAATTACTCCATATCTGATTAGCTGATAATACAGCCTATATTAAATTCTCTCCAGCACTTGAAGTAGTTGTGGTAGGAGATATTTCTGACTGATTAGAATGATTCTTCAAGGCCTTCCCACATGCTTCTGCTAGGGACTATCTTCTGGTCATCTGTCTTGTTGCAAGATGTTCTCATTTTTTGCTGAACGATCATCCTGGACAGTTATTGCTTGGGATATAACTCAATAGCATCTAGAGCAACTGCTGACTAAAGGTCAAACTCGCTCTCTTCAGTTATCAGTGTGTCAAATATGCCTCAATGTTTTTGGCATAGTACTATCCAAAAGGTGTGAAATGTTGTATGCCTCCTGTAAACTTAGTGTCACTCATAATAGTTTTTGTTTTGTTTATACTCTACATTTTTAAAAAAACCTTAAGATAAGATTCATATGTGTGAATTTTGTAATGAAGAGGATGGTCCACCCATTCACGATTAGATGCAAAGTGACCTTGTTTTGTCATTTTTCTCAACCCAGTCAAGCAACAATCGAGACACCTGCCATTTCAAGGACAACAGAAGCAAATAAAGAATACACTGAACGCACAGTAAAAATTATTCAAATGTTGGTGACCAAGATGTTTAAGTACATGAAATGCCTTTCCTATAGAGATCTGGAGTCTCCTTATCACTTACTAGAATATTTCCACATCTGATTAGCTAATAATATTGCCTATATTAAAATATCTCCAGAACTTGTGGAATATAATTCTAACAGAACACCATTAAGCAGAATTATTCTTCAAGGCCTTCCTACATGCTTCTGTTGAGGACTATCTTGGGAACTGTCTTGTTGCAAGATGTTTTTGTTTTTGTGGACAACCATCCTGTAAAAATGTAAATATCAGAGAGCAGTGTATAAATTGAAAGGATCAGCTACTGGCCACTCGGGACAAAATCACATTATCGTTCTAAAGCAGAGGTGCCTGCTTTGCTATTGTGTGGCTGCCTCCTGCAGAATTCTGGGAAATGTAGTTAGGGAAGTCAAGGACCTCTCTGGCTAATAATCCCTAAACTATATATCCCAAAATTCTACAGGAGCAAAGTGGGTGGTAGCAAAGCAGGTGCCTCTGTTTTAAAATGCTAATGTGCTATCATCATTGGTAATGTATATGTGCAGTGCTCAGATGCAACAACAAGAAGACAAAACAACTACCAGACGAAATGGCTGCATCATGAGGGAAGAAAAACAGCCACAAAGCTCACAGTTGGGATACTTATCCCATAAAGAAGTAAACAATTTAATTAAGTTGCAAATTTTGGAAGAAGAGTGTATGTGCCTTGCTCTGGGACTGAGAGTTCGTGGCTCCTAGGAAAAGGTGCCATTTAGCTGGCTAGGACATGAAAAGAGAAAGAAAGAAAGAAAGAAAAGAAAGGAGGGAAGAAAGTAAGGAACAAAGGTGAGGGAGGGGAAAAAACAAAGAAAAGCAGGGAAGTTGTTTGAGGGAAAGGAATGGAAGAACTAAAAAAGAATGAAAGGAAAGGAGATAAGAGAGAGGGAAAAGAAAGAAGGCATGAAGAAAAGCAAAAAAGGTGTATGAAGGAAAGTCAGGGAGGAAGAAAAGAAGAAATAGAAAAGGAAGGAAGGAAAGAGAAAGGTGAAGAGGAAGGAAAAAAGAAAGGGAGGATGGAGGGAGGGAGGGAAGAGAAAGGGGCAAAAGAAGTAAGAGAGAAAGAAAAAGGAGGGAAGAGAAAGGAAGGCAGATAACACAAATAAAGAAAAGGGGGGAAGTGTATGATGAATAGCAAGGGAAGAAGGGAAGAAACAAAGAATAGAGAGAGGAACAAGTTGTATGCGGGAAAGTGAGGAAGGAAAGAAGACACATAAGAAACTAGGGGGGGGGGGAAATCCACTTAAAATCCAGTTTCTACCTCCTGCAGAATTCTGGGGTTTGTAGTTTCATAAGGCTGTTAAAGGCTCCTCCCTAAACTACAAACCTCAGAATTCTGCAGGAGGCAGAAACCTGATTTAAAGTGGATTTTTTATCTAGTGTGATGAGGCCCTCATGAAATTTTGGAGCAAAGCCAGGGCAAGGCTTGGGAAGGGGATGATCTAAGCACTGAGCAAGAATCTAAAATAGATCAAAAGAAGGTGAAACTCAATTGAGGCATCAAAAACATTAGTCATGAGAAAGTGTTGTTTCACATATGTAACAGTGTAACTATATATGAAGGTTATCCAGAAAGTAAGGTTACAAGGCATGTAACTCTTGTGGGGAATTTTTGCAGGGGAAGTTGGTATCACTGCTGTGTAGCGGGAAGCCAGCGCAGCAAACAAGTAGTGCCAGTCATCAGTAGCTCATTGACTGGCGTTGTCTTGAAGGTTAGAGATGAGCGTCTGCATTCTGTTTCCCTCCTATCTGTCTCCTTTATGACAATGCGTGTCCGGACACCACTCATGCAACACAAGAGTTGTTGACTTCATTTGGTTGGGATGTTTTAAGCCACCACTCTCACAGCCCCGATCTTGCACCCAGTGAGATTAAATTGAAGGAACATCTGGGCGGAAAACATTTTTCTTACAATGATGAGGTAAAAATTGAAGTGGCTGAAACTGGCTGAAAAAGATGGAGGGAGACTTCTATAACACAGGCATCAAAAAGATGACAAAATGTATTGAACTGAGTGGTGATGATGTGGAAAAATAATGTAATACCTATGCTATAATCCATGTAAGTTTTACTCAAATATATTTATTATTTGTATTTTTTTAAAATCTTGTAACCCTACTTTCTGGATACCCCTCATAATAACCATAGGGTGAAATATGAATCTTAGAAACATTAACATTGCCACACTTTTTATTAGTCTCATGCTCATGTTTTCGACTCCTTTAACTCGTAAGCTTTTTCAACTTGTTTGAATTGTTTAATATATTCTTACCTTATTTTAATCGTTTACTGATTGTAATTTGGAATTGTTTAAATTGTTTTGTCTGTTGACCACCCTAATATCTTATAAGAGCAGGATTTTAAAAAATCAAATATATAGGTACATACATGCAGGGCTATTTTTCAAATCTTGATCTTCACTTTCAGGGAAATCGATTTTTATGGACAGGAACCTACTTTCTGCCACTAGATGGCATTTGAGGGCATTGAGCTATTTTTCATACTGCTGTTACAAGCATAATCAGATCTATTAAATGCACTTAATAAGGAATGAACTAATGATTGATACATGCTCCTTCTTTGCCAAAGTATAGAGTCTCAAGCAGATTCAATTCCATTCCCATCCCCAGTTTCTTAGTAAAAGAAAAATCAATGGTCCCAAGTCTAATTTTGTACACTTGATGCTCCCTCAACCCCTCATAATGAAACAAGTAGTTGCCTTCATGCTACAGTTTATTTCCTCACTCTCATATTTTCCAGTATTTGATAGTGGCTTTATTCAGATTGTATAAGAGAAGTAAAGCAAAATAGTAGCCCAAGATTGACAAAGGAAGGAACAGTTTACATGAGGCTCTTCCACATGGATATAACAACTGTAAAGGGTCCTTGGTATTGGCTGGGGTTTGGTTCCAGGAACCATAGACACAAAACTCTGTGGGTGCTCAAGTCCCATTATATACAGTGGCAGAGTAAAACTGTACCACTTATCTAAAATGCCATAATGCAGGTCTGCCTTCCCGTTTCGGAATGAAAATAAACTTCAAACCATAATAGTGGCAGTGACACAGGCTAATAGCAAGATCCTTAGCCTGCACAAGCATTCCCATTAAGAAAGACTCACTTCGTTAACTTCTTAAATTGTTTTGGGATATTGTAGAAAACCCTGTCAAAGTGACTCCAGATTGTCACATCTAAATCAACATCCCACCACATTTTTGCCCAGTTTCTTTCTGTTTGGCTGCATCAACACTGTCAAATTAATGTGGGTTGATGTCATGTTAACTGCAATAGCTCATTGCTTTGGAACCCTGGAAGTTGTGGTTTTATAAGGTTTTTGGCCTTTTCTGCCAAAGAGTCCTGGTATCTCACAAACTCTCAGGATCCCAAGTAGTTCAGCCAAGTAGTTGACGTGATGTCACGTAATTCTACAGTGTAGAGCCAGCACCAGCCTCAGTCCCCATTCCCTTTGCAAATGTAAACATTCCTATCTAATATGGCAGCCTTAGGAGAAAAATAATTCCTATACAAAATGTATCTCTCTCCTCAATTATTTCATTTTTACATTGGAAATAAATTGGAAATATCTTACCTTCTCTCCCAATTTGATAATGGGTAAGATTTTTTTCAAAAGTTAAATATATAGAACCCAACACATAAACATACTGTTAAAATTTCATCCAGAAATGATACCTGTGCACTTTTGTACACCAAAGATTTGTATTTTATACTTCCTAGATGCATACTGTCCTGGCACAATTTGTCCATTTGTTAAATGACAACCCAACCGTAGATTCTGTATACAGTATATTCTGGCGTATAAGACTACTTTTTAACCCAAGAAAATCTTCTCAAAAGTCAGGGGTCGTCTTATACGCGGGTGTAGTCTTATGCATGGGAGTTGTCTTAACTCTATATTTTAACTGGAAAAGGTGGGGGTCGTCTTATACGCCCAGTCGTCTTATATGCCGGAATATACGGTAATTGAAGAGACACCCAGTCTTTTCACTGGAAAACCTGTCTTCTTAGTCCTGAAAAAGCAACTGGTGTGCTAGGGGGGTGTTAATTGATTGAATGGGTTTTACTTACCTGATGTCACCTTCCTTCTTCTTTTCAAGCAAGTCCTTTCAATTTTTTAAAAATCACATTCAAGTTACCAAGATGCACCACCAGAGGGCAATACTTAATCTTCATTTTTAATCAAACTTCATCAGAAATTATTGAATTTCAGTGTTTCCCTAGTTCAATTAACTGAGGGATCACCTTTACTGCAGAGAGCCAGAGAACAGGTTAACAGGTACATTTTAAATATACAGAGTTGAAAAGCAGGAGAATGAAAATCCGTGTGTCTTAAAGCCTGCAAGGCTATGGCACTCCTGAAGATTTATGTATATGTATGAGTGCCTTCAAGTTATTGTCGAAGGCTTTCATGGCTGGAATCACTAGGTTCTTGTGGGTTTTTTCGGGCTATAGAGCCATGTTCTAGAGGCATTTCTCCTGACGTTTCGCCTGCATCTATGGCAAGCATCCTCAGAGGTGGAACACCTCACAACCTCTGAGGATGCTTGCCATAGATGCAGGCGAAACGTCAGGAGAAATGCCTCTAGAACATGGCTCTATAGCCCAAAAAAACCCACAAGAACCTGCCTTCAAGTTGCTTGCTGACTTACAATGACCCCATGAACTGCATAGGATTTTCTTAGCTAAGGAACACTCAGAGGTGGTTTTGCCAGTTCTTTCCTCTGCGATATACCTTACTAATCACTAATTTTGCTTCCAGAACTAATCAGATACTGGGAGGATTAAATAACTCATTTCTAGTAGTGGTTGATTCATTTAACTTCATTTCTAGTAGTGGTTGATTCAGCCTTTGATTAGGTTATTTCCAGTTGTCTTTATTCTTTGCTGTGTATCTGCAACATTGACTCTTTTCCCTTCCATCTAAGTCAGTGGTTCTCAACCTGTGGGTCCTCACGTGTTTTGGGCTACAACTCACAGAAATCCCAGCCAGTTTACCAGCTGTTAGGATTTCTGGGAGTTGAAGACCAAAACATCTGGGGACCTACAGACTGAGAATCACTGAAGTAAACAGTTTCCTGTATTATCAACCCAGTATGGAAAAATTAAGGATGCACATTAATTCCCTGCTACTCCCATCACAGAGGTAATTGATCAGAATAGTTTTACTTGGTAAACTAGATGCCAAAGAAGTTATAAAAGGAAAGGTGCAGGACCAGTAAGAAACTAACATAGCTTCTTCTTTGATTTGGCCAGTTAAAGATTCATTTTGGTTGTTTACCACACAGAATTTTAAGATTGGTTGATTTCTCACTGGTAGGGATGTTTTTCATTTTTTAATGTTCCTAAACAGTTAAAATAAACAAAACCAAGGAAATATAACATAGCCCAAGCACCACTACAATTAGCATTTTAAACACACACTCAAGTAGACACTCATTCAACTAGATAAACAATAAAATGTAAATAGTCAGGATAAAAGTCTAAAAGTTCTCCTTGATAAAACACTTGTTTTGCATGCAAAAATTTTTAATTACTTGCATTTTCTCTAGTTCTTTTGTGGAATTCATTTTTTTCTCCTCTTTATCTGAGAAATACTTGTCAAAAACCAAGAAAACCCATCATCAGCTAGCACAGATAATACTAAAGCTTTATCAACTGTCCAACTATGTCTACAAAACTTTCCATTCTGTTTCTTTCTGGTTTGGAAAATTGGCCCTATTACTTTCATCTCTATTATATCCCAGTAGTAAAGATAATTCCAGTTTTCTGAGATTTGTCTTTAGCAAAACCAGACCTGTTCACCATTATCTTGACGGGACTCCATTACATGTTTTTATTACTCTGCACTTGTATTTGTGTGCCTTCAAGTTGTATGGTGACTTATGGTGACTCATCAATTTCATAGGATCTATTATTATTATTATTATTATTATTATTATTATTATTATTAAGCTGGAATGTGTCCAGAGAAGGGCGACTAAAATGATCAAGAGTCTGGAAACAAGCCCTATGAGGAGCAGCTGGGCATGCTTAGCCTTTGGAAGAGAAGGCTGAGAGGGCACATGATGGCCATGTATAAATATATGAGGGGATGTCATAAGGAGTAGGGAGCAAGCTTTTTACAGCTCCCATCACGTTAGTCACCATGGCCAGTGGTCACAAAGTATAGGAGTCGTCAAACAACATCTGGGTGATTGGATATGCACCCACAGCATATAGGAAAGTGCCTTACTCCAGGTTAATGTATTCTTTATCTAGCTCAGTACTAGACCCTCTGAATAGCAGTAGTTTCCTGTGATCTTCAGGTGACCCCTGATCCTTTTTATAAACTAGAAATTTGGGGGTGCCAGTGACTAAACCTGGGATTATGTGGATTCAAAGCACGAGCTCTACCAACAAACCATGTTCTGTACTTAAGTTTGGTCTATGCACCAAATATCTGTTTTTAGGTGGAACACTACCCAACTGGTTCACCAGTTAAAAATAAATGAAAATTGACATCGTCTGCTCCAAAACACATCTTACTAGGTGATAAATTAATATTGGTGAATATATTTCATTTGCACGTATGCCACATGAAGTATATTTCAAAATGAATCTATTTAGAAATTAAACATTCTATAAAGTATCCTTTTTTAAAATCAGTTTATGATCCCTTCTATATGCATCTTGTGTAAGGCTTGCCAGGCATCCTGGATTTTTAGGGACATTCCCTTATTTTGGGAAAATGTCATGCGTTCTGGGGGATCACTGGCCAGAACATCCCAGAAGACCTCAGCCACTGGTTTTCCATTTGAACCCTTGTCTCCAGATTTGTAGTCCAATGTTTAAAACACTACATCACACCGACTCTTACCTTGTAAACGTAATTTCATTAATTTTAAAAATAACATAGGTTTTAATTAGTTTTAAAATAGTTGAGAACAAGGTTTGCTATTAAAATTAATGTTACAAAATGGCTTTTTGATCTGTAGTTTTCAATCCCTTGATGCACTGTATTCATTAACATGGAGTAGAGCTACGTTCATTAATGTAGGCAGTAGCTGAGTATTTGAAACCAAGTGTTTAAACGGTTTAACAATTCAGTTCCACTGGTTTAAATGATGGGGAGGGTGGGGGTAGGTAGGAACCATATTAAGTGCAAAATCTAACAATATAAAATGTAAATATAAAGATGATAAACCTTTTTGGTAACTGGAGCAGAATGCCAAAAAGAGATCCACTTTGTGCCCATGACCATACAATTATAGTAGTGCAATAGAAATTAAACAGCACACAAGGCAAAAAGCACAAAAATCTCCCTTCATGAACACATCAAAAACTTTGAAGACACTTATAGACCAGCTGTCTGAATTTTTGCTCTATTTCTCAAGTAGTACACAAAATGTTGATGGTAATAGAAACACCAGGAGATATATTTTGATGAGATTGTGGAAGAATAAAACCTAGCAACATCACTTTGCTTCTTAGCCAGTCTGAAACAATTGCACAATTGATAATCTGGTCCCAGCTATACAAATGAGGCCTATGTGCCCCAATGGCACCAGATGTTGTCTGATTTTAGAAGTTAAGCAGGGTAAACCCTGGTAATAATTACATGGGAGTCCATTAAGGACTAGATGCTGTATTTCAAAGGGGGGGAAAAGGCAATGCTACCTCTAAGAAGTCCTTGCACAAGAAAACCCTAGAAAGTCCTAGTGTCCTCCCTGAACCACAGGGCAGTCTAGTAGAGTATGAGTACTTCATCTAAATATCATGGATTTTGTAGGATAGACATCTGGCTGTGAAAATGATATCAAATTTCTATGATAGTGCAGTGTGAATATTAACATCTTATATAGTACACATAGGACCACCAAGCTTTCTAGTGACTCTTGATCGGACACTAGTTGGCTATAAGGACATTGGGAATTATTCTGTTTATCTTCATTCTCTGAAATGCTTTACCTTGCAGACTGCAGATTAAGTTACAGTTTGAAGAAAGAAAAGCAAGCTAATCAGAAGCTTTACTCAAGAATCTCTGCATCATAACCACAACAGCAAAAGGAAGATGGCGCTATGCTCAGTTATAGATTTAGTTATGTTACGCTTGGCAGTTAAAAAGATATTAAAATTTTCCCCTTGCTCATTAACAGTAGTCTAATACAGATACATGAAAAACAGGGAATGGGAAACTGATGGAGCTCCTGATAGTTGTTGAACTGCCATTTTCTTCAGTCCTCACTCTTGACAAGATTGGCTGGAGCTGACAGTGACTGTGGACCAACAACACCTGGAAGGCCTCAAGTTGTCTATCCCTGATGGAATTGTCAGGCAAAAAAGAGGAAGACTTCTGTCCCTAAAACAATTGTAAAGAAAAGGAAATTAGAAGGAGAGCACATTGTTACACAAGCAATACCTGCTGAAACTGAGACTACACAATCATTAAAGGAACAGGAATCATGTCCTATATTTTGCCTGTTAACTCTAGGATCTCAGGTGATCCTAGAACAAGAGTAGGAATCATGTGGGCCTCCATATGCTGTTAGACAACAAATCCCATCAACTCTAGTCAGCATAACCCGTGATGAGGAACAATGGGTTTTGCAGTATCACTGCAGATGGGGGGGGGGGGGGCACAGGAATTCCACTTCTGTCCCAGAAGCCATACCTGCTAAATTATAGATTGCAATTATAAATGCAGCAAGCAAACTAACCCTCACTGAAATAGTTCTATGCTGGCTAAATCTAGTGTAAAGTACTCTGATACTGAAAAAATATGGTATGAGACAATACTTCAAAGACAGTGTTTTAATCTATTTCAAACACTAGATCTATTTTATTATACATACATAGCACCTGTCATCTGGAATTGTCTTTTCACCTGGTGAGGGACAGCCTGTAACCTGTTGCCTGGGGAAACACACCTGACAGGTGCAGATGGTTTCCCTTAATCCTCTTTTTCTTTTACAGAGGCAAGCAGGCACCTGACCTGCTGACTTCTTCTTCATCTCCATTGTGATGACTCTTAATACATTTGACCCCAACCCAGCCCAAACTATTAACACTCCCTGCTCTGCCTTCTCACATTTGAGCAAAGAAAGGCAGTACCCTGAGGCCACTCAACTCCAGAAAGATTGAAAAATGAATGGATTATCTATCTGAACACCATTTTATCATTTCTGCCTTAGATCCAGACTAGATGGAATAGAGGCAGCCATGTTTTTGTTGATGTTCAGTGTGCAAAAGGGACAGACCATAAAAAATGAAGGAAGGGGCGTCGGAGAGCTGAGACCCCCATCAGAAATGGATCAGTGCCTACTAAGGAATAGAAGAGGAGAAGTAATAATGCAAGTAGACTCAGACCAGAAAGCAGTGGTCATATTCAGAGGTAAAAGAAAAGTCAAAAGTTACAAAACATATCATAATAAAGATTATGGAATATGAGAAACACGAAACCGTAAAACAAGAAATGCATAGCTGCATAGCAATGCACCAAGGAACTATATACAGGAGAGAGACACTGGGGTATTTTAAACATAGCTGAAAAAAGTGGAGTGACAGAACATTAATTGGAATTGTTGCTGCCAATAAGTGGCCTTGGAAGATATGTCGTTGGGACAACATAGATTATTCAGTTGTTACTGTTCTTTCTTGATCTTCTCATTTCAACAAGAAGGGAAAGGTCTAGAGTCAGGAAGCTCCAGGATAGTCAGCAACCCCCTACAGAAGCACAGGTCTTGACAGATGCCAAAGTTAAATGACTGCTCCCTTTCATGTCTGTCAAAAAACAACCAGACGTTTTTGCTACTATTTTGCTGGAGAAATAACTCCATTCACAGAAGTGTAGAAGCACAAGGTCAACAGGATCACAGAAAAGTTACTTACTGTCATTATACTGAGAATGTTTTGTCATTTAATGCTGAGATTAATCTTAGATCTAATCCTATTGAACAAGCTATTAGTATCAAGCAGGTTGCTTTAAACACTTGGCAATTTCCCTCTTTAGCAGGATTATCTATCAAGATTATATTTTCTCTTTAATTATCTGACTGAACAATTACAGCTGAGTTTGGTGGGACATTCTGCTCAATGCTATGCACGTTTACTTTAAACTTTAAATATCCTATTATCTTCTATGTACAATGCATATTTACTTTAAAGTTTAAATTAAACTTAGCTTCAAGTAACTATGCATAGAAGTACAGCCTTACTCTCCAGTAATGTGTTTAGGATTACAGCCTTGATACTTGATCCTGTGCAAATACATCCTGCCAAATTCAGTAAGGTTACTTGTGGGTAAATGAAGATGTATATATGATTTCTGAAAGTAATATAGTAAGGCTCTTTGCCACTTGAAACCATGGACAGTTCTGCTTAAATATGTCAATGTTTAGCTTTCTATAAGGGACTGTGTGACATGGAGGTATTTCTGCTTTGCTGGTGGGACATGTTTGAAAATAAAGCATATTATTTCTATACATTGAAATTGCTGCTCCAAGTTATTTCCACAATCAACTTGATATGTAACTCTAGCTGTATTGATTCTGGTGTGGCAGAAAGCACCCAGTACATAAAATATAGTAAATCACATCCTTAACGCAATTTTCTAATAACCCATGAAGCAAAAAAGCAAAAATCAAGCATTAGTGTGTTTCTGGTGGTGCATTGTACACAAACTTTGTCTTGTGCATAAAATTAGTGAAAATATTATATAAAATTACTTTCAGACTGTGTGTTTAAAGTATACATGAAAAAATAAGTACATCTTGTATTTAGGCATGGGTCCCATTTCCAATATATTCATATATATGCAAATACAAGTACTGTATTCCAAAATCCAAAACAGTTCTGGTTCTAAGCATTTCAGAAATGGGGTAGTCAACCTGTATTACATTGCCAACATCCATTAATTTCGTTGAACCCGTCTTAGCTTCATATCTAAATAGATTTTTGTCAATGAAGCTGAGGCAGTTATTAATTTGTACAGGACAGCCTAATTATTTGTTCCACTCAATTTTAACTCCATTAACATCAAGTTTAGTGTTTCTCAACAAATATACATAACTACACTTGTTGGTTGCAGTTTCTCTTAGGATAAAACAACAAAGTTGGGTAAGGTACTCCAAGGTGATCACCCACCTCTCTGGAGAAGTTGCTACATTTGCTAAAATTGCCATAACACAGATATAACTAAATGATATGAAGATTGTAATACTGAGAATGGAAGAAAATCTGAATCTATCAGTTGTTCCAAAATGTCTATCCAGTTTGCAATTGGAATACAGCAACAATCTATTACTAATTCCTGATCTTCAACGTTCATTAATTTTTTCCATTTCCTGAACTACTGTATTCTAAACTTGATGGTAACCTTTAGCATTTTAGGCTTACATGCCTAGATCCAACAACTTATAAACAAGCTTCCCCTTGTTCAGTATTACTTTCCCCTCCTACATGTCCTCTAAATCTACTCATGAGGGTTTAAAAATGTTTCTATCACTGTCTGTTCTGCTAGACATTAGGGGATGGACGCAATTAGAAACAATCTGATTTTTTTTTTTGCCTCATCCTACTATAATTTAGCAGTTTGAAGACTACACCTTTGAATATATACCCTTTCCCCACTCTCTGTCTGTTTATTGGTTTTAGTATTCATTAACTACTGGCCTTTTTAGGTCTGTTGTCATTCTTACAATGTTCCTCTGAGTCTTTTCCAATTTTTTCTTGATACTTCTTGAATGATGGTTCCCATTACTAAGTTTTAGGGTCTAATTGGCTCCATTAGTCTTCAGTGGAAGAACAATAAAAATGAACTACCATGCTATCAAGAGCATAAGAATTCAGTAATCGAAGTCTCCAAGAGGCGACCCCTGATTTGTAATGACAGTATCTTTTCTGCATCCCCAATAATCAAAGAACATCTTTCCAGATAAAAGCAAACTGTTGTCTGTAATGTTTGTTGCACATTTTATGTCTAGCAAATTATCATCTGGAATTTAGCTCTCCTTGTGTACACTTTTAATTCACTATCCTTCCTACTCTTCAAATGATTAGCTGAACAAATACTCTGTATTATTTGAACATCCAAATATAACTTTGCTTTGTTCTTGTTATCAGATGAATGCTTTCCCTCTAGTCCTTATTAAGCATTCAAATTCACATGACTTTGTTTACACAAACCTGTGACATACAGATCTATCAATGCTTCTTTTGAGAATTAATTTAGTATACTAATAGCATTTGCTTTTCACATAGGTCACTGTATTATTTCTCTTTATATACAAGCTGTTTATTGTGAGCCTGGTTTTGCAGTGAATATTAATTGTTTTGCCCAATCTTAAAAGTGACTCTTAAGTTATAAAAGATGTGATAACTTATCTAAAACAGAAATGACCAGTTTCTATATTTTTGAAAACAATGCTGTCATTCAAATTGGAGGGTGTGAGGCCTAAAGCAAAAAAAAAAAAACTCTATAAAAAACCATACTGTACAGACTGAGTATTCTTTATCCAAAATGCTTGGGGCCAGAAGTGTATTGACTTTTGGATTGCATGTACGTACATAATGAGACGTGTTGGTAAAGGTACACATACCCTAGATGTAATTTAAACACAATATTTTAATAAGGTTATGCCTGACAATGTGTTTTTGTACAATAAATTAGAAAGATAAAGTATCAGCCTCCCAATATAGACAATTTTGGAATAGTTTAGATTTCTGGATAACGAATACACAGCCCATATTGGCAAGGTTACAACCAATATGGTATATACTCCATACAAATGTATACATTTACAAATTCTATAAATTATTAATGGAGAGACATAACAGTGAAGTGTGTGATTATCTGTTTCTTACATCTTGGAAACATTTCACTTCCCTTTTTTCTTAGTGAAAGTACAGGCAAGCTCTTTTGCTATAGTTCAATTTAAAATGGGGGTGATTTCACATCAACACTTTTTTAAGCAGACTAGAATTGGGGATTTGGAGATTCCAAGCCTGGTTATATATTAGGATACTTTTACTCTTAGACAACTTTTCAGATTCATGTTGAAAGACAATGTTAATATTTTAGCTTCACTGAACCTTATAAACATAGTGCTTACTGTTTCTCACAATTATTCATAAATGTTTGAAGAGTTTTGTTAATCTTTCCTTCTCACACTTTAAAAATTTGAGCTACTTGGCAAAGGACTACCTATTTCTTGTTCTCCATTATTTTCTGTCATTTATTTACTAATGATAAGTCTAGATGGTTGTTTAAGGGCAAGGAAAGGAAAAACTAGTATTTGTGATTTTTACAATAACAGTTATCTTAAATCAGGACTGCATTTATGACAGCAACTGGCAACTATTTATGTTTCATAGAACCAAATACAACAGATCATTCATTTTGCATATCTGTCAATTGTAAAAGTACAGATCCTAAATGATAAAGCAACTTTGAAAAAAAATAATGCTCATAATTCTAGGAAGTACTGATCTTCCAATCCCTACTCTCTAAAGTCACAATCGTCACATGACAACCTAGTGGGAGTTTGAAATGTTTGGATAAAAGATTTGACAATATGGATTTTGAAAACCTATGTGGTCTAGTGCTCCATGGAACTATAATCTACACATTTTGCAGGAACAGAGTTTGAAGGTGCTTCATCAATAGTTATTAGATTTAAATATATTACCTGCAATTTAGAGCATGTTGATGTGTCTATGAAGTTCTTGGCATTGATGTAAATTTGTGGTGGTTTGGTCCATAGTAGAAAATTTCAGGACAGACGTTTTTGCAGAAATGAGCTTAGTTATAGAGCAAGTTTTGCACGCATTGCCTATAATACAGCTTCAATTACTTTCCTGTGATACTGCCTTCCCATTACTTTTTTCAGTGCCATAAGTCCTTTCCACTTCTGTTCTGACAGTAGCAACCATACAAGGGTGCAATGTTGAATGCTCTATAACCTGCATGTTTCAATTCCCGTTGTTGTTGTTTATTAGTTTAGTCACTTCCGGCTCTTTGTGACCTCATGGACCAGCCCACGCCAAAGTTCCCAGTCGGCCATCACCACCCCCAGCTCCTTCAAGGTCAAGCCAGTCACTTCAAAGATACCATCCATACATCTTGCCCTTGGTCCACCTCTTTTCCTTTTTCCTTCTATTTTCCCCAGCATCATTGTCTTCTCTAAGCTTTCCTTTCTTCTCATTATGCGGCCAAAGTACATCATCTTTGCCTCTAATATCCTTCCCTCCAATGAGCAGTCGGGCTTTATTTCCTGAAGTATGGACTGGTTGGATCTTCTTGTCGTCCTAGGCACTCTCAGAATTTTCCTCCAACACCACAGTTCAAAAAGTATCTATCTTCCTTCGCTCAGCCTTCCTTATGGTCCAGCTCTCACATCCGTAAGGTGTGTTAGTTCAATTCCCTACACTAACATGATTGTGGTGAGACAGTAGGCTGGTGTGATGAAGTCCCTAATGTCTCAGCTGAAATGCACAGATATTCACAACAGCCAGTCCTCATACCTCCTGCTGTCACTTAATGGGTCTTCTGTCCTAGAAGCCATAATTGATCTCATAATTTGCATTTGTTGACTACTGTCAGTGCCAAATTGACATTGTGCTCACAGAACTATGCAAAACTTCAATAATCAATAAATAACACTTTTAAAAGCACATCCTCATCAATAGTATTCAATTTAAATGTTTACAGTTGGACATGATGTTCTGTTTTCAGTATGTGATATTTTACTTTTTAATTTTTTTACAAACAAAACATTTATTTATTTATTTATTTATTTATTTATTTATTTATTTATTTATTTGCTGTATTTTTACCCTTCTCTATCTTAACCCCGAAGGGGACTCAGAGCGGCTTCCAAACTGGCAAGAATTCAATGCCGCATTAAGACATGAAAACATACAAAATGTAATACTTGTAGAACCGATTGCTCTTCCGCTTGGGAACATAAAATGTGTGACTTACACTGCCCAAATTAATATTTAAAATAGCAATCATATTTCAAATACAATTGCATCATCTCTAATGTAAACTAAATGTTATGAATCATTATACTGGCAAAATGATATGCTTGTGCAACTTTAAGCCACTTCTCATTGCACTCTACCAGATAAGGTGCAGCATAAGAACAGGCTCTTAGAAGGACTTCCATCATCAACATAGAACTTTTGGCATCTCGCACATAATCTGAAGCAAATTTATTAAAGCTAAGGCAGTCTATTTCTAGTCAGTGCCAGCATGTGAATACCAACATTGAATTATTTTGTTGCTGAAAAGTGGAAAATAAATACAAAAAACTAATAAGACCTGCAAGAAAATATCGCAGCAGTATTTTATAGAAATGGGCTAAGAGAGAATCCTGCCTGAAGCACCTTACAGGTGCTAAAAGTCAGTTTCAAATCACACTGGGTCAGAACGGATGAACTCAGAATAAGAAAGCTTTGTATGCTTCTGTTTACATGAAAGTAAAATTCCACATTTCCACAAGGGTTTTAAAATAGTCGTCAGTATTATATGTGCCTTATTTTTCCAGTGCAGTCTCTGAACAAATAAAAATTACTGCCAAGCAAAGTCACTACAGAGCTATGACTATTGGAAATATGATTGTCAACATTTTATAGTATTCTTTCAATCACTTTTCCTTAAAGGAATATGAGGTGTAATAGAAGCCACTATACCTCAGAATGTCCAATTATAATGATAGAAAAGCCACTGAAAACAATAAATGTACACACTGGGATGCATTACAGATATAGAATAATTAAAAAGTTGATAAAAGTTCAGTTTAATTTAACTATTGGGCTTTGGTATAGAAATGCTTAATTACTTCCAATGAAGAACTACACAGATTAGCAAAGTCAGAGTCACACTGAAATAGGACTTTAAGGAGAAGTCATAATCTGTTCTTTATTTTTAATACATTTATTTTGCTGCAATTCAACAGATGTATTTACAGCAGTGATGATTTTGCTGCATTTATGGTTTGTATCCTGTTCCATAGTCTTCCATACATGATTCTCAATGCCAGAAATATCAGATGTTCATTTAGAGTTCAGGCTCTTGAAGGCACAATGGTTGAAAACATTTATGAAAGAAAGAATGTGCACCATTTGAGTGAATAGTGAAAAATTAACTGATACAGAAATGGTATACCACCGCTTGTCAAATTAATGGTTTTCAAACTGTTCATAGGAGTCCTATGATTGCCCAAAATTATTTCATGCAGTTCTCTGCATGTAGAGCAGCAATGTCAGAAAAATACCTTGCCAACTACAATTGTTCTTCCCCTACACTTCACTGCCTTTGGGAAGCGAGGAATTCGCTTTAGTACAGACTCTCAATTTCAGTATGAAAACAACTAGCTGTGATGGCCACATTCAATGTCTAGAACGTATCTCAGAATATTTAGCAACCCAGAGGTATAGGGGCATTCATATCAGATACAACTACACAGGGGAAGGAAGTGTAAAAAACAGGTAGCCACTGCAGAGCAAAACCATCCTTTGTTGTTCATGTTCATAGCTATTATACAGCCCAATTCCCCCCCCCCCCCTCCAAAAGTTCTTTCTTGGTGTCTTGATTTTTAGACCTGTTCTTGAGGTTATTTGCGGTGCTGCTTCAGAAAATAGCATTGGATAAACCATATCAGGTCTAATTTCTTAGATATGGTTTGTCGAAAGACTGGAAGGTTTGTATCATAAACCTGTGCTTTTGGTATGAAGTAAGATTTTCATATGGCACACTTTCATTTTAAGATTGGAGCCCCCAGTGGCGCAGTGGGTTAAATCCCTGTGCCAGCAGGACTGAAGACCGACAGGTCACAGGTTCGAATCCGGGGAGAGGTGGATGAGCTCCCTCTATCAGATCCAGCTCCTCATGTGGGGACATGAGAGAAGCCTCCCACAAGGATGATAAAAACATCAAATCATCCAGGCGTCCCCTGGGCAACGTCCTTGCAGACGGCCAATTCTCTCACACCAGAAGTGACTTGCAGTTTCTCAAGTCGCTCCTGACACGACAAAAAAAAATATAGTTTCTTTGTGCTTAAAATATATTAATTGAAACACTACATTAAAATACGCTGATCTTTTATAGGTGAGGAGAGTGAAGAATGGTATAAGGCATATGTTCCATATCTCAGAAACTAGAGCTGATAGGGCAGTGGTTCTCAACCTGGGCTCCCCAGATGTTTTTGGCCTTCAATTCCCAGAAATCCTAACAGCTAGTAAACTGGTTGGGATTTCTGGGAGTTGTAGGCCAAAAACATCTGGGGACCCCAGGTTGAGAACCACTGTGATAGGGGAAAACCGGTGCCATTTTTGGAATCAGCAGGTCAAATATACCCAGAAACAGAACTAATATTTGAGACACCAAAATGCGTGTTGGTCAAATCTAAATACATTTGACACTTTGGAAGATTTCTCCAATCTTAATTCATTGAAATAAATGATTTAACTGTTATTGCACTATTGTTATATATATATATATATATATATATATATATATATATATATATTTCCGTTAAGTTTCTCCTAAAATAAGTTATGGCAACAATCAAGAGTTACAAGATTGAGAGAACTCCATTGCTCTTTTTTCTCCTGCATTGTTTTGTTTTACATTCCCTTCTCAACCTATCTCCAAGCAAAACAATATATCCCATTTTATCTCCAAGACAATTGTGTGAGGTAGGGCTACGGATTGATGCATCCAAAGCCATATTGATGCAGCAGTTTTGTGGCAGAGCAGGGAATCTACCTCTTTCCCATTCTGGTTCAACAGTTTATCAAAGTTAGGTCTGCAAAGTTATCGCATGGAGCTAATCTTTAGGGAATAGCTGGCAAAGATCTTGAAAGGTTCGCAACAATCGTATCTCACTGTGACATTATTCCCCATCACAGAGAGTGGACAGAGGCCCTTCTACAATGCCATATGATCCAGATTATCAAAGCAGAAAAGCCACATTATCTGCTTTGATTACATGAGTCTACACTGCCATATATTCCAGTTCAAAGTAGATAATCTGGATTTTATATGGTAGTGTAGAAGGGGCCAAAGAGAATTCTCCCAATTTTGCTCCCAGTATTCACCATTGGCTATATGGGCTATATGGGGTCCCCCTCGATGGACTGTCACCTTGTCGTGGTGAGGGGGCTTGCGCGTTCCGATGAACCTGTAGGCACAACAACTGGAGTCGTGCACTCCCAGGAGTGGCCGCGGGGGAGGTTCCAGACCAAGCACAGTCCGAAGACCCAAAGACCTCAACGGCGGAGCAGGCGGAGGATAACATGGCACATGTTACAACGGCTGCGAAGGCGGAAGAAGGCTGCAACAGACTGAGAAGCCACGGTCATTGTGTTAAACTACATCACCAGTGGAACCTCACTCTGTGAAGTCTGTGTGTTGATCAGTTGTGCACTGACCTCCACACATTAAAAAAACCCACGCACAGGCGTCTTCCAAAGAAAACAAAAACCAAGCAACCAAAGTCCCATGGTGATCAGCGAGTGGCGACGGGGGCAGGACTGTGAAATCTGGAAGCCCCTAGTCACAGACTGGCACATGGGCGGTGGGTACGGACTCAGTCGTTCTACCTCAAGGTCCGAGGCAGTTGAGTAGTTCGGCAGCTGTATCCGCGACTGAGCAGCCCTATTGAGGACCCACTCTGCTCACCCCACACGGGGAGGGGGCTAGAAAAGGTGCCCTAAACATAGTCTGCCTCACTTATCCCTGACTGGACTGCCGCGTCCAGTGGGGTCACCACCCTGCGGCCAAAAAAGGAAAATGAACTTCGGTACGTGGAACGTACGGACTCTGATGGACAACAGTGGCAGTGAATGCCCCGAACGCAGAACTGCCATCATTGCAAGGGAGCTGGGACGCTTCAACATCGACATAGCAGCCCTTCAGGAGACCCGGAGAGCAGGAGAGGGACAGCTGAAGGAAGAAAAAGGAGGCTACACCTTCTTCTGGAAGGGACTGCCCGAAAAAGACCAAAGAATGCACGGAGTTGGCTTTGCCATCAGGAATGATCTGGTGAAACATCTGTCCGAAGCACCCACTGGCATCAACGAACGACTCTCAACCCTCCGAATCGATCTTGCCAAAAACCAACGGGCAACCATCATAAGTGCCTATGCACCAACACTAGATGCTGACGAAGACATCAAGGAGAAATTCTACTGTCAGCTGGACACCGTCCTATCGGGGATACCTAAGGAGGACAAAATCATCCTCCTGGGGGACTTCAATGCAAGAGTCGGGCGAGACTTCGACCTGTGGCCAGGGACCATCGGAAAAGACGGGGTTGGAAACAGCAACTCAAATGGCATCCTGCTTCTCACCAAATGTGCGGAGCACAACCTTGTCATCACCAACACGCTCTTCCGCCAGAAAAACAAGTTCAAGACATCATGGAAGCACCCCCGGTCAAAGCATTGGCACCTCTTAGACTATGTAATCACACGCGCCAGAGACCGCCGTGATGTGCTCCTCACAAGAGCCATGACAGGTGCTGACGACTGCTGGACTGACCACAGGCTAATTCGATCCTCAATGGCTCTCAAGATTGCCCCCAAGCGCAGACTCCAAGGAAGGAAGACAAGGCGCAAAATGAACACCCAAGCCCTTCAGGAGCCCTCCAGACGAGCCCATCTCCAAACAGCACTCAAGGACCATCTACCCACAGTACCCCGAAAATGTTGAGGAACATTGGAACAAACTGAAGACCTCCATCATCCAAGCCTGCGAAGAAACTATTGGATACCAAGCCAAGAAACATCAAGACTGGTTTGATGAAATTGACATCGAGATCCAACAGCTAATTGACAAGAAAAGGAAAGCCTTCCAAGCATGGCAGAGAGACATAAACTGTGTTGCTAAGAAAAAGATCTATGCCAGTGCAAAAGCTGAGGTCCAAAGAAGGACAAGAGAACTCAAGAACATCTGGTGGACAAAGAAGGCTGAAGAAATCCAACACCTGGCAGATACCCATGATGCTCAGGGATTCTTCAAAGCCACAAAGGTCATCTATGGACCAAGAAACCATGGGATACAGCCTCTACGCTCATCAGATAGAACCAAACTCCTGAAGGACCAAAACTCAATTGCACTACGTTGGAAAGAACACTACCAAAGCCTCCTGAACCGCAGCTCCAATGTGGCCGAAGAGGTCCTCTCACAAATCCCGCAGCAACAAACCAGGGACGAGCTTGCAGCACTGCCTAGTTTGGAAGAAGTCAGCAATGCCATCAGCCAACAGAAGAATAACAAAGCCAGTGGACCAGATGGGATCCCTCCTGAAATCTTTAAAGAGGGAGGATCTGAGCTGACACACCAACTCCACCAGCTCATAGAAAAAGTGTGGGTGACCGAGAAAATCCCAGCAGATTTCAAGGACGCCACCATCATCACCCTCTTCAAAAAAGGGGAAAGAACAGACTGCGGAAACTATCGAGGTATCTCCCTTCTAACCTCCGCTGGGAAAATCCTCGCAAGAATCCTTGCAAACCGCCTTCTGCCCCTCTCAGAAGACACCCTCCCAGAATCCCAGAACGGCTTCCGCCCCTCCAGAGGAACCGTGGACATGATCTTCACTGCACGACAGCTCCAAGAAAAATGCAGAGAACAAAACCAACCTCTGTACATGGCATTCATCGACCTTGCAAAGGCATTCGACACAGTAGAATCGCAGCGCTCTCTGGACCATCCTCCACAAAATCGGGTGCCCTAACAAATTTGTGAACATCCTGCGGCTCCTCCATGATGACATGATGGCAACAGTCTTGGACAGCAGTGGCTCCCAAAGTGACCCATTTAAGGTGGAATCAGGTGTCAAACAGGGATGTGTTATTGCCCCAACTCTATTCTCCATCTTCATCGCTATGATACTTCACCTTGTTGATGGGAAGCTTCCCACCGGAGTGGAAATCATCTATCGGACAGATGGCAAGCTATTCAACCTCAGCAGACTGAAAGCCAAAACCAAGGTTACAACAACATCTGTTATAGAACTCCAGTATGCTGATGACAATGTCGTCTGTGCGCATTCAGAAGAAGATCTACAAGCCACTCTAAACACCTTCGCAGAAGCATATGAGAAGCTCGGCCTGTCACTGAACATTGAGAAAACCAAGGTGCTGTTCCAGCAGTCGCCAGCCAATCCCTCTCCAATGCCAGTAATACAGCTTAATGGTGTCACATTAGAAAATGTGGACCATTTCCGCTACCTTGGCAGCCACCTCTCCACCAAAGTCAACATCGACGCCGAAATACAACACCGCCTGAGCTCTGCAAGTGCAGCATTTTCCAGAATGAAGCGGAGAGTGTTTGAGGACCGGGACATCCGTAGGGATACCAAGGTGCTTGTTTATAAAGCTATTGTCCTCCCAACCCTGCTATATGCCTGTGAGACGTGGACTGTCTACAGGCGTCACATGCAGCTCCTGGAACGTTTCCATCAGCGCTGCCTCCGGAAAATCCTGCAAATCTCCTGGGAAGACAAGCCGACAAACGTCAGTGTGCTGGAAGAAGCAAAGACCACCAGCATTGAAGCGATGGTCCTCCAACATCAACTCCGCTGGGCCGGCCACGTTGTCCGGATGCCTGACCACCGTCTCCCAAAGCAGTTGCTCTACTCCGAACTTAAGAACGGAAAACGGAATGTTGGTGGACAGGAAAAGAGATTTAAAGATGGGCTCAAAGCCAACCTTAAAAACTCTGGCATAGACACTGAGAACTGGGAAGCCCTGGCCCTTGAGCGCTCCAGCTGGAGGTCAGCTGTGACCAGCAGTGCTGCAGAATTTGAGGAGGCACGAGTGGAGGGTGAAAGAGAGAAACGTGCCAGGAGGAAGGCGCGTCAAGCCAACCCCGACCGGGACCGCCTTCCACCTGGAAACCAATGCCCTCACTGCGGAAGAAGATGCAGAGCAAGAATAGGGCTCCACAGCCACATACGGACCCACAAGGAAATCCATAATGGAAGACCATCTTACTCGTCCAACGAGGGATCGCCTAAGTGAAGTGATATGGGCTAGGAATTTTTTGGGATTATAATCCTATTTTCAGAAGTCTAGACTTTATAAAAATGTATAAACGTAGTACTGAACTAAGGGAATATTTATTTATTTATTTATTTACTTTATTTGTATACCGCTCTTCTCAGCCCTTAGGCGACTCAGAGCGGTTTACAACAGTTTAGGTATACACAATACAAAATCATTAGGCATTTAAAAGCAATAGCATCACAAATCATTAAACATCAGCATCAATACATCAGTACATCAATATAAAAAATCCATCAGGTCTCATCAATGAAATCAGAATCCAAACTCGTTATCCATTTTTCCGTGTTCCGATAATCAGTCAATCAGTCACACTGCTTAGTCGAATGCCTGCTCAAACAGCCAGGTCTTTACCTTCCTCCGGAATGCCAGCAAGGAGGGGGTCGATCTAATATCTGCAGGAAGGACGTTCCACAGCTGAGGGGCCACCACTGAGAAGGCCCTGTCTCTCGCCCCCGCCAGGCGTGCTTGTGAAGCCGTCAGGATCGAGAGCAGGGCCTCCCCAGACGATCTTAATGTCCTAACTGGTTCATAGGAGGAGATGCGTTCGGACAGGTAGGTCGGGCCAGAACCGTTTAGGGCTTTAAAGGCTAAAGCCAGCACTTTGAATATTTATGAGTTATGGTGTATCACAGCCAAGGCAAGTTGTAAGATCTTCAGGTTGTTTTGTTTAAATACTGACTCCAATTCATGATGATGCAATGTAGGGTTTTCTTAACAAGATCTCCTCTGAGACTGGGAGAGACTTACCCAAAGTCACCCTCCTAGATGTTGGAATTCAACCACATCCTGTGCAAGTTTATAGTCCTCATTGAGGAATAGATAAGACAGATAAGACCCCAATTGTCCTCATGAGAAGGTATTAAGATCATGCCCAAATCCCAGGATACAGGCATGGGTATACTTCGGCCCTACCTGCTGTTAGGAATTGTAGGAGTTAAAGTTCAAAACACCTGGAGGGCTGAGGTTGGCATAGGGCATACCTGGCACAGAGCAATGGGGTAATTGGGCTGATTAACACAAGAAGGACCCACTTGAGACAAGTGTGAGAACGAGAATATAATTTCTATAATAATTCAACAATTTGCATATCTGCAAGCAGAAGTGAATCATGAATGCAGAAAGCAAGCATCTTTATCTGCTTGACATTCTAGTGGGGAATTGTGCTTTAAAGCTGCCTTTTAGACCCACTACCACTTCACTGCCTCAGCTTTCTAAATGTAACATACATGAATTTTAATAGTAATGCACATATATCACATGAGAATTCAAACAGTTGAACAAGAAATAATCAGAAGACCCAAACACGTTTTTGTTGCCAAGCAATGGTGACTCAGACTTATAAAGCATTGTAGAATACACACACACACACACACACACACATACACACGGAGCTCCCGGTGGCGCAGTGGATTACACCACTGAACTTGCTTACCAAAAAGTCTCAGGTTCTAATCCGGGGAGTAGAGTGAACTCCTGCTGTTAGCCCCAGCTTCTGCCAACCTAGCAGTTCGAAAACATGCAAATATGAGTAGATCAATAGGTCCTGCTCTGGTGGGAAGGTAATGGTGCTCCATGCAGTCATGCTGGCCACATGACCTTGGAGGTGTCTATGGACAATGCCAGTTCTTTGGCTTAGAAATGGAGATGAGCACCGACCCCCAAAGTTGGACAAGGCTGGACTTAATGTCAGGGGAAACCCTTTACCACACACACACACACACACACATCTGTATACAGCATATGTGTTGAAACTTTTTAAATTCTTGCTATCATTGCTCATTTGCAAAAGGTGTGAGCTAGGGTGAAATCTTCCAAATTACTACCATTTTTACCAGTGTTGGGAAATACTATTATTATTATTATTTTAGTTGTTTTAAATTGATTTGATGTGTTATTATCTGCTTATTTTACTTTTTATGTATTTTATTGTATTTATTCATGTTGTGAGCCGCGCAGAGTCCCTTTGAGGAGATGGAGCAGGGTACAAATAAAGATACACACACACACACACACACACACACACACACACACACACAATATTATCTATGCACCTGCCTAAAATCTGCTTATTAAACTTTTTATGTATTTTATTGTATATATTTATGTTGTGAGCCACCCCGAGTCCCTTTGGGGAGATGGGGAGGGGTACAAATAAAGATACACACACACACACATAATATTATCTATGCACCTCCCTAAATTCTGCTTATTTTACTTTTTATGTATTTTATTGTATATATTCATGTTGTGAGCCACCCCGAGTCCCTTTGGGGAGTTGGGGTGGGGTACTCTCTCTCTCTCTCTCTATATATATATAATCTATGCACCTCCCTAAAATCATTTTGATATAAACAAATAAGTATCTTCAAAGATATATTTTATTGTATTTATTCATGTTGTGAGCCACTCCGAGTCCCTTTGGGGAGATGGGCCAGGATACAAATAAAGATATACACACACACACATAATATTATCTATGCACCTCCCTAAATTCTGCTTATTTTACTTTTTATATATTTTATTGTATTTATTCACGTTGTGAGCCGCCCCGAGTCTCTTTGGGGAGATAGGGCAGGGTACAAATAAAGATACACACACACACACACACACACACAGTGTGTGTATGTGTGTGTATATATATATATATATATACACACACACACACACACACATATATATCTTTATTTGTTCCCTGCCCTATCTACCCAAAAAGACTCGGGGTGGCTCACAACATGGATAAATACAATAAAATACACATATATATATGTGTGTGTATGTGTGTGTGTGTATGTATGTATAATCTATGCACCTCCCTAAAATCTGCTTATTTTACTTTTTATGTATTTTATTGTATTTATTCATGTTGTGAGCTGCCCCGAGTCCCTTTGGGCTGAGAGAGACATTATTTTTCAGTCATCAAGCACAGGACTAGGCCTCAAATCTTGAAATCAATGGCTACTTAGCCTATTTTAAAAAATTAGTTAGTTAGAAGGCAGATAAATCTGCAAACTTGAAAGTCAGAATTAATTAACCTAAAATTGAATTGTTTGGTGAGGCAGTGACACCCAGAAGAAACACTGTTCCACTTCAGCTTTTTTGAGGCTGAGGAGAAAACTGGATTGGACTGTTCTCCATTCGTCCCTTCAGCCTATCAAAGAATTAAGTGATTATTACAACCGTAATGGTCCAAATAAATTCACAATCCCTTCTTAATTAGGTAAGGCATGTCTTTATTAAAGAAAACAGTGAAACCTGAGGTAAACATATGTTCTTTTTGTGTGTGGAGGAGTTTAATGGACTGGTCTGAGGAGAGCAAAAAGGAGGGAAAAGTCTTCAGACGAAGCTGGCAACGCTTCAAGCTTCGCAGGCGGTGAAAATCCCTTCTAGCAACATAACATTATGACTTCTGTTAAACTAATTTGAGGATAAGTATCTTGGAAGGTGTGTTTGTGCCTGATCTGGACATAAATGCTTCTGCTTACTAAAAATAATTCAGAAATAAGGTTCCTTCATGACAACAGAACAGAACGGGCATGGCTTCCAATGGTTGTTCGCTATTTTGAGGCATTTTTAAATCAGGGCTACAAATAATTAAGCTTCCAGAGAATTATACTTTGGCATTATTGATCCAAAGGGGAAAATATAGTTTCAAATCGATCTAGGTATGATTTGAAGCTGCTGGATTCCCTTGCTATGAAAAAAATGGGTTTTTTAACGCTTTGAAATGAAATCAAATTGTTCAAAATGTATTAGAAACTTCAAACAAGCTCTATAGCAGGCCTGGGCAAACTTGGGCCCTCCAGGTGTTTTGGACTTCAACTCCCACAATTCCTAACAGCCGGTAGGCTGTTAGGAATTGTGGGAGTTGAAGTCCAAAACACCTGGAGGGCCCAAGTTTGCCCAAGCCTGCTCTATGGGATTTTAACATTCAAGGATAGGAGACTGCTCTGTGTGTGTGTGTATGCCTCCTCCATCTATCTCTCTATCTCTCTATCTCTCTATCTCTCTCTCTATATCTATCTATCTATCTATCTATCTATCTATCTATCTATATCCTCAGAAATATATATCCTACATTTTTAAGGATTTTAAGGATTTAAGGATTTTAACTGGTGCCTTATATAGGTTTGAGTATTGGAAGAGAGGTTATAAATGTAATCAGATACATGCTTCCCTAGAAGTGACTGTACGCTCATAGAAGTACATTCGAAATAACGAAACAGCATTAATATTCATAATAATATAACAATATTATTTCTTGCCCACAATATTATTTCAATATATTATAACAATATTATTTCTTGCTGAAATAATGAAACAGCATTAATATTCATAATAATAACTATAACAATATTATTTCTTGCTCACAAAGCCATTTTAAAGTCATAAGATTAAAACACATATTAAAATTATTCAGACCTATATATATATACACACACACATACACACTGTATATACTCGAGTATAGGCCTAGTTTTTCAGTCCTTTTTTTAGGCTGAAAAAGTCTCCCTCGGCTTATAATTATTATTATTTTATTTTACTCTATTATTCTATTCTATTATTATTATTATTACATTAATCATTTTACTCTATTATTATTACATTTATTATTTTACTCTATTATTATTGGAAGGATATGTAAACACATTTACACTGAAGGTTAGAATAATGCTTTAAACAGAGGACAACATTTAACATTTAAAAACATTTAACTTACCGATACCTCAATTAATGCAATTTTATCGGTATCTATTTTTATTTTGGTATTTACCAGTAGCTGCTGCATTTCTTAAAACACATATTAAAATTATTCAAACCTATATACACACACACACACACACACACACACACTGTATATACTCGAGTATAGGCCTAGTTTTTCAGTCCTTTTTTTAGGCTGAAAAAGTCTCCCTCGGCTTATAATCAAGTCAAGGTTTTTTATTATTTTACTCTATTATTATTACATTAATCATTTTACTCTATTATTATTACATTTATTATTTTACTCTATTATTATTGGAAGGATATGTAAACACATTTACACTGAAGGTTAGAATAATGCTTTAATCAGAGGACAGTCTTATCTTATTTATTTAAAAACATTTAACTTACCGATGCCTCAATTAATGCAATTTTATCGGTATCTATTTTTATTTTGGTATTTACCAGTAGCTGCTGCATTTCTTAAAACACATATTAAAATTATTCAAACCTATACACACACACACACACACACACACACACACACTGTATATACTCGAGTATAGGCCTAGTTTTTCAGTCCTTTTTTTAGGCTGAAAAAGTCTCCCTCGGCTTATAATCAAGTCAAGGTTTTTTATTATTTTACTCTATTATTATTACATTAATCATTTTACTCTATTATTATTACATTTATTATTTTACTCTATTATTATTGGAAGGATATGTAAACACATTTACACTGAAGGTTAGAATAATGCTTTAATCAGAGGACAGTCTTATCTTATTTATTCAAAAACATTTAACCTACCGATGCCTCAATTAATGCAATTTTATTGGTATCTATTTTTATTTTGGAATTTACCAGTAGCTGCTGCATTTCCCACCCTCGGCTTATACTCAAGTCAATCCGTTTTCCCAGTTTTTTGTTGTAAAATGAGGTGCCTCGGCTTATATTCGGGTCGGCTTATACTCGAGTACATACGGTACACACACACACACACACCTCAGCCGTCCCCTGCCATGCGTTGCTGTGGCCCAGTCTGTGTATATGTGCTTTGTGTGTAAATATATTTGTGTATATATGTGTGTTTACACACACACACATATATATGGCATGGATTGTAATCTATTTTTTGGGGTTTTTTGCTTTTTAAGTCCCTTCTGCTGTGTTTTCAGTGTTTTTTATGAGTGATGGTCACACGTTGGCCTGAGAGGTGTCTTGTGTCCAAATTTGGTGTCAATTCGTCCAGTGGTTTTTGAGTTATGTTTATCCCACAAACGAACATTACACAAATATTATATATATATATATATATAGAGAGAGAGAGAGAGAGAGAGAGAGAGAGAGAGAGAGAGAGATTTGTTGAATATTTAGTAAATGGTTTAGGGTTAGTTAATTTGAAAAAAGTAAAATGTAAAATCCTGTGAATTGAACAGCAAATTGTATTTATGTATATATGCATGTATGATTTAAATTTGGTATTTTTGAAATCAAAAATAGAAGGGTTGTCATAAATATTAATTGAGTATTTTCTATTACAAAAGTGTGAATCAAACACTGAAAGAGTTAATAGGCCGAATGTTACTAATATTTTGTTGTTTCACTTTGATAATATGTGCTTGGCTTGTAGAGTTATCTTGACCTCTGCAGTGGCACCTGAAAGACTGAACGCATACAGTTTAATATTGGGTTGCTGTGAGTTTTCTGGGCTGTATGGTCCTGTTCCAGAAGCATTCTCTCCTGACATTTTTGCCCACATCTATGGCAGGCATCCTCAGTGGTTGTGAGGTCTGTTGGAAACTAGGCATGTGAGGTTTATATATCTATGGAATAATGTCCAGGGTGGGAGAAAGAACTTGTCTGCTGGAGGCAAGTGTGAATTTTGCAATTTGGCACCTTGATTAGCACTAATTGGCCTTGCAACTTCAAAGCTTGGCCGCTTCCTGCCTGGGGAGTCCTTTATTGGGAGGTGTTAGCTGGCCCTGATTGTTTCCTGTCTGGAATTCCTCTGTTTTTTTTAGTGTTGCTCTTGGGCCCCCTTGTCTAAAATCAGTACAGTAAATAAAAAACAACTCAGAAAACAGGGAAATTCCAGACAGGAAACAATCAGGGCCAGCTAACACCTCTCAACAAAGGATTCCCCAGCCAGGAAGCAGCCAGGCTTTGAAGCTGCAAGGCCATTCAATCAAGGTGGCCAATTGCAACATTCTTATTTGCCTCAAGCAGACAAGAGTTCTTTCTCCCACCCTGGACATTCCACAGATAAATAAACCTCACTTGCCATGTTTCCAACAAATCTCACAACTGCTGAGGATGCCTGCCATAGATGTGGGTTAAACATCAGGAGAGAATGCTTCTGGAGCATGGCCATAGAGCCCGAAAAACTCACAGCAACCAAATGCGCATCTCCTGCGATCTGAGATAAGTTGTGTTTTAATACCAAATTTTGATAAGAGACCTTTTTTCTTTTTAATTCAGATATTTTCTGTTGGTGGGTAGGATCATCAAGATTACTAGAAGATTGATGTGTGTAAATGTATTTGTTTGCCCAGGCCTGCTCTATAGAATTTTAATGTTCAAGGATAGGAGACTGCTGTATTTTTTTTAAAAAAAAATAGATAACTTGTTTAGCTGCCGAGGCTGTTTTGCCAGGTCATTCCACAACCCTCCTCCCCACTGCTAGTGTTCTACTTTGAGGATTTTTAAAAAATGGATGATTTAACTATCCTCATCTACTACATCAAGATCCTATTATTTTATTCCGATATATATGTAGCATGCATTTGACTATTGCACTATATGAACATGCTTTACTTTTTTTTTTTTAAAAAAAGGTGCAAAACAAAATAGTTGACATCTTAAGATCTAAGCAGGTGTTGCATGTATATATGCATAATTGCTGGGCTGTCTCCTGTTCCAACACCCCACACTATAGTGATAACCAGAGGTAGCTAACAGCACCAAATTTAAGTCACACATAATTCTATGCAACTTTAATAATAATAATAATAATAATAATAATAATAATAATAATAATAGAATTGGGCACCTTTTCATTATTAGGGATGCTGATATCATCTTCTATCTCCTCTTAGGATTCCATGTTCTCTCTGAACGCCACTGTTATTCTTTGAGTCCACTGGGAGAGAAACTGACTTTTTCACCCATAATCTATTGTTATGAACTATTGCTATTGTAATGCAGAGTATATGGGGATAGTGTGACCTTGAATGGGCAAGTGCTTTTATCACCAGTAACACCTAAGTACCAGTCCCCACTTTTGGTGGAGACTTGGTTTGGTGATGTTGATCAAAGGCTATCAAGATTAGCATTTTTACATCAAATTTTACCACTGCATTATAGCCCCACATGTTTAAATTTAATAGTCTGCTTTTTGTTTTGTAGTTATGAGCTGTAGAGGGAATTTTCTTTTACAGTTTGGTCAGCAGACTCGGCCATACCTGCCATCTGGATATCCTCAAACAGTTTCTACCATTAACTTATATAATTTATCTATGAAATGTACTATACACATACACAGAGAGAAATAGTATGAAATAAAGGATTACGTTTCACAACTCAGCTAAATTAGGTCAGAAATCACTTTAGCATCAGTGTTCATTTCCAAAGAATGTAAATGTGCATTTCAGATCTGTAACACAATGGAAAACAGAATCCTTATTATATTAAAAGGTAGCCACTGGAAAAGGGATATAGATCAGGCATGGGCAAACTTTGGCCTTCTGGGTGTTTTGGACTTCAATTACCATAATTCGTTAGGAATTGTGGGAGTTGAAGTCCAAAACACCTGGAGGGCCAAGGTTTGCCCATGCTTCATATAGATGGACCCAGAGAACAATAGACCTCTCCCTCCAATATGTCTTTGACAACTTTTTAGAAAAATCAACAGCATATATAGGAAAACATGTCTTACTTTAGAAGAACTAGTATAACTTCTGAAATAATAAAACTTTGTCTTATCAGCTTTTCCTACTTCTAACATTAGGCAGATATAAGTACTTTCAAAGAATTTTAATTAAATTCTTTATCAAAAGTCCAATAAAAAGAATTCGGACACAGGATAAAACTAAAGGTTTTCTTAGAACTTGGTAACTGACTAAGCAAAATGTGTATAAATATTGTCTCATATAAAAACCTAAAATATTATTTTAAAACTGTATCATTTGAAAAATTGTTTTGCAGTGCACAGTAGAAAAGAATCTCAGATCTATGAAAAAAGAAATTTACAAGGAAGGAATGGTAAGAAAAAATGCATACGTATCTATAAATATAACTTTAGAAGAAAAAAATTAAACTATAAATGTTTATAAGTCGTATTACATGTATGTAATTCCATTGTACAATAATATGGAGGGAAAAGTCTGAATATGTCTTGGGTAGATATACTCCTAAATTTTCTAAAATGTAATGAGTCTAAATTCCAATGAAAGAGGTAAAATATTCCTTTATTCTAAATTCAGTTGTGTGTATGAACAGGGGTGAGCTTCTGAATCACCAGAAAATTGGTGAATTTGTTTCAATGAGATTACCGTAGTTGGGACTAACAATATTTGATTTATGTTACTTTAGATTTATTATGCAAAAATTACCCTCAGATATGAAAATTGTTCTATGTTAAGGCAGGAGGAAGGACAGCCTGATTGTCAGATATGGAACATGAAGCTTAGGGAAACATATGTACACATAAGTAACATATGGATAACTAGTCATCTTGATGTAGTGATTTGAGAAAGTTGTCTATACTTGTAGAAAGTTACAACAGTACAGATATTCTTTGCTGAAAATATACAGTTCTGACAAACCACTTATAGAACAGTTGTGTTGTGATAAAGAGAGTTTACAACCAAGTAACTGTGTTTTAAAATTACAGTAGTACTTCAGCTGAAGTGCATGCTGCTTAAAGAAAATGAATTTTAGATAAGGATTTTTCATTTCATTCTTAGAATGCAGAATGGTTAAAATAGATAAATAAAGGTCCAGTGTCAAGAATATGCAGCATGGCAGGGTAACTGCTAGGGCCCAAGAACAGTGGAAGACTAGCAATGCCTGACGTGGGCTTTTTATTGAAAGAAAAACTTTCTAACAGCCTAGCACTCAAAAAAGAATTGAGGACTACCAATGCTGCTTTCCTTAACTTCAATGCTTCTAGAAATAATCAAGAAAGATGGATCTCCTGATTTCAAAAAGTCTTACTATGAGCTCATCATGAAAATGTTCTTTAGTACTCTTGAATAAAAAAAAGGCTTGTTTCAAGAAAAATATGGAAGTTTAAATGACTGACATAAAACAGTTGCCTCCACAGGGCATAGGGAATCCTTTAATATTAATTTAACAAGGGTCCAGATATCTTTGAAACTTGAATAGAATGGCAGTAAGCTACAATTTGTGTGTATATAATATGGCTGCTTACAATTTCAGTTACAATTCATGTGTACATAATATAGCTGCTTTCCCTCTATTGTTGTAAGCAAGATAAGGTAAGATTGGACTGGAAGGGAAATAAGTTGGTCCAGCACTACTGGAAAACTCTCAGAACGGAGGGGATCAGTGCATCTCACCAGCACTGCCATCTTGCTTTCAGAGGCAGTCATCTTTCTCTCTGTGTCCAATGACATGTACAGCTCTGTTAATGAATTGTAGCCCACTTCAAATGCTTGAAGTGCTGCATCATTAGGCAGAGTATTATGTACATTCTTGGTCAGGAAGATATAATCAGTGGGGTGAAAGGAAATTGAAATGCATAAAGTTCAGACATTGATCATTTCCTTAACGGTGTCATTAACAAACAGCAGTTGGATTGCAACACAAACATCCTAGCATTGATTACCTGATTAATACATTCATTGTGATGACAAAGTGAACACAACAAAAAGTTAAATTAGCACACACAAATTATATCTTGCCCCCGCCCCAATTCCTACTTTTTCTTTTCCCTTTGCTCTGATATTTTCTGTGAATCAGAAGACTTCGTCACTTTGCAGAGCTGTGAGAAGAGGTGGGTAAAATTATTATTATTATTATTACTATTTTACTGACACAAAAGCACAGTATGTCACAGCAAACTAGATCTATATGCTGGATTTCGTATCACAAAATCACAAGTCGAACACGTCCCAAGTGTCTAGGACTGTGTGATGTATTTTTGAATGATGCACGCAGATCCAAGTAAGGTGGCCTTTTGCAGTTGACAGATCGTGATTTTGATGAAGTTTATTGTTTCCAAATGCTGGCTGAGATCTTTTGGCATGGCACCCAGTAATTATTACTGTTATTATTATTCTCATATGCAGTACATGAAACCTCTGGAAGGTGTAGGCTTGCAATTTGAACATATATCTACATTCAGCACTTATATAGCCTATACAGTTTGGTTCAGACTATTTGAAGAATGTATCTCTTTATGAGCCCATTATTCTGGAGAGGCTCTTCTCTGTCCCACCACCTTATCAGGCTCGTTTGATGGCTGCTCCCGGGCTGTGGAACTCTTTCAAGATGTTAGATGGCACCATTATTAATTTTCTATATATATATAGAATTTTAATGTTTCAACTATACAAATTGGTAAATTGACTTTAAAATATTTTTATATTTATTTTTTAGTTGAAGCTTTTGCATATTTTTATTTATATGTTTAATATGTTGTAAGCCATCTTGAGTACCATTACTGTGAAAAAAGCGAGTTATGGATGAAAATAATAACAATAGAAACAGATCTTTGCATGAAAGGTTGGCATTGGAATGGCTGCAGAACTTTTAGAACAGGGAAGTTATTTCCAGTCTGGTTAAACCAATACTAAATAAAAATTAAATATATTATAATTTTGGCCTTTTTTTTTCCTTATAAGGCTTTGTAATTATATTTCTCCACACTGACAGATAGCTCATATATCCAAAATCCTGTTATGCTTACAGAAAGCTCTATAGATGTAGACTCTAAAACAAATTCTGGGGCAAACGAGTAACTTCTTGTTCCTTTTAACTATGCCAGCCTGCATTTAACATGTTTAATTCCCCTCCCATTAAAAATAACTAGGGAAACTGAATTTTAAAAGATATTAAAGAGAGAAAAAGAAAATGCTGCCCCATTCCACCCCATCAAATTTGTCACAAAACCCTTTTTCATAATTTAGTTCTTACTATTTTAACCTCATTGTGATGCAAATTTAAGATCCTATGAGACTAAATTCCAGAATAAAAGTTGTATTAGTCTGTAAACCAGAAATTCTGTAGAATCTCAAAGTTTAACAAATATATTGTGTGCATGAAAGCTTGTCACAACTGAGACTTTTAAGGCACAAGGTTTTGTCTTTCTGATAATACCCTGTTTGGGTTGGATGCTGAAATACTTGGCACTATCTCAAGTTGGTTTTTGAAATTCTGCTCTAGTTGTTACACTATGTGGCACTCATGGGTGTATTTCTATATTCCTTACACTTTGCCTCAACCTAGAGATAGTATCATATCAATTTCAACAGGAATTTGCTAATATTTACTGTTGGAAAATATGTACATGTCTAACAACTGTTGCTCGCAATCGTCCAGATAAAATGCATTTAGAAGACCATTTGTATATTAGGTTTGATATAATTTTCTACACGATCCTGCACATTTAACTTTGTGCCCTCTGAATTTAGAATGGATCCATGCCAGCAAAACAATTCAGCTCCAGTGTGAAATATCCTGCCTTGGTTTAACTTATTTGTGTTATGTAGACCCAATCCTAATGTGTATTGACAACTACACAGTCCCCTCTGCCCGTAAGGACCAAAGGAAGTATACCTGACGTTCACATGTTTACTGTATTGTATTATTTTCAGACACATGATCTGCAGCAGCTGCTGTTTTTTTGTCTGGCATGCATAAACCTATCAACCAATGGCTTATTTGTGCTTTCGCTGGATGGCACTTCCATTCAACCCCTTTTCCCTTTGCGCCCCAGTGCGTGATCATGAGTGAACAAGGGAGCTTTAAAAGTCCGTCCACACACACACACACACAGGAGGGAGGACTGCTGGTGTGCAGGTTTCCAGGGCCAACAGAGGGAGCAGAAAAAGGAAGGGGAACTAGAAGAGAAGAAGGTGGCAATGGCAGGAAACAGAAAAAGGAGTGGTGGTGGCTGCTCTTATGGAAGTTTTGGCAGAACCAGTGGTGCCACTAAGGTGCTGCAGGGCCATATTTACTCCCTCACCCTTAGTCATAATCACTATTGATTGTAAACATAACCTGATCCCCTTTCACTTCTCCTACCTCAGGGAGAGACTCGGCGCCAGAATTGGGGATGTGTGTAGTGTTTGTGCATTCCCTGTCCCTATCCAACCCCTTTATATTCTCCTGTCCTAGTGAGAGACACAGCAACAGATCAGTGGAACTTGTGTGCACTCCTTCCAAATCACTTTATAACCTTCCTGCTGTAGAGACTCACAGTCTCATGAAAAAATAATAAAATAATATTTTAAATGTACCACATAAATCCTACTGAACACTCCACCCCTCACTTTTAAAAATGAACATTCAAAATTGCAAATCCACATTTGTAGGAACTTACCATCCATCAACATGCTCTGCCCTCCAATCAACCCATCTCCATCCTACCCCAATCCTGATTAAGTGCATAGGGGTTTCTTAGAAAATGCAGAGTAAAACAGTGTTTTTAAAATTCTGTTAGAGCCTTCAGATGTCTAAAAGAAATGTTTTGCTTTGAAAAGGGAGAAACGTCATGTTAAAACAAGACAAGCATTGAAACAAGGACAAATTATTTTGGTGGTGTGTATCCAGCCTTACTCCAAGAAGTGTTGGTCCCTATATTGTTTTATAAAATGTCAAATTGACAAGAAAATACTTGTATTTTACTCTCTTTCACTAAGTTGCAGGTATAGGTATGTGAAAGGAATTACATTCATTTCCCACGAAGACTTTCTAAAAATAACTCAAGAGTTTTCAGGCCTTTTTATGTTTTTTCCACAGGAGGGCACAATTTGGCTCTTTACATTTATACTTGACTTGAATAGTCCACACTAAAAAAAAGGAAAGCAAAATATGCCAAAGGCTGCTTGCTATTTAGATATGCCAAATAAAACTGCATAATATTTAAATCCACACAACATGAAACATATTTAAAGATGTTTTCTATTACAAAACTATGTTTCCAAATGCAGGTATTTTATCGTTATAAACATGTATTTCAAATAGTATCAAATCTACTAAGAAGTAATCTATATACATACTTTTAAAGAACAAAAATCTGCCAGATTGGCAAAATATAAATTAAGCTACTATATCAGCAAAAGATAAACTATAATATGATTAATTCTTATCAACCTCTATAATTATACCTTTATTTGCCTGACTTTTTCTCAGGGCATGTGCACATAACTTGTAAAATAAGAATTTTATACTTAAAACATTTTCCAATATAATTTTTATTTTCCCCATATCACAATTTTTAAACATTTACAGTGAAACAGAACCCTTTCAAGCAATGTTACCATTAGCTTTAGTGTAAAAATTAATGAGTTGGTGTCAACATCCAATGGCCTGCAAAAACATTGAAAAAAGCATATTTCTAAAAATTAAGTTAACTTGAATGTTTATTTATATATGTCCCTTCTAATAGTAGTACACTTTGCAGGATAGAGGCAACTAAAAGATTTTGATTTCAACCCAACTAATAAAATAATTAAGTCCCATTGAAACCCACCCAACAATTTATTTACAATTAAATTCATCACTCTCTATGGCATGTCTCACCCAATCCAACAATTTTTAATCTGAGCACACATTTTACTGTGTCTAGTAGGACATATTATCAGGTAAGCATCATTATTAACTCTAAATACACTGAAATCTTAAGTCAAAGTTTAGAGTACATGTAAAGCACAAAATACATGTACTTATGCTTCTGAGTTTCCAAAAACCCGCAGAAATTATTTTTAGATGTAATATAGCTATATTATGCATCATCTGTAAAGACCTGTACAATGATGCTACTAGCGAATTCTCTGGGCAATCTCTCATGTGTAGGGTCTGGCATACCTAGAAATGCACCTGATGGCACATGACTTAATTAACTTATACTTGTACACAGCTAATTTACACAGAACAATCTCTGTGAATGCATCTCTTCAATTCAAAGCCATAGTGCCTGACTTCAGTCTTGTAGTTCTTACTGCTCTTAGGTTGATTTCTTAACTTTGTGGAAAACTGAAACGACTATATTTAACGATGAGTACATTCAGAATATTTTTGGAATGCTTGATTAAGAGAATCCAAAGCAGACATTTCGGCAAACTTACCTGAATTATAACTTTCTGTTTGGCTCCACTGTGCACAATTTGAAGAGAAAAAGCTTTCCAGGTTGTCATTGTCCCCTTCTCGAAAGCCTGCTCCACTACCCATAATTAAGTTATCTGCAAGAAATCTGTCAAAAACTACAACAATTTCCCAGCAAAGAAACCTTTATGGATTTCCCTCTTTCATGTTACTTTTTTTTCACAAAACATCATTTTGGAAAAAAATGTGTATGGCCCAGAAACCTAGATTTTTCATCAACTTTAAATACGATGATATCCTTGCCTTATAAAAACACGCTTGCAAGTATAAAAGTGGCAATTAATGTAAAAAAACAAAAACCTCCATGCAAACAAGAGCAGTTGTTTAATAGTCCTTCTGGGAATGAAAGAATAGGACACACATTTCTTCTTCTTAAGGAGATCTGTATATCTTCCTTGGAATTTTTTTTCATTTTACCTGCAATCTTGACAATTATGTTTTAAAAACAATTCCTTAGAATCAAACACTTGGAAGACAACACAAGGACCATCCAATCTATGCCCCTGGCATGCAGGAACAAATCATTAACAACATTATTTCAGTCTTCTTTTGGTCAAATCATGTTTATTTCTCTTCACAACATCAGGCCTTATCAGTTTTTCTTTCCATGTCAGGAGTGACTTGAGAAACTCCAAGTCGCTTCTGGTGTGAGATAATTGGCTGTTTGCAAGGATGTTGCCCAGGGGATGCCCAGATGTTTTACCATCTGGTGGGAGGCTTCTTTCATGTCCTTGCATGAGATGCTGGAGCGGACAGACAGGAGCTCACCCCATTTCCCAGATTCGAACCGCCGACCTTTCAGTCAGCAGTCCTGCCGGCAAATGGGTTTAACCCATTGTGCCACTGGGGGCTCCTAGGCCTTATCTGTGAACTCCAGGTTTTCCTGCAGACATCAGAAACTGAGATAGGGAACAGAGAAAAAAAGACATGAGACAGGAGCCACCTAGAAAGACAAGAGGCAACATGGATTCAAGGAAGTACAGTGAAGACCCATTTCTCATCACCTTTAAATCCAGAAATATCCTTCTTTAAGATAACAACCATAAAAGTGGTTTTTAATAGGTGAAAAAAAAAACCCAAACAGGTGCAAACAGGAACAGTTGGCCAGTGGTTACTCTAAGAGTGAAAGAATGAGAAATACATTCCTTAAAAGAACACCTTCCCTTGGAGTCCTTCCCCTCTTCTATTTGGAATCTTTACAATTAGATATTTAAAGGAACTACTGATAACCAACTAATAATAGACTTGGAAGAGGGCCGCCCAGTCCATCCCTTTGCCATGTAGGAACAATTTAAAGAAACAACAACAAAATTATGTTGTTGTTGGGGTGGCTTTCAATTTTTGACAATTTATAGAATCATAGAGTTGGAAAGAGACCTCATGGGCCATCCAGCCCAACCCCCTGCCAAGAAGCTGGAAAATCACATTCAAAGCATCCCGACAGATGGCCAACAAGCCTCTGTTTAAAAGCCTCCAAAGGAACATTCCAGGGCAGAGTGTTCCACTGCTGAATAACTCTGACAGTCAGGAAGTTCTTCCTAATGTTCAGGTGGAATCTCCTTTCCTGTAGTCTCCAGGGCAGCAGAAAACAAGCTTGCTCCCTCCTTCCTATGACTTCCCCTTACATAGTTATACATGGCCCTCATCATGTCTCCTCTCAGCCTTCGCTTCTGCAGGTTAAACATGGCCAGATCTTTAAGACGCTCCTCATATGACTTGTTCTCCAGACCCTTGATCATTTTAGTCCTCCTTCTCTGGACACATTCCAACTTGTCAACATCTCCCTTCAATTGTGGTGCCCAGACCTGGACACAGTGTGATTCCAGGTGCAGTCTGACCAATGCAGAACAGGGGGGTATAAAATCATAGAATCATAGAGATGGAAGAGATCTCGTGTGCCATCCAGTCCAACCCCCTGCCAAGAAGCTGGAAAATTGCATTCAAAGCACCCCTGGCAGATGGCCATCCAGCCTCTGTTTAAAAGCCTCCAAAGAAGGAACCTCCACCACATTCCGAGGCAGAGAGTTCCACTGCTGAACGGCTCTCACAGTCAGGAAGTTCTTTCTAATGTTCAGATGGAATCTCCTTTCTTGTAGTTTGAAGCCATTATTCCGCGTCCTAGTCTCCAGGGCAGCAGAAAACAGGCTTGCTCCCTCATCCCTATGAATTCCTCTCACATATTTATACACAGAATCAGGAAAATTGCATTCAAAGCACCCCCGACAGATGGCCATCCAGCCTCCATTTAAAAGTTTCCAAAGAAGGAGCCTCCACTACATTCCAGTGCAGAGTGTTCCACTGCTGAACGGCTCTCACAGTCAGGAAGTTCTTCCTCATATTCAGATGGAATCTCCTTTCTTGTAGTTTGAAGCCATTGTTCCGCGTCCTAGTCTCCAGGGCAGCAGTAAACAAGCTTGCTCCCTCCTCCTGCGGGTTCCTCTCACATATTTATACATAGAATCAGGAAAATTGCATTCAAAGCACCCCCGACAGATGACCATCCAGCCTCTGTTCCCTCCTCTCTCAGCCTCTCGCTCCATTCTGGGGCAGAGAGTTCCACTGCTGACCATCTCTCACAGTCAGGAAGTTCTTCCTAATGTTCAGGTGGAATCTCCTTTCTTGTAGCATGACAGCTTCGAATTGAACAGCTTGGAAGGACTCTTCTTCCTCACAACGTCCGGCCTTATATTCCTAGATAATAAGGTTTTCCTGCAGACATCAGAAAGCAAGATATGAAACAACAACAAATGGGAGGAAGAAAGAAAAAAAAGAAAATACCTCACAATCTCTGAGGATGCCTGCCATAGATGCAGGAGAAACGTTAGGAGAGAATGCTTCTGGAACATGTATTGTCGAAAGCTTTCATGGCCGGAGTCATAGAATCAAAGAGTTGGAAGAGACCTCATGGGCCATTCAGTCCAACCCCCTGCCAAGAAGCAGGAATATTGCATTCAAATCACCCCTGACAGATGACCACCCAGCCTCTGTTTAAAAGCTTCTAAAGAAGGAGCCTCCACCACACTCTGGGGCAGTGAGTTCCACTGCTGAATGGCTCTCAGTCAGGAAGTTCTTTCTAATGCTCAGATGGAATCTCCTTTCTTGTAGTTTGAAGCCATTGTTCCGTGTCCTAGTCTCCAGGGCAGCAGAAAACAAGCTTGCTCCCTCATCCCTATGAATTCCTCTCACATATTTATACACAGAATCAGGAAAATTGCATTCAAAGCACCCCCGGCAGATGGCCATCCAGCCTCTGTTTAAAAGTTTCCAAAGAAGGAGCCTCCACCACACTCCAGGGCAGAGAGTTCCACTGCTGAACGGCTCTCACAGTCAGGAAGTTCTTCTCGTGTTCAGATGGAATCTCCTATCTTGTAGTTTGAAGCCATTGTTCCGCGTCCTAGTCTCCAAGGAAGCAGAAAACAAGCTTGCTCCCTCCTCCCTGTGGCTTCCTCTCACATATTTATACATGGCTATCATATCTCCTCTCAGGCTTCCCAGAAGAAGATCCAACCAGTCCATCCTCCAGGAAATAAAGCCCGACTGCTCATTGGAGGGAAGGATACTAGAGACAAAGTTGAAGTACTTTGGCCACATCATGAGGAGACAGCAAAGCCTAGAGAAGACAATTATTCTGGGGAAAGTGGAAGGCAAAAGGAAGAGGGGCCGACCAAGGGCAAGATGGATGGATGGCATCCTTGAAGTGACTGGACTGACCTTGAAGGAGCTGGGGGTGGTGACGGCCGACAGGGAGCTCTGGCGTGGGCTGGTCCATGAGGTCACGAAGAGTCGGAGACGACTGAACGAATGAACAACAACAACAACATCATCATCATATCTCCTCTCAGCCTTCTCTTCTTCAGGCTAAACATACCCAGCTCCTTAAGCCGCTCCTCATAGGGCTTGTTCTCCAGACCCTTGATCATTTTAGTCGCCCTCCTCTGGACACATTCCACATTCACTGGGTTGTAAGTTTTTCGGGCTGTTCTGAGAGAAAGCGAGAACATAGCCATACAGTTTAAAAAAAACAAAACAACTTACCACAACCTTCTGGAACATGGCCATATAAGCCCGGAAAACACACAACAACAACAACAACAAGAACCCAGTGATCCGGGCCATGAAAGGATAAGAGTCACTTGGATAGACAACAACAAAACCAAAGAAAGAGAAAGAGAGACAACTTCGTAGAAGATAGAAGGAAGGAAGCTGAAGAAGGAGGCAAAGGAGAAGGAGGAAGCCAGGCAGCAGCCGAGCCGAAAGGGGGAGGCTGTTGGTGTTTGGCGCCGGTGGAGGGAGTCATTCCTCCAAGCTGCACTTCCGGTCGGCATTTTGTTCTGAGAGGGAGCGAGAGCGACGCTCGCATTTACGCAGGCTCCTGTTTTTCCGCCCTCTCTCCTTCCTCCTCCCTTCCCGGGACCGACTCCCCGTGGCCCAGGCGCCCCCTCCCTGCCCCGCCCCAGCAGCCGCGTCCACGCACGCCCAGGAAGCAGGGGAGCAAGGAAGCAAGGCAGGGGAGCCAGAGAGGCGGAGGCAGGGGCCTAGGCGGCGGTGACGGCGGCGGAAGAGAAGGAGCGAGCGCCGCCGCGGCCGAGGAGATCCCCCTCCCTCTCCTCTCCTTCCTCCCTTCCTTCCCTCCTCTTCCTCCCCCTTCCCCGGTCGGTGCGTGAGGAGGTGTTGATCGGATCCGGCTAGGCCCCGGCCTTGGCGTCGTGTGGATATGTTGGTGGTGAATTAGCCTCGGTGGGAGGAGGAGGACGACGGCAAGGAGGAGGAGGAAGAAGAAGAGAAGCAGCAAGAAGAAGAAAAAGAGGAGGAAGAGGAAAGCAGGCAGGCTTCCTTCGGCCGCTCTCCCCTCGGCGGCTCTCTACATGTTCGCTGCACTCAGGAGGAGGCGGAAGAGGAGCCAGCCCCCCTCCCGGCCCGGATTATTGTTGTTATATTATCTCCCTTCCTCCTCCTCCTCCTCTCGCTCCGCGGCCCAGCGGCGGATCCTTTGAGGAGGGAGGGGGTGGCCTTTCCCCCCTCCTCTTCCCCCCTTCTGGTTTGGTTTTCGGTTGGATTCAGGCGGCGTTTCGCTCAGGTAAAAAGGCAAAGCTCCCCCTCCTTCCCTCTCTCCCTCGGTTTTGGTTCCTTCTCTCCAGGCAGGCAGCGCCTTGGGCCTCCTCTCTCTCTGTCTCTCTCTCTGCTTTGGCCCAGTCGGGAAGCAGAGCAAGGGATTAGCCTTTTCGTCCGGTGTGGGGGGGATAATAATGAGTGGCAGCCAGGGTTGATGGGGGGGGGGGTGCTTCACGTTTCTCCCCGCCTCCTGGATGTGAATGGTTGCCTCGGAGTTGCTGGAGAAGGCCAAGCCCGGAGGAGGGCGCAGGCCCAGCGGACAGCGCTTCCACTCCAGCTCGGGGATTATTTTAGAGCGGCGGAGTGGCTTCTTCCCTGTGACAGGCCTCGCTCAAGCGCCCCAGAGCCAAGAGTGGGAGGAGGAAACAATACAGTCCAAACCGCGGCTGGGCCATATTTACAACTTCACGGGCGGCGGGAGGGAAGGGAAAGGGGGAAAAAGTCCCAGATAAAAACATTTGCAAAGAAAAGATGGGGAAAAGAGAATAAGACGCGTGCACTCGGTGTGTGTGTCTAGTTGGCAGCGACTGTGCCTTTTAATTCTCCTTGCACGATATTTTGACTGTAGGTGGCTAGGAGAAAAAAAAGATTGATATTGCAAGTTGTGTAAATCCCTGCGGATTGCCTTGATAAATAAATCCAGGCCGTGCTGAAAGATTGACAGAACACGAAACACCTGTCCAACTCACAAGAGATACATATTATTTTTATTTCTCGCCAGTCAATTATATTACATTTCTAACAGAACAAAGCAAACAAACAGAGAAAATACAAAATGTGTGAGTTTGGTAGTTGATTAAATGTCCTTTGACCAGTATCTGGCCACTTTGAGTGCTTCTGGTGTTGCTGCAAGAAGGCATACATGAAAGCCTTAGACAACACATCATACATCGCCTGCTGTATGCAACCTTTAAAGGTTTTCTTTTCTGTGCACACGAAAAGTTACATAGTAAATTATTATTGCCACACGGAAAAAAAATATTGTTTGTAACAATGGATTGCCAGCTAGAGATAGTACCCTTGAAGTTAGTTGATTTTTTTAAAGGCCAAAGGTTACTCTGGAATCTCCTAGCAAATTGTACTAAATAAGGCAGCAATCCTAAACCTAGTCCTTTAGTCCTATTAAAATTGGTGGTCCATCCATATGAAGAAACATGGTTGAGGAGTGGGTTAAAATAGTTTAAAATCTTGCAGAATAAATTTTCTGTACCAATTTCAAATAGATAGATACTGTTTGTGTCCATATTGTGTGTGAGTGTTATTGAGTAATCACGTACAACACAGATGTCGAAAAGTTCATCATCAGTATTATAATGTTAACTGGAAGGAAATATAATAGTTTTCTGGTAAACAGTTGTAAATTAAAAAAAATGTGAGAAACTATTTGGATACAGTCCTGGATCTGTTCCTTAGAATAAACTTCATTTGAACCCAATGGAATTCATTTCAGAGTAGACATTCACAGTCTCTATAACAAGTTAATTTGTGCAATTTTGATTAATTCTGTTTTATAACTACTTTTTATGTAACTTTGTCAAAAAGAGGTCTCTGGTTGTGATTAGGTTGTAGTAATCTTTCCCAGTGCTCAACTTTCACATTGATGTTGTTGGTGTTCTAACTTAAAAAAAAACTAGCTTCCGTTTAGTAAAATAACTTTTGGTGTTGTTTGGGAAGTAGTGCTGTGTTTTTAAATGGGTGGTGTGAATATAGCTGTCACGTAGAAAGCATGTTTTTAATGATGTAAATTCATGTAGTAGTCAGTACTGTGTCTGTGATTTGTATTGGCCAGGCAGCGGTTTGAATTTTAAAAAGCCAGAAGATCCTGCTGAGCCCCAAACCCGGCCTCCCTCCCTCCCACTAATCTGCCATTCCTGTCTTTGTGCTGCCTGGGCCTGTTAGACACTGTTTGCAACAGGGCCTCAGGCCTGTATGCTCGGGAGAGCAACCATTTTCAGTTTGAAAAAGCAGCTTTTATTTTCTGAACTTTATAAATTGCAGACTGAAACATGAGTTGTTTCTAATTATTTCTGTGTATGGTGACTGAATTTTGCCTTTTGAAAAAAGCTGTACTAGGAATGTCAAGCATAGGTCTAATTTACAGAAAGGACAGTGCAGGAAACAATTGTAAGAAAGTGGCACTAGAACTTCTCATTTTGTCACTTCAGTTAAATATGTGATTTCCCATAAATTGCATTGAAGCTTATGCCCTAGTCATATACCTCCTGCATGTTCTTTACTTTAGTTCCAGTTTTATTCATTTAGGTATGCATTCTCCTGCCTACCCCTTTTTAAATGTTTACAGTCTTCATGCATTTTAAAGTTGTTTGTTTGATACATTTTGTATGAAATATTCATCATTTTTAATATGAATATTTTCTTCTGAAACTTTTCTAAAACACATACCTGTGATTTGGTCCATTATTTTGGAAACACAATGACATGTCTTAATTTTCTAATTTACATATGATGTTTAGTACTGAGGTTATTTCTTTAGAAATAATCAAGTAGCTGAAGCAAACCTCAAATTTCAGATACCTTGAAGGGTTAAATCACTTGTTGGTGAAATATATGTTGTTATATTCCTTAGCTAAAAAGGGATGGATATTTTCTTCTTGTGCCCTAAATGATCTTTCACACTTTCAGTTTTTATTGCATTAGTTATAATATATATTTTTATAAAGAAAGCACTGTGAGAGAGAATGTATTGGTAAACAGAAACAAATGTTTACCAATACATTTACGAAATTTGAAATTTCGTCTCCTTCAAATAAATGGGTATACCATGGTTCAGAGACTCAAAGTTAGGGTTTTAGTTACATCAACTTTATATTTTGCTGGAAAATACATTTTTGTGGGCTTTTGAGACTAGTGAATATGTTTCTACAAAGAACAGAGGTAGGGATACATTTTAAATACACAAATAATGTTTTGCAATAAAACTTCAGAGATTCTCAAATGTATTGAATTTTGATGTCAATTCAACATAGTTTATTATATTTAATTTAAGAAAATATTTCACAAATCATTTAATATTGGAGTTACAGATTATGACATTTACCATTGTGTGACAACACACTCTTGCACCCTATTTATTTTGATGAAATTGGCATATATTCTAACTTGCATAGATTAGGTGTGAAGTCTTTGCCTTATATACAACCAATCTAGGTCAAGGACAATGCCCCTTTTTGATATCTGGTTCCTAGGACAATGTGCCTCAAATTCTCAATGAGCACATAAAATATGCTCATTCATATTTTGGATGTTATCTAAATATGACTAAACCAGTTATTGCTGTGCAGATTAATATCTTGAATGGGATAAATGAATTGAGTACTTTGATTAGTGTGTTTAGAGACCAGCAATTTAATGGAAATAATGCCATGCTTTATAATGAATAATTCTGATGTTTATCACATTAGTTGGGGTCTGTCTCAAAGATCATAGGCAATGAAGAGAATCAGTCGAAGTGGTCTGTATTTAATTTTGGAAGAGATCTGGATTCTGATTTATGCTTTGAGAAGATTGGATTTAAGTCTGCAAATAAATGAATCTTCCAGATACTTTTAGACTGTGATCCAAAGCTCATTTAATGAGTTCTGTTGAAATTGATGTAGCTTACTTCTGTGTGTTCATGTTAGAATTGGCATTTTCTATTATAGGGCACTTCTCACATTTAGTAGCTGTGAACAGGGCTAGAAAACTTTCATGTGCCTTAGAACTTGAACTAGTTCCCCCAGCCCAATAAAAGTCTCATGTTTAACATGGATGTCAGTATCTAAATATTGCTTGGGTGTAATTAATGATGTTCTGGAACAACAATTTTATTGTTCATACCTTTTCTATTTAAACTTATTAGTCTTGTGGAGTTATTTGATTAAGCAGTATTACTGCTCTAAAAGAGTGTACATTCAGGCAGGTTTGAAAATTGCAACAGACATTACTACTACATGGTAAAGTTCAAAACTAGCATGAATGACCATTTGAAAAGTAAGATAAACAAAGAGCTCCCCTGTCTGATTGCCTCATACAGCTGGCTGTTTTCATTCTTGTTTTTTGCATGTCTATTGCAAACCACATTATTCAGTCTGATTGAATGATTATTGGGTAACTGTGAAAGTTACTAAGTGATCATTGGTTTGGTGTGAATTAAGTTACAGTGAAAGTCCAAAGCATTTTTCGGTTAGGTTTGTTTATTACAGATTACAGTAGTTTTCTTGTGTATCCTGGATTAAGCATAAGTCCACACATTTATCCACATTTGCCAAGGTAGGAAGCACTTGAACTTCTGAGTTAGCATTTATAGATTACTTTGTTAATCTTTGTTGTAAGGTATTGCTGAGGGAGTGGAGTCTTTCTGTTGCCTTTAAATACTCATTGGTTCTTTCTTTGGAGTCAGCATACGTCATGTACTTAGCTTCCATAGTGTAGTACTGTAGTGCAGAACTAGGAATCACTAACTCTTTTGAATACTGAAGCCAGTAAACTAAGAACATAGCTGGACCAAGGAGGATACAGATACTGTATTGTAAAATGACAATGTGGTTATTAGACATTTTTTGGAATAATTTTTACCAACATACTGGAAAAATGTCAATAAATACTTGCTAGAGCTGTTGTACGATGTTGCGCATGAAATATGTGAGAATTTGAATTATAGACTAGCCTGGTTAGCTGAAGTGAGTACTAGCAGTCACAGAGTGAACATTTGATCTGTGTATATACTAGGCAAAGTACTGCTCTTGGTTATGCACATTCCTCAAGAGAGCTGGGCCTGTATTTATTTATTTATTATATTTATAGCCTTATGTTTTCATCTTCATTGTATCTTCACATAACTGTGTCAGAGTCAAGTATAGTGTCGCAGTTTGAGTTTGGATTAGAACTCTGGGAGGTCAAGGTTCAAACCCCAGCTCAGCCATGGTAACCTACAGGGAGACCTTGGACAAGTCACTCTCTCTCAGCCTCAGGAGAAAGCAACTGCAAACCTTCACTGACCAAAGAAAACCCCATGACAGGTTTGCCTTAGAATTGTCATCAGGTTGGAAATTACTTGAAGGTACACAACAAGTATCTAACCTAAAGTCATCCAGCAAGCTTCTTACCTTATTGGCAACTAGATTTACTAATCACAGAGCCTAGATTTACTTATCACATACTCTGCCCATTGTGCCATGTAGTAAGCTCTCATTTTAAACAATGTGTAAAATTTCTCTTTCCTGGTCTAAAGAGTTATTGTCCATTAGCTGCAGAGGAGAGGCAGAAAGAGTTTTTTGGCACTCCAAGCACTTTCTTATTTTTCTCCTCTGGCCCACCATACATGAGCAAAAAACTCAATTGGCTAACACCCCACCATGCACCATATTATAATTTGTCTGCCAGGAGACAGCATTTTTTTTTGAGGTAACTGTTTTCATCTTTACTTTTATTGCCAGACTTCAGAGGGATGTTTTAGCATGAAGGGTCTATTGGCTTGTTCTGTTTTCTTCTGGTCATAGCTTAGAGGACATGGTAGAACTGTGGAAGGTTACCTCTTCAGCATAGTGCCTTGGTCACAACAGAGCCTTGAAGTAACAGATAGACCTGTATTATCTTACACAACCCTTTCAAGATTTATGGCCAGTGTCACAATTTGCATTTTTCTGTATTCTGTTCTACTCTGATTCCACAGCCACAACTATATGCCTGTGCTTAAATACTATGGCTTAAACATTATACTCCGTCAGTGCTGCTGAAGTAATGAACTATGATCCATGAAGATCATGCTAGCTTTGAATAAGTTTGCTTTAAAATGTGTAACCAGGTTATTTCTACTACCTGTTTTCATAGACAGACTAATATAGTTGTCTTCATTTATTATATTCACAGGGTAAAAACAAGTTGTGAGTTAGCAGTGTTTGGAAAAAGAGAAGAAATCTTAAGAAATCAGACAGAGCAATTCAGTCCTAATATGCTGTCTAACTGGAAAATGCAGAAGTCCGTTTTGGGGCAGACAGCAGTGAATGACAAATTGAAATGTAGCTCCTTCTGCAGTCAGAAGCAGTTGTACTGAATGTCAAGGATCAAGGAAAAACATTGCTAGATAGCAATAGATGCTACTGGAAGAATGTAGTGCTGAGAAATGGATCAATAAAAAATAGCACTATTCACTGTGAAGCCACTTTTACTGATTCTTTGTGGTGGGACCAATACTGTGAGCAGTGTGTGGAAACCCAGCACCATAGAGGAGATTGAAGTGTTAATTATGTTTCACCCAGGAGTTGAACCCTTGCTGATTTAGGTTGCAAGTTGGACTGACTCATATTTCATGTTCTAGTTTCATCCCAGTTCAGATGCTTGTTGTATTCCACTAAGATTTGATGCTGAGCATTGAAAACTAGCTCCCCAGTATTTCATACAAATCAGTGTTACATGTGCTTATGTTTGGAAAGTACCTTTGAGTATCTTTTGTGTTATACTAAACAATAGTAAATGTTGATAACACTAAAAGTCACCTTCTGACATAGATCCAGAGGGCCATGTACACTTGGATTTTCAGATCTTACTCCCAGTTCTTGTTTCAACATTTGGACTACTTAAAAAGTGGTCTCTTGTAGTCAGAAGAAACTATTAAGCAGTTTGGTTGAGTGGGAAAAGCTCATTGTTTTTATAAATGAATGTGTTCTTTGGATCTCAGTTGTTGTTAGACTCGATTGATATCATCTATTATTTACCATTTGTAAATTTTAAAGTACTTCATGGTAAATTTTAAAGTACTATTTCTGCGATTACTTTTCATACTAGCATAACACTGAAAAAAATATCCCTCCTTTTTTGAGAAAACTTCCAGATAGAATTTAAGAAGGGATCAATTTTGTTGATTTTGATCAAATACCATTGTTTTCTGGAATTCTCACAAGAGAATCAGCTAGTGTTTCCCAATGGTGAAATAGAATCCTCTTTCAGCCTCTCCTTCATTCCAAATCTGTGGAAGAGATTTGGAGGAACTTAGTGGGGAGGGCCTCAATACCCCAAAGTCATTGAATTCTGTCTGATCTTGAAAAGCATGCAGGGTCTGTCATGGTTAGTTTCTAGATGGGGGTGAGGTGGGTATGCAGGGTCAGCCATGGTTAGTCCCTGGATACAAAGGGGGTGGACAACCAATGAATACCAGTTGCTGTAGGCTATATTTGAGAGAAAGGAACTGGGAAAATGACTTCTGGCAAAAAAAAAAAAAGAATCCTTATGAAATTCATTGGATCACCATGAGTCAACAGGTGACTTGAAGGTAGATACACACACAAGTGCAAAGCCGAGGAGGGGTAATTCAATCTTATGAGCAATTCCTAAGCCAGCTTCAAAGGCAGTCACACATAACTCATATTGCAGTAGCCCAGTATAGAGTGGAGATTTCGCATGGGGGGGGGCAGTGGGCGGCGGTCGGAGTTGCCTTGTATTGGCCTGGAGTATTTGTCTATCTTGTTGGAATAGTACTCTAGGAAACCAAAGTCTAAATCCATGCTTCGCCATGGAAACAGCATGTATTTGGGCAAGTCATACTCTCTTACCCTTAGAGGAAGTCAATACCCCCCGCACCCTTTCCCCAACAAATTTTGTGAAGAAAACCTTGTGATAGAGTTATCTTAGATTTGCTGTAAGTTGAACACAATTTGAAGATGCACAACAAATAAACATTCTTCCATCTTGCCAAGTAGTTTTTGTTTCTGCTGAAACAGAGACAGGAGTCTTTGTCTTGGTTACCTGATAGTTCTGTCAAGAAATAATGGTGACTGAATATGTGCACAGCATATGTACTACATCTCTCCTTAACGCAATTTATTGGGATTTATGTATAATTTCAAAGTATTACAATTGTTCATATATATTATCCTAATGCATTTTACAACAAACCTGTAACTGGGTAAATCACACTTACCTAGTAAGTTTATGGCTGGGATAATATTTGAACCTTGGGTAGTGGTATTGATTTAAATTAATAGTTTTAGAGTTACATACCAAAGGAAATGCAAAGAAAAGCAGTGGTCTGCACTATAACAGAAAGTAGATTTTGGAATAATGAAAAAACATTGCTTAACTATTGCACCGTGAGGCTCAAAATGGCGTGAATTTAAAGCCCGGTTCACAAAAGTTGCAATAGTTGAGTTAAGCAGATATATTTCTAATTCTGTTTATTTTTTGCAAAGGGTTACTGCCTGTGCACCAGAAGATAATCAGAGTCATTTAGGCCTTGTCATGGTTGTGTATCTTCTAATATCAATTTTATAATGCAAGTGGACAGAGAAAGGCTTGACGTGGGCTTGCATTTCATTATGGCTGTACCTCTTTGCTGTGGTCTTGTTGTGTTTATGCAAAACTTTGAGTAACTGTGTTGATACAGCACCGTGAATTACAAAATTACAGTGGTAAAAATCTTTTGCATCATTGTTTGCTTTTGTATTACAAAGGGACCCAATGATTTGGTTTGTTGGCGCCACTAAATTCTTAGTTATAAATCCATTGATTCTGACCTTAACTAGTTTGCTACTAGATCAATAAAAGAACTTTTGGCTAGATATGGCATAGAAGAAAATGAACAATACAACTGTCAAGTTGGAGCCAAAATAGCATATTGGAAATATTTTACAACTTTCACTTTTCATTCATTTCAATTTTTTTGTTTCTTTCATTTTTTCTATTCTTGTGAAAGTAGCACCCTTTGTTATTTTTAGAAAGAGACAGTGTGCTAGGCATTGTTTAAACACAGGAGTGTATAATGGTCAACAGTTTTCAGTCATTTTGAGATGGGACTTTTCCATTATGGTTCACAAGATAAAAATACAAAAGAATAAAAAACCTCTAATTAAAACAGCAGCATAAAACATTTTTAAAAGGAGAGCAGGAGTAAAAACAGCTTTAAATTAAAGATCTCTGTCCACTTATGTAAAAATGGATTGGAACATACAAGTTTTTAAGGTTAATTTTAAAACCAAGAGGGAACTAGGCCATAGGGGTAGTTTATATGATAAGGAAAAGAAAAAACCCTAATTCTCATGCCTGTCACCATGATAATCTTAACGATGTGGATGTTAGCAGGCCTTTAATATCTGATCTTTAAACCTAGGTAGGTTTATACAGCAGCTAGTATTTCTCCAATAAACTCATCCAAAGCCATTTAAAGATGATAACCAGCATTTAAATTGAGTCTTAGACCTACAAATCTAATTTAAAAATTCATAACTAAGTAATGCTAGTATATGTCCATATCATAATCATTTCTCATATTCTTTGCTCTTCTCAAAAATGAGTAATGTTCTATACATTGTTCAGAGAACTCTTGATTATTAGAGAGCTGGTTCGCAATGAATAAACAAATAGGCTGGTTAAGGTACACTGTTAATCATTGTTCAGTGTCATGAAGTTGTGTTGAGTACCTCCTTTCACACTCCTACTCAACTCTCCTCTTTTTGTGAGAAGTTCAGAAACTTTCAATTTCATTTCCAATTAATGGTACCTTTTTGTAATTTGAACTTAGATACACTTTTAGTAATTATAGTTAGCAGGGTAGGAAAATCAAAATTTTGATCATGTATTAATACAATATAATTTCAGTTAACCAGTATCCATGGGGATTGGTTGATGCCAAATATATTTAATATCTGATTGAGAATTACTATTAAAAATAGGCTGCACTAATACCTACACTATACCATACCATAAACTCTGTATGATTATTAATATTGAAATACAGTAATTAAAAGCAAATAAAGACAAAATTAACATATTGTAACACAGTTTTACTATTTGACTGTATTATAAACACAGGGTTCTTATTCAGGTATTATTTCTTTGATATTTTTTTTTTGCTGGTTGCTTCAGAGTTCTGGTTGTTTGAGTTCTAGTTAAATGATAGTCTGTTGTAAATAATTGGAATATGGATAGGTATCTGTTCAGATTTGTATTACTTGATTCTTCTTTATTTTAAATTGTAGAGTACAGTTATAGTTGGGATATGTAATGCATGTTGCAGTCTGAGGATGTGAGCAGGATACTTGGAGATGTCTACACAGCTATCGATGTCCTTGAGTTTTGTACATGCTATGTTTTGTACATGCTATGTTATAAGTAAGTAAGTAAAGTATGTTATATCAGGCAAAAGAGGTTGTCAGGACAGATCTTATGAGATAGTGATATTGAAGAGAGGGAGGCTATAGTATTTGTTATTTATTTGTTGCATTTCTATACTGCTTGTCTCACCACTGGGGGGACTCAAAGGGGTGTATAAGTTGTAAGATCGTTGCTTCACAAATCTTCTTTGAATTGAAGTAATTTCCCAAGGAAATTATGATAGCTTCACCTTTTTTTGGTTCTTAATCAGAATGATCATTTTTAGTCTTGTATTTTAAAATCTACATTTCTAGTTGATTTTTGGGTCTGTTTGCTGATAAAATAGTATTTGTACCTCTTATTTTGTAATATTGTATTTGCTTTCACGTGTTGCTAAATTTATTGTACTCAGATATCTTGCAAAGGAAGGGTAGATTCTTCTTTGTAGTCTCTGTGACTCACAGAAATGGGGTTTTTGGGCTTGCGCAATATGTGTTTCGGAACCTTCCGGGGCAGCATAATAAGCATTTTGGCGGTAACCCCACCTATTCCCTCTGTGCTTACCCAGCACACCTCCCACCTACACCCTTAGTTCCTTTTCATCTGCCTCAGCAGCCTGTTAGATACCTTCTGAGCATTTGTAATATTGTATTTGACTTTATGTGTTGTTAAACAAACTATTCTGGGATTTTTATTTATTTTTTTTGCAGATGAAAGATAGTTTATTGAAAAATTTTAAAAGAAATTTTATTTATTTATTTATTTACAGCTTTTATATTCCGTCCCTCTCACTCCGCGGAGGACTCAGGGCGGATTACAGTGAACACATATATGGCAAACATTCAATGCCAATTTTTGACATACAAACATATACAGACATACACAGAGGCTATTTAACTTTTTTCTGGCCGCCAGGGGAGCTGTCACTTTCATCGTCCATCTGCGATGCTGATGAAGCACCTCCGCATTCCCCGCACGCTTCCCTGCTGGAATGCTTTGCCGGAGTCGTCTTTATGGCCTCAAAAACTAGTTAATTTAGCCTCCCCACACTTTAAGGTGGGACCTTATTTTCCTACTTGACAGATGCAACTGTCTTTCGGGTTGCAAAGGTCGACAACAGGCTATACACAATTGGTTGGAAACCCACTCCAACCCGGGCTGGCTTCGAACTCATGACCTTTTGGTCAGAGTGATCTTAATGCAGCTGACACTCAGCCAGCTGCGTCACAATCCCGGTGTGTGTATGAATGCATAATCTATGGAAAGTGGATAATAATAGTGTTTTCAAAGAGAAAGTCACGCTGTTGTGAGAAAATATAGCTGATTGGATGTGTTACTTGCATTTGCTTATGTTACATACTCTGAATTTGGCATAAAATGCTTATGGGTGCAGCAAAAATACTTTATCCACAGTACAGTGGAGCCTCAATTTAAGAGCATCCCAATTTAAGTGTGGTTTGAATTAAGAGTTATTGCTAAAACCGGTTTTGCTTTGACATATGAGCAACATTTTGAGTTAAGAGCTGGTGCAGGGGGAGCGCTAGCACCAGAGTATAGTACTTTAGGACTTCAAGGGAGTAGCCTCTGTGCCTTGTACCTATCTCTCTCCTGCTCTTGTCTGCTTTTTGGAGATTACTGTCTGCTTTGTGCTTGTCCCTTTTGAGGAATTTTGCATTAGTTGATTTTGTGTGATTTTTATTCTTGTTATGTTTGGCTTCGTGAAAAGAGAGGGAGAGAGCAAGAGAGGGAAGGAGACTGGAATGAGTACAGTATGAAGAAAATGATGCTTCTGCCTCATCACTTTGTGCTTTGTACTTCTTTGCCACAACTTTATACTTCTACCATTTTAAAGTTGATCCTTCTTTTTTTTTTGTTCCATGTATTTATATTTTATGTATTTATAAACACGTAACAAAAATGGGGGTGGGGTTAGAGGGCCAGAATGGATTAATAGCATCTCAGTGGAAACATTTGCTGTGAGATAAGAGTGATTTGAGTTAAGAGCTCAGTCATGAAACAAATTAAAATCTGAGCTCAAGGTATCACTGCATTCCATTCCATTTTTCTTATTCAGACTCTTAAATGTTAGATTAAAAATCTTACAACCTGAGAGAAATAGCCTTATTTTAACTTAAAATGTTTTTTCTTGACAATCCCATAGGTAGGCAGGTATTTTGATATCAGTTAGAGTGACTTTCCAAGCAAGTTGGCAAATATTGCCTAACTTGCAAGCAATAGGCCATGATGGCAAAGCCTTTAGAGACTGAGTGCCCAAACCAGGGTGTTGGGTAGGCACTCAGAATTTGGGGGGGGGGGGAGGCGGCGGAATGGGCACAAGTGCAATAGGTTCGCCATCATTGCTATAGTCCCTCTGCGTAGGTTGAGAAAGGAAGAGATATAAAAGCCCTAAATAAATAAATAAATAAATAAATAAATAAAGGCTGCATTTAATGGGCTGTACAAAGACTCTAACACATGTGTGTGTGTGTGTGTGTGTGTGTGTGTATAATCTCATTGAAAATCTTTGTTCTAATTCTATTTCCTCTATTTTAAAGGTTATATTGTAAATATTGTTCCTATTTAAAAAATCTCGATAGCTGAAATTTCAGTAAATTCTTTTTTGTAGGAGGTAAATAAAGATTGACTCAAATGGCTACAGATGTTTTTACAAGGTCAGATAGCAAAACTTGTCCCAATTCTATCTTGTAATGCAAAATATATATTCTGTGTCTTTATTTTTATCCCACATTTCTCCCAATAGAGACTTTTTACTGTGTATCCTTAATATGTTTTGAGGACAGAAAACACAATTTATTTAATTATACTTCTTTTACTAATATAAAAGTAAAGTAAAGTAAAACAAAGGAAAGGCATATTGTGAAAGAAGGTTGAGGATTGGTATAGTAAGCTGAGTAAGGAACATCTTGAAACTGACATCTAATTTTTAATCTTAAACTCTAACACAGAACCACTTTAAAATTGTATATTCTATATATTCCCTTTCTTTTGAAAGTGAACATATTTAATGGAGGGTATGAACTTTATATCTTGAACATCTATTTAGAGGAAATAACTTTATTGGGTACAGTTCATTATGCAATTGTGAAAATAAATACACTGTATTTGGAGAATGAATATCTGTGGTGTTCTTCCATTTATTCCTTCTCTTCCCATCAGGGCTCTTGCCACAGTTAGAATGGCGTGTGATGGATTTTCTTTTTAAGATTTGACCGTACTGTTTCCCCCAAATTCACTGTGATTTTCAGCTTTCTCTATCCTCTCCTTCATAGTATGGAAGCATAAAAAATGCAGTGTCTCCCTCATTCACATTTTGACATAGGAGAGAGATTAGCTGTATCATTATCTGGAGTAACAAAGTTTTCCCTTTGCAGTTGTGTTCCAGATTAAAGCTCAGTTACTTTCCACAGTATTTTATATATTTACAACATTTATAAACTTCATGATAACAATGATCATTGGTGGCCTAAATCACAAGTAGTACATTGCAGTGAAAGGCAATAAAATGAAACAGCATATGTTTCAGCACCAGGAAGGAAAAAAGTACCCTGCATTCACCATTATACTAGACAGCAGATCAACTATTTCCTGGATTGAAAAAGATTTAACTTTAAATAAAATACTAGGAAGATTATAGATATTCCATTCTGAGGAAGAAGTTTAATAACTATAGTTTTGTTGTTCACTTTTGTTAACTGTTGTTCTTATGGCGACCCTGTGAATGAAAGACCTGCCTTGGTCTTTCAGAATGATTGATTGAGTCTATTTGTAATGCGGTCTTCCACTTTTCCTACTGCCTTCTGTCTCACCAAGCATCATTGTCTTTTCAAGCGAGTCATATCTCCTCATGATATGACCGAAGTATGACAGTTTCAGTTTTGTGAATCTTAGTTTAAATTTCTCTTTGATTTCTCAGTTCACATGGAAGAGGTCTTTTGTTCTTTTAAATTGTTGTCTTTGTTTCTCTGGATAGTAGTTCTTCATGTCAATAAACAAATAATTGGCTTTGCATAATTAAACAGACTACTTCCTCAATTTCTTGATCATAGACCAAATTTCCCTCTTTGATTCTGCCCTGTTTGCTACTTCTGAATTTTGCCTATAATTAACAAAAAGTCCTGTTTTCGTGTATAATTAATTTCCTTCTGGGACTTCAGTATAATCTTTCAATTTCCTCTTCTTTCTTTGTTGTTGGAGCATAAACCTGAATTATGGTTGTATTGATGTGTCTTGAAGTTCTGAAGTCTTATTGATATGATTCAGTCAGACTTTGCATTACTTCCTTTGACTGCATTTGCTATGTTTCGCCTTGCTATTAATGTCATCAGTGTCATATTAATGTATTCTTAGATTTTCATCTTCTGAGTAAAAATTATGTAAATATCTGACTCATAATGTCCACTTTATCTCGCTCATGTGAAATACAGTAGGGCTTCCTCTTTCATGTGGATTAGGGTTGCAGGAAAACTGATTAAACTCCACCCCTTTTTTGAACCTGAGAGTATCCCATTCTAGGTCCTATAGATATTGAACATAGATTTGCCCAGTAGTATCTAAAGATTCTTAGAGAAGTTGTCTCTAGAAATCTCTAGTTCATCCATCATGACTCTGTGGTCATTCTCTGGTGGAAGTTTACCATGGTTTAGGTTTTGAGGCGTATAGATTCCCAGAAAGAGCATATCAATCAAATCTGCACAAAGGTAAATCTGCAAATGTGGCTGTACTGCAATGTTTATATAATTGATTTCTTGTTTTACTATGATTCATGTTCCTCACTTTTTTGGTCCTATAACATGTGTTATAGGACCAAACTCTGAGCATATTAACTCTGAGCATATTAACAACTTAATGTGTTTCATTTTGGTTCCACTTGCATCATTAGCCCCATCCCGATTTGTACTGGTCCTCTGCTTTATTCCAGTTGCTTGCTGAATGCCATCCAACCTGGGAATTTCATCTACAAGTATTACCATGACTCTTTCTGTACCATTGACTCTCAGAGATGTTCTACCAGTGTAACCCCCAGTGCAGCTACTGCCCAATAGCTATTTGGCATATTTAGTCTGGCTATTCATTAAAAGGGCCTCCCTGGTGGCACAGTGGGTTAAACTGCTGAGTTGCTGAACTTGCTGACTGAAAGTTTGGCAGTTCGAATCCGGGGAGTGGGGTGAGCTCCTGCTGTTAGCCCCAGATTCTGCCAACCTAGCAGTTCGAAAACATTCAGATGTGAGTAGATCAATAGGTACCGCTTCTGTGGGAAGGTAACGTCACTCCATGCAATCATGCAGGCCACATGAACTTGAAGGTGTCTACAGACAATGCTGGCTCTTCAGTTTAGAAATGAAGATGAGCACCACCCCCCAGAATTGGACACGACTAAACTGAATGTGAGGCGAATCCTTTACCTTTACCTTTTATTCAGTAAAAGCCTGTCTGACGTGGTAGAGCCTACTGATAGCTCTGTTACTGTGTCAACATAGCCCATTGACTTGCAGAAGCACTCAATCCTAATACTGTGGAAAGGTATTCATGGATTAATAGCTATAGTACTGTGGTTACAGGGGATCACACAACTTCCTTGTTGGAACAGCTTCACTAGCTACCAGTTGGTTTCCACGCACAATTCAAAATGCTGGTTGTAACCGGTATATCACATCTCCTTGTATGAGTTGATCTAGGCTCTGAAATCACCAGGAGAGGCCCTTCCCTGTTCCACCATCATCAAAGCATGTTTAGTAGGATGTGAGAGAGCATTATTTTAGTCAAATTATTTTTACCAACTTTGAATAATTGCTAATTTTATATTAACTTAATCGTTTTAATAATTATAATTAGTTTAATTCTGTTTTAGTATTTCTCTTTTGTATTTTAATTGTATTGTTTTGTAAGTTGTGAGCTTCTTAGGGTCCTAATCAGGGGGGGGGGGCTCCAGAGTATCATAAACATAATTTTGTCCCCAAAAGACCCTATCTTTAACATTACCTCTTACCGCTTCACAAATCAAACATGTTCTCAGTGATTCCCCTCTGTACAACAGTACAAGCCATGTATATTCACAAACTTCTTATGGATGAACAACACTGTGGATAATAGCAAAACTGAGTGAAATGAAGACCTCTTGGCCCAGGAATGCCATAGAGTAGTGCTGGAGTACCTAAAAATATAGTCTAGAGACTATATTCTATTGGAAGTGGATAAATGAAACTGTGGATACCAATCCTGTAGATAAGGAGGGGTATTGTATTCTGGTTTCCCCCCCCAGAAACATATTCTGTTTATTCTAGAATTTGATGGAATACTTGGAGAATGGGGAACATTAGAAACAGACAGGTTGCCTTTTGGGATTGGTGCATCTGCATATATTGTTGAACTGTAGACAAGCTAGCCACTAGCCATATTGAACAACAGTGGAAGTTATTTGAGCACTTTGAAACCAAAGTGCTCCAATATTTGAAGGTGTATGCTGGAGTGATCCCATAGGCCTCAAAATGATTTTGTAGGTAGGCAAATGGCCCATAGGCTATATTTTCCCTAGTCTATGATAAGTGGCATGTACTGTTTCCCCTTGTAATCTGAAGTACATTAGGAATATCCAAAATTTTTACTTGAAGTTTTGAATCTGTATGCATTTACCTGGATACAGTTTGCTCTGTCAGTTAGGTGAAATTTACTCCTGTAGAAGTGGGGAGCCAGATGAGTGTAGCACATTCAGGCAGGAATTATAAGAACAGGAAATTAGGAATATGTACTCTTGGCTGCACTGAGTATCTTTAATTTCCCTGCTTCTAATACTGCAGGGAATGCTGCACAACATGAATAATACTGGTAAGCCAGCCTTTCTGAAGGTGTCCCCAAATTCCATGCTTTAAATTGCAGTTAATGACATTTGGAGGGAATCATGTAAGGAAGACTGAGCTAGGGAAATCTCTGTAATGGGGTGATCTTCTATAGGTTTTATATTTGTCTAAGTAAAAAGTGTATGTCTATGTTAATAATTTTAATTGGATATGTAAATTTATGCATGTTTGTAGTTTATGTGCAAAAGATGTAAACATCAGTCATGACAGAATAATGACCATAAAATGCTGGGGAAATTGCTTTTGGAGTTTTCTCCTGAGTTTGTTATTTGAGAGTGTAAATATACACATGGCATCACAAAACATTTTTAATTACAGAAGTTAAGGAGATATAGGACAATTGTTAGAAGGCACTAATTATCAAAATACACAATCTACAAAAGAGTGATACCTGTATTGGCCTACTAAAAACACAAAATACATCTTGCAAACTTTTGAATCTTGATAGGCTTTTTCATTAGGCAGTGATGTTAAAATCATACAAGAAGAGAAAAGTGGTGATGTTAGAGTTAAAGGTCTACATTTTTTTTATCAGGTATTACCTCTGTTGCCATTTAGGATTGTCGTGAGGAATATCAATGAAGATTTAGAACAAAGATGATGTGGCTTGATCTAAGCTACACACAGTACATCAGTGGTAGGTGTGCACGTCTCACATCAATCTATGAGATTCAAACCTTGCTTTCCTCTTTGATCATACATGACCTCACTAGTGTTCGTGTAGTTTACTATATTTGACAGCTACCTATAATTAACTTAGAAATGTTCTGTCTATAGTGAATCAGTATTTGAAAATAAAACTAAAATGTAAATTTATTGTTTCATAAGAATTTAAAATGTAAAACAGACAATAATAGAAAATGATCCATGTGTTGAACTAGCACTAATAAGGAGTGTTCCCAGTGCAGAGGACAACTTTTTCTGTTTCTGTAAAAACAAAACAAAAAATCAGTTTTTTTCCATCTCAGTGAGTCTTGGGAATTTTTTGTATAAGATAAATGAGATAAAGTGAAAAGTGCTCTATTCACCATGTTAAATAGTTAGCACCTAATTCTGTGTATGCATCTTATTAATTACTTGAAAATGCAAGGGTTTCTGTGTCACACGGTTCATTTGATACAGCTAAAATGCTGAATGGAAAAATGCCCAGTTATTTTTATAAACTTCATTGTAGCAAAATGAAACTGGTACCAATATATGCAAATTGGTTAAATGCTAATCTGCGGACACTTTGAATAATTTAGTAATGATTGTTCTTTCTGGGAGTTCTACTCGTCTTGTGTAAGCTTACAGTTGTGTGACAATGTCAGTTATTAGTGTATTAAATTTGTGTTAACTGAGAAACTCCAAAATTATCAATTCTTAAACCTGCTCCAAAATTTGCAGTAATTTTGCAACAAAAGTGTGCTTTATAACACCTCAAGAACTGATAAATTGAAACATCAGAGCCCAAACTTGCCTGATTTGTTACAAATTTGTGTCAACATAGCACATTTATTTTGCAAAACTTTGTAACAGAAAAACCCAGAATTTTGCAGTGCCCCCAAAACTGAGTAATAGGTGTCTCAAACCAGGGATCGTAATAGCCTCCTTCCCCCATCCAGCATTGTGTGATTTGCTTCAAACTGGTGCCAGAGCTTTTTCAGTTGTTGAACATTTTGTAATAAAAACTCTTTGCATCCAAGTGTCACTTTCTCAGTTTGGAGGCCTTTCAAAATATAGGGTGTTAATATTACAAACTATTTCAAGACTTTGGCACAGGTTTTGAGGGGATTTCAGATTTCAGGGGTCACTATTAACAAAGTTTCTTAAATCGGTACCTCTGAGTTATAGGTAGGCTTCTTTCCTTGTGACAGCTGAACACATTAGTATAAAGTCCACTAATTAGTATAATGAAATAAAACCTGTTTTCATTCACTCACCTGGTGATCTGGAGTCCACACAGATGCATATGTAGAGTTTTCTCCTGCATGTAGTGAGCAGACTGGCAAAGAAGATATTAATATAAATTAATTGTAGCTTATTAATAATTATTTAGAACAACAAATTAATGTTTTACATTGAATGTATTAAAACTTTATACAACTCACTTCAAAGGGAAAGTTTTAATGTTGAAAAGTAATAAATAGGCTGGAGCTAAATTGTCCATTCTAAAAACGAAACAACTACTTCATTTTACGTAAAGAGCTGAGATCCTGTAAAGACTCCACCTATAGTAAGTAGGGAAGATGCATTTTTGTTTGTTTTTGTCTGATGCTCTCTCCCTGTAATTTCCATCTCCATTACGTATTTTCCTAATGAGTAGCTTTTAAAAAGGCAGAGGAATAAACAAAAATATTCACACTTTTATAGATGTACTAGCTGTCCCCTGCCACGCGTTGCTGTGGCCCAGTCTGTCGATCTGGCAAATAAAGTAATGAGAAAGTGTTGGTTTCTTTCTGTTTGTGAGTAAACAGTATTTTTTGTAGTTTCTTTGTCAGTGTTGATGTGGAGAGTGTCTGGTTTGCCTACTCTGGAATATGCAACATATCATAGTCCTTCTTTAAGGGTCTCTTTCAAATCTATGATACTATATCTGTGTGTGTGAGAATCATATCTATCTATCTATATTTATGACTGGATGGCTCTTTGTCAGGAGGGCTCTGATTACATTTTCTTTCCCTGGTGAAGAGAGTTGGACTGGATGGCCTTAAGTATTTTCTGTTGGTCATGGGGGTTCTGTGTGGGAAGTTTGCCCCATTTCTGTCGTTTGTGGGTTTCAGAATGCTCTTTAATTGTAGTGAACTATAAATCCCAGTAACTACAAATCCCAATGTCAAGGTCTATTTCCTCCAAACTCCATCTGTGTTCATATTTAGGCATATGGAATTTTTGTGTCAAGTTTGGTCCAGATACATCATTGTTTGAGTCCACAGTGCTCTCTGGATGTAGGTGAACTACAACTCCCAAACTCAAGGTCAGTGCCCACCAAACCCTTCCAGTGTGTTCTGTTGGTCATGGAAGTCCTGTATGCCATGTTTGGTTCAATTCCATCATTGGTGGAGTTCAGAATGCTCTTTGATTGTAGGTGAACTATAAATCCCAGCAACTACAACTCCCAAATGTCAAGGTCTATTTCCCTTAAACTCCATCTGTGTTCATATTTGGGCATATGGAATATTCGTGCCAAGTTTGGTCCAGATCCATCATTGTTTGAGTCCACAGTGCTCTCTGGATGTGGGTGAACTACAATTCCCAAACTCAAGGTCAATGTCCACCAAACCCTTCCATTTTTTTCTGTTGGTCATGGGAGCCCTGTGTGCTAAGTTTGGCCCAATTCCATCATTGGTGGAGTTCAGAATGCTCTTTGATTGTAGGTAAACTATAAATCCAGGCAACGACAATTCCCAAATGACAAAAAATTTTTTTTTGAGTGGAGGACATACATTGGGTTGTTAGTGTGTCTTGTGTCCAAATTTGGTGTCAATTCCCCAGTGGTTTTTGAGTTCTGATGGTATTACAAATGAACATTACATTTTTATTTTTATAGATGGTTGTTTTATGTGGGGGATAAAATTAATAATGTTTTGCCAGTAGTATAATATGACTGCAGAAATAAGAAGGTGTTATATTTTTAAAAGGAAAGTGAAATTTGAAAAACTAGTGCTGGAGTCCTAATCAGTTTTGAGTTGATAGTTGACAGCTAGGATTTTTTTAATGGCTGTTGACAGTAATATACAGCTTTAGGATTAAAAACAACACTTTTCATGATTGAGGCTTGGCTTTCATCAGTCATTGCTACCAAGGTAATACATGTATCAACAATATGTGTTTTGGGTTTGCCCAGCTCAGATGAGATCTTTGATTCATCCTCATTGGTTTTGTGATCTCTTACTGAGGTATCCCTGCCTGTTCTGGTCAGTGACCATGACCTAGCATATCCTGATGATGACATCAGTCTATGATGGACCGAATGTTGTTCATGGCAAAAGCAATAGACCTGTCAGTGACTTAAACTTCCATATCAGTGGAAAATCCTATGTGCATAATTACAGATTAGCATTAATAATTATTCTAGATTAATTAAAATCAATTCAAACTCAAACAATTTTAATTGGTTTGATTAAAACTGTTTTTATCATGATCCAGATATGTGAAGGAATAGAAAAACCCAGAAAGCAGATTTCCAATTTTTCCCCAATACATGAAATGGAGGATGTTAGGGAATATGGGTGGAATAATTAGGAAAGTAATGTTTGAAAATGATAGTGTTTGTGAATACAGGATGAAATCATAGTAATGCCCACACAACAGCACTGCTTTGACTTCTGCATTTAAGTGGGTAACTCTTGATATTGCAGAAGTCCTTTAAAATGTTGCAGAATACAGAGCACCTTCAGGCATTTGGTGCAAGTTGTTATCAGGGAGTCATTCAATTGCTGTTCTTATGGCATGCTATGGCAAGAGGTCTGTACATGATACCTACCCTTTGTCCTTTTAACTCCTTTGAGTCAAGTGAGATATACTGATGTTTTGTTTTTGTACAGACTAGATTTAGGGGATGCAGTAAAGTATAGAAAAGTAAGTCCAGTATAGTGCTCCTCTACCGCAGCATGACCTTCTGCACAGTTTCTTTGTTGCAAATTCCACAGATTTCAGGGAGGTTATTCCGAGGTGTAAGAATGTAGCTGCACCAAATGTTCTGGTATTGAGTTTAACTGTACAGGTTTTTGCTATTACTTAACTACATAGGATGAGGATTTGCTTTCTCTATCTTTTCTTTTAAAAGGGTCATTTTATGCCAAGTGGTCTGAAAATTTAAAAAGTTCCCACCACCATGTTCTCCAAATTTGTAGCACTAGTCAGGTGTTAAAACCAAGTTTTCTGGCAGTATTATGTCCAGCACAAGCATAACGCTTGGTCAAAATTTCAAAGTGCATGGAAAATGTTGCAGTCTGAATATTGGTCAAAATTTGTCATGATGAGTTCCAACACATTTTAATGCACAGTTTGAGTCAACTTGTTTGACTGGATTTTGCATTCATAATGTAAAAAATTAATTTCTTCGGAATGAGCAGAAAATCCTGTACAGGATTTCAATTTACTAGCCATTCTTATACATTTAGTTTAAATTTTATTAGACCCCAAAAATGGCATTTTGTTAAATGTCGTGCGCACATGGACTGACAACCCTTCAGATAAGGGTGTCAACATCAGCAACTATTGCAGTTAGAGACATCAAATTTTGGGAAACTTAGTTTAACACCTGACAAGTGCTACAGTTAAAATTTGAACAAAATTGGAGACATGATGGTGGGAAGGTTCAGATGACTTGGCATGGAATTACCCAAAAGTCTTTTTGTTTCTTTGTGATAATGCTGAAATTTGTCCAGAATTCATAGACTATTTTATGGTGCTCAAATGGCTGGCTAAACACAGTAGGAAAAATAATCTGCTTTCAAAATTTCCTTTGGTTTCAGGAGCTCTGCTTAAGCAGGGCTGGTGTTCAAGAAGGAAGGAAGGAAGTCCCGTGACTCATGGGGCATGAATAATTAATTACATGAGTTTCTACATCTAGTCTCATTCTAGGCCTAGGTAATAGCATCTGTTTGTTTACTACATTATATATGATTTTTATTTTCTGGTTGGATTTTTTTGTCATTTCTTCAGTTATGCAAAATGATTGAAGATATTTTGCATATTTTAGGGGTGAACAGCATACTGTCCCGTATTTATTTTTTTGGATAAAATAAATGGATTTATCACTTTGAAACTGCACAGTAATCTTAATAGGGCAATCCAGTTTAAGAAACTTTGGGAAACCTTTAATATCCTTTGAAATATTTATCTGAGTTGCATTTCCACTGAAATAAACTGTTTGCATGGGGGAATTACATATTTTCATTACTTCATAACTTCTGAAAAGTACAAGAAATCTTTCTTATTAGTAATTAAAAATTAAATGTACCATCAGCTAGCTAGGTACACACATGTAGGATTAAATGATTTGGAGATATTGCTTACAGTTTGAGGTGACTTTAAAAACACTATTAGAATTTTTTTTAATGTGTTGGTAATTTCTAAAGGGAGCTTTCCATGTCAGTACACACTAGTGCAGGGGACCCCAAACTAAGGCCCATAGGCCAGATGTAGCCTTTCAAGGTCATTTACCCAGCCCTTGCCCTAAACTGTTGATTTAGGGTTGTCCTACATCTGAAATGACTTGAAGGCACACAACTACAGTCCTAATTAATTTGACTAACTTGTCAGCTAAAAGCAGACCCACACTTCCCATTAAAATACTGAGTGACAAAAAAGCATGTCACCCAATATGAAATGTTTGGAAACATCTGCTCTAAAGCAAATCTTTCTCTGACATAAACAGTAGCTATCTCATGATTTGAAATCTTTCTCCCCCTTATTTCTTGTAATTTTGGAGAGCTGTTATTTGGTCACTTTAACCAATTAACTGCTGGATCTGCAGTCCAATCAGCTGTATATTGGTATCCATGTTGGTATTGGTAGCTGGTGGATTCAAATGTGATTAGATGTGAGATCCACAGAAATCCTTTTTGCACTCAGAGATCCGTGCACTTGATTGATTGTTAAGTGTCTGTGGGACAGTTTTTATTACTAATTTATGCAGCACATTTACACATATAAGATAAAATACCTAACATTTGGAATTCTAAAATGCATCAACAACTAAAATGTGTAATAAATTGCTGAGAAAAACAGACTGTTGTTATAATATTTAAAATGTTTTGATTAATAACTATCAGATTGCTTTTAATGCTTTTAAGTGTATACAGTGTATGCAGTGTTACTTGTGGTAATTAGAAATTTTGAAACTTTGGAGAGCTAGGTTCCTGGTCAGTAGAGAATTGCTTTAAAGATATGAGTACCCCCCCCCCCCCCAAATTTTGTGATACTTTGTTCACTCCTAGATGCCATAGCTTCTCAAGGAAAACATTTAGAAGGAAAGGTGCAACTATATGACAGGTAAATAAAGATAGAAGCTAACATAAAACTTTATTTGTAAAGAATAGAGAACTCAGATGACCAAAGTTTGGCAGCTGAAGTCCATCCAGATATCCTAAAACCAACTGACCAACAAATGCAAATAATTTTTTATCCATCGTTCACCACTCAGTAGTTCAAAAGCACTGTATGAAGCAGACATTTTGCAAGAAAATTGACTGAAAATTGGCCAAAATTAAATCTGGAAATGAAACTTCTCACTTTCTGTTTCTATTTAACCTGATTTGCAGTCATTTTCTTTAGCTGTGGGTGGGTCAAGATGTGTGTGTATTTGCTGTATTTCATACTGGAGGGGTTGGATTAACAGAAGCCACCTACAAATTAAAAAAATATATTTGAGGACTGTGGGCTCTATTATGTAGTCAAAAAATTATCCCCTGCTCTTGCCCATCCCTGGTTTAGATAGTGCTGTAGCGGAAAGATGGGGTAGGACAATGTACACTTTGCCTCAAAAGGAAAGAAATGGAAGCAAAAGTAATATTCAGTGATACCACAGATTTTTAAATCCAAAGACATAATTTACCCAAGAATATGATATGGTTATCCTTGTCTTGCTTTCCAAGAAATCCTTGAATAGATGTCTGAAGCTTTGAAACTAATTACTAAAAGTTGTACTTCAAAAACAGTGAAGTACTTACTTACCATTGTAGTTGCAATTTCAAAAAATAATCCCATGACCCCATTTCTGACAAGTAATAAAACATTTCGTTGTTTTTTTTTAAATCTAGAAGTTGTCAGATATGGTAAAATATACTGCTATCCAACTTGTCTTGACTTCAACACTCATAGAGCACAAGGCACAGCATGAAGTGCTACTTTAATCATGTGACCGTTCCTACATACTCGTCTAGATATTAAAGGAACAAAAAGTTGGTTACACAACAGAAGACAAGAATTGTTTTTCATATTGGTTTACAATTAAGATCAAATGTAATTATACCTTTGTATTGTCGAAGGCTTTCATGGCTGGAGGACCTCACTACCTCTGAGGATGCTTGCCATAGATGCAGGCGAAACGTCAGGAGAGAATGCCTCTAGAACATGGCCATATAGCTGGAAAAAACCTACAACAACCCAATTATAACTTTGTTTATTAGATAAAGGAAGTAATGACTAGTAATTACTTAACTTTCAAACTCTGAGATATTTGTTAGTTATAATTCTAGATATGGCTTTGAACTAAGTGATTTTACTCTACTCATCAATCAGGCCTTTAGGGCAGATGTGGAAAACCTTTGGTATTCCCGTTAATAATTGTCATTCTATCCTCACTATTGGCCTAGAGGTGTAAAATTTTCAAATGTTGAGGGCATGGCTTTTAATTGAAAATCACAATGTTTCATTATTTATCCAACAAGAAAATATTTCTGGTATTGCCAAAGAGGTTTTTAAGTGAGTGGCAGTGACTGACTTATGAACTTGCTCCTTGCTGTCTCCTTTCCAAGAACTGCCAAGGCTGCCAGGCCACTGGTAGCATTGGAGGTTTGTCTGAGGTGTATCTCTGCATGATATATGTAAGTCTGCTATTTGGTCACAGCCCTTGACATTTATCTCTCACTACAGGCTCCATACTACTACGACTACTAATAGTACTACTACTAAATTTTATTTGTTACCTGCCTCTCTTCATAGCTTGAGTCGAGGTACAACATAGTTAAAACACAGAGATAAAATACAATACTATTGAAGTGCATATATTTAAATACACAGAACACAAATACTAATAAAATGTAAAGTTAAAATTCACTGTGTAGGCATGCCAGAATTGTGTCTTAAAGTTAGATGGCTCATTTAGCTGTCAGATTTCTTCTGGCATGTCATTCCACAGTCTAGGGGTGGTTGATGAAAAGGTCTTCTTTGGGAGAGCAGTGCCTTTTTCCTATGTTGCCTGATACTCCCTCCTCTTATGGTTAGTAATTTGCTTGTCTCCCATTTGTGTGATTAGTAGAGACCATGAAGAATAGGTTCCCTACGTGTAACTGTGGTTTTTCATGTGGTCATCAGTGAATTATTATTATTAACTTTTATCCCACTTTTCTTCCATGAATGGGACTCAAAGTGGTGAACTCACATATCCCCACCCAGGCCTGCAGCCAGGATTTTGATTTGGGGGGGGGGGGTGAGTTTGATTCCGGGGAGGGGTGAGGATCTACCCTAGCAAACCTTTTGTATCGTTATCCCAATACCCCCATGCATATGGGATATATTGAGCATGGTGATCAGATCATGATATGAATAAACATAACAGTTTAAATAATGTATCAGTAAGGCCTTCTCATTTCTCACGGACCACCTTGAGAATTTCAGGGAGGGGCTGAAGCCCCTCAAGCTCCCTCTCCCCAGCTACATGCCTGTCCCCACCCATCCTCCCCTCATTATGTCTTGTCATCCTCAGTCATTGGCTACTGCTCCTGTGACATCCATGGAGCTGAACATTTAGGCAGGAAGGGTGTTATATAGTAGTGCTAAGTGTGGGTGGAATAGCTCTAAATAGTTCTGATTGATGCAGTGCACAATCATAGATAATTCATTTGTGTGCATTCACAGATAGCCGCCTGAACAACCACAGTTACAGGTAGGGAACCTGTCAATCCGCACTTGTTACAAAGGACAGTTCTGATACTTCTAATGCATTTTCTTGGAATAATTAGGAGGAAGGAAATTGATCTGTGTTCTTATTTCCAATATTTTCACCAACACTGATATTGGACACTGATGTTTGAGGACAAGCAACCTGTTCTGCTTCAGATATACTAGATTCAGTAGAGGCATGTGCTATATATGTGGATGTGCACATCTAAATATCCATCCTTATAAGCACTCCTCTGGTTGTGAATAAAACTAATAATAATGGTTAGGGAGAAGGGTCTACTCTGTAACTCTTTGGGCAGCTAATTTCCTCTTATTTTCTCAAGTTTTGAAGTCTAATACTTTTGACTTCAAAATACTAATTGGTTGGTTTTGCACTAAAGCAAATAAAAGGAGGGTTATTTAATGGTTTGAGAGCTGGCAAAATATTTTGGGAAACTTAATAACATTAAAAAATAAACCGTGTAGTTGCATAGACACTTTCCCAGGTGATGAAAATACTTTTACTTAAAATAGCAAATATGCTGAACAAAGTGTTTTTGAGATTGAATGGGGGGAAATGCCAGATAATAATGATGTGAACAAATAGACATCAAATCAGGAAAAAACCTGGAACTTTAAAAAAACCAAATGGAACCATAACTCTTAAAGCTGACAGTCACTGTTGAAACATAGAGTGTATACTCTTTGGGCCAAGGACTCAGCTTTTAACCTCAGCTTATAGTTATTTATATATTGCTTTTTTCTATTAAAATCAAAGCAGTAAACAACGGTAAGACAATACAATATACACATTAAAATATAAAGACTCTAAAGATTAAAATAGAATTAAACCTAGAACTATATAAAATGAATATTTAAAACCTGTTTAAAATACATAAAACACCACACAACACTCTTTGACTCCCATCTTAAAAATATTCTGCTTTCAAAACCTGCCAGAATAAAAAGGTTTTAGTCTGCCACTGGAAGGGCAGCAAGGAGGAGGTGATTCTGGCTTCTCTATGCAGGAAATTCCAGATTTAAAGGCCAGGCACTGAGAAGGTCCTCTCTCATGTCTCCACCAGCTGTGCTTGCAATGGTGGACCAAGAGATGGGCATCTCCTGAGGATTTCAGAACCCAAGCAGGTTCATACCAGGAGATGTGATCTGCCAAATATTCTTGATCTAAGCCATATAGGGCATTATATATTATAAACAGCACTGGTAGCCAGCAGAGCTCTTGCAACAGGGCAGTTGTGCACTCCCTGTAGCCAGCCCTGGTTAACAATTTGGACGCAGTGCTTTGGACTAGCTAAAGTTTCCAAACATTCTTTAAAGGTAGCCCCACGTAGTGCACGTTACAGTAATCCAAATAAAATATAACTAAGGCATATACTGCCATGGCCAGATCCAGTGTCTGAAGGAATAGGTGCAGCTCGTGCACAAGTTTTAAATGTGCAAAGGCAGTTCTGTCTACTGCAGAAATCTGGGCTTCCAGGTTGAACGCTGAGTCCAGGAATACTCCCAAACTGAAGACCTGTGTTTTTCTGTGTGTGTGCATGTGCGTGGGGCGGGGGGTGTAGCCCTATCTAGCACAGGCAGACAGGATCCCTAGTCCCTGATTTGCCTTCTGACTGACCAGGAGCACCTCTGTCTTTTCTGGATTAAGTTTCAATTTGTTTGTCCTCATTCAGTCCTTACATAAGACAATACCTTTGCATGTTTATTGATGTGATACAAGTAAGAACTGACTATGGAACAACAGACTGGCTCAAGATTGGGAAAGGAGTACAGCAGGGTTGCATACTCTCACCCAATCTATTCATCATGCGATGTGCGGGGCTTGATGAATGCAAGGCTGGAGTTAAAATTACTGGAAGAAACATTAACAACCTTAGATATGCAGATGATACCACTTTGATGGCCAAAAGCAAGGAGGAGCTGAGGAGCCTTCTAATCAAGGTGAAAGAAGAAAGTGCAAAAGCTGGAGTGCAGCTAAACATTAAAAAAAAAACCCCAAGATTATGGCAACCAGACTGATTGAGAACTAGCAAATAGAGGGAGAAAACGTGGAGGCAGTGTATTTCTAGGTGCAAAGATTACTGCAGATGCAGACTGCAGCCAAGAAATCAGAAGACACTTACTTCTTGGGAAGAGAGCAATGACCAATCTCAATAAAATAGTGTAGAGTAGAGACATCACACTGGCAGTGAAGATCCATATAGTAAAAGCAATGGTATTCCCTGTAGTCACCTATGAATGTGAGAGCTGGACCATAGGGAAGGCTGAGTGAAGGAAGATAGATACTTTTGAATTGTGGTGTTGGAGGAAAGTTCTGAGAGTGCCTTGGACGGCAGGAAGATCCAACCAGCCCATACTTCAGGAAATGAAGCCTGACTGCTCATTGGAGGGAAGGCTATTAGAGGCAAAGATGAAGTATTTTGTCCACATAGGAGAAGACAGGAAAGCTTAGAGGAGACAATTATGCTGGGGGAAATGGAAGGAAAAAAGAAGAGGGGCTGACCAAGGGCAAGATGGATGGATGGCTGGCATCCTTGAAGTGACTGGCTTGACTCTGAAGGAGCTGGGGTTGGTGACGGCCGACAGGGAGCTCTAGCGTGGGCTGGTTCATAATGTCACAAAGAGTTGGAAGTGACTGAACTAATGAATAACAACATACAAGTGATACAATGTTTTGCTACAAAACCTAAATAGTTAATTTCTCCATTTGGAATTTTAGTCAATTCTCCTAAAGGAGCCACTTTTCAGACTAGTTTTGTGTATTAGCTAAGTCTATGTCTTCTCTAATTTTAATGAAAGAATCATTAGACCCTAATATTGGAATAATTCCTTTTATCTAGTCCCCGAGATATAAAAAAGTTGCAGTGTAAACCGTTGCTCTTATATTCTTGCATGGGAATGTGCAGAAATTATCAATTCATTCATTCTTCAATTAGCTTTATTAGAGCTACATTGAAACATTAGATCCCCCTTCCTGACTGGTTATTCAAGGTACTATAAGGAAGGAAGGCATATGCTACTTTCTGGTTCTGAGAATCTCAGCTACTCTAACTTCATTTGATATAATTTTAATTTTGCTAATTATGGGAATGGTAGGTTCAGGGTAAGAAAACCTTAGGTGGAACTTCATATTACATCTTTTAATTTTCACATTTCTGACAGCTGCTTATAGAAAGAGTGATGAAAATTCTCAGCAGTTAAGCAATTGAAGCCCAATAATATCAAAATAGAAAATACTTTTTTGCTGAGATTAAATAAGCATAGAATGATGACAACTAAATCTAGGTGAATAAAAAAAATCTTTATGCTAAAAAGGCTTCAGCTGACACAAAATGTAAGGGCATTTCAGGGATCTAATTGTTGGGGAAATGTCATCCAAATAGCTAAAAACAACTAAATATTTTGGAATAATTATGAAACCATAGTGGAAATACTCTGTCTTTGAAAATTTGCAGTCTGTTGAAATTCCATTTAGTGCTAAGATTATAAGTATGAATGGATATCTTCGCCATACAAATTGCATCTTTGTTTGTAATTATACATAATAGAATGACATGTTTTGTGTGTGTGTGTATTATGCTTCACAATTTTGGGATTTTGTTTATAGGAACTTGAAAGAAGTCTGAGAATATGCTTCTTGGCAATTAGTTCCAATAAGAGTCTGGTCTTGAAATGAATATTCTAAAAATTCTTTATTTTGTCTTCTAAGTTTCCTCTTCTTGATGACTCTTAGTGATATGTAAAATGATGAGCTTAGTAGGAGACAGGGTGAATAAAGTACATTATTAGCTGCTGTCTGCATGTGGTTGATGTAAATAAGCTTTATGCATGTAGAACATAGGCATGAGTTCCAAAATCTTGGGTGTCCAAGATGTAGAGGCATCAATGTCAGCAAAACTGGTATGAAAGAACCAAGTTCTCACATTCATTCCAGTTATTTGTAACAATCTAGTTTGATATGTTTTATTTGGTATCACAGCCCACTTCATCAGATGGCATGTGCCAGAGTAGGGTGTAGTAGATTGTGAAGATTAATGCCAAATAAAGCTTGTTGGTTTTAAAAGTTGAACTATACTCAACTTGTTTTTGCTTAAAAGAGACTATTATGGCTATTTTCCGGGAATAATCTTGTCTAAGCAATTGTGCTTGCACTTGAAGAAAAATGTAGAAAATACGGTTAGTGGTGAAAACCTTTTTTTGTTTGTTTATGTAGTAGAGATTTTTTGAGGAAATGTGTCTGAATGTCCTATTGTTCGTTACAATGAAAGTAAATCACGGATACTCTCATTGACCTATGAGGGACTTGCATGACACATTGGGTAACTTGCTAAATTCCACATAGCTGTAATTTCTGCCCACAGTTTGCTCCCGATAACCATTTGGTACTAACTGGTTAAGGCCTTAAACTGTTCTGCATGTTAAGAAGAGAACAAATGTAGAAAGTGAAATAGCTTCTGTTCGGAATAGTTGCCTTGTTAACTTCCTGCAGTATTAGTATTCATGCTTCCACTGAACAAAGAGCTGATATACGAGGGGTATTTTTTAAGTAAGGTCCGTTTTGTTGTAGACACTAGTAGTTCGCGCGCATACCGCAACGAGCGCATGCGTCGTGTACCGGCATGCCTTGGGAACAACTGTGCTCAGTTTCCGCTCTGTAGCTAACCTGTACGGTTCTGTTCTGTGCTTTAAAAATGTTTAAGACTATCAACTCACCCGCCACATGTGAGGTTCGCTCAGTGATACGGTTTTTGTCAGCAAGGAACCTGCCTGCTGCAGAATTTCATTGACAGATTTGTGAAGTGTACGGTGATACTGTTATGAGTGAAAGCAAAGTGTGTAAGTGGGTACGACAATTCAAAGATGGGGTTTTAAGTTTAGGGATGAGCCTTTAACAGACTCATCCCAGACAGTTATCAGGAGCAAACTGTAGGCAGAAACGGGATTTATATGTTTTTAATGGTTTGTATACTATGCTTTTAATGGTTTTTAAATTATATATCGTTTGACTTTTTACCCTTGCTGTAAACCGCGTTGAGTCGCCTGTCGGGCTGAGAAACTGCGGTATACAAGTAGAGTAAATAAATAAAGATGGCAGTGACAACGTCCATGATGAGGACCACTCTGGTCGCCCTTCTTTGAGTACAGTGAACTCTTGGTTATCGAAGCAGGCGGCAAGTTTTTATGAAGAGGGTATTTTAAAATTGGTTCAGAGGTATGATAAGTGTTTGAACAAACTTGGCAACTGTGTCGAAAAATAGAGTGAAGTATGTACTTTCTGAAAATAAATTTACTTTTTTGAAATAAACTTTCGTTGTGTACTTATGTTCAAACAGACCTTACTTAAAAAATACCCCTCGTATTTCTGAGTGAGGGAGGATCTACCCTAGCAAACCTTTTGTATCGTTATCCCAATACCCCCATGCATATGGAATATATTGAGCATGGTGATCAGATCATGGTATGAATAAACGTAACAGTTTAAATAATGTACCAGTAAGGCCTTCTCACGGACCACCCTGAGAATTTCGGTGGGAGGGAGGCTCAATCCCCTCAAGCCGCCCCCCCCCCCCCCCCCCCCCCCCCGCACTACATGTCTGGTAGTGGCTAAATAAACAACAGCTGTCTGGATTGTCTCAAGATGACTCTGCGTAGCCAAAGGTTGTGTGTAAGCACATGTAAACGCCTTGTCCAGTTTTTGTTCTGCTTTAGTTAAGTGGCCTTTTAAACTATTTTGGTTACATGCGTCCAGTGGTTTGAGCCTATGTATATCAATTAAATTGCCATGGAAGACATTCTTACCTTCCAATCTCATAAATACACAGAGAATTTTATCATACCTTCATAATGTTTGCAACCAATAAGCTGACAGTAACAGGGGTGCAAGAATCCAATGAAAGTGGAAAGGGTATGAACACAATGGAGGTGGGTGCAAGGCTTCCTGGAGGGCTCCTTGGGCTTGTAAAGTAGGTAACTGGGTAGCTCCCCAGACAAGGGGGAACATGAAGAATATACAGTTGGTGATGTGTCCTGCAAATACTATCATTCACACAGCAGTTCCTCATTTCAGATGGAGGAGGCCGATGAACTATTGTTGTGACTGCCAACTGTGCCCCGAAGTCTGTGCACATTCATGCAGCAGTCCAGCTCTTTGGCAGGAGGGGTGGAATGAGTAATCAATGCAGCTTGGACTAAGCCGCCATTGAACCACTTACTGAAGCCTGGAACCCCACTGTATGCATCTCCCTATGCTTCTGCAGGAGGGGAGAATAAAGTACTGTGTGTGCATGCATGTGCCTTCAAGTTGCCTTGATTTTTGGTGACTCCATGAATTTTATAGCTTACTTCATCACATTAGAGAATGAATCCACTTTAAATCCCGTTTCTGCCTACAGTTTGCTCCTGATAACTGTCTGGGATGAGTCTGTTAAAGGCTCATCCCTAAACCTAAAACCCCAAAATTCTGCAGGAGGCAGCAACCGGATTTAAACTGGATTCATTCCCTAGTGTGATGAGGTCCCTGGTTGACCATCTCTCATCAGATGTGCACAATGACCTAACCCAGCAGAGCATATTTTGAATTCAGAGTAATACATTTTCTTCACATTGAAATTTATTTTGTAAATATTGGTAAATCTTGATAATTTTTAAGTCAAGTGTTTGCTCAATACAGTGATTCTTAACCTGTGGGTCCCCAGGTGTTTTGGCCTACAACTCCCACAAATCCCAAACAGTTTACCAGCTGTTAGGATTATCTGGGAATTGAAGACCAAAACATCTTCATAGGTTGAGAATCACTGGCTTAATAGGAAGTGAAATTAAGTTAAATATTTGCAACTGAAATTTTGTAATGGCTAGAGTTTAAATTGTCTCATTGTTCTTTAAGGTCTTACCATTCTCTTAACTAATTTTATAGATCTTCTTGAGCAAATATATATGAAAAGAATGTATTAATGTTGCTGTAAATAGCAAATTGTTCTAATTTGGTCCTCTGTCTTCTAAATTTAGTTCTGGATACATGTCAAAATAAGTAATGCTAACTCCTGTGAAAGTTCCTAAACATGATACTTTGAATAGTGGTTTCTAAGGCACTTGTTTGTTTCAGTAGTTTTCCCTGCATTTTATAGAGATACACAATACATAGTTGCAAGAGATGTAGGTTTTAGAGATACATATATTAAGAGATATAGGTATTTTAAAAGGTATGAATTTGGCATCATCAAGCATGTTTACCTAAAGCATTCAGTGGATTAATTTACTAGTAAAAGTGTACTGGGTTGTAGCTTCTGACCAGTGGTTCTCAACTTGGGGTCTCCAGATGTTTTTGGCCTACAACTCCCAGAAATCCCAGCCAGTTTACCAGCTGTTAGGATTTCTGGGAGTTGAAGGCCAAAAACATCTGGGGACCCCAGGTTGAGAACCACTGCTTCTGACTGAGCTCAGTCTTTACTTAAAGCCAGAGAGAGTACTTTTCCTTAGTGTAAAGACAGTACAACTCCTTTATCTGTAGTATCTGTTTTACATCCAACAAAAGATATCTTTAGGCATTTTCTAGATCATCCAGAGTGACACTGTGGTATTCTTGGACCTGAAGTTCTCCTTTTCTATAGGCCTTGCTATTATTATAGGTGGTTTCTCATATTCAGTGAAGTCTGAGAATGTATGCCTGTAGATATAGGAGTCATACTGTATCCATACTTAACACTCATTAAACAAACAAATGTTTTTGTAATACAATTTGTGCTGTTTGTTGATAGGACTCTTTACACTGAAAAATCTTGAAAGCAGCTTTAATAGCACAATTCTCTGAATATTTATAGTAAAATCCATTTTGTTCAAAGAGCTTATTCCTGGTTTGTTTTGGATTGTAGTCATGTATTGAACTGAATAGGTTTTGGTTTTCTCATCCTCTTTTCGTCTTTTTAATATATTGTACAATATCTTGGATTCTACAAAATAACCAGAAAATAGTTCATTCTGTTCTTCCTATGTATTCTTTCCCCGCCTTCAACTATATCTTGGATACAGGCATTCCTACCCAGTTTCTGTCTTATCTGGCTTATTCTTGTTTCTTCTCACTTCGTTCTTTTCCCTTTTACTCATTTGCTAGAAAGGTACACTTCAGTGTTGTAGTGTAGTTTATCTGTTCTGTTTATCTTGAGCAGGCTTGATTCCTCTGCCACAAGGGGGCAGATTGCTCTCACAGTTCAAAAGAGCCTTCAAAACAGATGCAATGCCTGTGAATTGTAAGGATGCCCAGCCCACTAGGAAAACAGGCAGCTGAGGCTATAATTTCATGGGAAATGTTACAGAAGGGTTCAAAATTAAAATCTTTTTTGATTATGCCTCCTTATAAGACAATGTCAGTAGGAATCCATAGACTGAAAAGGTGAGGACAAACATTTTTCCCGTTTTCTTCTCCAATAACATTTTTTTTTAAAAAAATATATGCTAACTTACAGAGAAATAAACTTATAAAATTCTTTTTTTCCTTCCTTTCATTGAAATGCCCCTTCAGACTAGGTTCTAGATACATACAATGCAAGTAATAGAATAATATGAATGCTTTTGTATAAGTGTCTATATAAATTGTTGTTGCTGCTCTTTGGCTTTAAGTTGCATCTGACTTATGGCAACCCAACTACAACTTTTTCTTGGCAAGGTTTGTTCAGAAGGCATTTGACTTTGATTTTCCCTGTGGTTGGGAGAGTGTGTCTTGCCCAAGATTCCGTGAGTTTCCACAGCTGAGTTGTGATTCAAACTCTGATATCCTGACCCCTCTCCCCAAAGGGACTCGGGGCGATACAACTGAAGCATGCATACCAATGGCTTTTTTCATCTCAAAGAAGTGACTAGTGGGATGCCACAGGGTTCTGTCTTGGACCTGGTGTTGTTCAACATCTTTATAAATGACTCAGATGATGGAATAGAGGTAGTGCTGATGAAATTAGGAGGAATGGCTAAATATTGCTGAAGACAGGATCAGAATTCAGAATGACCATAACAAATTGCAGAGCAAACTAACAAACGAAGTAATTTCAATGTAAGGCAGAAAAAAATGATACCCAGTGAATATAGGATGGGTAAAGTCTGGTTTGCCCACAGTATGAAAGGATAATTTTTTTAGATTCATAGTCAAAATGTGTAGCCTATTTTATTAGCATTGTGTAATTTCTACATGTGTCCCCTTGATAGCAGCTCCACATGATGCATACTTGCAGTCTCCCGATACTATACTATTCCTTCTCTTCATATAGTTGTCTAGTTCCCTCTCTAAATTCAAACATAGCAGTTTCCTCTTTTTAAAATGAAACATTCTCTTGACCGCTTCCTGCAATTCCAGTTATTGTTTGAAAAGCATTCCTCCTGATTCTATGTGTCCCCTGTCCCCCCCAAGCATCCTCTGCGTTCATACTAAAAATCTCCTCAGAAAATTTGGAGATATTCTGGCTATGAATTTAAACATCTCAATCATGTATTTGACAGAGAAATGCACTGTCTTGGAGTGCTGTGGAATCTCCTTCTAAACAGAGGCTAGGTGGTCATCTGTCAAGAGTGCTTTGATTTTGTATTCCTCTTCACAAAGATTTAGACTGGGTGGTTCTTGTGGTTTCTTACAACTCTATGATTCTATCTCTGTATAGTAATTTGTGTTTGTCTGATGCCTTAGTCACACACTGTTGTTGTATTCTTTTCTTTGTGTTCTAGGTCTCTGTGATTCTGTGTTCACATTCTTTTTCTACTTTGATAATTGTTCTCTTATCCCTTTTATTTCTTGTCTACGGAGATTCTAATATTTAACTCTGTGCACTGTGCAAAGAGTTCATTATTCCTCTTAAACAGTCTTCCATCTGAGGTAGAAAACTTTTGGATAAAATTTGAAATGTCTATAGCTGAAAATCTTTCACTTCACCCCAGTCCTTCATCTCCTTACAACACTGTATTTATCTGTTGACAGGATAATCTCTGATGACCAGACAGAAAGCCTTTGCCACCTCACTTTTCTTATTTATATTCAGTTGGTTGCTACATTTTGTCACTTCTTTTTACAGTATTGAAGTAATATGTCTCTTCCTCAATATTTTAATCAAACAAATCTCTTGAGTCATCTCCGTTTTCAATTAGTTTTGTTTTCTTTGTTAGATTTGTTGGAATGCTTTACCTCTGTCCAGCACCCAGCTGCTGAAATCATTCACCTTTTTCATCTTAACATGTGATGCCCTTTCTTAATCCTGTACTCTTACATTCTGTCTATTTCCAGAAAAAATAATTACTTGCTTTCGAGCCTTGCAATTATTTCAACTATCATTTCTTTATTTTAGCCACATATATCTGTTCTTTTCCTTTATCCTATTTGAGACTATTTACACTATATGTGCAATAACCTATATTGGTTTGAATATATTTAATTAAATGATAAACACTAGTAAAGACATTTAATTGGGCATTATGCTTAGTAATATTTGATCTGGGCAGAGTATAACTGGATTTGATGTTTTAATTGGGAGAGAAGGAAAGAAAGAGATAGCTTTCTTCTTTTAATTCCAGATCATAGCTTAGAGTTATGACTGAATTTCCATAGAGTTCATTTTCAAAATAACACTTTAATAACCATATCACTTCAAGAAATTGGAGTAGAAGTTCTGTGTAACATTGACAGATAACATCCAGAAATGCTCTTATTGAAATACCACTGTTTGGCTGGAAGAGAGATTTGGAAGATCTGTTCTGAAAGTACAGTGTTCCCTCACTTATTGTGGGTGTTCCGTTCCAGGACCATCTGCGATAAGTGAAAATCCATGAAGTAGGGACGCTCTGCTCACTCGGCGGCAGCCTCCTCATCGCTGCCTCCGAGTTCTCAGGCTGGGCTGGACTGAGGTCTAAGGCCTCAGCCCAGTGTGGTCTAAGGCCTCAACGGAGCCCAAGGGGCCTCCGAGGCAGGGAGCAGCAGAGGCGGCGAGGAGGAGGAGGAGGCCGCTGCCGAGTGGACAGAACATCCCTACTTTGCAGCGGCCTCCTCTTCACCGCCTCTGCTGCTTCCCACCTCGAAGGCCCCTTGGGTGTCATCGACAGCACTGCCAGGCTGGGCTGAGGCCTCAGCCCAGGTCTCAGCCCAGCCTACCAGTGCTGTCAATGGTGCCAAGGGGACTCCGAGGAAGGAGCGAGGAGCTCGCCGTTTCATAGGTCCCCCCCCCGTCATGGGGGGGGGAGAGGAAAAACCCACAAAATGACGAGTCTGCAGTAAGCAAACCGCAAAGTAGCGAAGGAACTCTGTATATAGTTTTGTAAATGTTCTGTTGACCAGGGTGTGCTTCTGGTATAGTTAATTGTATACCAGCACAAAGTACAGGCCTTCCAATGCGAATATTGTCAAATTTGGAAGCCATAAGCATCGAGATAGTTATGAAAGCCAGAATAATATTATTTCTTTAGTGAAATAAGTATTAATTTGTCTTGCAAATAATAAAATAAAACCATTACCAAATTCTGAAAAAAGATTAAGATAATACAGTGGGCCCGCTGTATCCATGGTTTCAAGATCCATGGATTTAACTAACCACAGATTGGAAAGGAAGAAATAGCAATAAAATATTATTGACAATGATGCAGCCAGGCTGTGAAGCGGCCACAAGGCAGCAACTGAGCAACATCCCTTACCTATTCTCTGTCTTCTCTCTTCCACTCTCATACACTTCCTCCTCCACCACCACTACTACTACTACTACTTCTCCTCCTTCTCCTTCTGTTTATACCCCAGTTTTTCTTTCCACAAGATGACTCAAAACATCTTACATTAAAAGCATTTCAGTACCATTTAAAATCTAGAAATATATAGACTTTAAGTTGAATTCCCATTTTCAGTAGCCAATAGTTGCTACAGCACTGAAGGTGAACATTGTGCCGCTGCTCATAAAACCAGCTGGGCATAGCAGCTGCAGATCTGCTGTTGGGACATTGTACTCCCCCAGGGGGTCAGTGTACTACATACAGGTTAAAGAATCAATGACTTAGAAAATTGAATGATATTGTAGAAGATAAAGGACAACATTTCTAAACTCAGAAAAAAAATGCTTTCTCACTTCTCACCAGGTGTCAATAGCATTTCTAGTGTTAAGGCTTCAATATTTATTGGGAGAAATTACAATACTAATCTGGAATGACTGGAACAAAAAGTACTGGTTACATTGGCTCCCGTTTTCAAGTTTTTCCCTGTACCACTTTTGGAAGCGGGGTTACATTTTTGGTTAAGCTTTATGGCAAATTCACACTAGTGTTAGTTATGTGCTAGAAGCAAATATATTGGCATAAAGCATATCTTGAAAGAGTCACTTCAGACATAATGCCAGACAAGATTTTGGAGACTTGCAAACTCTATCTTCCCTTCAACTCATGTAAAGCAGTCAAACTAATTGTTGTAGAGCTGAACTGTCAAAACAGTATTTTGCACTTTCCCTATAAATCAGATTCAGACCGAGTTTCATCCAGTCCTGTGACAATCCATAGTTACCTGACACGTTTGGACTGTTCCGTATTTATGTGTTAAAACTATGGTATGTAAGTAATAAGTATTTGTTCTAACTTTTAAAGTTGACATAATGTTCAGATACATTACTTTGAGTTTCATTATTTATTTTAATAAACCAGAAAATCAAGACTTTGCATAATTGTATCTCAGATGTGTATTGTCATTCAACATTTTAGATAATACGAAAAAAACCTAAATAAACCTAAAACCTTTCAGAATAAATGTATATTCTGTAGACTTTGATACAGATTAAAATATATACATACAGTCCCCAAGTTACAGACAAGATAGGTTCTGTAGGTTTGTTCTTAAGTTGAATTTGTTTGTAAGTCAAAAGAGGTACAAATGTAGCTCCAGCCACACTTTGTTGTCTATGTCCCTGTTCAGAAGATTTCATCTTACTTTCTGTCCCTGTGAAAATTGGATTTTGAAAAAAATAACTTGTTGTAGAAACAAGAATTGCTGATAAGGCTTCAACTGAGACACTGTTTTCCCATGATTTCCCTTCCTAGGGGTAGGGTTCCTGTCACTTCCTGTTCTTAACTGAGAGTCATATGTAAGTTGGATCTTTGCAACTTGCGGACTACCTGTACTATGTTTGCGACTAAAATAATAAATAATGGAATTCTTACACTGGAGATGATTCAAAGAAACAAGGGCAAAACTTTGTTTGGGCAGTGTGGTTTCATGACTCATCCCTATTGCACTCTGCTGTACAATCCCCCAAACCACTCTTAAAAATCAAGGAATACACTGTTACTACTTTATGATATAGAAGGGACTGCAGTAGTGGGGGTGGGGGAGAATTTGTGGGTTTCAGAAGGCTGCTTTCAATAAGCACAAAGGAGTCCCCGGTGGTGCAGTGGGTTAAACCCCTGTGCTGGCAGGACTGAAGACTGACAGGTCGCAGGTTTGGAAGCGGGGAGAGGCGGATGAGCTCCCTTTATCAACTCCAGCTCCTAATGCGGGGACATGAGAGAAGCCTCCCAAAGGATGATAAAAACATCAAATCATCCGGGTGTCCCCTGGGCAACATCCTTGCAGACGGCCAATTCTCTCACACCAGAAGTGACTTGCAGTTTCTCAAGTTGCTCCTGACACGACAAAAAAACCAAAAACTTCTGTTTTGTTAACAATACTCATGTAACCTAGCCACTATGCTCTAAATGCAGTAAGAGTAATCTTCATTGTAAAAATTATAAAGTGAAACTCAGATATATCCATTGCATAAGTTGAATCAGTTTGTTATTATTTTTAATTTGTGTTTTACGAAAGAGTTCTGATACACAGGTATATTTCATTCAGTTATTTAGGTGGGATAAAGCTATTTCTCCAAACATTTCAGTACTACTTGGTCGTATAGATTTTTTTCCTACAACTTTCTCCATAGAATTTAAGAGATCTATAAATATAAAATACAATTATCTAAACAAGATTTTTATCATACTGTTCTTTTTTTTAATGAGTTGAATGACAGTGTTAGACTTAATTTCTTCAGATCTTCCTACAGTTTTTGAAATTAATTTATAGTGTTTTCCCCCCACCTGAGCCTGCAGTAAGTTTTACTTGACACATATTTTGGAGAGCATTGAAATAAATAATGCTGTAATGTTTTGAATATCTTCAAGAACACAGCAAATCATTTTTTTCTCTTTCAAATAAATTTCTTTACAAATATTTGTAGAGCACTGTCTTCTATATATGTCATGTTCTTCACCCTGTGTGGCCACCAGAGGGCATTGGTTTAGTTCATTGTAGTAACACTTGCAGTGAGGTTATTGTGTATAATGTTTATTTATTTAAGGTCTTGTAAGTTGAAGGAAGTTGGGTTGGCAAATGTATAAAAGTAGCCAAACCCGAGAAAGAAATTGATATATGTGTTTTGTGTCTTTTAAATATAATTCTATATAGGAAACATTCACAGGACTCTTCATCTGAAGGATCTGAGTTTGTGTATCTTGATGCGATTTTTTAATGTTTGGCTAAAGATAAAAACCGTTTGGCTTTGGATCAGATTAATCCCTTTCTGTTAAATATACACAAGCACATTTTCCTGCTATTTTTATGGCATGTTGCTTCCTCCATTGTCTATAAATTGAGCTTTTAGTAGTCTTTTATCAGTCCTCTACCTACTGAGCATGGTTTTTTTAAAAGGCACTTTTGATTCTTGTAATTATAAATCAAAATGATGGGTATGATTGGGAATACCAAAAAAACGATTTCCTCTTCCTATGCACCCTTAACAAATTCATGAAATAACTACTGTATTTCTTCGATACTAAGGCACATTTTCTCCCATATAAACATTTCTTAGAATTGCGGATGTCCCATATATATGGGCTTTTTTCTGTTGGTGGTTCTGAGATTACCAAGTGTCTTAGAATCAATGGTATCTTAGAATCAAAGAAATACATCATGGTTTCTTTTAAAAAATAGTTTTCATTGATGAAAGCATTTAATACAATGTCATAAAATAGGAAAGGAGGGATAGGAATGAGGTTTGAAGGGTAACATACAAGACAACTATCGCCTATGTGGAGAAATTATATACAAACACATACACACACAAGGGGGGGGGGGAGACACCACACTAAGTATTGCTACTTTCTAGGGATATGGGTTACATGAGGAAAGGAGGAAAAGAAAGAGGAAAGGGGATTTTTGTTTGAACTCCAATCTTCTTCATCATGGTTAGAAAATCTTTGTTTTATTTCTTTTTGGTTTCTGCTTCCCCTCTTAGCCCTTCTTCCATGTGGAAACAGTTTTCGTCTTTCCTTGAACTATATTATCATTTTATTTTCTCTTCTTTCAAATAACCTTTGAATTGTGACCAATCCGTTGTTTTTTGAACACTACCTTGGTGGGTTACTATGTAAGTTTATCCATTGATATATTGATGTTACTTCTTTCATTCTCCAATTTGGTGTGTAGATTATTCTGGCACCTGTCACTAAATAGTTTAAAAATATGTCTTTATTTTTTCCTAAACACATGTCTATTATGCCCAATAAGAAACATTCCGGTTTCAATTGTATTTGTATATCAAGTATTTTCTGAGTTCTTTCTTGAGAAATACATTATTTCTCAAGAGGAAAACCTGAGACTGCTGCTCTCTTTACGTGGATTGGGTATTTATAAGCAGATGCATTGCAATTACATTTTAATATTGATATGTAAATAGTTCCAACATAATTTTTGATCTAGGTACTTAATTGTCTGTAAAAAAAAGACTGCTTGAATACGGTCTACTCCTACCTCCTTTTTAGTCAATGACACAGATTGTCTTAAATGTTAAGATGCAGAGATTTTTGGAAGGTTATAGTCGTGAAGATTCAGATAGCTATTTGCATTTATTATATTATCAGAAGATGGTGTTAATAGGTACGCAAGTATGTTTTCATAACTGTATTGATAGTATTTTAATCCAGTGTAGGTGGAATGGGCTTCATTGGTAATTATTACATGCACTAAACTGCAAGTGGGAAAACTTCAAGGGCTTCTTTTGCCCTCATTTCTGTAGCTATTGTGGTGAAACTTGCTATAATGGTAGAACACGTTTACCACTGTTAGCCCATCAAGTTTCATAATGTTTCACATATCCACAATTTTTGGGGGAAATTTCAAAGTTTTTATAAAAATAATTTTTTAAAAAAGATCAATCTCCTTGAATTTTCTATAAAATGACACAAGATAATAGGGGATAATTCCCCTGACTTCAGAAATATTAATATATCTATTAATTTTAGGCATTTTTCTCTCTCCTAATAGCGAGAGCCCATTAATTTAAAGAGGTAATGCAGCCTTGGCTTTTCTTCTATCAAGAATAAAACTAACTTTGGGAGGGTTCCAAGATTTACAAAATGCAAATGAAGAACTATTGAGTAAATTTCAATTCTTAACTTTTTGGCGCAGGCCGCACCCACGTGTTAGATATCATCTCTTAAGTATGAATTTAACAAATTTCATATGACATCCGAGGACTAATGAAAAATGCACACCTCTAATAAATAGATATTTGGCTAGAGTTAAATGTAAAACATGCACCTCTTTTGACTTACAAACAAATTCAAATTAAGAAGATACCTCCAAAACCTATCTTTTTCGTAACTTGGGGACTGCTAGAATTTTGAAATAAGTAGGATTTATTCTTAATAAGTAGGATTTATTCTCAAGTAAATTGCCACATTCATATAGGATTTGAGGAAGTATTAGCCACAGTGGCTAGCAAGGTTCTCTTGATTATCATTGACTTACAATAAATATGGCCATCATTGTACTGTGCTTGAAAGGTTTTAGAGAATGAGGGAACTATCCCCAGAGACTGTCCTCAGATACTTGGTGGTATCAGATCGATGAAGGGGCACTATATATCCTACTAGCGGTCCCCTGCCACGCGTTGCTGTGGCCCAGTCTGGTGATATGGAAAATAAAGTAATTAATATATGTAATGTCTTTATGCTTGTGGGTAAACAGTATTTCTTGATGTTTCTTTGACAGTGTTGACATAGAGATTGTCTGGCTTGCTTACTCTGGAACATACATAATATCATTGTCCATGTTTAGGAGTCCCTTTCAAAGCTATAATGCTTTTATCTCTCTGTGTGTAAATCATATCTATGGCTGGATGGCTCTCTGTCAGGAGGGCTTTGATTACGTTTTCTTGCCCTGCTGAAGGGAGTTGGACTAGATGGCCTTAAGTATTTTCTGTTGGTCTTGGGGGTTCAGTGTGGGAAGTTTGCCCCGATTCTGTCATTCGTGGGGCTCATTCAGAATGGTCTTTGATTGTAGGTGAACTATAAATCCCAGTAACTACAACTTCCAAATGCCAAAGTCTATTTCCCCCAAACTCCATCTGTGTTCATATTTGGACGTATGGAATATTCGTGCCAGTTTGGTCCAGATCCATCATTGTTTGAGTCAACAGTGCTCTCTGGATGTAGGTGAACTACAACTCCCAAACTCAATGCCCACCAAACGCTGCTAGTATTTTCTGTTGGTCATGGGAGGCCTGTGTGCCAAGTTGGTCACTCCTTGTGTAGTGAGATGCTTTGTTGCCAAATGTGGTGTAATTTCGTTCATTGATTCTTTTGTTTTTAAGGTACTTATTATGCACAGAGTGCATATATATATAGGGTTAAGTAAGCAAGGAGCACTATATATCCTATAATGGGTTAATTAAGAACCATTACAATGAAGCTAAAACCCACTAAGAAGGAGATTCTTTGGATTGGTGGGTAAACAGCTTGTTCTGGATACTGCCTCACTGCTTCTGTAGGTGTGTAGCTTTGTGGAATATTTGTGGATTTATATTTGTCATTGGATGTGCAGACTTGGAGTGCTTTGGCTCAGCTTTGACCAGTCAACTAGCTCTGGTTTTTCCTGTACAGGAATAGCCTAGTTACAAAAGCTCCTGTACTGGTATCTTCCTGATTAGATTGAAATGAAGCCATGTTTCAACACTTCTCAGAAGCTGCAATTGTAAATGCATCAGCCAGATTGCTGTCTAAAATACTATATAGACATTATGTAACACTGATCCTAAAGAAATTACTCTGTGTTACCTATGGGATGAATTCAAGAGTGCATTGTGATTTAAATCTGAAGTGGCTGGGGACCTCATAATTCAATTTATTCTCCTTTGCCCTTTTCTGATAGAATCAGTTGTGCTTGTGGTCCAGGTAGATGTAAGTGAATCATAGATGCTTCCTTGTTTATTCTAAAAGTCTGGTTGTGAAAAATCTCTTGTCCCTCTAGAACAGAGGAATAGGTAAATCCCTCGCTTACCACATTCAAGTTCAATTTGTTACTTTTAATTGCTTGCTGCTTTTTGTGATAAGAGATTCTATTTTGCTTCAGTAATGAACTAAAAGAAAGTTTCTGTGTTTTTGTGTATATGTATGTTGGGATTGAGGTTCAATTTGACTTCTTCATGCAATCATATGTCTCCTTGCCTTATAAAAGGAGTTGGCCTAAGTTCCTAGACAAAAAACCTGCTCCCTTTTGTTATTCTGTTTAGTAAATTAACTTCTTCAAAATATTCTAGGCTGTAACCTGTTAATCCTTGTATTGTAACAATGAAAATAGATTGCTTGCAGTTGATGTTAACATTTGCATTCTCACTATTACTATCATTCTAGTGATAATTTTTTGAATGAATACTGCCTCTGTTAGGATTAATGTCAATTAGACAAAACAATCAAAGAAAGAGTCTGTGGTACTTCAGGCCCTTTTAAAATGTATTTATCCATTTTTGTTATAGAGGACCCATATACAAAATACAAGAATGAAAAATAAAGAAAAATGATCATACAAAAGAAACAAATTACGTCATGATTAAATCCGATTATTGGCAGAAGGAGGTTTATTTAAAATATTTTCTTCTGTATTTGGCAGCTCACAAATCATACATGGAAGAGTGTATATTTCCTCCCAATATTGTATGAACACTGAATCTTTCTCACATGAACTTCAGCTAATACATAGATTTCCTTCTATGGTTATTTGCCACATACATAGCAACTTTTCAGTTAAATCTCTAGAGTTTTCCAACCCATGGCAATTACCCAACAATCCTGTTAATAGCATAAACACTCTTGTTTGCTTTGTCCTTTTTGTTTCTATCCAATGTTTATAATTTGATCTGTAATTTGCCACAAATATTATGTTCCAAAATTGAGGCATAATAGATACACTCCCACTTCCCCATTTAATAATTGTTTAGGGTATACATAACTTTTTCAGTGAGATGTGAACAGATTTTTAATACTGATCATAGATGCAAATAGAATGCATCCAAATTCTGTTTATACTTAGTTTTGTTCTAGGATTCATTAGAAAATATATTTGATGAAACACAGTCCCATTTGTTTAATTCCCTCAACCATTTTTCTTAAATATTGTTACTGTGAGACAGGTTTTATTTTTAAAAACACTATAATTCTACAAAAACCTTATTTCATTTTATATATTGTTCATAAATGAAATTTGAGTGCAAGGGAAATTGAAGCAATGGGACAACTTCCAACACGGATTCATTTTTTAATTTCCCCCCTGAATTTATATGTAATACAGTGAAACATTTGACTTACAAGCGAACCAACTTCTAAGTTTTTGATTGGCATAAGAACGATTTTGAGTTAAGTGCTCAGTCACAGAACAAATTATTATTTATTTTAATTTATTTATAGCTTTTATATTCCGCCCTTCTCACCCCACAGGGGACTCAGGGCGGATTACAGTGTACACATATATGGCAAACATTCAATGCCAATTTTGACATTCAACATATACAGACACAGACAGAGGCTATTTAACTTTTTCTGGCTGCCAGGGGAGCTGTCGCTTCCATCGTCCATCTGCGACACTGATGAAGTACTTCTGCATTCCCCGCATGCTTTTTGCTGGAGTACTTGCTGGAGTCTTTTTATGGCCTCATAAATTAGTTAATTTAGCCTCCCCACACTTTAAGGTGGTACCTAATTTTCCTTCTTGACAGATGCAACTGTCTTTTGGGTTGCAAAGGTCGACAACAGGCTACACAATTGGTTGGAAACCCACTCCAACCCGGGCTGGCTTCGAACTCATGACCTTTTGGTCAGAGTGATCTTAATGCAGTTGACACTCAACTGTGCCACTCGTAAGTCAGGGTATCACTATATATAAAATTGAATTCTATCCACTTCAACTCTCCTACCCATTAGAATGGTTCATTTAATTGTACAGTGGAGTATCTACTTAAAAGCATCCCAACTTAAGAACATTTTGAGTTAAAAGCTGTTGTTCAGCCCAGGTTTTGCTTTGACATGAGAGCAGAGTTTTGAATAAAAAGCTAGCACCGAGGGGAGTGTGTTAGTGTGAGAGTACATGTCTTTAGGGCTTCAAGGGAACAGCCTCTGTGCTTCATCCCTTGTTCTCTTGTCCGCTTTGGGAAATTGCTGTCTTCTTTGCTCTTGTCCGCTTTGGGAGATTGCTGTCCGCTTTACTCTTGGTCGCTTTGAGGAACTTTGGGTTAATTGATTTTGTGTGGGTTTTTACCTGATATGCTTGGCTTCATGAAGAGAGAGAGGCGGGAGAACATGAGAGTGAGTGGAATGAGTACAGTATGAAGAAAATTGTGTTTTAGGCTTATCACTTTGTGCTTTGTGCTTCCTTGTCATAGCTTTGTGCTTCTACCATTTTAAAGTTGATCTTTCTTTTTTATTGTTTCAAGCGAATGTTCATTTATACATTATTTGTTATTTATAAAGTACATTTTCTTTTTTAAAAAACACATAACAAAAATGGGGGGGGGTTGGGGGATGGAAAGGATTAATAGCATTTTAATGGGAAATTTCACTTTGTGATAAGAGCATTTTGAGTTAAGAGCTTGGTCATGAAACAAATTCAACTCTTTAAGTCAAGGTATCACTGTACATGTTTTGTTATTGCATTCATACGAACAGTGTCATTAAGACCTTCAGATATAGCATGAGCTGCAAGGGGAGAGAGAGTGTGTGATCTTGATCCTGGTCCTACAACTTAGCTTAAGTGATTAACATTGCCTTTTATGTGCATTAGTGACTTTGTGTTATTTTGTTTATGTTTGTGAGTTTATATGATCACACAACCTGAAACCTGGTGCCCTCCAAATGTTTTAGATTTGATATAGGAGTGACTTTAAAATAGCTGTTGGCCAGTGGTTTGAAAAAGACTAATATGAACTAGACCCATTATTGGGGGAAAAGGTAGAATGTAAATTGAATAAATAAGTAAATCAAATATGAAATAACAAGATAGTGATTTTTAAAATTCCTTGACAAGATGTTCACACTATGGCTTATGGTGACATGTTTGAAGTACCTTAAACATTTAGGTAAATAACAAAAACTGTTATTAGTACTTGTATTTAATTTTATTCAGGTTTCTCAGTTTTATCTAGGTTTCTGAAAAATCTGTAAGCTTACTTGTTTAAAATCTTAAAAAATAAAACTTACTTGTTTAAAATCTTAAAAATAGGTCTTACAGTTAATAAATCTGCTAAATTTCTTTTATAAAACATTTTAAAATTTAGATTTTATGAAACATATTAAACATACATTTATTAGAATAACATCTGAAGTAGGATTTTATAAGTGATGTAAAACATATGTATTGGAGAAAAGTATAAATATCATTTCTGCTGCACATAGTCATAAGTTTTTTCCTCTATGTGATGGATATCAGAAATTATGTTCTGTCTGAAATTTCCAAACAGGATTCTATGAAACTATTTTTTAAAAGCCACCTAAGAAGTTTAATTTGCTATACTCTTGTGCAGGGGTCCTCAAACTATGGCCCGAGGGCTGAATGCGGCCCTCCAAGGTCATTTCCCCGGCCCTCGCTCAGGGTCAAACTAAGTCTGAAACGGCTTGAAAGCACACAACAACAACAACAACAACAACAACAACAATCCTATCTCATCAGCCAAAAGCAGGCCCATACTTCCCATTGAAATACTAATAAGTTTATATTTGTTAAAATTGTTCTTCATTTTAATTATTGTATTGTTTTTAAGTGGTATTTTTTGCACTACAAATAAGATATGTGCAGTGTGCATAGGAATTCATTCATGCTTTTTTCAAATTATAATCCGGCCCTCCAACAGTTTGAGGGACTGTAACCTGGTCCTCTGTTTAAAAAGTTTGAGGACACCTGCTCTTGTGGATGGGAGAGAGTGAAACTAAGCCATTGAGGTTACAGTTGGATCTTAAGATAAATGTTAGCATGCTATTCTTGGTTTCATGGCTGCAAAGTTTTGAATAATCTGCTCAGCTAGTATAACTGTCCTTTCTTCTTTGTGGTCTCTGTGACTCACACAAATCATTTACCTGTGCAGTGCATCTTTTGGAACCTTCTACAGCAGGTACGGGCAAACGTTTACACAGAGGCCATATTGCATTTTAAAATTGGACAGACGGGCTGGGCCAGTGGCAGATGGATAGAAAGTGTTTGTGTGAATTAATATAAATGGCATGTAAAAGCCATAACATAAGTCTGTGCTCCCATCCCCCCTCCCTCTCCAAGCGCATGCAGCGGGGGCTTTACCTCCTCCTTGCGCCTCCTTCTCCCACAAGTGTGTGCAGCAGCATCAGCTTTATCTCCTCTTTCTTGCTTCTCCCCCTCCAAGCGAACATGGCAGTGGTGGCCACTTTGCCGTCACCAGGGAGGGAGCAAGGGAATTCATGTGCGCCTGGAAAGGAAGAAATTGCACAAAGGAAGGCCCTGCTCACTAAAAGGCAAAACCTCTCTCAGGCTCGGGCTTTGGTGTTTTTGTTTTTTTTACTTGATTTGGGCTAGATTTTTTTGGTCACAAGTCACATTTGGACTGTGACTTATCTAAGGCAGTGGTTCTCAAAGTGTGAGGATTCTGAGAGGCTCGGCGGTTCCCTTCTTCTCCCCCCCAAGCTTTCCCTCTTCTTTCCTGCTCCTTCCCCTCACCACGCCTCCCTTGCTGCCAAAAGCATTTTTCCTCGCCTTTCCTCACCACCCAGATCCTCTCCCCTTACGTTGCTTACTTCCAAAACCCTATTACCCTTCCACCACACAGTGGGTGCTATCATTGTGTTTTTCCTGCATGACAAAAGGGGGTTGGACTAAATGGACCCTGGGGTCTTCCACTGAAGTACTGTTAAGGTTATGTTGATCAAAACGTTTGCCCATGTCTGCTATATATACATTATGTATAATATAACATAATGTAATATAATATATAAACATTTCTTGGGGTTTCACAATAAACCTTTGCTTCAAAAAGGGCTCAATGGCTGAAAAAGTTTTGAGAACCCCTGGTCTAAGGTATTGTAAGTGGTGCTGGACATTCCTGCCTTTCAGGCTTATGGCTTTGCTGGTTTCGTTCAGGATGTGTATATCTTTTGGAGCAAAATTCCCTAATCTGGGTGGCCACTCTTAAGTGTTTGGTTCTGTTGTTGTTGGCCCAGAAGGTTGTGATTGAGGTTAAGTTTCCCATCTGATTCTTTGACTTGATGATCTTGATGGCTAAGACACTTGAATTACAGACTAAATAGTCTGGAATGCTGTTCCCCTTATAACCAAGATGATTGCAGAGATCTTAAAAAACAGGGCTAGATGGCATACTACTCATTCTGGTGCCCAGTGGTTTGCCTATTTGATGTATCTCTTCCAGGGTCAGTATCGGAAGGGTTAGTATCGGAAGGTGCCATTGCATCCCAGATCTCCTTAACCATCCATGTGGGGTAATTGAGACATCAAGACCTGTAGACTATCAAATGTATGGCCTGGAGGGTCATCTTTTGAAATCCTCTTTCAGTTTCTGTAACGATCTACTTTGCAATTGCATGATTATAAGTGGGCTAAGTTCTTTGAATTCTTCTCGCTTAGGAACTGTTGCCAAAGGGGGCTCAAACTGCATATGTGTTGGGACTTTTTAGTCTACTTGTCTGCCAAAGGGTTGTCATTATCTTCCATCAAGTATTGTCAGCTGTCTCATGGCACTTTTATTTGTCAAAACATTCCTAAAAGCATATAAAAATCTATACTGACCTGTGGTTGAAGCCACTACTCAGTGGAGCTTGGAGCTGGTCCTTTATCAACTATCTAAGAGACCGTTTGAGCTTAAGGCATCATTTGACTTAGGACTACTCACCTGGAAGTCAGTGTTGCGTATTGCAGTCACTTTACCTAGAAGGGCTAGTTAGTTCTGTGCCTTTTAAGTGAATCAACCTGTTTTAATAGGGAAAGTTGTTCTGAGGCCAGACATCTTCTGAATATCATGTTTGCCTTCAGTATGAATCAAGATACCAATTTTTCAACATTCCTACAGATTCCTGCTACTGACTTGCACCTATCGGCTTTTCAAATGGTCATTTGTGAGTTCACACAGCTCCACCCACCCTCCCCTCAACGTATCCTGCCTCTCTAGATCCTTAGCTTCATGTTTGGTGTCCTGGGAATTGAGGAGTTCGTCAAGAAACATGCTGGAATAGTTCACAGGGAGTGGGTAGGGCTACTGCCAAAACTAATAACTCTAAAAGGTTTCAAGATGCAGGTGATCCAATTGTGAATACACAGGTGACCACTGGAAGAACTGCAGTAATAGATAAATAACTTGTCCTTCATTAGTTTGCAAGACAGTGTGTGCTGCTGTAGCAGCCAATCAGAGTGAATGCTTGTTGCAGAAATCTTTGAACTTTAATCTTTAAATTTGGTTTATGTCAGTAACAATTTACTTTTTGTTTGCTAGCTGAAATCATTTAGTTTAACATTTACAGAAGATTTAAAAAAATTCTGATGTTCCTTTCCATCTGATATTTCTTTGAATGTTGGATTACATCTTCTACATAGTTCACTTGTTGCACACAAAAGTTCACACAAGTAATGCAAGAATTATTTCTGCTGTGTAACTATGGTCTAATATGCCATGCGCCCTCTTGTGGACAAATTTAGATTGTATGTGCAATAATAGCAAAAAATTACTTAGATAGTGTTATGAACATAATGTGTTTGTTTGTATCCAAGGTTGTTGCTTGTTTTTATTATATGGATGAAATGAATAAACATTAATTTTTTACTATAACTTTATTTTACACAATATTTCAGTATAATAACGTTCAAGGAAAAGCCCTGTGTTATTTAGGGATTTTTTGCAGACTTTGAAAAGTGTTGTCTTTCTTTTATTATTCCAGTGCTTGGGAGATGGGAAGTAATGATAGCTGGCACCCGAACTGAAATCTGTGTGTAGGCACTACCGTCCCAGCACTTCAGGATGAATGGGGATATGCCTCATGTTCCCATCACGACTCTTGCAGGGATTGCTAGTCTCACAGACCGTAAGTATTATTTGTGAAATTATAGATCAATTAAAAATATTATTAAATTCTCTCTTCCTCTTGGCATACGTTACCAGACAGAATAATAGATGGAGCATTTGTTTTCTCTTAAATAAAATACATTTGGGCCATGAGAGACCTGGTTCCTGACAGAAAAAAAACCTTGTAAACTTTATGAAGAGATAGCCGATTGGAACTCTGTAGATAACCTGAATTCTTCTGCACAACAAATGACTTGGTTTTTCTTATATAGAAGAGGGAACTACATCAAGAATTACTCTTGTCCTCAACAGACGTTGCTGTGTTTCACATATAGACTATGCTTATGTGTGCATACACATCTGTACTTGAACATTTCTTTTATGCTGTTTGTCTCCCAGTTGTGAAAAGCAGGGAAGTGAAATAGCTTAAAATACATATAGATGGAATTGTGCTGGAAGCTTAAATATGGAAAATAGTATTCTGCCATTTGGCTGTTTACAGTAAAGTCAGTGTTCAGTCTGGAAAAATTATAAAATTAAATAACAAAATGGTTTGGTATGTAAATTTACCACCACGGCTAGAGGATCACAGCTTGATTGAGTCTGAATTGGTGTTTTATATGTGTTTATTATATTTTATATTGTGTTCACTTTTATGCTGGTTTTTAGGCACTTTGTACCATCTGTAAGCTACTTCAAGTCCCTTTGGGGAGATGGTGGGGGGATATAAGAATAAAATTATTATTATTATTAAATATGTCATGGATTGAAAGTTTCAGCAGGTATTGGTAATAACTATCATTGTTGTGGACACTGTCCTTGGACATGCTCTTAATCATTGTCTGCACATCACTGCCAGTAGGACTAAGTATGAGTGTGGGTGTCTTGTATTCTTAGGAGTTATTTTTTGTGGAATAATTCGCTTTTTTTCTTTATGCTTATAAAAATAGTTTTAAACCAGCTGCCTCTTCCATCACCTTTACCCGCTACAACTACAAAAAGCCTACTCTTCAATGGACGAATTGCAGAGGAGGTGAACTGCCTTTTGGCCTGTAGGGATGAAAATCTGGTTTCACAACTTGTACACAGCCTCAACCAGGTGTCAACAGATCACATGTATGTATTTAAAATCACCTCAGAAATGAATGTTGGAATATGTAATCATGGATGTACAGATAGAAAAGGGTTATAGAAGCTTTTGAATTCTTTCAACTGAGCATGATTTAGGATTCTATGATAGATACTTGCACATGATGAGCTAGAGTGCATGAGCTGGGGCCAGAGGTTTAGCACTGTTGGTAAATCGTCAGCAGTTGTAAGATCTATCAACCGAAAGGAAGGAGGAAGTCCTGGTGGCTCTTCGTCATAGAGGATAGAGCAACAGCACCCCCTGGACTCAAGCCAAACCTTCCATGGCATCAGAAACAGCTGGACAGTGAAACGCAACAAACCACATCCTGTCTGTGTATTGTCTATACAAAACTGCATTGAATGTTTGCCAAGTATATGTACTGTGATCGCCCTTACCACATATACTTGTATACATACATACACAGTACATACACATATATTACGAAGGTGAGAAGTGTTGTTGTTGTTGTTATTATGTATAAATGGAGGTACATTTATTATGTTGTTTAGTATGGTTCTGAGCCAGATATGAACAATATATTTCAAATTTAGCATTCTAGAAAATAGTTTCAGAGTATCAAATATATATTTTTAATGGGCTTAAAACTTTGAATACTTATATATTTTAATGCATCAGTCTTTGGACTGATGAGATGAAGTGTAAATGCAAAGCCTGTAAGAGTCTTCATTTAAGTACATCCTGTTAATTTTGTCAGTTTACTACCTCCTAGATCAGTGGTTCTCAGCCTGTGGGTCCCCAGGTGTTTTGATCTTCAACTCCAAGAAATCCCAGCCAGTTTACCAGCTGTAAGATTTCTAGGAGTTGAAAGCCAAAACAACTGGGGACCCACAGGTTGATAACCACTGACCTAAATCATGCCTGTACAACTTTGCCCTTGTAAAGGGCCAAAAAAGCCACCCCTTCTGCGGACCACTGCTCCTCCCTATGAAGGAAGAAGCCTTGCCCCTTCCCCAGCCTTGCATCATTTCTGTGGGAATGGCTTTGCCCGCCCGCACACCTGCTGGCAAGAGCTACACAGGATCCTTCAGCAGGCGAGAAGTCTGACAAAGGGCCTGGGCTTCTCTTTTGCCGGTCGGCCTTTCGCAGGGGCCAGCAAAGGAGAAGCCCCTCCTGAGGGCTGTAGGATGTGCAGGCCTGTCTTACGTGATTGATATTTTTTTTTGGTGCTACATAGAGCATAAGGGAAGAAGTCGGTTACTTAGGAAACAGAAAGAAAGGCACAATCCTAATGTGGACTCACAATGAGTATGTGGCTTGAGTCATGGTTTCCAAAGTCCTTTTGTTATTTTTATTGCCTCTGAAAATTATTTTCACTTTACAGACTACAATCCTACTATGTTCTAAAAGCTTAAACCAAGTTGGAAAGAGATCAGAATCCATCTGTTAGTACCCCCTACATTGGAATGAGTGTTAAGCTTTGATCCCAGCAATCTTATTGAAAATTCTGTAAGATTGTTGTTTATGGATCTTATAATCAACTAAGTGAGCAATTAAGACACCTACTACTAGCAGAAGCCAAGGTGGTTGTACTTATTGCTAACCAAGAACCCAGTTTGAGGATAAGGGCCCTAAGGATAGTACAGATCTCAAATTATTTTAATAGGAAATCAGACAAACTGTTAAAAGAATCAAAAGGGCAAACCTACTTAAGCTACTTTGTTGGATTCCATGCATAATTTGCAAGATAGAAAATTGGAGAAATATTGAAGTTGCTGCACACATTAGATGGTTGTTATTGCCATTGATATTCCAAGCACGCCAAGAATCAGCATTGGTTGGGTAGGCCAGCATTGGTTGGGTATATACAATACTTCTGTATCAACCGTTTGAATATGATCCTATAATGCAATGTTTATAGGTGCGAACAACCTGTACACCTCATCTTTCACTGTCACAGAAGTGTGAGTTGTAACAGGATGCATTTGAGTTAAGAACAATATATTTTCTGTCTTCCATTCATTAATACAAAGTTTTCTTGGTAATTTATGATTTCTTTTAAAACATACTCACTAATTCCTATGTGCTTATATTTTTGCTATTAGAGAACTGAAAGATAATCTTGGCAGTGATGATCCTGAAGGTGATATACCAGTTTTGCTGCAGGCTATCCTGGCAAGGAATCCTAATGTTTTCAGGGAGAAAAGCATGCAAAACAGATATGGGGTACAAAGTGGTGAGAGTTTTTATTCATTTTATTATCATTTCTAAGTAAGATAATACTCGTCTATGTTTCTTTTCACTGTGACTCTAAATGAGTTGTAGATACAGCATCAAATTCTTAAAAAAAAAAAAAAGATTACATCCAAAGGTATATATTGGTCACTCACTGTAGGACATAAAGTGATTCTCAAATTTGGTCTTTGAATCTGTCGGCCAAACTGGCTATGACTTTTGTGAGTTGAAGTCCAAAACACTTGGAATACCAAAGTTTGGAAACCATTGATACAGACTATATCAAAAACTATTTATTTTTATATCAGTGCATCATGCCTAACATGCCTTTGACCCCAATCAAATGTTAAGTGATTGTAGAGTTAATTCAGATTTATCTTGAGCCTTAAATATGTAAGTGTTGATTTGCCATTTCAGCAGTTCATATGTCTATTTTAGATGGCCCTAGCAATGGTAAATAGGGCACAGTGTTTTATATAGAGTCAGTGTTGCTCAGATATAGGCTCTGTTCAGATCAAATCCCATTTGACCAAACATTTTTGGTGGGTTATCAGGATTGACAGATATATAGTCATAGCCATTGCTCTGTCTCTGTTGACCACTACACCGAAGAAGTGGGAGCTTTGAGTAGATGGGAGTGTCCGAAGATTGGCAACTCTAAATTAAGGCTGAGTGTAAAAGTTTAAATTGTGGTTAATTCACACCAGTTATTTGATACACTATTTGAATTGAACAATTGTTTTCTTAAATGAATGAAGGGAAATTGTCATGGATTAATATTTTAATTCTTAACATTGATAGCAATCTGTCCATTTCTATTGCTGTTAAGATAAGCACATGCGACTACTCATAAAATTGGCAAGAACTGTAGATTAAGTTGTACTGCTGAGAATTAATTGCCTGATTGCTACCAATTTATCATATGTGAGTAAGATTTTGCTCAAATGCCCTTTTCATATGTGGAAAAGGCTATTCCAGTATTTACAACTGTTTCTTTAGATAATAACTAAGTTGTATTTTGTCATAAAGCTAACGTATAACATACTGCAATTTTTTTTTCAAGTAAGCAAATATTTTCATGTCACTTTTCAATCTCTTTTTAAAGGAATGATGATGCCACAGTACAAACTCTCTCAGAACTCCATGCATGGTAGTCCTGCTTCTTCTAATTATCAGCAAACCACTATCTCTCATAGCCCTTCTAGGTAAATGTTATTTATAAAATAAAGTTCTTTTTTGTTTGCATGTTTCTTTTTACAGTCTTGTTTGGTTCTCTCCACAAATGTGGAGGCAGCAGGTGAGAGGATTGTTGTCCCCCCTCCCCTTGCCCTGCTCTATACTTCCCTTTGGGGAAGGGGGGGGGGGAATCTGTGGCCACCTCTCCTTCCCAACCTGGCCAGCAACTGACCTGAAAGGGGTTGTCAGTGGCAGTTGCACCCCACCTCCACCAGTGGCCAAATGAGGCAGCAAAGGCACTCAGCTGCTTAGCCCAGGCCCTCCCTGTAGCAGAGCAGCTACATGACAGACAGTGTGCAGTCTTGATTGTGGACCCTCTGCTGTGGAAAGAAGATTGGCTGGGCAGTCTTCAAGACTTACCAGTCCCCTAGGGATTTGAGGAGCAGAAATTAAGAACCACTGTTGTTGATGAATGGTTTTACTAAGGCTTGCTGAACAACTTTTATATGGTCAGGAAGAAAGCATAATTTTCTAAAAACTAAATATCTGTGCTTATAAATTCAGTGCTTATCAAAAAGCTTTCCCAGGTTGCTGCTCTCCAGATGAGCAGAAGTAGAGTTTCTATCATCTCAAGGCATGATTAGAATTACACATGAATAAGCTCTTGATGAAAAGGTGGGAATTTAAATCTGATAGATAAAATAATGATTTAAATTCAAAGAGCTATGAGATATGAAGGATGAAGTATATAAGCACTGTTGATTAAAACCTGTGCAAGTACTAATGGCATACAATATAGTGCCACAGTCTATGTGTTGTTACTACAATGTGAGAAGCACAAGCTTAAATCCAGTGGTTAATTGCAATTGAAATCGACCCATCAATTAATTAAACTTATATTATCTGTTAATTTACCTTGTTTGCAGAGTCTGAATGAGTCTAATGTGGTTGAGCTCAACTGTTGATTAAACTATACTGAAGCCTATGATATATATATATATTTCTTTTTTATGATCTCAGTGACTGTTAACCATGCCTGCATATAGTACATCTCTTGGAACCTCCACGGCTTTTATGAAAGTGTTTTGGTAGTAGCCTCTCCTCCAGAAGTCTATATGACCCATGCATTTCCTGCTCAGTTGGTCAGTTTCATCTGCTGCAGCAGTAGCATTGCAGGAACTGTTGGTGTGGTTTCACTCTCTCTTTTGGGCATTTTAGCCTGATCTTTTCACTTACATTTGGATTGTGTTTTGCTGTGATTTTTGACTTGTTCTTTATGGCTTGGCTTTTTTGCAATTTGGTTTTGTTTCTTGACTTTGATTCCTTGACTTTGGTAATGGACTTTGGTTTCTGGCTCAGCAATTCAGTTAGTAGTAATTAACAATGGTTTTCATGTATTTTATTGCCTTTTAAATGCATTTTTATAGCTGTTGATTTGTTCATGTTAATTGTTGTGTTCTGTTTCTTCGTCGGCATTTAATGATTGCCAATTGTAAGCCGTCCTGAGTCCCCCTTCAGGGTTGAGAAGGATGCAGATGCTCTAAATAAATAAATAAATAAAATCTGCTTCCTTTAAAAATATACCTGTCTGACCTTAACTTCTCAAGTATACAAGAACTGCTATTTTCAGCTCAAAGCTCTCAGAAGATAACCCTGCAGGTTTTTGAAATATCACTTAATTTGAAGTGTGGGTTCTCTTTCTCCTCGATCCACATCAATCCAGCTAGCATGGAAGAGATCTCTTTAGGCCGGGTTTTGTAACCTGACTGGAGAAGGATGATAATGTAGCCTTCCATCCTGCCTTTGGATATGCTCTTCTATCTAAGGTTTATTTTTATTTTTTTTAACATTATGTCTATCTGGCAATTTGGAGGCTCAACCTCGGATATCATTGACACCAGAGTGCTCTAGCAATGTGGAGGCTTCTACATCTATATGTAAACACTGGATGTAGAAGAGACACTTTAAGAAAAAGAAGAGGATAAAGAATACAGTGGACATGTGGCTTGTGAGTCCAACCTCACCTTATATTGTTAAACAATCTGTCCATTCTCTTTTTGTGGAGATGGTACAGCAGGACCAGTATCAGTAGGACATTCTTCTCAGCTCAAAGTCCCAGTTGCTATAACATGTGTATGTGATCTTCTAGCCCATAATAGAGGTTGCCTCCATATCATCAGTACCACTAAGCATCTGAACATTGTCAGCATGGATATGATTTCAGATACTGTAGGGACTCAGAGAAATTTAGATATTATCAAAGGCACTCTCCTTATTTTGGTTATAATTGCTCCCCTTTTATAGAGATTGGTTAAGAGGAATTTGAAAAACATTAGCCCTTCTCCAGGGGGATCACATCCACAACATTGCCACCACAATTGACATCATCAGTAGAAACTTCCCTCAGCACCATCTGCATTTATACTGATTGCACATCATTCCCCAGTTTGAGAGTGATGTGGAAAGGAATCCGATGCCTCAGAAAAAAAAACTTGTTCAGTAATCCAAGTCCTCTATTTGGCATTTGCCTCCATTGGTGCCTGCCATGTACTTCTTACTCATCCATGCATGTGGATAGACGATTTATGGGAGAGTTGTTGATCTTGAAGGATTCTGGTTCAGACTGTTTCTCTGTTTCTTCAGGCCACCAATGTATTCCTTTTCTACAAGCTTACTGAAACATAGGTCTTCATTATGTTTTGATGATGCCTTGATGTAACAGATACTCTGAATGGCAAGGAACTTAGACTTGGACGTCAAACAACTAGAGATTGAACTGTGACCTGGTATTCAGATAAAAGTTCTAATGTCAGAAACTTACCTCTGGAAACTTAACTTCTTTCAAAAACAGAGAGATGCAGTGACAACTTTGTTATTTTATGTATCTATATTTTACCTATGTCCTACAACATAGCAAAGAAAGGTGTTGTTGTAAATAAGACACCTTGAAGCTTGAAATTATAAAATCATTTATTAAAATCCATAGTAACATTCACATGGAACACAAAAATCTAATATAACAAAGGATAACATTAAAATAAAAATTATGAATAACATTTTATTTATTTATTTATTTCAAATATTTGTACCCTGCCCTTCTCAATCCCCAGAGGGGGACTCAGGGTGGCTTACAGCCAGCAGCGATTCAATGCCGTCATATACAAAACATAGTAAACATAACAATTACATAATGAGTAAAGAAATAATGAGTAAAAACATTAGGTTAAATTACATTAAAATCCATTTAAGATAGTATTAACTATTGGCCACATCTAAATCCAAATTCTGCGACCAATGACTCAGTCCAAGCCTGTCCAAAGTCCATTCTCCATAGCATTGTCATCATTGTCAGCCTGCTACCCCAAAAGCCTGGTCCCACAACCATCTTCCTGAAAGACAGGAGGGATGCAGTTGACCTAATTTCACTGGGGAGTGAGTTCCACAGGCGAGGGGGCGGGCACTGCTGAGAAGGCCCTGTCCCTCGTCCCTGACAAGTGCTTTTGCGATGGCAGCGGGCTCTAGAGCAGGGCCTCCCTGGATGATCTTAAGCTCTGAGATGGGACATAGAGGGAGATACATTTGGACAAGTAAATTGGATTAGGATTTTAAAATTCCTAATGAGAAGGATGAACCGAGTCTGCTGCTATCAATTTATTAATGTTCAGCTCTATTAAAATATATATATATATTACAATTGCACTATGGTTAACTGATGGACACACAATCCAGAAGCAATCTAAATTATTTTTCATAAATATTATTTATAGTACTGCATTGTAAAGAAGTGAGTGCACAGACATATTCCTGCCAATGCATGCTGGACTTCTGGATAATGCGCAACAACACTTGATCCGTTATAACTTGCATTTTGTGTGTTCATTTGAAAAATAAAACAATCACTATGACTATAACTCCGTTATACAACAGATAAATTATGTATTAAAGGTCTCTTGGTTTCCACTACCCCATTATTTTTAATCAATGCTCCCAGTTGCACATGAAGCTACTACTGCCTCCTGGATATTTCCAACACCCCTCGGGGCAATATCAGCCACTTTGGAAAGCACTTCTCTAGAGGGTGTTTGTAAAGCGGCTATGTGTGTCACAGTTAGTGACCTTCATTTTCTACTATAGAATTGAGACAAGTCCAGGAGTGCAGCTGCATTTGTAAGAGACTATGAAGTAAAAGGACAGATTGTTTACGTGTAGCCATTATTCTCGGAAAGATCGCATAATACAGACGCTTCCTTTCTTCTATGTGTCCTGCTCTCCGTAGCTCCTTGGCTGTTTTTTGCCTCCAGGGAACTGTGGGATTGGGAGCCATGTTGATCACATGGACCTTTGGAGGAGAGGCTAGTGCCAAAATGTTTACATAGCAGCTCTAGGAGGTTCTAAATGATGCATTGCACAGGTGCAGATAATCTATTTGTATGAGCTACAGGTGAGCAAGAGTATGTGACATGAAAAATCATTTGCATTTGGAATGTCTTTGGAAGCAGTTAAATTAAATCAGATTATTTATTATTTTGGGTTGTATCAGAAGATGCTCTTGTAGTAACATAGAGCTTCTTTAGTTCTATTTTTAGGTTATAAAGACCCCTTTTGTGAGCAGAAGAAGCTTTATGTTACTTTGGATGCAAGGCAATACATTAATTAACTAAAAGGGATTGTGTTATTTGAGTACTGAAATTTATAACATCTGTTCACGTATACTTTCCTTGGATTTTATTTACAGTAGATTCGTGCCGCCACAAACAAGCTCTGGTAATAGATTTATGGCACCACAAAACAGTCCTGTGCCTAGCCCATATGCTCCTCAAAGCCCTGCAGGATATTTGCCATATTCACACCCTCCAAGTTATACACCTCATCCACAGATGCAGCAAGGTATTTATCTTTCTTTTTCAGACTACATGTTAAATTGCTTGATATTGCACTCTGATAACACTCATATATGTTAGTGTCTCTTTTCATAACAGAAATTCATAACTTAATTTCACCAGAAATGTGAACAAAATCATAAGAGATGGTAGCCCACACACTGGTAACCTCAAGGTTGGGTTTCTGCAATGCGCTTTACATTAGGCTACCCTTGTACCAAGTTTGGAAATGCCAGTTGATTCAAAATACGGCAGATTGGTTACAGAAACGTATTTGAGTGAGCATATAACATCTATCCTAAAGTCACTCCACTGTCTGCCAATTTCTCTTCTGGCAGCCAGTTTTTAAACATGAATTTTAAACATGTGTCCTTTGTTTAATCATTGTTTTGTGTTTTTTAATACGTATTTTATAGAAATATGTTTTAATATGTATGTTTTACAGAAATATATTTTAATATGTATATTTGTGGTATTTTTACAATGTTTATGTGTTTTAATTATTCTTTAACCCACCTTGAGCCATACAGGCGGGTAAGAAATAAAATTATTATTATTATTATTATTATTATTATTATTATTATTATTATCATTATTGACAGAAAAAATATCCAGATCTGCTCTTGGAGTTGTATCTTAGATTTAGAATGGATGCTGATGTATACTTACTATAAAACAAAATATAAACACGTATATAAGATGGAGTGTTTGCTATTATTCCACTTGGTACAGTGTGTGATGCAGATACAATTTTCTACTACCCCAGTACATGTCCTTCACTAAGGTGACTGAGGCAGTTAGAGTCCTAAAATAAGGTTAGGAAATGGATGAAAAAATTGGCCAATGTATTGATACAGCTCACAGAGTTTTGTCTGCTATAATTTAGTAACAACCAGACCCGCTATGTTTATCTGTATCTAACCCAGCTGAGTGGCCTAAATACCTTGAAGGTATAACTCTCTTATCTTGGAAGTTAAACAGGGTCAGGACTAGTTAGTGGGAATGCCAGGTCCCATAGGCTGTATTTTGGAGGAAGGCCTCAGCAAACAAAACCCCTCTGAAGTTCTTGCCTAAGAAAACTGAAATGCATGGGATTGCCATGAATCAACATACAGCTGAAATTACTAGCAGCAGTCAGTCAGTCTACAATAAATAATTTCTAGAATTATGTATATTTTCATTTATTAAACATTTGAAAAATGAATGAAATTTGAAAATTTTAATGTTATATAATAACATTAAAAAGTGATGAAGCATTCTATGGTTTAGAGTAGTCCTATTCATTTTTGTCAGTAGTCATTTCTTGATGACTGTCGGACTGTCGGTATGAATTGTGACAAAGGAATAATTTGTGAATTGTAATCTACATTTTGGTACAAAAATAATGACTTACCTTCATGCCCACCTAACTTCCTGGACCGCTTTATGCCCTCCAGTTGGGTATTAAATCAAGCCAATGTATTTTTTATTATACAGATTTGTATTTGGTCAAACTCTACAACAGGTTTTTTTTCTTCTGGGTAAAGCTTAATTTTTCCTTATATAGGCTTCCTTGGAGCTTTTAAAAGTCTCATATAAAGTATATTCTTGGTGATTTTTAATAGTGAAATACTTTGTGTATACATTCACATTCTTCTTTAATTTCAGCTTCAGTATCTAGTCCCATTGTTTCAGGCGGGATGAGGACTATACATGAAAATAAGGTTACCAGTCAGTTGTCGGGGAGTTCAGCTAATCATCATGCTGACAATTCTAGACATGGCTCAAATGAAGACTACCTACAGATGGTGCACAGAATAAGCAATGAAGTATGTATTATAGTTGTGTTTTTTTTAAAAAAAATTGCCATACATACTTCCAGTTATTTATATTGTGGGTTAATTTCAGAAAGGTGAATACCCTATATACTCCTATATATGGCTAGAAATTTTAGTCAAAGAATCAATGCAAAAACCTGGATCCACTTATCCACGAGTACTTACCTTAACTCTTATCAAAAAGGTGTCAACCTCTTATCTGAATAGAGTGGTGAGAGGCAAGAACTTAGTAGATCCTTAGAGAACCTAAGTAAGTGACAGCTGCCTCTAATCTCTCCACTGCAGCACTGTTTCTGGCCTTTTGTAGGGCCTGGGTGGGGAAATGGCAGTCATGGTGGCCAGGGATCACTTGCCGTTTTAGGCGGTGCTGGAGCTCTCCCCTCTCCACAGAATGACCCTAGACTTATCCATAGATCATATCAAAATCATTATTTTGACCCCAAAAGCTGACTTCAACTTATACATAAGGTCAGCTTATACATTGTATGCTGTAGTTCACTGTGATTCTTGAGACAATGGAGAAGGCCTGAGCTTGTTTTGTAAATCAGTTGATGGAAAAAAAGAAGTGGCAAAGCCCTGGCTTAGTATTCATCTTTGTCGCAATATACTTAAACAGAAAATGATGTCCCTGGTACAGGGAAGAGGGAGCAAGCTTATTTTCTGCTTCCCTGGAGACTAGGACACAGAACAATGGCTTCAAACTACAAGAAAGAGATTCCATCTGAACATGAGGAAGAACTTCCTGACTGTGAGAGCCGTTCAGCAGTGGAACTCTCTGCCCCGGAGTGTGGTGGAGGCTCCTTCTTTGGAAGCTTTTAAACAGAGGCTGGATGGCCATCTGTCAGGGGTGCTTTGAATGCAATATTCCTGCTCCTAGGTAGGGGGTTGGACTGGATGGCCCATGAGGTCTCTTCCAACTCTATGATTTGTTCAATAGCAGTATTACTTCTACAAACAAAACATACGCAATAAGTTCCATGCTGATCCATATCATAATGGTTTCTAGAAGAAAATCTTTCCAGTGTGTGATCATGTAGATCTGCTTCTGGGTCTGAAAATAGTGTGTTCAAGGGCTGATCCAGTGCTCAATCCACTTTAGGGTGTTCATATCATAATGGTTTCTAGAAGAAAATCTTTCCAGTGTGTGATCATGTAGATCTGCTTCTGGGTCTGAAAATAGTGTGTTCAAGGGCTGATCCAGTGCTCAATCCACTTTAGGGTGTTCATATGCAGAGTTTCTCACTAAAATATCTTCATACCCTTCTATGAGAATTATCTTTTCCAGGGTCCTTCCACACAGCCATACAACCCAGAATATCAAGGCAAAAAATCCCACAATATCAACTTTGAACTGGGTTATCTAAGTCCACACTGCCATATATTGCGGTTCAGAGCAGAGAATGTGGGATTTTATTCAGCTGTGTGAAAGAGGGCTCAAAAGAATTATTCAGTCTTGTGGATATTCCAAAAGAAAATTGAGAGAAATAGACCAAAAGAAACATCGTTGTCTCTTTTTTTCCCTTGTAGAAACCATTATTTGATTAGATTTGAAAAATAGATACTATGGTCACAATTGTGATTTCTAAACAAAAATAATTGCTAAAAATTCCAGGAAAAAGTATTTATGTATCATTAAGTTTCACTTCTTAGCAGGATGATGCAATAATCTTTTTGGAAAACTGCTCCACCGTATATGAAAACAGGCTCTAAGGATAATTTGGCATAATTCACTGTATAGGCTGTTGATAATAGTTAAGAACAATCCTCAGTTGTAATATGTTCCAGTTGTAATTCTGTATATTACAAATTTAGAAAAAAAATTAAACAACAATTGATGGAAATTTTATAAGATTTTCTAGGAACTGTGGAAAATGCAGAGTAGAAGTCTTAGGATACTGTGGCCTATTCCATAATACTAGATTTAGATACATATGTTTTGGCCTCCCAGAGTCTTCCACAGATGTCTAACTAGCTGCAGATTGTTCTGTAAAGAGGAAAAGAAAGGGATCTTAGAAACAGGTATGCTTTCCATTCTACTGTGCTAGAATTACTGTAAAACCCTAGAGTGGACTTCTACAAAATCAAGTGTGGGTTCTAGTAATCAAGAAACCTTTCCTTGTCTTTGTTCAAATTGATTAAGCAACCATAGCTGGGCTCAGTAAGTGTGGCTCTCCAGATGTTATTGGATTTCAGCTCCCCATTTTTCACAACTTAAGTTATACTAACCTGGTATGGTGAGCTTCAATCCAACACAGACTTGGACATACTTTCATTACTGTGTATGCGTTTTTAAAAAACCTATTGAGAAAATACCATTATCTTCACTCCATAATTTCAGAAACAAAAATCTAGTGATACTTGTTATTAGATTCTACCCTACATAATTTTGATTCTGTAGCTATATCACAAGTGACTACTGATATCCTGTATGAATGACAAATAGTACTAGCAATTAGTTTTCTGGCTACATCATATGAAGCAAAATAACAGGTAACTGGAAAAGTTATTCATCTCTAACAGCTATTAATCCTATTTTAGGATGGTGACTCTTCAATAAGAAACACGGCATCATTTTCTTTGCGGTCACCACAGTCTGTATGTTCTCCTGCTGGAAGTGATGGAACCCCTAAAGGTACTTTTACAACTTTGTATTTTTGTAAATATTTTTTTTTAAAGCTCATGGATTCCTAGGAATGAATGTGATCTTCTGTTAACTGGAATTGTGTGGAACATTAAATTTTGATATTTTATCCTGAAAACTAAATCTCTGAACACTTAATTATTTTATTTATTTATTTCAAACATTTGTACCCCGCCCTTTTCAACCCCCCCCCTTCCCCGGGGAGGGGGACGACTCAGGGTGGCTTAAATTACATAGAGGATTAAAATGTGTTGAGCGAGGAATGAAGTGTAGTTCAAATATATAGTTGCATCTATTGATTCTGATGAACATTAACTTAGACCCATCTGCACTGCACTCCTTCTGTTTTTTCATTACAGAAACCCTCATGCCCATAACTATCGGTTAACTGTTTGCTAGAATTTCCATCTCTCTTTACGTTTCTCATGGCATCAAATAGCAATTTACCCACAACTATATATTACAGAGTTGCAGACACATGACAGTTCCTTTTTCTGCACTCATACAAGGGGGAAACAAACATGTTCTTGACTACTCACAATCCCATGAACCATTAATAGCTCCCAAAGTTAAATTTATAGTTGTCTCCATATAACATGATTTTTGGGAATACTTTTCCTCTTGGTGGTTTGGTTTGTCTGATTTAGAATTCCACTCAAAAATAATGTATATATGAACATTTGTCATACAAATGGATGTAATTACACATATGGAAATCTGTGTGTAATATTCTCAAAGGTAGGATTAGGGAAAATGTGGCTTGCAAATTTTGAAAAGCCTTTCTGAAATTTTCTTTTATCTTGTTTTCTTCTTCTTCATTGCTAAAAATGTCATTGGAGATGTGTGTGGATCAATTTCACTTCTTGTGTGGCCCAGGAAAATGTTTATTTTCAGGAAATTATAGAGAAATTATCTCCCAGTTTACTGTCAGGTTAGGAAAAGGCTTCCCCTGGTCTAGTTTAGGGTGATCAAAAGTAGTAACATGCCTCCATGTCTGCTAAAGAATGTAGAAGTTGGATTTTGGGAGAGGAAGGGAGAAAAATGAAAATAACATTTTGTATGGCAGAGTAGAGGTGTGCGGCTCACCAAGGCCTCAAAGGGAACAAATGCACCCCCTCAATACTTGGCAGTTGCCTGTCCCTGTTCTAATACAACAGAATACTTGCATTGTATTGCCATTCTTTTTAATGACATCCTCTTTAATTAATGTTCTGCTATCAGTCAATATTTAACTCATTACAATATGTGGTAAGAAATAACAATTTGTATTAAATGAAATTATCTCTTTTGTTATTTTATAAATCAATATTTATTTCACTCATTGTAATAGGTGGAAATAAATAGCAATTTGTATTAAAGATAAAGAGCTAAGGCACTTAAAACTTGTTTTGTCTACTAAATACCTTTGCAAATAATTGGTCACATTTGAAAGGTGTGTCAGATATGTTAGCCAGGTAGATTCTGCAGAAAAGGTAGTCCACAGTTGGAGAACCAACATTAGAAAAGTGCTTTTCCTTGACCACTTGTATTTACATGTTGTTGTATATTTAGGACAGTAATTTAGAAACAGTAGAGATGTTTGTAGTACAGAGCAAGGGAATCAGCACTGTACCCATGCCAGACAGTTCTAGATGGCATCTTGAAAAAAATAATTTTTGAATGATGCATGTTTATCTTACATTTTCTTAAGCATCTGTCAGAATGATAATTGTTTCAGCTCCTGGACAGTTCCTCAAAATTTCCCAAATTGCCCAAGAACCTTGTGCTCATTCTCTGACACTCTGATATTCCAATACAATGGAAACTAAATAAAGAAACATTTTTAAGTTGTCACAATGTAGTAAGCTTAAATAACATTGGAAGTGATTCAGTTGAGTCACAGTACATTTGTAGATCTTCCATTGTAGAAATTACATCTGTAAATTATATTTTACAATTAGTATTTTTTTCATGTCAGAAGTGACTTGAGAAACTGCAATTAGTATTTGATGAAGCTTAATGGGAATGTCAAAAATACCTTGAAATAAGTAGAAATAAACAAAATTCATAATTTTGATGATTCAGATGTGTGGACTGTTTACTGAAGTTCCTAGAATGTTGTTATAATTTTAGGATTTTTCAATCCATTTTTAAATAGAAGCAATGAATAGTTGTGTATTCTCTTCATAGGAAAGGGCATTTTTTAAAAACACCCACTTCCTTGGTTGTAGATAGCAGCTAATATTTATATTCAGGGGCTTCAACATTAGATTTTATTTGTATCATATCTTTTGCTATACTCCACTGAAACAAAGGCATGCTCAAGAGACTGAAGACCATGAAACAATTAAGTTAGGCTGCAATTCTTTTGGGGCGTTGCTTCCTCATTAGTGGAATTACATATATGGGAAATAAAATTGGGAAGATGTGGAACATCCAGCTACTTTGTAGCTACATAGCAGAATTTGCAAAAGGAACAATAGGCAATAGGACACTGACAAAGAGGATCCTGTGTTTTTCAGACACTCCTGATTCACATTAATAACCCATCTTCTCAAGTCAGTAACCAGATTTCTTCAGATCCTGCTACTTAGTTAAGCGCAAATTTACATTGCATGAAAGGGCATACAGAATTCTGACCTTAATTTTTTATCTTAGTACTTCAGGAAAGCGAGTATATTCATCTGCTTTGAGTCTCTTTTGAAGTGAGAAAAAGCAGGGTACAAACAAAAATAAGCACAATAAATAATAATAATTCATTAATTCAGGTCCTCTGACTCAGGCCTTGCTTTGACTCAAAAGAGTCAAAAGTTTCTGATCTATGTTCTGATAATGTATTACAGATAAGTAATTGCTCCTCTAAGAATAAGAAACAGCTGTATCTATTACTCTGGAATGTTTTATACATCTCAGAATGTGACATAATCTTGTCTTGATTTTGAGAATATTTTCCTTTCTTTTAATCTGGCAAATGATACATTTAGCTTGTTTAAATATATTAGTGAAGGCTACATTTGAACTGTCTGTATGAGGCTTTATATGTGCATGGTATCTATCCAGTAATCTGTTGTTATACACAACTAGTTTTCAGTGACAAAACCTAGATACAGGATTTCTATCTTTCCTCTTTTAACAGGATAATCTGAAGTGACTGAGCAGTCTAGGAGGGCTGTTGTCAAATATGAAACAAAGTTAAAATATAACTGCATTGTTAGATTATGAAATGTTATACTTCTCTGCAAGGCCTCAGTATAAGTTTATTTTAAAGAAGGCCTCCAACTTGCGGACCTCCAGGTGTTTATGCCTCCGATTCACAGAAGCACAAGCCAGCTTATTAAATGGTTAGGAATTCTTGGACCTAAAGTCCAAAAAACCTGTATGGCCACAAGTTGAAGAGGCCTGTTTTAAAGCAACAAACACAACTGAAGCATCAACTATATATGCTGCACCTCTGGATGGAGAGAAATTGCTTGTTCTCTGGCTACATATAATGATGTAGCCTATGTAAATTCTTGTGCCACAAACAAATAAAATGATTTGAGATTTAATGTTCTCTTCAACCTGAGCAATTTTTCATAAGGTTTGTGTGCTGGAAAACTGAGCTCACTGAGTTTCTTGATTGTTAAAATCATTCTACTCCAAATAAAATTGTAAGAATAAGAAAGAGCTATATTAGTCATCAAAGATTTTTTTTCTAATGCAAGAAGTAAAAAATAAAAATCTTACACAGACAGTGAAACATGAGCTTGGGATCTTGACTTCATAATATAATCACATTCTGGAGAGTAGGTATGATATATTTACTATATATATATAGCCATTATACATTCATATGATTCCCTTGAAGACTAATGAACAATTCCTCTTGGAGCCAAAGATGTGCATACAACAGCTTCACTTGCAGGCCACCTCCTCCAGAGTCAAGTATACCAGTGAGGCTGTTAACTCAGTTACTATTGAATTAGATGCTCCATTTAGCCACCTGGCTGTTGAACAGAGAGCATACTTCAGACAAGACTATTTATTTTTTGTGGAAAGGGTTATTCTATCTTTTATGGAGAAATCAACCCTCAGAACATAACCTAGAAAGCCTTTGTGAAGTGGCCCCACAGGAAAACTCTCCCAACAAACTGCAGAATCAGGATATTTTACGTTTTTCACAATCAGGTCAGGATATGAGGTTTAAATAAAACACTCTTTCTTCCTTACCAAACAGTGGCACTGGCTACCATTTTATCCTCATATGGCATATGTTCTCTTTTGTCCCATAGAGCTCTAAACCTATATATCAAACATACTAAACAATTTAGAACAGTGGTGCTCAACGTGTAGGTCCCCATATGTTTTGGCCTTCAACTCCCAGAAATCCTAACAACTGGTAAACTGGCTGGGATTTCTGGGAGTTGTAGGCCAAAATACCTGGGAACTCACAGGTTGAGAACAACTCTGAACATCAGAGTCTCTTTTATTTCCTTTCTTTTGACCTCTCTGGAATGGTGTTATCTGCCACACTGACCAGATGGTTCAAAGTTTACAACTTTCTGACCTGTGAGACCTTAGGGCTTCTAAAGCCACAAAACGTAGCCTCACACTCAACTAGATTGGCATCCACAACTGCCATTTTTTCCAGTAATTCTTGCCTAGGAGGAAATCTGCTGAGCAGCCACATGAGCAGTTTCATCCACAATCACAAAGCTTTATAAACTAGACAGATTTACCTCTTTTGGCAGAAGGGTACTGCAACAAGAGGTACCATGCTAAGATACATTCTTACCATGTTTCACAGCTCTGTTTTGTCAGATCCTATTACTAAATGGCTTCTTCTCCACTGGCTGGGAATGGCACTTGAGAGGAATTCTTGTGAATGTCTATTCTTGCCAAGAGAAAGAGCCATCCAGTCCCATCTTAGATGAGAAGATATAAATCTTGGGATATAAGGAGTTTTAAAAAAATTATCTTTCCCATGTCCCAGCTTTTGAAAGAACTGAAAGAGGAGGAGGTGCAGTCAAGGACTAATAAGGTTATTTCCAAAATTATGCAATATCTTGCCTAGCCTGGGTGTGACAGAAATTAACTTATTAATATATGGCTCCTTCTCATTCGCAAGAATTTACCATAGTGGCTCCAGTATACCCTTCTGTGTGGGTAAATTGACCAAATTTGGATTCCACTGTCCTGTTGAATGAAATATTTGTTTATTGTTGTTTCCAGTTCTGTGCAATCATTTCCAGATGGTAGGTGAAGGTTTGAAATGTCACTTTTAGTGGTGATAGTTTTAACTAAAGTCAAAAGAAAAAATGAAGACATTGTTCAAAGTTATTTCTTTCTTCAGGCGATGGAAATAGCTCGTGTAGTGGCAAAATTTACACTTTTAGGATTTCAAAATATATATTGTGGTGATAATTTTGGATGGGGAAACAGTAGCATCAGAGCTGAAGTTGAATTTCAGCAATAGCAACTGGAAACACCACTCGGGATCATCTTAAGAGAAGACAGATTAGTTCTTGTGTCCCTGTCAGCACAGTTTGGGAAGAGATGTCTGTATACCGACATGATGTAGATTTACTACTTAACTAGTGGATCATCTTTTGACAAGCCTACTGATGGAGCAGTGGGGGCAACAAGTTTGAATTGTTCCAGACCCTGCTGATAGAAGCAAGTTGAACCACCAGTAGTTGGATATGTACATACTGAAGGTGAGGCCTGAGAAGCAGACCAGATCCCATAAGAAAATATCCTGCTCAAGGAGAATTCTTTTCTAAGAATAAATCATCTATGGAAACTTTCAGGTAGGCAATGTTGCCTGCTGACATACGAGGAAAAAAGAACTCTTGCATCTATATAGAGTGCAGTTATAAGTGAGTGTGTTGATGACCATGAATTAATTCTGTCAAAATTTCTGGGAGCACTATCTGCTATGATCTGCAAAAAGCATTCTTCAGAAGAAAAGACTGCATATAATTATCCAATATTGAGGTTCTTTGTTTCCATTGTGAATTTTTTAAATGAATGTAAAAATAAATGTGTCAGAGTTAGGAGGACCTAAATGGGCCATATAGCTAAACTTCTCTTCTAGGATGGGACACCTGTATCTAAAATATCCTTAATAGATGCTTGTTCGTTGAAAAAAAATGCACAAAGATAACTCAGCAATCTTCTTTTTCAGCTGATTCAGTTGCTCAATTTATCCCAACATGGTGGAGTACTAAAATCCTTGATGAAAAGGCTAGTGTACTCAGTGCTTGCCTCCTTTGATTTACACAAGCAACAATACAGCACACATGCACCCCCAAAATGCAGTTGAAAAATGGAATGTAACTGAGAATTCCTACAGTTCAGCATTGGTTCCTATGACATTTCTTCCCAGAACTAGTTCACAATTAGCTTTTCTACTTTAGTGAAGGTGAAACTATAGTGTGATACTCATATTGTAGTGCTGGAATTAAGTGGTTTGTGAACAGTCTAAGTAAAACACTTCTCGGTACTTTTTGTCTCTTAAAGCATCAAATCTTCAAGGAATTGCTCTTTTGCAACTGCACTAGTAACCTAGAGAATCAAGTGTACCTTTTTTAATATTCACAATTTTAGGAGTTTCGGCTTTATTTATTTATTTATGGATTTTCTAAAAAATCCCATATGGTGATAAAACAGTATAAGCCTGGACTGAAGCCATATAGGGCCTTATAGGTTAAAACAGGACACCTTAAATTGGGCCCAGAAACTAATCCAGAGCCAATGGAGCTGCCTCAGTAGGGCGGTTATATGCTCCCTGGAGTCAGCTCTGATAAGCAGTCTGGCTTCCATTCTCTGAACCAATTGAAGTTTCCGGACGCTTTTTAGGGGCAGTCCCACGTAGAGCTCATTGCAGCAGTCCAACCAGGATGTAACCAGTGTGTGTACCACCAAGTTGGATTTCTCCAAAAACGGCGCACTTGGCACACAAGTTTTAATTGTGCAAGTTTTAATTGTGCTGGTAATAGCTTGAAGTAAATCAGTTTATCTGGCTATTATGCTAGATGGAAAAAAAGCCCACTTCTCAATTAAAGGAGATTATTTTTCAGTTACCTATCCAGACAAAAAGCTGAATATTATTGACTGTATTACCTCAGGTAGCTTCTTGGATAAAAATATTATAATATAGAATGGATTGGTTTATTTTGCTGATAAGATGTAATGACAAGTAGTCTCTGACCATTGGTGTGAAATATATTTATGATCTTAACATTGATGGGCAGGGGTAGTACTTACAAACAACAAAACTTTCCACTATATTTAGCTGTTTATAATTAGAAAACACAATTTTCACAATATGTCAGATGTATGTGACGACATATGACAGTATATTAAAAAAGAGAAAAACAAGTTAGCCTATTAGATTCCTTCTGAAGTTCATTTTCCCTTTGCCTATGTAAAATGCAAGTTGTTGGGATTTTTTTATTTCGGAGCAAATTCTGAAAATTATTATGGTTCCATAACACTGTGTGTTTGTTAAAGTGAAATTTGCTTGTCTACAATTTATCATTTTTGGCTTGCACCTCCAGATGCTCATAGGAAATTAGGCATCTTTAACTTTCATTTTCCTTGTGGTCTTGGATGACTTTTGATAAGTTTTTTTCTAGTTAGAAACTGTCCTTCTCCAGCAGCTGGAGCCCTGGCTCGAACTCAAAATGTACAATACCCAAAACATTGACATTTCTTTTTAGAATCATATGTTTATAACTATATGTGGATTACCAGGATTACTAAATCTGTAGGAAGTGCAGGTATCTTTTCAGTTATGACTGTGTTGTTGTGAAAATTAGGGGTTTTCTTATTCCATTGAATTTATTTATTTTTTACTGCTTGTAAGTACCAATATTTGTAAAAAATGTAAATTACTAATAAAGTTACTTTTTGTGTGTTTTTAAAGACATGTAAACCAACATAACTATTTAGTTTTTTCTGAATTATTATTCTAGGATCAAGACCACCATTAATACTTCAGTCTCAGCCGCCACCTTATTCATCACCTAGAGATGTCCCCCCTGACATATTATTAGATTCTCCAGAAAGAAAGCAAAAGAAACAAAAGAAAATGAAGCTAGGCAAGGATGAAAAAGAACAGACTGAAAAAGCTGCAATGTATGATATCATTAGTTCTCCATCCAAGGATTCTACTAAACTTACGTTAAGACTCACTCGTGTAAGATCTTCAGATATGGACCAGCAGGACGATATGCTTTCGGGTTTGGAAGACAGTAACGTGTCAGAAGGGGATATTTCTTTTAATGTGCAGTATCCAGGACAGACTTCTAAAACACCAGTTACTCCACAGGATATTAATCGCCCATTAAATGCTGCTCAGTGTTTGCCACAGCATGAACAAACAGCATTCCTTCAGGCACAACAAGTGCCTGTTTTACAGCCGAACACTTCAGTTTCTGCTAAACAACCTCAGAATCCTTTGGTTCAGACACATCAACAGGTTTCTCAGCATGGAACTATTACGCCATATGATGAAGTAGAATTGGATGCATTGGCTGAAATAGAACGGATAGAACGGGAATCAGCTATTGAAAGGGAACGGTTTTCAAAAGAAGTGCAAGACAAAGGTAATTGCACATATATGCTATATTATATTTCTTGAGATGTCATTTATAATAAACTGTCATATAAATTCATATTCCTAGTGATGGCTGGTTAATAACAGTGGAAGAACAGGGGTTAAACTTTTTAAGCCAAGGGCTGGTTCACGATCCCTCAGACTGTTGGGGAGCCAGACTATAGTTTGGACAAAAATACACGAATTATTACACGCACTGCACATATCTTATTTGTAGTGCGAAAAAACAAGAAAGAACAATATAATATTAAAAATAAAGAACAATTTTAACATAAACTTATTAGTATTTCAGTGGGAAGTGTGGGCCTGCTTTTGGCTGATGAGATAGTCAAGTTAATTAGAATTGTTGTTGTGTGCCTTGAAATTGTTTCAGACTTATGGGCAACCCTAAGTCTAAAGTTTAGAACATGGGCTGGACAAATGATCCTGGAGGGCCGCAACCAGTCCACAGGCCTTAGTTTGGGGGCCTTGGTCTAGAAGATAAAATTATAATGTATTTTCTCATAATTCATCAGAAATTAAATAGTACAGACTTTCAGGTTGCAAAATCGTTGGTTTATCAGATGTTTGCATGTTTACTGGATGGTGCTGTTTGCAAAACATTGGTGTCAGAAGCACTTAGAAAATGTGGCTAGGGTAGTGTGCAATTCCGTTTTGTATCCCAAGAATGATACTTTGCTGAAAGTGAGGGCAATCTGGTTGCAACATCATCACCTCATTGATTGCCAGGGTTGATTTGGGAACTGCTTTTATCAGTACAAATGTACAAAAAAAGTTATATTAAGTCATAATTTTAACAACAAAGCCTTTAAAATACTGTATACCATATACAAGCTAAGCAAAGGCTATAGGAGTTGTTTATATTATTTTAAAGTTTTTAAATTTTGCAATCCAGTATCCATTAATTTCATTATATTGACACTTCACATATTAACCCATATGCAAAGAAAAGTGAATAATTAAATTAGTTGCTTTTACTCTTTATTTTTTTTACCAAATATAATCATTATCAGAACAATAAGTTTGCAGACCTACTGTACTTTTGATTTTATCTTTGAATTATTTTATTTCAGAGATAATTTTTTGCAAAGCTCAAGTTTTTTCTGTGTGTATTCACAAATGTCATCAAGATCTGATTGCCTGAAATGTACACAGTTACTATCATTGAACAGATTCCTAAAAGTAAAATATAAATTCACCAGAGCAGATATACAGAGCAATATTAGACATGTTTACTCAGCTATCTCATTAAGTTCAGCTGAAGTTACAGTAAGGCATGTATGTATAGGATTGTACCAGCCACTTTTTAAGGGTTGTCTACACTGATGGAGAAAAAATCAGAGTAACCTACCTAATGTAGCCCTCGTTTTTTGGACTGTGCAGAGAGGGTAGGAGAGATAAAGAAATGCTTGGTTTGAGATAGAATTATAAATACATTTTCCAATGAGTTTTTAGTAGCCAAAAAAAGCAGAAAAAGGGATTTTCAGAAAAAAAGAAATGCATTTTTAGAAGGGTAAAATGAAGGAGATAGATGAGGAAGGAAAGAACAAAGAGAATAACAACTAGAACTCTTCCGTGTTGTTTATGAGATCTGTTTCAGGAATGACTATTACACATGCTTAGTAATGGGAGAGGGCAATGAGTGACCAGTTTCTTCTACTTCAGAATGTTGCTTGTTGAGACTTCAGTCATGTGAAATCCTACAGTTTCTCTTGTCTAGTCCTCTTGCTCCTGCTCAGAAGCATCAGATTATATTTTACTGTGCTCTTTTCCATCGTGTTGCATAGGGTCAGTGAGGTGAAAATATTGTTGGACAATATTGTTGGACTAACCTCTAATTAGGTAAACAAAATTCAGCATTGAAATATCTGTGTCATCTAGTTAAAACCTGTTACTATATGGCAGGGGTTCTCAAATTTTTTCAGTACGGAGACCTTTTTGAAGCAAAGGTTTCTCATAGAGCCCCAATAAATGTTTGTATTGTAGTATATATCCTCATATTCATGTCAGGAGCAACTTGAGAAACTGAAAGTGGCTTCTGGTGTGAGAAAATTGACAGTCTTCAAGGACGTTGTTTGATGTTTTACCATCCTGTGGGAGGCTTCTCTCGTGTCCCCGCATGGGAAGCTATATTATATTATATTAATCAGGCATAGACAAATTTTTGACACATTGTGTTTTAAAATTTGACAGATGGGCCAGGCCAGTGACAGAGGGAAAATGGCTTTTTGTGGCAAGGGAGGCGGGGGGGGGGAGGCTTTTGGTGCTGAGGGGTGAGGGGGAAAAGGCTTTTGGCAGCAAGGGATGTGGGAGGAGCACACTTTGAGAAGCGCTGTTATAGGATATTTGTCATTTTATCACTTTTACCTGTACAGTTATGTTATCCTGATGATAGGAGCTGAGTGTGATAGTAATATCATATCATTAGCATATAACAAAGTGTTATAGTTGTGTTTAGGACTTCAGGCATATGAACTACAGGGTCCTTCATTACTCCAGGCAAGTCATTGATATACAGATTAAATAATATTGGTGCTAAAATGCACCCTTGTCTTACCCCTTTATAAATATTGATCCTGCTGGTCATAGCTCCACTTAACTCAAACCGTACTCTCAAACAGGTGCTTGCATATCAGGCTTTGATCAGTAGCAGCAGTCTAGGTTCAATTTTGAGGGTGAACAACTTATTCCATAATATTTCTCTGTTCACCATATCAAATGCTGCAGAGAAGTCAATAAAGTCAATAAAGGCAGCATACAAGTGTCTCCCCTTACAGGCATATTTAGCAATCAAGTGATTCAGAATAAAACAGGTATCGATGGTAGATCTGTTTTGTCTAAAACCTGTTTTTCTTCCACAAAGTTACCTTTTTCGTTTACCCAGCTTTCAATTCTGTTCAATAGGAACATAGGCAGGCAGCTTGCTAACAGGAGCGGCACTCAGGGAGCATACTACTCCTCTGTTGCGCCAGCTCCACTGGCTGCCAGTTTGCTACCAGGGCACAATTCAAAGTGCTGGCATTAGCCTATAAAGCCCTAAACGGTTCTGGCTCTACTTACCTCTCCGAACGCATCTCCTCCTATGAACCGACTAGAACACTAAGATCATCTGGGGAGGCCCTGCTCTCTGTCCCGCCTGCATCACAGGCGCGCTTGGCGGGGACGAGAGACAGGGCCTTCTCAGTGGTGGCCCCTCGGCTGTGGAACGCCCTGCCTGCAGATATCAGATCGGCCCCCTCCCTGCTGGCGTTTCAGAGGAAAGTGAAGACCTGGCTGTTCGAACAAGCATTTGATTAAACAGTGTAATTGAACATAGGAATACGGAATAATGGATGATGAGACTGGATTCTGATTTTACTGTTGAGACACTAATGATTGTTATACTGATGTTTAATGATTTATGTTGCAATTGTTTTTAATTGCCCTATACTTGTCTCGTGATGTTTTGTATTGATGTTGTTCACCGCTTTGAGTCGCCTGAGGGCTGAGAAAAGTGGTATATAAATAAAGTAAATAAATAAATAAATAGTGTGAATTTTGGCAACAATATCTGTATTCAGTTTTATCATATTCATTTACTTCAGTTTTGAGTGTTTTACTTAACTTACTATATATAGTGTAATCAAGTTTTATCTAGCCGTTTGGTTTGGTATTTTGATATGGCCTAAGGGCTAATCAATAAAATTTGCTACTACTGTAGAGTTATGGACAAGATGACCCATCTGGGAATGCATTTGTGGAAACAGCTTTAATCTACAAATGTTTATGCTACCAACTTCATTCTCTCAGTAATAATACTTTTTATTTCTTACCTGCTTCTGCTCATGGCTCGAGGCGGGCCACAACATAGTTAAAACACATCATTATAAATCATTCAGTAAAATGCATATATTAAAACAATAAAATACACATATTAAAATACACAAAACATAGTTAAAAATTGACAAGGTAGATCTGCTGGAAGAAATAGATCTCCTGTTGTCCCTTAATTTCAGTTGTCTCTTAAATTCTGACAGCTGACTTAGCTTTGAATCGCTTCCAGCAGGTCATTTGCTTCAGGGAGATAGGGTGCTCTACAAATGAAGTTTTATTATTTATTATACTCCACAGTCTAGGGTAGTGATGGAGAACCTTTTAGAGACCGAATGCCCAAATTACAACCAAAAGCCAACTCATATATTAACATCTTTTGTTTTAAAAGAAAAACACAATAACAGACCTTTCAATGATACAAACAACTCTTTATTAAAAGGTAATTGACCTTGAAAGAGTTGGGGTGTGGCGACGGCTGACAGGGAGCTCTGGTGTGGGCTGGTCCATGAGGTCACAAAGAGTCGGAAGTGATTGAATGAATAAACAACTCAGAAGTTTGCATTTGGCATGCTTTTGAACAATTCATGTGGTTTTTGCTGTTGTATGCTTGCTGATAATTGGTCCAACCTTGGTTCATACTTTATAAGTTTGAGAGCAACACATACAGCAATCAGATCATCTGTAGTTTGTTTCTGGTGTCAAATTTGATATAATTCAAAACTGGAAACAGCTGCTGATAAGCATAAGTTGATCCAAACAAAGTGAGGCTACATGTTGATTTCTGGAACACCATATGCTTCAGGGTGCCTTCTTAGGCCAGGACCCCAAGTTGAAATGTTTGCCCAGCTCCCTCCTTTGAAATAACACCTCCCTGGGATTGATTGGTGGTATCCCACCCAGGTCCCAACCATGTCTGACCCTGCTTAGCTTCCCAGATCAGATGGAACCTGGGGCCTCTAATTGGGAAAGGCTAACTTTGGGGGATCCAGTCCAAAGGAAGGAGTCAAGGAGGCCAGAGGGGGTCCAGCCCTGGGAAGGGCCCATGGAAAGCACAGTTGTCGAGGGAAAGTGAGACGGCCAGTTTGGGGACTCAGCCTTGCAGTGAAAGAGGGCCCTCAGTGTTGCGGCAGTCACCATAGGGGCAGTGGCAAGTTCAGGGGCTCACTTCACTGGTACTGGTCATGTAGAAGGTGGCACTGGCAGGGCCAAGCTTGGAGGAAGCATCAAAGGTGTCATCATAAGGAGCCTGGCCTCCTCCGGTGGATGGTCTCTCAGCCAGTGTTACCTCCCACCCTGGCCTTCCCAACCTCCTCCTCCCAGTGGGTGGTCTGTCTTCCCCGTCCGCCACCTGCATTGGACCTCCCCTCCTGTGGGGGAAGGAGAGCTTCAAACTAGAGCCTGTCCCTGTTACCTTCTTTCTTTCTTTTTTAATATATTTTATTAGAGTTTTATTTAGAGATGTCTGTTGGATGTCCTTCTCCTGGGGCAAATATGCTCACAGAGAGGGTTCTGATAGCCCTCTGTGGCACGCATAACAACAATAACAACAACAACAACAACAACAACTTTATTTATAACCTTCCCTCTCTCCCCAAAGGGACTCGGGGCAGCTTACAAAGACAAAAACAAAGTAGAGAAACAGCAGTAAAAGAACAATTAAAACAAGCAATTAAACATACACAAATAACACAGTAGTTGTTAAAACAAATAATAAGTTCCATGAATAATATAGTGAATTAATAAAATGCCATAGGTTCACAACTGGTCTAGGGGCTCCGAGTCTTCTGGGTGATGATTGTCGTTTGAGCTTTGGCTGGCAGGAGAAGCTGCGTATCCACCCCCTATATCCATCCACCAGAGGTCCTAAGTGTCTAGAGCAGATAGTACTGGAGAAAGCAATCCTGTAGGCAAACTGGACCAAAACCATGTAGGGCATTAAAAGTCAGAACCAACACTTCGTACTTTGCCTGGGAACTCATTGGCAACCAGTGGAGGAGTGACTTTAATATGGGTATGATATGCTCACTCCTAAATGTTTCTGTAGCCTCTTAAGCTGCTACAAGAGCCCTTTGCATACTGACATCCCAGTATGCAAGGCTGTGTCTTCAATTGGAAGAGGATCTTCATTTTAAAAATGGGATGCAAGATTACAGAATTGTTCAGACGTTCAGTACTGATCAAACACAGTTATTTGAATTATTATGAAAAGACATTTCCCCAAAAGCAATTTGAAGACTAGCTTCTGAACTGGGTACTAATTCTGAATACTTGTTGAAGATATACTTGTTTGGCAATTCATTTTCTCAGATGTAGCTTACTACTTAAATTACAGATATTTCAAATGTTGAATCATGTATGAACAGAGATTGTATGGTAAACAGTCATTGATTGTAATCAGTCTGTTTGCTATCATAGGAAAAAGTTAATGACTTTAAGGGTTTACAAATTCATTTGATGTACAGCTATTGTGTTTTTTTTAATTAGGAGAAACCTGCTTCATATATTCTATCACTGTTGCCATTCTATACAGCATGTGCTACTGTACAGGCCTAGTGACAGTAGTCAGTGTGACTATACCGTTATTGGTTGAAAATCGGTGCCTCTGGATTTGTGGTTTGGAGCAGCAGTAACACAGTTTTATGGTGGTGATTGCACCTAATAGATTTCCACTCTGCTTATCTGAGCTGATGAAGTTTAGTGGATGGCATTGCAGAAGGAAACAATTGGGTTAAGACTGTTACTGTTACTCCACATATGAGAGGACTAGTTAGGGTGATGTACAGGAGTAGGAAGAATAACAGTTCTCTGGTGCAGCAATGAATGAGTGCTTTTTCTGTCTTCATATTGTGGAAGAGCTAATGTCAGCAAATCCAATATGCATATATCTTGGGACTGCCATGATCTTGGGTCAGGCCTCAGGTAGTATCTTATATTCCGTTGACAAAAGAATATTAGAACAGATCAAGGGTAGAGAATGTACCGTCCAAGACCTATTCTTCATGTGTCTAATTCTCATAGTATACTGAAAAGTTTTTGGGGCAAGGGGGGCATGGGGGAAAGACTTTTGTGAGCAAGGGAGGTGGGGAGGAGGAGCAGGAAATAGGAGGATATTTGAGAGGAGGAAAAGGTCACCATGGAGTCCCTCAGTATGCGTTGAAGAGCCATAAGGCCTCTGCACAGCATACTTTGAGAACGGCTGCTCTAAATAAATCTTGTTTTGTATTTTTTGTATTAATTTTATTGTTACCAAGTATTCCCATTAACATGAAGTCCATGTTTATTTGAATTAGTGTTTTAAATGATTTCTCCATTTTCTTTACTATTTTTTCCTAGATAATGATTGTTTTTGGGCATTCCCAACACATGTGGGCATACCAACCTTTATTTACTCCACAATAACAGCATGTTGAGTTTATTCCCATTTCCATATTTGATAACTGGTCTGGTGTTCTATACCATTTCCAAATACATTTTCTTTCTAATTCTTTATACTTCTCCATTTTAATTTTTTTAACTCCCTTCATTCGTTCCTCTATTGTTTGGTTTCTGAGTAAGCATTTTTCAGCCACTTATTTTGTAATGTTCTTATTAATTTATTTACAGTATTTATACCCGCCCTTCTCAACCCTGAAGAGGACTCAGAGCGGCCTTACAAAGCCAAAAATTCAATGCCATATACACAAGAGACATAAAATAAACATGTACATTAAAACATGCATTTAAAATTATATAAAGGTGAAAACACCTTATTAAAACCACACAAACATACAATGTATTCATCATTGTTGATCACCAATTTATATATTGCTCCTGCCAACCCTTTCTCTGATTTCTGTCCTTTTAAAAGTATACTCTCCAACTTACTTTCTTTACCTATGCATTCACCATGTATCCCCTTTTTAAGTTTATTATATAGACCTAATACTGTTATCCCATTTTTATTTCCAACTTTTTCTATTATGCTACTTATAGGGATCAGTTGACCATTTATACCATACAGATCTTTATTACTGTAATAGCCTTTCTCCTTCATTTCCCTTTACCAATTGGAATTAGATTCATTCTCATATAGAGATTCTATAGGCGTCCACTTTGATATTTCTGGCATCCATATTGGTTGCCATTTTTCCATCTTTTTTTTTTAATGATACTTTTCTTGGGCCTCTTGTTTTTTAATGCTTGTCTCTAGGTTTCTTCTGAATACACCAAAGCTTCCTTCACAATTATTAACTGCATCCTCTATTCTAAACCATCTTTTCTGTTTCCTACCTTCTAATAGTGGTTTTAAATGGAATGCTTCATAGTATAATTCCAGGTTTGGATTTCCTCATTCTAGTTCTTTCTGGTGTGTATAATTTACTTTTTTTGGATTTCTAGATTTCTCCTACGATCCAGCCCTAATCGTCTTGTTTCAAATGTTAAGTTATCTTTGATTAGCTATCTATGTTTGAAGGACTTGAGGTTAAAAAATGAATGACATAGTGGGCATAAAGCTACAGAACTGCCTTGCACACTATTTATGTTTTAAAATCACGGTGGAAAACTTGACAATGTTCATATTCAGTTCTTAAAGGACTTTAAGAAATCCAAAACTGTGCAGACCATGAACAAGTAAAGAAAATCAAAAGGGGATAGTACTAAAACAAACAAGGCTTTAGTCTTACATTCATATACTCAAAGGAAGGAAATATACCGTTGTCAAGCCAGGTATTACCCATTCTGTCTTTATTTGTTTCATTTTTCCCCTGTCTAAATCGTATTTGTCCCTATTGAACTTCATTTTGTTAGCTTTGGTCCAGATTTCTAATATGTTAAGATCATTTTGGATTCTGATACAATTGCGTATGGTATTAGCTACTGTTCCAACATACTCTTTATTTTACTGTTTCCACCTAACTGACTGTGAGGTGCTTTATTTCATGGAGTAGTGACTTCAGAGTTTAAGAGTATTCCCATATTTTGGAGGGGAAATCACACAGATTTGTTTCAGTTTGTACTTCACTTTGAGGGTAGATCTTGGAGAGGTCATTGAGACACACACATTTCCAGGTTTAAAGGGGGAATTTCAGTTTGTTTAACTTGATGATGATATTGGTGCTTGGAGGAGTGAGATGAATCATTTGTTCATTAGATCCAAGTATGCTGATTTCAGCTGCCAGAAAAGTGATAGACATTTGAATGATGTGAATGTTCATTTGATATATGGTTTTATTCTAGTTCTTCAGAAAGAAGCAAACAAAACATTACTTTAAAGTAAAGATTTCAGTGGTGGGATCTTTCTTAGCATTTGCTGATATTGTACACGGGAGCAACACTGTGGAGCTTTTGAACTAATTTGCAAGATTATCAGAAAGTGGTGATAGTTGGGCTACTGTAGAACTGCATACAGTTCAACACACTCTCCTAGAATAATAATAATAATAATAATAATAATAATAATAATAATAATAATAATAACAACAACAACAACAACAACAACAACAACAACAACAACAACAACAACAACAACAAAACTTTATTTTTATACCCCACCAACCATCTCCCCTAGGGGACTTGGGGCAGCTTACAAGGGACAAGCCCAAAATTACAATTAAAACACACAAGTAAAACACTTTAACCAAATAAAACATCAGATAAAACAAATACAACACAATTGAAAGCAATATAAAAACAATATGGCTGAAAGAAACATAGCTGAGGTACAGATTCAATGAGTGTAATACATCTTTACAGGAGTGCAGGAAAGTGCAACAATACAGTAAACGGGGCAGGAAATACTGTCATAACACATGTTGAAGTAGATCATATGCCGGTGTAAAGTGCAGGCCGGTGTAAAGTACGGAACTTCAAGTAGAGACAGGAAAGTTACTGGTGAGCTGCTTAATCAAAAGCACACCGGAACATTCAGGTTTTTAGTTGACTCTGAAAGGAAGACAAGGTGGGAGCCTGTCTGATCTCCCTAGGGAGGGGGTTCCAGAGACCGAGCAGGTCTCTCCTTCGTCCCCTCCAACTGTGCATGAGACGGGGGGGGGGGGGCAGTGCATTTACTCTTTAGACTGCTGCCAGGAAAACCACGGTAGTCCTGAATCATAATCTGAATGCTGTCATGGATTAGATGCAGATGAATGAATTGTCTTACGGTTCAGTACAGATAAGACAGAAACTTTGTTGATCAGCTGGGAACCAGGTATTGAGATTCTGTACTTGATCGGATTGTACTCTTGTCTGAAATAGTAGATTTGTATCTAGGGATTGTGGTCTTCTTGGACCCATTTGAATACTTTTACCTAGCCTGGTGTGTCAGCTGTGCCTCTTCTTAGGTGAAACATCTTTTGCTTCAGTTGTTCATGTCTTAATAACCTTCTGATTAGGCTATTAAGATACAGTCGGTATGAATGAAAAAAAAGTATTTGGAAGCTATCATTCATGCACACTGTGGAGAACCAGAATGCTTTAATGGCCATGCGTCTTATTGTAGGTACTCTGGCTTTCAGATTGCTTCCAAGCTCAGTTGAAGGTTCTGGTTTTACTTAGTAAGTTCTAAGAGATTTGGGATCAGGATACCTGAAAAATTTAATCTTTTTATAGGAGCCTGTTTAGAATGTGAGATCCTCAGTTACTCAAGTAGTGCAACATCGAATCTCAATTTTCAAGACCCTGAAACCAAAAAGAGAGAGGCACCCTCTTTGTAATTTGGCCAAAAAGGTGTTGTTGTTGTGCACTTAGAATTCCTTCTTTAAAAATAAAAAGTGTTAGATTGTCAAATCTTCCAGCAATTGAAAGTAACACCATAGAATCAAGTAACCCTTCCCTGAAGGAGTCTTGAAAGAAAAGGCAGAGAGAGGGAAAGAGAATGAAAAGAAGGTACAAGAAGGAAGAAGAGGAAGAAAAGGCAGAGAGAAGGAAGGGTGGAAGGGAGAGAAAGAAGGAAGGAAAGGAGCTCTGCAGCAGAGGATCCAAGGCCCAGTCTACTGAGGGGGAGGCCTCGGCAAGCCGGGGAGAAGGAGGCTGCCTTCACCAATGCCTCCTCCTAATGAGGCCTGTGGCACGCAACAAACAGGTTCCAGTCCACACCTACCCACCGAAACCCAGACTTTTGGGGGGGGGGGGCTACATGCCATGCTGAGACATACTGGGATGACATGAAACCACTCCCAAGCCCCAAATTTAGCCCCAAAAACCGACTTTAAATTATGCCTGAGGAGATGGGAGGACTGGAGAGGAAAATCCCCTCCCCCCTGGTCTCCTTGCACATCATTTTCTTGCGCCAGTAAGACTTGAGGAGAGACTATAGTCTGAGTGTCAGCTGCATTAAGATCGCTTCTGACCAAAAGGTAATGAATTCGAAGCCAGCCCGGGTCAGAGTGAGCTTCCGACCAATTGTATAGCTTGTTGTCAACCTTTGCAACCCAAAAGACAGTTGCATCTGTCAAGTAGGAAAATTAGGTACCCCCTATGTGTGGGGAGGCTAATTTAACTAATTTACGAGGCCATAAAAAAGACTCCAGCAAAGCATGTGGGGAATGCGGAAGTACTTCATCAGTGTTGCAGATGGACAATGAAAGTGACAGCTCCCCTGGCAGCCAGAAAAGTTAAATAGCCTCTGACTGTCTGTCTATATGTGTTGTGTGTCTTTGACATTGAATGTTTGCCATATATGTGTACATTGTAATCCGCCCTGAGTCCCCAGCGGGGTGAGAAGGGTGGAATATAAATACTGTAAATAATAAAGTAAATAAGTAATAGTGGTGAAGGACCTTTTAAAGTAAGTTTTAGGGGCTAAATTGGGGGCTTGGGGGAGGGGTGGGCGCCCTCCTGCACCTTTAGGCTCCAGGAGCAAAAAAGGTGTGGGATGGCAACAGAGACTGAGTCTTCACAGGCCCAATGCCCCATTAGACCCAGACCTTTCAGGAAGGCCCGGATCTAATGGGGTATCTAATTAATTTGGAACACAACGGAGAAAACTATTTGTAAACAGTTTGTGGTCATGACTTTTGAAACACTGTGTGCTCTCATGTGAACTTATCTGGAATATGAGCTCCTCAATGGAGAATTTGTTACTCCTCCCCCCTCCCCTTAAATCTATGAAGGAAAAGGTTTTAATAAATTCTGAGTATAATTGACCAAATAACATAAAATCATTTTCAGATTACATTATGGGAATCAGTAGGTGGGTTGCAAATCAGTATAGTTAACCGTAGGGTCTAAATATTCTAAATTCATCAGATCACCCTTTTCAGTAGAAGCTAAGCAAGGTTAACCTTGATTAGTACTAAGATGTGAAATCACAGATGAAAACTGGGCGAGCAAGTCATACCACCTGTTAGTATTATTTGTCTAAGAAAACCCTGCAAAATTCATGAGATTTCTACAGGTTGATAGGCAGCTTGATGGTATACTATCCACATTCTTATTGTTTAAATGCCACATTGTGTTATATTAATGGTGGCATAGGGTTTGCTTCCAGGAGTCTCATGGATACCCAAACCCACAGATCTTCAACCCACAAATCTTCAAGTCCCGATATATGCAATGGAAAAATGAAGATTGATAACAGGAGTGTTCATCCTAATGAAATCCGAATTTTAAAAAAATGACATCAGGGGAAAATGCACTTTGGATGTGATAAAATGTATTCAAGAAGTGTCATGACAGTTCATGGAGTCTGTAATCCCTAGTCCATTGCTCATCCTGTTTTGGGGTCCAGTCATGCTGAAGGTTTGTGCAGCGTAAGAATGTTGAGTGTTTGCAGCACATGCCAGATTCTCTTGTAAATGAAAGTTTCTTAATTTAATTATAAATATACTGTACCTGTACATTCCACTAAACAGCGAAAAAGAATATGTTAATTCTGTATTTGTTGTAGTGTTTATTGCGCTTCTGCCATCTTTATATATTGTGTTTCTGCCACCTTTCAAGAGTTCTGTTTTTTAGGATTCAATAATCTTCATCCTTGAATAAATGAAAGAGGTTACAGAATGTGGTACAGCCTGTTTTCTTCTATTAATATCATACATTAATTTGGTCAGGATCAGGAATCAGTGTACTTTTTAAAAAATAAAAAAGTGAATTCCACCTTTCTTATTTGGTCATAAAACAATATTTCACGTGTTTATTTTTGGGTTGTAAATTTCAAGTTTTTCATTGGATTACTCTTCTCAAATAACCTTTATCACATTCTAGTTCTAATCTCTTCTTGGTACTGCATTTCTTCAATTTTGACATACTTTCCCCCCTATATAAACATCTCTTAAAATGGGGTGTGGCTTAAAATGCAGATGTATCTTATGTATTTTTGTTGTGGTGGTACTAAAATTGGATGTGTCTTACAATTGAAAAAATATGGTAGTTCAAGTAATTTAAACCACTCAGTTTTGGGGATTGCCTGGCTGAAAGCCACAAGTCACAGGGTTATATATATTTACTAGCTTGGGGACCCGGCGCTGCCCGGGTTATTAGAGAAAGTGAGTAATGGCTGTTCTCTATGCCAAGTTTAGTCTTTATTGGTCAGTGGCTAGAGTCTCAGTGGTCTCAGGAAGTGAGTGAAGTGACTGCAAGTTCCATCATCCATTGTCAAATTCTTCCAAACCGCACCAGGATGTAGAGTGGGTCATGTGGGCTCTCTATGTTAATTGTGGTCCTGATCCATCATTGTTGGCAGTTGTAATGGACTTAGGAAGGGAGTGCAGGTATTGAAAGTCCCATCATCCATGGTGCATCCTCCTCCAAACTGCACCAGGATGTAGAGTGCGTCATGGAGACTCTGTGTGCCAAGTTTGGTTTTTATCGGTAATTGGATATGGGTTGCAGTGGTCTCAGGAATTGAGCAAAGGTACTGCAAGTCCCATAATCCATGGTCCATCCCCAGCCAAACCACACCAGGGCGTAAAGTGGGTCATGAGAGGTCTATGTGCCAAGTTTGGTCTAGATCAGTCATTGGATGAGGTCAACAGCGGTCTCAGAAAGTGAGTGATGGGACTGGAAGTCCCATCATCCATGGTCCATCCTCCTCCAAACGGCAGTAGGCTGTAGAGTGGGTCATGGGGGCTCTATGTGCCAAGTTTGGTCTTTATTGGTAATTTTCTGACACAGCATCTGGCCTTTTCCTTTCATCTCTTTGTCCTCTTGGAATCTTGGAATTGAGGCTGGCCAGAGACCATATGCAAATTTCCTTCTGTCATGTCTCCGTTTCTCTCATTAACCGTCTTTGCCACCAGGGGGTCCTGTTGAGGTTGGCCAATCAGAGACCATATGCAAATAGCACCACAGCGACAGCCAATCAGAAAGCTGCCACAAACACGTCCGCCCTACATCCTACCTACCTCTGTCCTACGTCGCATACAAACTTTGACTTTTATTATATGTATAGATATGTGTTTACAGTATTCAGCGTGTTTGCAGTGTTCTAGTGAGAAACTTAGATTTTTTGTTTGGTTTAAGAAAAATAGATTTCTTGTTGTTTTGACCACTGTACCTAAATAATGATATGGTAGAATTTAAGAAGCTACAGAAAAGGGAAACCAGAATGGTCAAATGACTACAGCAATTACTTTGTGAGCTCAGATGAAAGGCAGATAAAAGAGAGAAGTGATACAGCTATGCATGGTGTAGGGAAAGTATGGTAAATAAGGAGAAACTTTCCCCCCTCTGTCATAACACTAGAATATGGAATGGTCCACTGAAATTTTAAGTGATGAGAAATTCAGGACAGATGAAAGGCTACAGTTCTTCTTTGTGAGTCACACAGATCATTCTGTACTTTCTCAGCTGCTTGTTCAGAAGCTTCTAGAGAACTTCTGTAACCTTCTTTCCGCAGCCTGCCTGATAATACCATCCTGGAGATTGTGGTTTTCTCACAGCTAATTATCCATTCCTGTGGAACCACTTGTAACCTGTGATATTTGTCTTTTGTTACTTTCACATCAGTAAGGAGTGCTAATGAGATTGTGATATTTAAACATGATCTTTCTTCAATTTCATTAAGATTGAATGATCTTATAACCCAACGTTTCCTTTTTGTCAAGTATTCATAAACACTTGAGTTCACAAACACCTGAGTCCCTCAAATTCCACTTTAAATGGCAGTGCCCTACATAATTTAGATGTGTGAAGAGCCCTACTTTTAAAGTGTAGACCATTATATTTCCTTTTGTCAGAATCCTCAGTTTTGTTTGTTTGGACTTTTTTTTGCTATAGAGATCAGTGAAAAGGAGGTCCACATTCAATCCAAATATTGTACACAATCATCAGACTTAACTTGAATGTCATGCTCATGTTAGAAGTCACCAGAGCTGTTGTACTTTTTGTGCTGGGGGGAGGGGCGCAGAGATCCCAGTACAAGAGACGTGCAAGGCTGGCATCTTGTCCCAACATTCTCCTTTTGTTTTCTCACTACAGATAGGCTCTACATTCTTGCGACCAAGCATCTTTTGGTCCAGTTGAATTTTTTTTTAGCATAAATGCTTCTCACAGTCCCGGTTAGTAGCTTTCTAATTACTCATTTGCATGAGTCACAGAAACCTCAAAGAAGAAGATTCCTTACCTACCTGTAACTGAATTTTTGAGTGGTCGCCTGTGAATTCACACAGCTCTCTTCTCCATGTAGCCTTGATTTGCCTGTTCATAATTTTGTCACACGTCTGACAGGCTGGAGTCAGAGAAATTGGGTGGGAACCCTACCAAAAATACAAACTAACTCTAGAAGTTTCTGAACATACAGATGCACAGGCTCAATATATGACCCATTTATATGAGATCAAAGGTGACTACTCAAAAAACCAGTTATGAATATGCAACCTGTTTTTCAGGTGTTGTGATTATGGTGAAAAAATTGGTTTGCTTTAAAAGGGGGTTGGATAAATTCAGGCAGGATTAGGTTATTAGTGAGGATTCCATCACTTCAAAAATCAGTGGCAGTGGTGACCCTATATATCCCTTACCAGGGAATGCAAGATGTAGGATATAATCACACTCCTGCCGTTCGGCTTTCCATAGGCAGGTTGCTGACTACTTTGTGATTAGAATGTTATAATATATAGGTCTTTACTCTCATTCTGCATAGCTTTTATTATAGTATTGGTTCTTTCAAAATTAGATCTCTCTTGATATCATACGCTGAAATGGATTTGTGGAAACATTACTTCCTGCTTTTTTGGCATTTCAGGAAAACCAATACTTACTAAGAAAATTGAGACTGAAATCAATTTTGTAGTGAGTTCTCTACTTCAGTTTGAAATTCCTCAAATATATATGTCCAGTTCCTGTGCAATGTTTATATAAAATAAATCCTCTTAAGAGGATTCCCAAGATTTTTGTGTACTCTAGGGACAAGGTTTAACCTATTTCGAAAAATGTTTCCTTCACAACTATACAATGTATTTTCATATTGTGGATAAAATGGGATCAGATCTAAGAAATTATGGCAAATACTGTGAAGTTCATTATCACTGTTTTGTAAATTTTTGTTGTCTTTTTAGGTGTGCTTCAGCAAATATGTTACTAACATATTTCTTCATCAGATAATCAATCCTGAATGAATGTTGGTTAAACTGAATAATTGCTCATTCTTAATTTGTTCCTATATTGCATATTTTATTAAATACTTCTCATATAAAGTTTTCTCAGTTTTTATATTTCATCGTGTAAGGCAGTGGTTCTCAACTTGTAGGTCCCCAGATGTTTTGGCCTTCAACTCCCAGAAATCCTAACAGCTGGTAAACTGACTGGGATTTCTGGGAGTTGTAGGCCAAAACACCTGGGGATCCACAGGTTGAGAACCATTGATGTAAGGTATTGTCCACAGCAGTCCACTTTTGAATCATAATGTGTGAACATGTTCAATTGTGTGCATTTCACATAGTTTCATGTTATTTACTAACATTATGAATAATAACATATTCTTTCTTTGCTCTGCAGATAAGCCTTTGAAAAAACGGAAACAAGATTCTTATCCCCAGGAGGCTGGAGGTGCTACAGGAGGAAATAAACCAGCTTCTCAGGAGACAGCTTCTGCAGGAAATGGGTCAAGGCCAGCCTTGATGGTTAGTATTGATCTACAGCAAGCAGGACGGACAGACTCTCAGGCAACTGCTACTCAGGACTTGGACATCATCAAAAAGCCTGAAGAGGTGAAGCAGTGTAATGATGGTTCTGTTTTTGTTCCTCAAGAGGATGTTGTTGGAGTACTTAAACTAAAATCTGAAAATTACCCAGAAACCCCAAGGAAAAAGACAGATTCTGAAAGTATAAAGGTGGAAATACAACATGATGAGAACAAACAAGTGGAAATACAACAAAATGAGAGTATTCAGATGGAAACTAAACACAGTGAAAGCAAACAAGTAGAAATTAAGTGTGAAAGCAAACCAGAGAATAGGCATGGAGATGTAAAACAAAATGAGGGAAAGCAAAATAATGGCAAACAAGAAGTAAGGCAAAGACCTGAGACTCCAAAACAGAAAAATGAAGTGAGGCCGGATACTCCAAAACAGAAAAATGAAGGCAGACCAGAAACCCCAAAGCAGAAGAATGAAGGCAGGCCAGAAACCCCCAAACACAGACACGAAAACAGGCGGGATTCTGGTAAATCCTCATCAGAGAAAAAGCCTGATTTTTCTAAATATAAAATGGACACGAAATCTGATCCTTCTAGGGTGAAATCTGAAAGGACTGATGTATTAAGACAGAGACCTGATGGACGTTCAGTTTCTGACACCCCGAGGCGTGATCATGATAACCTTAAACAAAAATCTGAGGACAAGGGTGATTCAGAGAGACACAAAGGGGATTCATCAAAACTTAGAAGACCCGAGTACTTGAGATCTTCAAGTAGAGGGGAGCATGACTCTAAACATAGCATTAGACCAGATAACACAAAGGCTGAAAAACTAGAAAGAAAACACAGGCATGAATCTGGTGAATCTAGGGACAGACTGTCTTCTGGGGATCAGCGATCAAGACCTGACACCCCTCGCATTAAACAAGAAAGTAGAAGTGATATTGGTAAATCAAGACCAGATAGACCAGGTTTTAAATCCCACAACAGTAAAGATGAACGAAGGACAGATGGTAATAAGAGTAAAATGGATAGTAATAAGGCACACACCGACAGTAAAGCTGAGTTTCCTAGTTATTTGTTGGGAGGACGATCTGGTGCTTTGAAACACTTTATCATTCCAAAAATCAAACGTGATAAAGATGGCAATGTCATGCACGAAGCAAGGAAATCAGAAATTAAGGGTGAATCAAAGAACAAAGTTGAGAAGATTGGTCTAGTGGAGGATCTAAACAAAGGAGCTAAACCAGTTGTTGTTCTACAAAAGCTTTCATTGGATGATGTACAAAAATTTATTAAGGATAGAGAAGAAAAATCTAGGAGCTCTTGTTTCCGATCTAGCAAGAACAAGTCATCCAAATCAAACAAAGGTAAGACACTGTTCTGTTACCCTTAGTATCTTGCAATTTTTCATTTTATGTATTAATTGTAAGAATCTGTTTTAACCATCATCACTTGATTGAATTTGGGGCTAAGTATTGATATCTTGAAAACAGATTGTAAATATGTTAGTGTTTCTGTATTAGATAGTGTTTGTATAGTTGAAACTGCTAGTTCAATATCTGTATTACAGTTCTGTGCATGTTGATTTTGCATCCTCGAGAAAATATATAATTTTGGAACAACTTAGATTTGGGAGTTTATTAAGTTGGGTGCTGTAGTTCTTGAGCTTTAATCTTCTTTGGTTCATTTTCCAAAATAATGCTAAAAGGTGAAAATGCTCAATGGCTACACTCACCAAAAGTAATGACGTGACTCCAGAGAATTTTGATTTATTTTTTGTAACCAAATGTGTTAGTGCATCTGCTTTATCTTTTTTTATTTGGCTGTTCCTGTATTGAATTGAAATTGGATCTGATAAAACCAGCTTAGTAACAATAGCTAGTGCAGTGGGAGTTTGTATCTGTGTTGCAAGAAATCTTTGTTAGAGGGCTACCACGTGGTGGAATGTGTTGTTAGTATAAACATGACAGTGCTCGAAGTTCTGTTTGTTTTGCTTCTTAATATGATCTGTCATTTGTTGTAATGTGACTTGCTTGAAAGTTATCTCCAGAGTTGTGTTAATTGATTCGCTATGCTTGTCAGTTAGATGAGATTATCCCAGTTTGGGGGAACATAGATAGCTACAATATGCCATGTCAAAATGTTGTTTGATCTAAGCATTATCTACAGTGATTGGCAGCAGCTGTTCATGGCTTCAAGCTTTACCTGGAGAAGCTAGGGAATGGATTGGACATGGGATCTTTTACATGCAAAAGATGGGTCTAGCACTGAACTGTTACAAACATCTCTGAAGATCAGTGAGATTTGGAGTTTCATCTTAAGACAGAAGGAAATGGATCGTGCAAACTACAAATTTTAAATATATTCTAAATGAAGTTCAAACTTATCCCACTTAAGATCAATATGAAAACTTGTTGTATTTTATAAAGTGTTACAATGTATTTTTGAAATCATTAGCAAGCTAAATTTTAAAAATGCATGCTTATTTCAAAGTGGATTTTGCTTTCAAAGGGACTATTGATTTTGATGGGTAACATGTGTTTCATGTTTGTTTTATTCTATGCCTATGTGAAACTAAGTGCTGTTGGAATAGTGTGTGTTTTGTAGGTTGGAACCAAAATGTAGTAAGAAATTTCTGATGTCTGAAAGCTTGCACTCATTCAGGAGTCTGTGTGATGGCAATGGGGGAGAGCTTTGAATGGGAAATTCTCATGATAAAATGTAAACTGCCTTTGACCTCATATACCTTCAGAATTCTGTTGTATATATAATTGGTTAGCTGCTGCTCAAGAAACATGACTTCAAATCAGTATTTGGATTTACTGAAATGGGCCATCTAGATGAATTTTTGAACCATGTATCATCTGAAGAGGAAGAAAGAAGATGTATGAAGTACAGCAATGCCTTCTTGAAAGGAGATTGCACCAGAACTCCCCATCAAAGCTTCCTAGACTAACATGTTCTATATTGAATAAAAAGTAGTGTGTCTATAGTTTCGATTGACGAATTTGAGTGCCAATACATGTGTATGTGTGGTGCATATGTTCATTAGTAATTTGTTTTTCATACTATGGATATTTACGTGGAGGCTTTTCATTCACTGAATTCTCTTAGTAATATCTTTGAAACTGTTGTGTTTAGAGTACTAGAAGTAGAATGAGTCCTGAATATTCTGCCTAGCCTCAATTGGCAGGGGCATATGAATAAGGTTCTCAAATGATTAACCAACAATGTAAATGTATATATCATCAACATAGAAAATGAAAGTTTATTCCTTTACTTCTGAGTCCCCAATAAAGAAACAATTAGCCTTATAATCTAATTTAAATTTTCTGGCGTTGTTTTGATATTTTAAAAACTATGACTATTACCAGTTTGATTATTTGTAATTTAGTGTTGCTTTTTGCTTCTTAATGCTTTGCATAGTATGATATGTGTATTGCCCATAAATATGTAATTATATTGCAACTTGAGACTTCAAATATGTTATACTTCTTCAAAATATATCAATGCTTTTCATGTTTACAGATCTGTAAGATTGCTAAATTGTTAATCAATCATTTTACATCTGCTAATGATTGCAGTTTATATTGGGTTGATAAATGTTGATGGATATTCTATAGAGTAGTAGTTAATGGATGTACCCTCTTCAGTCAGAATTGATGACCCATCTTCCTATTTTCTTTCCTCTATATCTACTCTAGAAATCTGTTTCTCATGGGTAGGAAACTCTGAAGCAGGTTTTTGACACCACAAAATGTTTGAGCAGGGGAAATGAAATCACCTTATTTATTTATTTATTTATTTATTTAACCTATATTTCACTAATTTCACAAACGGAACTCAGTGATTAAGGTTTATTTGCCTTGACCTGTAGAACTGAACCTATTTTGTATTTAAGACTTCCTGCTGGAAACATATTTCTTGAATCAATTAGAAAAATGAATTGTTTCCTTTTACAAATGAAGAGCCAGCAATATTTAAGCTTTAGAACTAAAATATTTCCACTGAAAACAAAGAGCAACTTGCCTAAAAAAAACCCTGTCTTTATTTAATCTCTGAAGTGAAGTCTGAAATTTGAGAGCACAAATAGGTTTTATGACAGATTAATACTGCAAGATTAAGGGTGAACTAAGTATATATCAAATTTTCATGCAAAAAATTCTTTTCATTCTAGTTAAGGGCATGTGTGAATTGGTTTACTTCTTTAGTCGTTGTTGTTGTTCATTTGTTCCGTCGTTTCCGGCTCTTTGTGACCTCATGGACCAGCCCATGCCAGAGCTCCCTGTCGACTGTCACCACCCCCAACTCCTTCAAGGTGAATCCAGTCACTTCAAGGATCCCATCCATCCACCTTGCCCTTGGTCAGCCACTCTTCCCTTTTCCTTCCATTTTCCCCAGCATAATTGTCTTCTCTAAGCTTTCCTGTTTTCTCATGATATGGCCAAAGTACTTCATCTTTGCCTCTACTATCCTTCCCTTCAATGAGTAGTCAGGCTTTATTTCTTGGTTGGATCTTCTGGTGGTCCAAGGCACTCTCAGAACATTCCTCCAGCACCACAGTTCTAAAGCATCTATCTTCCTTCGCTCAGCCTTCCCTATGGTTCAGCTCTCACATCTGTAGGTGACTATGGGGAATACCTTTGCTTTAACTATGCGGATCTTCGTTGCCAGTGTGATGTCTCTACTCTTCACTATTTTATCGAGATTGGACATTGCTCTCCTCCCAAAAAGTAAGCGTCTCCTGATTTCCTGGCTGCAGTCTGCGTCTGCAGTAATCTTTGCACCTACAAATATAAAGTTTGTCACTGCCTCCACATTTTCTCCCTCTATTTCCCAGTTGTCAATCATTCTTGTTGCCATAATCTTGTTTTTTTTAATGTTTAACTGCAACCCAGCTTTTGCACTTCCTTCTTTCTCCTTGATTAGAAGGCTCCTCCTCGCTTTTGGCCATCAAAGGGGTATCATCTGCATATCTAAGGTTGTTAATGTTTCTTCCAGCAATTTTAACTCCAGCCTTGCGTTTGTCAAGCCCCGCACATCGCATGCTGTGTTCTGCATACAAGTTGAATAGGTTGGGTGAGAGTATACAACCCTGCCGTATGCATTTCCCAATCTTGAACCAGTCTGTTGTTCCATGGTCATTTCTTACTGTTGCTACTTGGTCCTTATACAGATTCGTCAGGAGAGAGATAAGGTGATTTGGTATGCCCATACCACGAAGAACTTGCCATAATTTATTATGATCCACACAGTCAAAGGCTTTAGAATAGTCAATAAAACAGAAATAGATGTTTTTCTGAAACTCCCTGCTTTTCTCCATTATCCAGCAGATATTGGCAATTTGGTCTCTCGTTCCTCTGCCTTTTCTAAACCCAGCTTGTACATCTGGCAACTCTCGCTCCATGTATTGCTGGAGTCTTCCTTGCAGGATCTTGAGCATTACCTTACTGGCATGAGAAATAAGGGCCACTGTACGGAAGTTTGAGCAGTCTTTGGCATTTCCCTTTTTTGGTATGGGGATATAAGTTGATTTTTTCCAGTCTGATGGCCATTCTTTTGTTTTCCATATTTGCTGGCATATGGCATGCATCACCTTGACAGCATCATCTTTCAAGATTTTAAACAGTTCAGCTGGCATCCTGTTGTCTCCTCCTGCCTTGTTGTTAGCAATGCTTCTTAAGGCCCATTCAACCTCACTCCTAAGGATGTCTGGTTCTGATTCACTCACCACACCTTCAAAACTATCCTCAATATTGTTATCCTTCCTATACAGTCATTGTTACAGGAGGATAATTCTTCCCTTGTTTTTAAAACCAGCATATGCAGAGATAAGCCCTTTTTACATGGTGATGGGCTTTACGTCACTTTAAATAAGTACAACAGCAAGATTATAATCTGGAGAAAGGTTTATTTTTTTCCTTTGTTAGGAAATGGTACCTAATTGTTATTGGTAGAAGAATTCTACTGATATTTCCTCCTTTATTCATTGATTTTGTCTGATTGTTTATGCAGTATGGTTGTAAAAGTAGTTTCCTTTATAAATGCATGTGAAGAGTTGTTTTATTGATGGGAGCAGGGTGGCGGTGTGGAGGAGTTATCCATCTCTCCGTTGCCATGGACTGACCACTTCCTGATCAGATTTAGGCTCACTGCGCCCCCCAACCTCTGCAAAGGTGGAGGACCCATTAAGATGGTCCGCCCCAGGAGGCTTATGGATCCGAATGGATTCCTGACGGCTCTTGGGGATTTTCCCGCCACCTCGGTAGGTGACCATGTCGAGGCCTTGGTCGCTCTCTGGAATGGGGAGATGGCCAGGGCAATTGACATGATCGCTCCGGAACGTCCCCTCTCAAGTAGCCGAGCTAAACCAGCTCCTTGGTTTACTGAGGAGCTGGCAGTGATGAAGCGAAGGAAGAGGGAACTAGAGAGCGTGTGGCGTTCGGATCCGAGCGAGTCAAATCGAACACGGTTTGTGTCCTTTTTAAGGGCATATGCCGCGGCAATAAAAGCCGCAAAGAAAACTTTCTTTGCGGCCACTATTGCGTCTGCAAGGAACCGTCCGGCGGAGTTGTTCCGGGTTGTCAGAGGTCTGTTAACTCCCGCCACCTCAGGCGGGAGCCCTGACAATTCGGCCACGCGCTGTGAAGCATTTGCTCGGTTCTTTGCAGACAAAGTCGCCTTGATCCGTTCTGAGCTGGACACCATGTTAAATGCAGTCTCTGTGGATGTGACACGAGCACCTGCTTGTCCTATTTTGATGGATTCTTTTTCAGTTTGTGAAACCCGAGGATGTGGACAAGATACTTGGAGGAATGAGGCCCACCACGTCCATCCTAGACCCCTGCCCATCCTGGCTTCTGAAGGAGGCCAGAGGGGGATTGGCTGAGTGGGTAACGGTGGTGGTTAATGCCTCCCTTCGGGAAGGCAAGATTCCAGCGAGCTTAAAACAAGCAATTATAAAACCGCTGTTGAAGAAACCATCACTGGACCCCACTAAATTTGACAACTTTCGGCCTGTTTCCAATCTCCCCTTTTTGGGCAAAGTCATGGAAAGCGTGGTGGCCTCACAACTCCAGGTATTCTTGGAAGACACGGATTATCTGGATTCGGCACAGTCTGGTTTCAGACCGGAACATGGAACTGAGACAGTCTTGGTCGCCTTAGTGGATGATCTGCGCCGGGAGCTCGACAGGGGGAGTGTGTCCCTGTTGGTGCTGCTTGACCTCTCAGCAGCCTTCGATACCGTCGACCACGGTATCCTTCTGGGACGCCTCGCGGGAATGGGCCTTGGAGGTACTGTTTGCAGTGGCTCCGGTCATTCCTCGAGGGTCGGTCTCAGAAGGTGTTACTGGGAGACTCCTGTTCAACCCCACAACCTTTGTCTTGTGGGGTTTCTCAGGGTTACTGTCCCCCATGTTGTTTAACATCTACATGAAGCCGCTGGGTGAGATCATCCGGAGTTTCGGGGTGCGGTGTCATCTGTACGCAGATGATGTCCAACTCTGTCACTCCTTCCCACCTGCTACTACGGAGGCTGTCGAGGTCCTGAACCGGTGCCTGGCCGCTGTGACGGTCTGGATGAGGGCGAACAAACTGAAATTAAATCCAGACAAGACAGAGGTACTCCTGGTCAGTCGCAAGGCCGAACAGGGTATAGGGTTACAGCCTGTGCTGGATGGGGTCGCACTCCCCTTGAAGGCGCAGGTTCGCAGCTTGGGTGTGATCCTGGATTCATCGTTGAGCCTGGATCCCCAGGTTTCAGCGGTGACCAGGGGAGCATTTGCACAGCTTCGGCTCGTGCGCCAGCTGCGCCCGTACCTCGGGAAGTCTGACTTGGCCACGGTGGTACACGCTCTGGTCACATCCCACCTTGATTACTGCAACGCTCTCTACGTGGGGCTGCCCTTGAAGACGGCCCGGAAGCTTCAGCTAGTCCAGCGCGCGGCAGCCATGTTACTAACAGGAGCGGGACGCAGGGAGCACACAACGCCCTTGTTGTTCCAGCTCCACTGGCTGCCGATCTGCTACCGGGCCCAATTTAAGGTGCTGGTGTTGGCCTACAAAGCCCTAAACGGTTCCGGCCCAAAATACCTTTCTGACCGCATCTCGGCCTATGAGCCCACGAGGGCCTTGAGATCATCTGGGGAGGCCCTTCTCTCGATCCCGCCTGCCTCACAGGCACGTTTGGCGGGGACGAGAGATAGGGCCTTCTCGGTGGTGGCGCCCCGGCTATGGAGCACCCTCCCTGTGGACATCAGACAGGCGCCCTCCCTTATGTCATTCCGCAAGAGCTTAAAGACATGGCTATTCGAGCAGGCGTTCAACTAAGTATTACAACAATTGGCATTGATGACTGGAACGGAATATGGAATACGAGATTGGTTTATGATTCTACGAAGAGACGACGCGGATGATTTAGAGTAATTATTGTTGTATTATTGATGTTACGTATATACTGTGTTGTATGAGGGTTAGTAATTATTGTTGTATTATTGATGTTACGTGCTTATTGTGTTGTATGAGGGTTGTATTGTAAACTGTTTTTTATATGTTGTACACCGCCGTGAGTCGCCCGAAAGGGCTGAGAACGGCGGTCAACAAATGCAATAAATAAATAAATAAATAAATTTATTCTGCTGTAAGCATCGAATATGAATTTTGTTGACATGACTAACATTGTAAGCAGGAAAATGACTTCAATGTTTCTTGTGCTACTGATATACACAGTCTTTTTGCATATGTCAATATGAGATGAATAATGGCTGGTTGCACAAAATTGCTATGTATTGTGCTTATGAAGAGCCTGTTAAAATAAAGGAAGGAGATTTTTTTAATAATATACTTACTTTGCAAGGAAGAGCTTTTGCTTGCTTTTATATGACTATTACCCTTTGGAAATTAAGGATGAAATTTTTTGAAGGTAATGCTGTATACTTCTAGCTGTTTTAGTTTTTATTTTGTTCTGTAAAGTATCCTAAAATACAGTGTGAAAAGTCATTTAAAATGTTAATTCGTGTTAACATGCTAATAACTATTGTGTTTAGTTTTCTATTCACTTAGTTTACTTTTTATTGATAGGTAGTATAGATCAGTCAGTGTTAAAGGAATTACCTCCAGAACTGCTAGCAGAAATTGAATCCACCATGCCTCTTTGTGAACGAGTGAAGATGAACAAACGTAAGCGTAGTACAGTAAATGAAAAACCAAAATATGCTGAAATCAGTTCTGATGAAGACAATGACAGTGAAGAAGCTTTTGAAAGTAAGTGGAGTGGTGATCTGTCACTTTAATAATGGTTCATTTTGTTTGATGATGTGTTTGTAGTGACTTCCCCATGAGTCTTACAATACAACAATCAGTGGATGCAGTCGAAATAAGAATAGACTGCAGCAATACCAACAGGTCAGATTAAAGGGAAGATGAAAACCAGACAAGAGCACACAATTCCAACACTTAATTTTTTTGTAGATTACAATGTTAATTCTACCTGGAATAGATACATTAAAATGGGACAGCTAATTTTGATTCCATTAGTCTAAATCAGGCACCCTCAAACTGCGGCCTTCAACTCCCAGAATTCCTGACATTTGAATAAGCTTGTTAGGGTTTCTGGGAGTTGGAGGCCCAAACAGTTGGAGGGCCACAATTTGAGGATGCCTGGTCTAAATCAAGATGAGGTTCCTCAAATCATTTGGATATTGCTGGACTGAAATTCCCAAACAGTTCTAGCCAGCAAAGGGGTAAGGAATTGTAGAGGTTTCAATCGCTCAATATCTATTGGGCTGATTCCCACACCTGGCCTAAATCCAGGTGACCAATCAGTGGATGGACTATATAATAGTGTTGATTTGCCAAGTTCTTATTGATTTGCCAGATCTATCTTAGTTGAGGTAAAACAAATGAATTTAATCATATACCAAGTTATCTATCATAGGTTCAGGGCATTAGGACACAATATGGAGACAGATCAAATTATGAAATATATTAGTTCTTCAAAAAATATGGGCACAATATATGGAGTTTGCAGGGGGAAAGCATTACTACATAATATACTGAATGCTTTGTTATAATGTATAATGGCTCGGGGTAGATGACTTATTATAATGCCCCTTCCCCAACCCATTACAAAAAAGGAAATAAATTTGGATGAACATTATCTATCCTAGCAAGATCAGAGGAGAAGAGAGTTTTTTCAAAGTTTAAATGAAGGGGGAAAGTAATGAAAAGTTTAAATAAAAGCCAGGAATCTTAATTCTAACTGGCTTTATTTCTACAATGTGCCTATATCTACGGATTCTGTATCTAAGGATTCAACCACACATGTCTTGAAAATATATTTTTTAATCCCAAAAGCAGACCTTGATTTTGCCATTTTATATAAGGGACACCGTTTTACTATGTCACTATATATAATGGGATTTGAACCTCCATGGAGTTTTGTATCCATGAGGGGTCCTGAAACCAAATCCCAGCTATAGTGAATATGGTTAATACTTTGTCTTAAAATGGATAAAAGTATTTTAGTTTGAAAATATATTTTTCAGTGATTGAACTTCATAAATGTGGGGAGATGATAAAATGTAAAAGAAGCTACATGGTCTTACCCATAATATAAAATAAGCTACAAACTATATAAGAAACTATTTAGTGTATTGGTTTCATTATTGAGTTAGGATTCTGGGAGATCAAGGAATGAATTCCCTTTGGGACATGGAAACCCACAAGGTGACTTTGTTACTCATTCTCACCTGTGCAGGAATAACAAGATTGTGCAATATATTTTGGATTCGGGTTGCCAGAAGTAAAAAATGACTTTTTTCCCATGTCAGGAGCGACTTGAGAAACTGCAAGTCGCTTCTGGTGTGAGAGAATTGGCCGTCTGCAGGATATTGCCCAGTGGGCACCCAGATGTTTTGATGTTTTACCTCCTGGGAGGCTTTTATGCCCCTGCATGGGGAACCGAAGCTGACAGAGCGATTTCATCCACGCTCTCCCTGGATTCGAACCTCCGATCTGTTGGTCTTCAGTCCTGCCGGCACAAAGGTTTAACCCACTGCACTACCAGGGGCTAAAAAAATGACTTGAAGGCATACGACCAGTGGTTAAATCATCTGCAAAGACATGTTGATGTTTTCCCGTGGATATACACCTTTTATTTAAGAAAAATGAGCAAGCAAAAGAAGAAAGACATAGAGTTTTAATGGCAAGAGAGACTAAGGATGAATCTACCCTGTAGTATCAATGAAGTTTTAACTGTCATTGCTTAGTGCTATGGAATTATGGGAGGTATAACTTTATAAAGTCTTTAGCTTCCTCTGCCAAAGACTGCTGGTGTCAAAAAGTATTAATTCTAAGGTGTACGTACCCTAAGAAGATGTGATACCTGCCAAGAAGAGTAAATTAAATGTGGTTTGCTACTCAGAATATATCAAAAATAGAAATGTTAAAATGCTCCAACCTTGAGAGGCTGAATAATGAGAACTGAAGGTATAAATTAAATATAAAGTAACAATGAAAACAGTAAAATTTTAAGCCAGTAACAAAAGCAGTAAGAAGGCATTATATTTGTTTGAGAGGCCATTAAGGCATTCTTTTAAAAGGGTGCATATAAGTAAGATCTACATACACAGCTAGGAACTTTGCATTAAAAATAAGAACCCAGTTGTGGGAATATCTGCAGCAAAAAGAACAAATGAAAATCAGGCTGCAAGACTTTTTCTCCCTCCATTCATGAAACAAACTTTTTGGATGCTGTCGCAAAAGTTTGTGGAAGTGGTGGAGGTGTCAATTTGTTTGTTACTGAGCTATGTGTTATGCAGTACACACACTCGCGCACACACACGTATGTGCAATGATTAGAGACAGAACCTAATTAAATCAAGATAAAAAATAGTAGCAAAGAGTGAAAACACTACTTTGTATTAAACCAAATTAAAACTAGCATAAAAATTGAAGAGTACTTAGAGAGTGCTTATGTTTAATTTCCCATAGATGAAGGAATGTGGAATTCCTTTGATACTTAAGTTCAGCATTGATAACAGTGTATTCATTTCTAGCTTCACGGAAAAGACATAAAAAAGACAGAAATGATGATAAAGCTTGGGAATATGAAGAGCATGACAGACGAAGTTCTGCAGATCATAGAAGGAGCAGCCATCATCATGAAGGGAGGAGGAGTTCTGGTAGCAGTCGATATCGAAATCGAAGTCCAGAAGATTCAGATGTAGATGATTATTCTCCTCCTCCTAGCCTCAGTGAGGGTAACTATCAGTACTTTATTCAACATATTTACCTGTAACATTTTTTTTAAAGAAAATACATGCTAACTTGGAAATTGCTTCTGTGAGACACTGGGTTGGCCACCTTCCTACTTCCCTTTTGTCAGCAGGTGATGACATTTTTCTTTAAACAAGCTTTAATGCAAGGGTGATTTTTTATTTGGCAGAGTCTGCATATTTTTAAACATTTGAATTTTTTTAATTTGTTTTAAAATGTATTATGCTTTAAGTTTATTTGATGTGTTATCAAAGGCTTTCATGGCCTGAATCACTGGGTTGCTGTGAGTTTTCTGAGGTGTATGACCCTGTTCCAGAAACATTCAAATATAAGTTTAATTGTTTTTACATTGTATGGCAAACATTTTTAATGTACTGTTTTTGGAAGCTTCTGTGGGGAAAAGATGGCATATAAACAAAATTAAAATAAAATAAACAAATAAAACATATGGGTTGGAACCAAAGTTTGATGCATGGATCATGAGATTGCAAAATAATATTAGCTCACCAACCCTTGTCCATGGCAGTTGTTTTAGCTCTCTGAAAATGTGACATTGAAGGCTGGGCGACCTTGCTGAAAGGAGTATACTGTGTGGTATGAGATAATAAGTAGTTCATCAAATTTGGATGAAAGCCCTGCTTCATTTTTCATCTAGTTACATGCATCTGAATTTGCATTCAGCACATGACCATTTTATATGCATCTTTTGCACATAATTAGTTGGCGCCAGGGGAAAATGTATGGTTACGATGAATTGCCAGAAAAAAATGTTGGAAATGTTTCATTTTATACATTTTATATTTTAAGTGGCTAGAAAAATGAAGAAGAAAGAAAAGCAAAAGAAGAGGAAAGCTTATGAACCAAAGCTAACACCTGAAGGTACCATTTAAAATACTAAATGTGTGCAATTCATTGTTAATTTCCCTTAGTAGTCTATGTCTTCTATATAACGTGCTTCCTGTTTTTATTAGAAATGATGGATTCCTCTACATTCAAGAGATTCAGTGCTTCAGTAGAAAATATTTTGGATAATTTGGAAGACATGGATTTTACTGGTTTTGGTAAATATTTAATTTACTTTGTATTTCCCCAACTTCCATGCTGTTGAGATACATAAAGCCAGTATCCTCTATTGTAGATTAGTTCTTTTGATTTGTTACCTACAGTCCCTAGAAAGAACCACCACAGAGATTCCTTTGAGATGTACATATTGATCTTTAATTCACCAGTCTTCTGTCTGTGAAAGAAGGTGCAACTTTTGTTTCCAGTTCATGCATGCAACTATTCAATAAATCTGCTATAATTAAATTTGGGTAAATTTGCATTTCACTTTCACAATCATTGCGAATGAACAAGTGTGTTCTTGAACACTGCTCAATCATTCCTTCTTGACTGTCTTATTAGCAAGAGCAGCTTAATTAGTATCTCATGAATGGGAACTCCACTCATGTTAAGTTGTTACCAAGAGAAAAGGGAGTTTCATGCTCAAAAGCAATAAAAATGTGCTATGCAAAACAATCCCAGGTATTTCTGCAGTTGTGTTTAACTTATTGTTGGGTTTTTCCTAGAAGGCTGCTTTCCTGTCTCATCTTTCCCATTTATGGCTGTTAGATATGCCCTTGCTGACTTATATAAATGATTTGAATAAAGTTTTCGAAGTATGTTAAAGGATAGAATAACGTTGGAGAGAATTCATGAGACTATTTGTGAACCATTAATGTTCTAGATGGCATCCCGCTAATTGTTCCACAATGTAACAAATTTCTCTTCAATTTGACTAATGTGATTAAATAGTTTGTGGGTTATAGTTAATATTAAGATACAGATTATATTTTTAACATGTAAAAATATTGATGCCTGTTTTGTTTTCTTGCTGCATTAAAAAGAAAAATGCATTTTAATTCCCCCCCCCCTTTTTTTTTTTAAGGTGACGAGGATGAAATGCCTCAAGAGTTATTACTAGGAAAACATCAACTTAGTGAATTGGGTAGTGAGTCAGCTAAAATTAAAGCCATGGGCATCATGGACAGGGTAAAGTATTTTTTTTCTTTAAAATAAAAATATAACACTGTTTTATTTAAAGAGGAATTATCCTACAAATCAAATAAGATATGGAAAGTTCTATTAAATTTTGGGGATTTGGGGGCAAACAATAAATTATACGTGTATCACTTGTTTTTGTTCTCATGTAGTCCAAAAGGAAGTTTATCCAGTCACTTTTTAAATACTAGCAGTCCCCAATAGTTTCTGTATGTTTGTTCTTAAGTTGAATTTGTATGCAAGTCGCAACAGGTACATTTTAAGTGTAACTCCAGCCATATCCACACACACACAAACACAAGCTTTAGATAGCATAGGAAGGGGTTAACACCCCTGTGGTGTCTGTTTTGCTGTCTGATAAGTGGATTTTGACAAAAAGTTGCCTTTTTATGGAAGCAAGGATTGGTGAAAAAGCTGTGGAGACACCTTTCCCCCATAATAACTCTTTCAGGTGTGAATTTCCCTTCCTAGGGATAGATTTCTCTCGTTTCCTGTTGTCTCACCTCCGTTCTTAATTATGAGTCATTTGTAAGTCGGATGTTTGTAACTCAGGGACTGCCTGTACTGTAGTCTTTAACAGAACTAGAAAACACTTTATTTTTGTTTTAAGCTATTTCTTCCCAGATTTTTTCAGAAGGTAAGGATGAATTATGTTCTTTGTTTATATCAAGATCTATCTAAAAGTCTGAGTTAGAAAGGATAATGTATGTATGAAAGATAATTAGTTTAATAAGTTTTTCTCTGTTTAGCTTTCAACCGAAAAAACTGTGAAAGTTCTAAACATCTTGGAGAAGAACATTCAGGATGGTGCAAAGCTTTCAACTCTGCTTAATCATGTAAGACCCTAACATTTATTCTTTTTATACACTAACATGATTTTTTGGAGATATTATCAATATATATGTGTGTGTGTGTGTGTTACATTTTCAAACAGACCTATTTGTAGACTTCCAATTTGGCTTATTTTGTTTCAGATGTGGAATTCATGTTGACATGTGTTGAAATCTCCTTTCAGTTTCCATATACTTTTTTGAAATCACATAACTATTTGTGTTCATTTTAGTGTGTAAATGATCATGGACTATTATTTTATAATAATAATAAGGAGGAGGAGGAGAAGTTTATAATAAAATTATAATACAAGGGTATTGTTGTTGCTCTTGCTGTTGTTGTGTGCCTTCAAGTAATTTCTGACAATGTTGACCCCAAGATGAACCTATCACAGGCTTTCTTGGCAGGATTTGTTCAGAGGGAATTTGCATTTGCTCCTCTCTGATTTTGAGAGAATGTGACTTGTGGGTTTCTGTGGCTGAGTGGGGATTTGAAGCCTGGTCTTCCTAATCATAGTCCAATACTCAAATCACCACGCTGCATGGTTTCTATATAATAAAAAATCAAAGGAAATGTTTTATTCTGCATTGATGGGTGATCTCTTTATCCTTGATTTCCTCTTTTTAAGCATTACACACTGTTGCCACCATGTGGTTATTCATAGAAACTGAATACAACCAACAGCAAAACATTACTTAAATGTGCCTGTTTGTTAATACAAAGTACACTGAATATCTCCCTACTCTCATTTGGAATTCCAATATACTTTCATTTAGAACATAATGGTCCTGACCATTCACAGTCATGAATAATAAAGAATTAATGTACCTTACAGCAGTTTTATTATATATATTATTTAATTCTCAATGCCCATGTAAAAGAGGGTTCAACTCAGAATACGCTTGTGAGAAAGAAATTGTAAGGGAATGTGCTGTTATTCATTTTGTTGTGGCTAGCCAATTTACTTTTAAGATTTAATTCAGCTTTTTTTAAAGACAGCAAGTGTTAATGGCTATTTTTCTGTTTTATTAATGTAATGGGATGGAATTGTGTTAGTAGATTAACTACTAACAAGACTTTTTGAGTCAATTTTAATGAAAGAATGTAGTTTTTGTCTTTAATACTTCAACTCCCACAATTCCTAACTGGCTGGGATTTCTGGGAGTTAAGAGTCCAAAAGACCTGGAGGGTCGAAGTTTGCCCATTTATGCTATAGACTGTACTGCTAATATTTCATTCCTTTGTGTTTTAAAAACGTCATCCCTGGATTTCATGCAAAAGGAAAATGTAAGAAGGGCCACACTGGACTGGACCAAAACATCATTCCATTCTACCTACATAAAATCTCCATTTTTAAAATCAATTGTTTAAGCCATGTCAAATCAACAGAGTAGATTTGCTCTCTTGGTACCATATTTGTTTTTTTTCCCATTACACATGGTTCTGTGCTCCTCATATTAGCACATTTCACTCTGCCTTCTCAATTTCCTCTTTATTTTTTTATTTTTTGCATTTCATCTTTTCTTTCTTATTTCACTTTTCATTTCTTTAGCCCTTGCTGAGGAACAGTACTTTCTTTTAGCAATTTACACATTGAGAAAGTTCCATGTATCTTTTAAGATATCACAATGATGCTTAGTGCTTGCTTCTAAATACTGCCGTGCCCACATTACTCGAATTTGTCATTCTTGTTTATAAACATAAAAGTTCACCATTCAGCAGTGGAATACAGCAGTTCTAGTTGGATATGATTTTTGTACTAGATTGAAGTTGATACACTGCTGCCCTCTAGTGTCTATTTTTTAAAATTTTTAAACATAACCCCTGTCCAACAGTTCAGGATGAATGGCAAAATAAATTCACATATTTTGCACGAAACACCTGCTCTTGGATCTGCATCTAAAATATGACAATTAGCTGTGCATTCTGAATAGCCATGAAATACAAAAATAAAAACTTGCCTTACTCAGATTATTGATCTGTCTATCTCAGTACTGTCTACATTGAATGGCAATATTCACCCATGTTTTCAGACAGGAATGTTTCTAAAAAATATTTCTAACGATATCTAAAGATGTCAGGAATTCAACATGAGACTTAATACTGAACTTTTAATACTTAACTACAACTCATGTAGTATCAATTACAACTTTGTTCGCTATATGTTGCTGTAGGTAATCATTCTGTCTTCCTACACCTTCATGGGGTATTTTTTCATGGGGGGGGGGTCACAAGTTGACAAAGTTCAAAAAGCCCAGTTCTATAGGATGTCTCTAAAATGCTAATATCTGACTCTCATCCCAAAGATGTTCCATGGGAAACTTAGTCCACAAAATTAGTTTGTTGACTTTCCACTGTGGGAGTCACTGTGGGTCTACAAGGAAAGTGATCTGATGCAGTACTCGGGACATTCCCTGTGCTTTGATACAGAAAATGATTCAGCACTACAATAGACGTTGTGACAATCAGTCTGACATCTCTTTTGACAACACTAACCTTCCTGAAGGCTGTATACTCTTCCATTGGACATGCATGTTGATTGTTTGGAACTGAAATTATTTCTTCATGGCTTTTTGCCCATTCACCTACTCCCTTTTCTTCTTGTCTCTTGGGTTTCTTACTGGGCAACAGAAAATGGAAAAGAACAGATCTTTTTTAAGAGGGCAGTTCTGCAAGACTTCACTTCCATGAATAAAGAACGCATCTGTATTTTCAGTGCCCTCTGATACAAGGACATTTAGGATGTCTTGACTAATTTGAATTACGCATGGGCAATCCATGGTTCTAAATGCTTCTAAAATATTTACAAAACTAGGTGGCACTGGTGCTTTGCTTCGAAAGTGTTTCTAAAGTTCTGGTTGTGAAAATTTCATAACTCTAACAAAACTTTCAAAATTATAAATGGCAGTTCCTAATTGGTTCTGTCATAAAATAGTCAATAACGAAATAATAATGAAAGTTTTGAAAGTTTTGTTAGAGTTCTGAAATTTTCACCACCAGCAAAGCACCAGCTTTAGCAACACTTTAGAAGCAAAGCACCAGAGCCCTCTAGTTTTGTAAGTACTTTAGAACCATTTAGAACCATGAATTGCCCATGCCTAATTTGAATATCTCTCCAGTTTGCTAGACAAAATTCACATTTTTCGGTAGAACAGAAGCTGACCTATTCACACTGTTCATAAACGTGCAAGAACATAGCTGATGGAAAAGGTTGGTCAGTATAGTTAAGGAAAGAGTTTTCTAAGGCAGGAGTGAAGTAGACAGTAGAGTGCTTCCTTACTTACATGTGATTTGAGGGTTTTTTTAAAAAAAGAAAATCGAAAATATATTTTATTAAATGAATATAATTCATCATATTGTTGCATTGGGTGTTTATATTTCTTTATGGATAATTTAAAAATATATTTTTAAAGTTAGTATTTTGAATTTTTCTACAGAATGACACAGAAGATGAAGAACGATTATGGAGAGACTTAATAATGGAGAGAGTTACAAAATCAGCAGATGCCTGTCTTACAGCTATCAATATCATGACATCGCCCAACATGCCCAAAGCTGTATATATTGAAGATGTAATAGAAAGAGTTATTCAATATACTAAATTTCACTTGCAGAATACTCTTTATCCTCAGTATGATCCTGTTTACAGATTGGATCCTCATGGTGGTCAGTATGAAAACTAACGGATGTATTAATGTTAAATAAAATGCAGGCATATTCCAAATGTTTAATTGAAAATCTATTAATTGTCCCTAATCTCTGTTTGAAACAAACATCTTAAATTTATTTCTGAATGCCAGTCTCTGCCCATACAATTATTAAGTGTATTTATTCATGTCTATATGGGCTTGAAAAATCTTCTAGAATTTTAAAGTTGTTTTAATTTGTTTGAATTGTTTAATATGCTTTAACCTTGTTTAAATGCCTCCGTGATTTTAATTTGGAGTTACTTTATCCTTTTCCCTCATCAAAGTTTCATAAGAAAATAGTGTGTTCAAAATATTTACATGCATTCACACGTACCTTGGCTCCTTGAGTCATACTGCCATGGTTCTTACTATAGGGGCATATAAAAAAACAATTTAAATGTAAAATAGGATTTGCATTTTATTTAATGCACAATAAGAGTGTCACAAAACCAGTATTCATCTTATAAAATTCAGAGACAATAAAGATATTGGTAGTATGAAGTAACCTATAAAGGATTATCTATATAGCCCTTTAAAGTAGAATAGTCTTGTTACTTGTTTAAAAGCAAGCAACATAGGGATTCAGTGCTCTTTTCAGTCGTATATATTCCCGTGTTAGGTATGTAGCTGCAGTTATTCATTAGTGTTATTTGTACTGTTTGTTACTTGCACATTGATACATGTATTAGACCTTAATTGTATTCTAATAAATATTTGTGAATAAATAGGACAAAAGATTCCTTTACTTAATTTTAAATACTAGTCAGGGAAATTGACAGAAGCTGATTTTGAAAAGGCAGGGAACTGGTGGAGAGTTGGGGGAGTGTGTGTTCATGGCAAACCTTCCAGAGCTTAGTATTTTATTTCTTTTTTTTTCTCATTTGCTTCTTGAATAATTTTTGCCTGTTCCATACTGTATTATGATGCATTATAATCTTCCGTCTTTACCTTTTGATCTCCATTTCTGGATTAAGTTGTCTTATATAATTGAAAAAGTTGCTGTCAAAGGACTTTCAATTTAACTTGCAACCGTTCTGCCCAGATTTGTCTCTTTCATAGTTGCTTTCTCTATCATCGGTTCAGTCCTTTGCTTCAGGACGTCCTTTGGCTTCAGAGCCTAGTGCAATAAACCTTGTCTGTGACTCTGTTAGTAAGGTGTGGAGATGTGATGTCCTAGAAATAATTAGTTTCACTCAAGTTAATATATACTCAGCCTAGAAATTTCAGTCAAAAAAGTGACCCAAAAAAACCTGGGTCAGCTTACCCACCGATCAGTGTAAGTGCAGTACATTCTCTAAGTAGAGTAGTAAAAGGCCATAGTGTAATCAATCTTTGGAGAACTTGAAAGAAGAATTGACCCTCTCTGCTCCTTGCTGTGGCACCACTTTTGCCATTTCTGAAAGCCTGCGTGGGAAAATTGCAGTGGCAGTAGCTAGGGTCAACCCCTTCAGGTAGTACTGCAGTTTTGCACTTTCTGTGGAATTGATTTTGACTATCCATAGAATACATCAGAAATTTGTAATGTTGGCCCTTAACATGCCCTCGACTTATACATGAAGTCAACTTTTACATGAATGTATATGTAGTAGCTGTATAAAAACTTTTGAGTGCTCTCTTCAGAAGTTCTCTTTCCAGCCCTATTTCACAACTATACTATCAGTTTTATTTTCCCCAATTGGTGCTTTATAATAGTTTGTCATATAATTTGAAGCTGCAAAAAATATAAATTGGTTGTTCATTTTTCCCTAGGTGGTTTGTTAAGTTCAAAAGCAAAGCGTGCCAAGTGTTCGACACACAAACAGAGAGTAATAGTGATGTTATACAACAAAATTTGTGATATTGTTAGCAGCTTGGCTGAATTACTGGAGATACAGCTACTCACTGACACTACTATTCTTCAGGTAAGCTTGATTCTTTTCATTCATTTTTTTGCATGAATTTAAATAATTTCTAATGAATACCTTAAATCAGCACTTTCCAAACATTTCATGTTGGTGACACACTTTTTTAGACATGGATTGTTTCATGACAGTAATTCTAGTTTTACTAGCAAACTGGAGGTTAACCAAAACCTTATAAGAGATATGGACACATGATTACACTATAGTAATGAAATGTTTGTGGACACAAGATGTCTCATGAAAACCTTTCAGTTATATGTTTTAAAATACATGATTTGTAAGGTTTTTTTTTTCATTTCTTGTAACATTTGTGCAGCATTCCCACACACTGAAAGCAACACACTATTGTGTTGCAACACACATTCTGGAAAGCTTTAATTTAAACCTAAATAAAATATTGGAATTAAAACCTAAATAAAATATTGGAATTTTGGTTATCAATACACAAAGTGAGGACAATATATGCACTTTTGAGCATCAGCAATTGTCAATCTGTCCACTCATTCAGCATTCTTAGTGTGTTTTTGACACTTGTATCTGAGCATCTCATCTCACCTCCTATACTTCATGCATGCTTTTCAGTTTTAAAAAATTAATATAGTTGAAGGATATTTCCTCATGACCACTGTTATTTGAACTAATCTAGAACCAATGGAAATATTACACTATGTAACAAAATATATTCCTGGTTTGAAAGTATTTTTTCCTGTATAATTGTGTGGTACTTACTTTGAAATTAGTTGTTACACTCCAGAAACTTTGTTTTTGTGGCTGCCACAAAGTATGTTGAATTGGTTGAGACTGGATGAGATATTCATTGAAAACCTATAGCAAAATGTGCTGCAGATGTCCCACAAAAACAAAGTTTGTGCAGTTTAATACACCTTTTCTATGTTTTTTTATGATAGAACTATCTAGGAAATGACATTTATAATCCAGGAATAAAATCGTGTTACGTATTGTTATAAAACAAAATGATGAGTATGTTTCTCTGTCTTAGATCAGAAACACATCATCTTTTTAAATTGTGTATGTAACATACTGATACCTAGTATGAGAATTAGATATGCAATTATAAAAGGCAGTTGCAGTACAAAATCTAATACTACGAAGGCAGAAGTCCATATGTGTAACTTTCTCCTTTCATCCCTTATATTCCTCTGTACCCAAAATCTATCCAAAAGAGACCTCCTGCCCTCCATAACAGATTTTGATGTCATGATTTTGATGTTTTAGGGAAAGAGAATTGCCCCTGTTCCAGTTTTGGTGATAGAGGAAATAAATCTCATGAGAAGAAAAACTGAATTGGATTTTAATCCAGAGAGTTAGAATAATTTTATTTCAGTTTGTTAAACATTATGCCAATTTACATTCTTTTTAATTTTGATAGGTTTCTTCAATGGGAATAACTCCCTTTTTTGTAGAAAATGTCAGTGAACTTCAGTTGTGTGCCATCAAACTAGTCACTGCAGTAAGTATATCTCTTAAATCAGTATTTAATTTTTAAAAAATAGCAAAGCAAGAATGTACAGTGTTCATTGATTATATGATCAGTCTCTTCCCCAATTACTATATATTTTAATTTTGAAGCACCTTTAGCATTTGTAGTAGAGAAGTTATTGTTATTTTTAAAAGGTTTGGAACCTAAGACAGAATCCTATCATGTATTTATAGTGATGGAAGCCAGACCATTGGAGGACACAATTTCCCATCCTTGCAGACATGGGCAACTTTTGTGCAGCTTTAGTATCTATTGCCAAGAGTTAGGGATCTGTTGGAGTATAACTTCTGGTGGCATTGGGGACTAGAGGTTTATTGTTTGTACTTCATGGGAAGAGAAATACCCTATTTCATCCATTCTAAGACACATTTTTCCCCAATATAAACATCTCAAAAAATTGGGTGTGTCTTAGAATCACCGTTGTTATTTATTTAAAAAATAATATGTGTACGAGTGGCCGCAGCTCGTGAAATGGGAGGTACTGCAAGCGGGGAGCCAGAGATAGAATGAAGGTGGTATCAAAGAGACAAGGAATGTTTGCAGCAGCTTCGAGACATGGTGCGTTTGTAAGGCTCAAAAAAGGCAAATCGCTTAGCTGTGGAGCAACCGCATCAGGCACAGGGTTGGGGAGGCTTTCCGGGGCCAGTCTCACACAGATTGGCTAGGGAGTAAGACAAAGAAGGTACTGTGGGGTAAATACAGGCACACAACAGGGAGCCAGAATCATAACTGCTTCCTGTGGCCTCTTGCTCACCCAGTAGCACATCTAGCCAGATCTCTCTTTAGAAATTTTAACAGTTATTCTTAGAAATTTATTTTTTCTTAGAATCAAAGCTTGGAATTAGTGTTTGTCTTAGAGTCGGTGAAATACTGTAACCTCTTTTTGGTCTGTCAAGACTTCTTTTATCTGAGTTAGAACCTAGTTGGATCCTGGTTCTGGTAATTCATTTATGAGTAAGAATGAATATTTTAGTAATGGTTTTCATTTAATTGGAATATATAATAGGAATTTCATAATTTTAAGGGTTTTTTAAAAAAATGAGTAATTATTTTTCTTGTATTGTCGAAGGCTTTCATGGCTGGAATCACTAGGTTCTTGTGGGTTTTTTCGGGCTATAGAGCCATGTTCTAGAGGCATTTCTCCTGACGTTTCGCCTGCATCTATGGCAAGCATCCTCAGAGGTGTGAGGTCTGTTGGAAGTAGGAAAAATGGGTTTATATATCTGTGGAATGGCTGGGGTGGGGCAAGGAGCTCTTCCCTGCTGCAGTTAGGTGTGAATGTTAGCTGATCACCTTCATTAGCATTTGAAGGCCTGCCTAAGCCTGGGAAATCTGTTGCTGGGAGGTGTTAATCTGTGCCTGGTTTTTTCCTCTCTGTTGTTTAGCTGTTATAATTTTAGAGTTTTTTAATACTGGTAGCCAGATTTTGTTCATTTTCATGGTCTCTTCCTTTCTGTTGAAATTGTCCACATGCTTGTGGATTTCAATGGCTTCTCTGTGTAGTCTGACCTGGTGGTTGTTGGTGTGGTCCAGCATTTCTGTGTTCTCAAATAATATGCTGTGTCCAGGTTGGTTCATCGGGCCCTCTGTTATGGCTGACTTCTCTGGTTGAAGTAATCTCCAGTGCCTTTCATGTTCCTTGATTCGAGTTTGTGCAATGCTTCGTTTGGTGGTCCCTATGTATACTTGTCCCCAGCTGAATGGTATACGGTAGACTCCTGAACAGGTGAGAGGATCTCTCTTGTCCTTTGCAGAACTTAGCATTTGTTGGGTTTTCTTAATGGGTCTGTAGATTGTTTGTATGTTGTGTTTCCTCATCAGCTTCCCTATGCGATCAGTGGTCCCCTTGATGTATGGCAGGAACACTTTTCCTCTGGGTGGATCTTCATCTTTACTCTCGTGGCTTGTTCTTGGTCTTGCAGCTCTTCTGATGTCTGAGGTGGAGTATCCATTGGCCTGGAGAGCCCAGTTGAGGTGGTTCAGTTCATCTTGGAGGAAGTGGGGTTCGCAGATTCTTTTTGCACGGTCTGCCAAGGCTTTAATGGTGCTTCTTTTTTGACTTGGGTGATGGTTGGAGTTTTTATGTAGATATCTATCTGTGTGTGTGGGTTTTCTGTAGACGGTGTGACACAATTGTTGATCTGGTTTGCGGATGACTAGGACATCTAGAAAAACCACTCTCACAACCACCATGTCAGACTACACAGAGAAGCCAGTGAAATCCACAAGCATGTGGACAATTTCAACAGAAAGGAAGAGACCATGAAAATGAACAAAATCTGGCTACCAGTATTAAAAAACTCTAAAATTATAACAGCTAAACAACACAGAGGAAAAAACCAGGCACAGATTAACACCTCCCAGGAACAGATTTTCCCAGGCTCAGGCAGACCTTCAAATGCTAATGAAGGTGATCAGCTAAACATTCACACCTAACTGCAGCAGGGAAGAGCTCCCTGCCCCACCCCAGCCATTCCACAGATATATAAACCCATTGTCCTAATTCCAACAGACCTCACTACTTCTGAGGATGCTTGCCATAGATGCAGGCGAAACGTCAGGAGAAATGCCTCTAGAACATGGCTCTATAGCCCGAAAAAACCCACAAGAACCTAATTATTTTTCTTATCTATTGATTTCCTCTTTAGTTTTGAACTCAATGTAAAGCAAATAATAAATAGTTATAAAGTTTAAATTTAATAAATCTGTTACATCAACACTTAAAATGTAGCTATTTTAAAGTGTATTTGCTGTAAATACTTACACTCATTTCTAATTCAGCAAAGAGTAATTCGCTAGTTATTTCTTGCCCAACTAGAAGAGGCCAGAGACAGGTGATATTATTTGCATTTCTCGTGTCTCAGAAAGGCAACGGGCACAAGAGTGCATCTCTGCCATGTATCATCTGTTTGGTGGGAAGCAGGATTGAAATCTCATGGCTGCTGCAATATAGGTTTAAGGAATAGATTAAATAACTCTTAATGTTTTTGAACCAACATTCGGATAGTAGCTTAAACTTACAACATGCTCAGTATATAATATTAAGGTGAATTTGATCTAGGATTTATAAATTAATGTAAATTAAATTTTAAGCCAGCTCTTTTAAACTGTTTGATAAATGTCTTGTCCAGTTTTAAAATGTTCACTACATTTGCAATAATATGATGTTGCTACCTGGGTCATATTTCTAAGCCAACAAGCATAGGTTGGAAAACAACAGCATTATATTTTAAATATACATCATGTGTTTCTTTGTAAAACCTCTGAATTTGAGACATATAAGCAATCACAAAAAATTACTATTTGTTAAATAGGTGTTCTCAAGATATGAAAAGCATAGGCAATTGATCCTAGAAGAAATCTTCACATCACTTGCAAGACTACCAACCAGCAAAAGAAGTTTGAGGAACTTCAGGTAATATTTGGTTCTACATAGTATTTTGAATGATGGGGTTTGTAGATGTTTGGATTTCTTTATACTGATTATGTACTTCCGTTAGTGTGCCTTCAAGTCATTTGTCAGTTTATGGTGATCTCATGAATATTATAAGGTTTTCTTAGGCAAGGAATATTCAGATATTGTTTTTGCATTTCTTTCCTCTAAAATACAGTCTACAGGACCTATTTTTAACTTCATATAGCATAGTTTTACTGTATTATAAAAACATGTTTTTTGTTTGTTTTTTTTAAAAAAGGTATGATTTTTTGGGGGTTTTTTTCCTGGTTGCTTGAGTTCTGGTTAACTGAGAGACCAGGGTATTTCAAAATAAAAACATCAAAGCAAATTCCAAATTCCCATAACACCAGCATGTATTTTAAAGGTTTTCATGACTGTATTTGAATGCCTGAAAATTGAAGCCAAATGAATATTTCTCTTTGCATTCTGTTGGTGTTTCTCTTGATTTTATTTTGGTAATTGGAAATAACTTGGATGTTTTCCCACAGATTGAACAGTAGTGATACTGATGGGGAGCCTATGTACATTCAGATGGTGACTGCATTGGTGCTACAGCTGATTCAATGTGTTGTGCATTTACCATCAGGAGAGAAAGACTCTAATAATGAAGATGAGTCAAATAAAAAGGTAAAGTATTATTTCCATGTTATTTTTGCCTCTGATACCAGTTTTTTTTAATTAAAGAAGGAAGAACCAGGAACACATGCAACTCATTAGAATATATTCATGTAATCCCTACTTTTATAACGTTATGGAATGCTGGATTTATTTATTTATTTATTTATTTGGTACACTTGTATACCGCTAATTTCTCAGCCTGGATCGGCGACTCAATTGCGGTTTACAGCAGATTAAAAACAATCTCCAATTTAAAACATATACACATACAACAACAAATTATTGGGCCACCAATAATAATCCCATATGTCTCGAGTTGAAATCACAGTCCAGAGATCGTTGTCCATATTTTCTGTCCATAGTCACCAAGAATCGATCGATTGCCACAGATTAGCCGAATGCTAGTTTGAACAGCCATGTTTTTAGTCTCTTCCTAAACACCATCAGTGAAGAGGCTGATCGTACCTCTATAGGGAGGGTGTTCCAAAGCCGGGGGCCACCACAGAGAAGGCCCTGTCTCTCGTTCCCGCCAGCCGCACTTCTGAAGCTGGAGGGATAGAGAGAAGAGCCTCCCCAGAAGATCTTAGGGTCCTGGTGGGCTGATAGGCTGAGATACGTTCGGATAGATAAGTTGGGCCAGAACCGTTTAGGGCTTTAAAGGCCAACGCCAGCACTTTGAATTGAGCCCGGTAGCAAATCGGCAGCCAGTGGAGCTGGTGCAGCAAGGAGTTGTATGCTCCCTGCGCTCCGCTCCTGTTAGAATCATGGCTGCCGCCCGTTGGACTAATTGGAGCTTCCGGACTGTCTTCAAAGGCAACCCCACGTAGAGAGCGTTGCAGTAATCAAGGCGGGATGTAACCAGAGCGTGGACTACCGTGGCTAAGTCAGACTTCCCAAGGTACGGTCGCAGTTGGCGCACAAGTTTTAACTGTGCGAAGGCTCCCCTGGTCACCGCTGAGATTTATAAAGGGACCTGGGATTTATAAAGGGAGAGTGTAGAATTTGACAAATAAGTAAAATAGAAGAAGATAATTGTTGGTGGTTAGAGAGGAAAGGCACTGAAGAGAAAACCTTGAGAGTGCAGAGTGTGAAAGAAACACAAAAGACAGGAAGTAAAGGACAAAGAGTAAATGCTGGCTTAAATCTAGTTGTTAGTTCTAGCTAGAGAAGACACATTAAAATTAATTCCTTGCGCATCAATTTACATGGATATTACTTCAGTGGATCTGCAGTCGTTTTCTTTTTTTTTATTTCCTGGGTGCGGGTGGATTGCTCCTTCATTCAGTCTCACTAGAATGACCATTCATAGTGAGTATCAACATCTCATATACATATATTGCATTACTTTAGTGGGTCTGCTCTATTTGGGATTAGCTATTAAATTTAGGTTTTTAATAATATATTCAATAGAATGAGAAACTGCGACAATTTTACTGTTTAAACAACATTGCCTGAGACACTCACCATTTCATTGATTAGTGGGTCCAAAAGTTCTTGTTAGTATTTGTTAAACTCCAAAAAGATTTCAGTTTGCCTCTCTTCAGCTAAGGTTGTAAAGCTACATGTGTTATGTATTCTCTTAAAAATTAAAAAAAAACACATCTGATAAATTTTGTATTCATTTTAGGTGGATCAGGATGTCATCATTACAAACTCATATGAAACAGCTATGAGAACAGCACAAAATTTCCTTTCTATTTTTCTTAAGAAGTGAGTAGACTTCAACTGTGTTACATACTTCATTTGTATTTTACAATTTCCATTATAAAATCAGAGCTTGTTGTCTACAAGCGGCTTCAGTTTTTCCTTTTTAAAGCTAAGCATCTGTCCACGTCAATATGTCCAAAGTATTTTAAAATGCCAACTTCTTGTCAGAGATTCTATTAATAATAACACTGCATAATAAACTTTGGAAAAATGTGTTCCTGATTTGAAAGTGTTATTTCCTGTTTATTTGTGCAGTACTTACTTTGAAAATAGTTGATATACTGCAGAAACTTTGCTTTTGTGGCTGCCACAAACTGTGTAGATTTGGTTGAGACTCGAGATATTCATTGAAAAACTATAGCAAAATGTGCTGCAGGATGTCCTGCAAAAACAAAGTTTTTGCAGTTTAATAAACATTTTCCATATTTTATGATAGAATCAATTAAGAAATGACATTTATAACTCAGGGACAAAAATCATATTACATAGTGTAATGTGTGCATTTGTGTAGGAAGCATTTAAAAGCTTTTGATTTGACTCATGTATTAGGAATTGATGCTTAAAGCCAGATGTAGCAACAGGATAGCACAAGAAAAACACCATAATGATACATTATTTTAAATGTGATCTCCCTATGATCTTGTCCTATGAGCTGCTGTTCTGTAGCAGGGGATCCAAAAGGATTATCAGAAATGATCTTCTGCTAGAAAAAGAAGATTACTCCCTTTGCTTGTGTTACAACCTTGAACGCATGTCCCAGTACCCATACAGAGAAGATGTGCTACGTAGTCCACTTGAGTCTCTTTTTAGTGATACTGTTCAGACTTTTTCCAGTACGTCTTTTCATGCATCAGCAGTGTGAGGCAAAAATCTAGCAGTCTAATTGTATAATACAGTGCTGATGTCATTCTCTTGTCTTGGTCTCAGATGGATTATGTCACAATTATTTTGCAAACAAAAACATTTGTAATTATTCAAAGGCAAGGTGTCATGTTTGGGTAGAAAATGAATAAGGCACATATGGACAGATAATAGAAAAGTAAATTTATTTCAATACTTATGGTTCTTTTTCTGCACTAACATAACATGGAAGACCTCAGTAAAGGGCAGTAGTCGATCAGCTGTAAAATGGTTAGAGCATATTGGTGTTCTATTATACCAAAGGTAGACAAACCTTGTTTTGAAAATATATACAGTTAATAATGGTTGTACAAAACTAAAATATCACACTTTGATATTTTTTCATCCAAACATTATTGAGTGTATTCACAGTATGCTCACTGATTAAGTGTACTTGTTGTGTTACTCACAGTAACTTTATCTGCTCTTCCAGTCCACACATTATACTTTTATCCACTCTACTATAAAATTTTAGATAAAAAGATATTCGGATTGCAGTCATAAGTGTACTCATAGAGAAACTTCCTATTGATTTTTAAAGTAAAAGAATAAGTTTTAATATTTCGTGACACTAACTTTGTTTGATGTCATAGTACAATGAAGCATGTAGTATATGATTTTCTTTAATACCTTGTTTTTCTCTTCCCACTTAATTAAACAGATGTGGTAGTAAACAAGGTGAAGAGGATTATAGGCCACTTTTTGAGAACTTTGTTCAAGATCTCCTTTCCACTGTCAACAAACCAGAATGGCCCGCTGCAGAGCTGCTGCTTAGTTTACTAGGAAGACTACTGGTAAGATACCTGGATATATAGGGGGTCTTGAACATGTGCCTGAAAATCAAACTAATTCTCAGTTTCCTGATGTAATTCACAATTTAATTTAGTCAGCATTTAGTCTAGAAAAACATATTTTGCATACTTAAGAGTTTCAAGAGCAGTGGTGTGATGGCAGGTTTCATTTGCATTGGTAGATAGTTTTAATAATATTGTAAACTCAGAACAAAGCATATTAAAAATAAACTCTTATAATGTTTCTAAGCAGTTTGAATTATATTTCAGCTTAAATCTTCTTGTGATAATATTTAGAATATGTGTTTGAATCATGCAGCACTCCAGATATTGTTGGTCTACAATTCTCGACATTCTTTACTTACTATTGGATGTGTTGGCTAGGGCTGCAGGACTTAGAGTCTGATCAATTGGGTGGGCTCTATTATTGTTAACTGCCTTGTATTTGAGTCCCTATATATTATTTTAAAAACTACTTTTAAAGCATGTATTGTGGCTGATGTTTAATTATTTAATGCTACTAGGAAGGTGCTGCTATGGGTTGTAGTACCATTGATTCATATATGGAACTTTATGAGCCTCTATTTTTTTATATATTTTTTTTTACATTACTGGCAAAGAAATGGTGGCAAATCCCTATGTGATTTAATTGTATTGTTTTGAATTATTTATGTAGGGTGGGGAACTAGTCACCTTACATATCTGGCAGGTTATGTTTGGTAAAAGATAGCTTTAAGACTGTCCATCTAAAATAGAACAGTAACATAGATCCAAAAGAGTCAGGAGAAGGAGGAAATTCTCCATGTCACATTTGTATGATTTGCAAGCCCAAGAAAATGTAATTATTCCAAGGCAAGGTAGTGTGTTTTGGTAGAAAATGAATAAGGCACATATGGGCATTGTGGAAGCTGCATAATTCATTATTTTGATAATATGCATTTGATCTAGGTGTAATTGTAGAATATTTGAAGATGCTGCGAATGCATATGCAGGCATGTGTTCCTGTATTGACGTTAGTAAAAAAGGATGTATATATAGGACACTGAAGAAAACACTGCATGAAATTGCTATTTATTGGATATAAATACATGTTATGCTTATACATATTACTTGATACAACTGTGTGCGCACACACTTTATTATAAAAACCATTGCTTGCTTTAAACAAAGGATATAAAATTTATATATTACTATTTTTCATTCCCATATTTAAAAAAGATGAAGGAATATTTAGCAAGTGATTTTGTTTAAGTATGGAATAGACAACATTGTTAACAACTTTTTTGTTTGTTTATTGTCAGGTCCATCAGTTTAGTAATAAATCTACAGAAATGGCTTTGAGAGTGGCCTCACTTGACTATCTTGGGACTGTAGCAGCACGACTAAGAAAGGATGCAGTCACTAGTAAAATGGATCAAGGATCTATAGCTCGAATCTTAAAACAGGTTTGCATGAAACTTTTGTTGATTAATATGTGTTGCTTAAATACTAGAATGTATTGTTGATTAATTATTTTGAGCATAATAATCATAATGGTGCAAAAGATAAAGTGAGCCAGTAGAGAATTTGCAAGGAAAGCAAACTGATTTTTGGAAATTTTGTGTTGTTGGGAGCAGAAATAACAAAAACAAAAAAACAATCCCACCCCAAAACTGGAAGTCCTTACAGTTCACAACTGAACTGGATTTTTCCATATCCTGGCCTTTTACTTCAGCCCACATCTGAAGAACCAGTCGCACATTTGAGGAACTAGTTTCCCTTTGTTTTTATTCTAACCAGTCCCACCTCATGGAAAAGTTCTGTTCTTTTTTGTTGTCTCTGTGAATCACACAACTGGGTCTACTGCATCTGTGCATGCCTTCTACAGAACCTTCTAGAACTTTTCGACAGTAATCCTTGCCACCCTCCAGAGAGTACGTGCTAGGTGCTGCAAAAACCTCTCAGTTCCTTTTCACCTGCCAATACTGTGCTTTGATAGGAGCCTTGGATTGTGTGCTTCTACTTTCATTATCTCTCTTGCTTGACCCGACTGGGTTTTTCCTATGACAACTCTTTTGCTTTACGGATTGAATTTGATTGACTTTGACATTTTTTGCTTGACTCAGACATTGTTATTGATAACTCTATCACCTACAAAACTTTGTGATTTCCCTCCATCTTTGAATAAGAACGATGTCTCCCACCTGGGTCAAGCATTGTGAGCAATGCAAGTGTAAACTGCCCAAAACGGATGGATATAGCAAATGTTGGATGCACCTTAGAGAAGGCTATAAAGTTCAGACCTGTTCACACTGCCAAGTCTTTATGCCTCAGTTGAGAAAAAACAGGGGCAAGGCTCAAACCACTCAGTGAATTCAAAACAGAAGGCTCTTTTGTCTCTGCTGTGCCACCCCAATTCTTTCTACGCCCTCAGCCCCATGTCCAAATGTGGCCTTGGCAGCACCTTCTTCTACTTCCTCTATGAGAATCGCAATAAGGAGGTCTCTGCAGGAGGCATTGCAGTCTCAGGCAGAGGGCAAAATCAAAATTTGAACTTTCAAATGAATCACTTGATAAACCGACCACCCCTGAGAAGACTGTGAGACTGACCACAGGAAGGATTAAACCTCCAAGAGGTGCACTAAGGAGAAACCCCTCACAGCTTCCCCTTCGTCAAATGAAGACTCACTGATCACTGTCACGATAGGCAATCTTTTGTATCTTCCCTACCATCCATAGCACAAACTGCCACTGTTTCCCCTTATGGACACAAAGACCCAGGTGAAGATCATTTGGAAGGAGAGCTTCTTGACTCCCCTCCTCTGTCAGGTCTTGCAGACACACTTGTTAAAGCATGTCTGAAATGCAAATCATACCAAATCTTTTTCTGATGTTACAAAGTGTGTGAATTATCCTTAAGAATATTGATTTGTTTTACAGGCCTCAGGAGGGGACGATGAAATCCAACAACTGCAAAAGGCATTGCTAGATTATTTGGAAGAAAATACAGAAACTGATGCATCATTAGTGGTATGTTTTCTGAATGAAAGTCTGTTTAAGAGAATATTTCATCAGAAAGTGCCTGTAGAAAATATAATTTTGGAACTTCATTTCACATTGTCTTTTGTTTCAGTTATATATGTTATAAACTAATTTGAAATTATCTCTAAAACCTCACTCATATGACCAACACAGAGCATTGGAATCACATTGGAGATCTGAAAAGAAAGTGAGTGATTGAGGGAGAAACTCTAAGAGCCAGTGGCTCCTTCACTGTTCTTCTGTCACAAGCAGGGAGATGTTTTTTCAAGGAGATACATACTTTACTATTTCAGAAACAGCTTGGGTTTTTTAAAGGATTGTGGTTTTAACACAAAGAAAAAAGAACAAGGCTCTGATTGTAACATACTTGGCAGTATTAAAAAACATAACAAGCGTTTTTTCCGACATTCAAAAAACTGCAAAAGAGAAAGCATAGGTCAGAAGAAGTTTACCTTCTCCTGATAGAAACAAAAAGTTTGAGGAATGGAATTGGGAGTGGTATCTTGGTATATGTGGTGGTGTTGCTTTCTTAGTATGTTATGTTGAAGTTGTGTAAGTGCAGGTTAAAATATTTGATCCGTATTCTGGAGAGCAGGCCTTTTTGAAGTTATTCAGAGATTTTAAGAACTTAGTGCTTGTTCTCTTGCAGATTCCCTTTCTTTAGTTCGCATCATAGAAACTTGTCCTTTATATCAAGTTAGAACACTAATTCAACTTTCTCTTTATTGTCTCCATCAATTATCCCCAGTTCTTTGTGTGTGTTTGGTAGAGGGTGCCTTCACATTTTTGAATTAGAACTCCAAGCAGGCGTGATCTCTTGTTATGGGAATTATAGACCAAAACATAGAGAGAGAAGTAGGGCTGGCTTTAGCACAGCAAGTTAAACACCAGCTATAGTCAGTCTTGTCAGTCGAAAGGCTGCCAGTTCAAAGCCGGTCAGGGTAAACTCCTTAGCCCCAGCTTCTGCCCACCTAGTGGTTCGAAGGCAAAAGTATGATTAGATAAATAGGTACCACTCATTAAAAAGTGGGGGAGGTATTCTGAGGCATCCAGAAGGAATGCCGGCGATTAAGTCCAAAGGAGGAAGTTATGAACTAGCTGTTTGGTAGGGAGATGGAGCGACAGCACCCCCTGCCACCTGCAGCCGGAATCGAGCACGATGCCAGAAAGATGGGGAAAGCCAATATATATACTTCCTATCTATGTAAAATTGTCTGTCTAGTTGTCTATAAAATGGCATTGAATGTTTGCTGTATATGTATGTTCTGTGATCCGTCCTGAGTCCCCTCCGGGGTGAGAAGGGCAGAATAGAAATACTATAAATAAATAAATAAATAAATAAATAAATAAATAAATAGGGTGCCTACTTTGAGGGAATCTAATATACACTGAAAGGCAACAAGTCTCAAGGGTTCCAGAAATAGTCTTTGCAATCCCTGTTTGGAGCTACCATTGATAGAAGGGGGTACCTTTGTCCACTAAGTTTCTATTGTACCACATAACTGTTGCCCTTCTCCATTATATGAAAATATTTTAGTTTGTTGGTTCTGCTTCCTGCTATACTAGAAGTCCTGCATTTTATTGTCCAAAGACACATACAAATAGCTCCTGTACTTTTAAGAAATTACATTTAATAAACAATAGAGGTAATTGGCATGGTGTAGTGGTTTGAGTGTTGGACTACTGCTTTGAGTTCAAATCCATGCTCATCCATGGAAACATACTAGTGACCCGAAGTAAGTCTCACACGTTCAACCTCAGAGGAAGGCAAAGAGTTTCCAAAAAATGCATAGTAACATCACCTTATGTCACCATCATTCAGAAAAGATTTGAAAACATACAGGAACCATAGAAATTGAGTCTATAATTATTTTCTTCTTTGAATCCTCTTGTAGTGTGTACAGTCCGGAAGCTAAAATGCATTTGTAAATTTAAAGTAACTTGGACAAACATGGCTTTTTAGTTAATTCAGTTAGTTGGAGATAACATAATTCTTTGGCTTATTCAAAGGAGTAAAAGGATTTTGGTACTTCCAGCTGAGTTACAAATTAAAATTTACAAGAAAAGTTGATAAAACAATAAGTAAAATTGAATAGTTTTGAAACTTCATCTTTTAAAAAGTTGTTTCCAACACTTCTTTTTCTCTTTCCTTGTTTCCTTGTTTTATTTTTCTTCTGATACACTTTCCAGTTTTCTCGGAAATTTTATATAGCCCAGTGGTTTCGGGATACTACTATGGAGACAGAAAAGGCAATGAAATCTCAGAAAGATGAAGATTCATCTGAAGGAACACACCATGCAAAAGAGGTTGAGACAACGGGACAGATCATGCACAAAGCAGAAAGTCGTAAAAAATTTCTACGCAACATTATTAAAAGAGCACCTTCTCAGTTCAGTACTTTAAAGTGAGTTTTCCCACATTGTTCATCATTGTGCTTATTTTTTATTTGTTTTCTTGTATTCACATATTTCATTGATCAACGAGCCCAAAGTAATAGTCTCCAATTTTGTTACAGGATGAATTCTGATACTGTGGATTATGAAGATGCTTGCTTGATTGTTCGTTACTTGGCCTCTATGAGGCCGTTTGCCCAGAGCTTCGATATTTATTTGACACAGGTAAACTGTGCCAGACGTCTTAGTGAAATACAGTTGGTTTCCTGGTTCCAAACGCTTATGCGGTAGTGTGCAATATCTGTTCATTGTTGAGCGCAGGTATTTAATAGGTCATGATAACACCATATGCTTCATTTTGTGTCTACTACATCAACATTTTCTTTATTCTGCCTGCATTTTATATTTCCTTGAAGTATGTTTCACCTCTGCATTTTTATGACACCGTGATCCTGGAACATTGTCATAAAAGGACAGTGGCAGAAATGTCTCCAGAAGCTTTTACCTGTGTTTATTTGCTTTCCTTTTTTTAGGAATGTAGCATCAAAAACTGTGTAAAGCTGCTTAATAATTCTAGGTAGAAAACCATTTCAGTAGTTTGTTTGCTGTGCATGATGTCATGAGTATGACCACCATTCAATGAAATTGAATTCATAAGAACATGAGCATGTTTGACTGTATCACCATATTTGAATTCCTGAAGTATCTTACTCTTGCCATGATGTGCGGTTATTTGGCGATTACAGTATTTCTTAACCAGAGGAAATAAGGGTGTGGGGAGAGGAAAGAAGTAGTGAGATACAAACTTCTAGAACCTGCCTCATAATTATTTCTGGTATTATAAACAACGTCTCACTTAGCTGTAAGTTACAAGATGTATTACTGATATACATTATGTCATGTAACAGGCTTGCCCAACCAGCCGCCAAGGATGGCTATGGATGTGACCCAACACAATATCATAAACTATTTACACATTATAAGATTATTATTATTATTATTATTATTATTATTATTATTATTATTATTATTAATGTATTTATTTTTGTAACTTGATTGCATGGTTTTTGAGTGCAGACTTAGTAGTCAACAATGGAACAGACTGGACTAATCAGAGTATGTTCTGTCCACAAATATCAGAATATTATCTGTAATTTGCATTATAATTGCAAACAGTTAAGCTAGAAGAAATGGAAAAAAACTGTTAAAATTATTTTTTACTAATAAAATAAAGAGTGAGAGGACTCTGTTGTATTGTCGCTCACCAGCTATCATTAATGTTAGTGTATTTTCTGTGTGGCCCAAAACAATTATTCTTCTGTGTGGCCTAGGGAAGCCAAAATATTGGATACCCCTGTCATATAAGGTGCCATCTTCTCTGTGCTACTATTGGACAGTCTTCATGTATTGTAGAAGTCAGACCCTCTAAAAATGTAACTGGCTCAAATGTTCCAGACTCTGTCTGAATACTGTTTCTTCTATTTAATGACTGCTTGACCATTTATCAGTGAGCCAGTGCTTACTGCAGTGAGTTCTGTATGAGGAAAATACCTGACTATGGGATGAACAGAATAATGAGCTTCTTTGTCTTCTGTTCTTCTCTCATACCCTCAGATATGTTAGGAGGAACTCCTGCCTTTGGTAAACTTTGTGGTCAGTCCATTAACTCACAGTTTCAACTAGCATGATTGCTCCTTGCTGCTTGGAATTTTCCCCATTCATATTTTTTTGGCAAGTGTCAGAGAGTGAATGCACATGTACAGTCCCTGTAGGTGAATGGAATAGGGTATAGGGTGTTCTAATTCCTGAAAGTGTCCCAAGCACGCAAAACTGGATTTGAAAAATATTGGAAAACAACATGTTGCTTCTGTCTCTTCCAAACCTCTGCAGAATATAATAGATCTTCAATGCTATCTTCTGTGTGTGTGCCAGAGAGGCTTTGGGGAGGGGAAGCTTATTCTTTATCACACCAGAGCATGGATCCACTTTCAATACAGTTTTTGCCTCCAGCAGAATTTTGGGGCTTGTAGTTTAGGGAGGAGCCTTTAAACTGCTCAGCCAGGTAGGTCCTGGGCCTCACTAAACTACAAACCTCAGAATTCTGCAGGTGGCAGAAACCAGATTCTGCAGATGGCTCTCAACCTGTGGGTTTCCAGGTATTTTGGCCTACAACTCCCAGAAATCCCAGCCAGTTTACCAGCTGTTAGGATTTCTGGGAGTTGAAGGCCAAGACATCTGGGGACCCACAGGTTGAGAAACACTGCTCTAATGTGATGAGGTCCATAGTGCCTTGGTTATTTCATTATAGCAAAATTTGCAGACTCTTTTTGTCAGTGCATTCACAGTGAGTGAATGAAGGTGGTACAATCAACAGGCTTACCAAGTGCTCTTTTTGTGAGGTTATCCTAGATTTCTAGTACCTGGTTTTTCATTTCACTTTAATTCTAGCATGTTTTTCCAGCTTCATATTTGTTCAGTAAGTACTGTCTACTTTCCAAAAGCAAATAAAATGCCAATTTTTGTTTTAATAGATTCTGCGTGTGCTTGGTGAAAATGCCATTGCTGTTCGAACAAAAGCCATGAAGTGTTTGTCTGAGGTTGTTGCTGTAGACCCCAGCATTCTAGCCAGGGTAAAGAAGGAAATAGTCTTTTAAATATACATACATTCTTCTGTTCTCACAAACGGCTTGTCATTTTTTCTTATTGGCATTTTGTTTTAATTCTATCTCATGCATATAGCTGGATATGCAGCGAGGTGTCCATGGCCGGTTAATGGATAATTCCACTAGTGTACGAGAAGCAGCCGTAGAGTTACTCGGTCGGTTTGTGCTTTGCCGCCCACAGCTTGCTGAACAGTATTATGACATGCTAATTGAACGAATACTGGTATGGTTATTTTTATATTTGGCTATTTCATAAATTGTTTTGCTCCTAATTCTTAGGAAAGACCATAAATAGGAAAGCATTTCAATTATAAGGCATTGGAAACATAGCCATAAGTTCTGATAAGCATATCAGACAATATGCTAGATTTTTTACTCCCATTTCTAGGAACCTTCTATAACTCAACTGCTTCTATTTACTAATATATAATATATGAATTATAACTCATATTAATTGATATTTCTTTTCACTGTAAAGTTCTGAATCATATTTATTTATAAATCTTCATAAAATTTAAAAATAACTTTCTTTTGTTTCTCAGGATACTGGTATTAGTGTCAGAAAAAGAGTCATAAAGATCCTTAGGGACATCTGCATTGAACAACCAACATTTCCCAAAATTACAGAAATGTGCGTGAAAATGATTCGCAGAGTCAATGATGAAGAAGGCATTAAGGTACAGTAAAAAAATTACATACATACTTGAGAATTGGATTCTCTTTTTCTTTCCAAATGCCCAGTACAATTGGCTCTCCTCATTTGTGAGGATTAGGGGTGCTGGACCCCTGCAAATATGAATCCCCCCCCCCCCCCCCCCGGTGCATGCTACAGACTGCCACTGTAAAGATCTCCACATCACTCTGAGGCTTCCTCTGCTGCACCTCCTCTGCCTCCTGGGACTATGACACTGCTGCAAAAACCTTCTTTGGTGTTGTCCTTTTCCTTGTCATCCTCTCCATCTTCTGTCCCAGGCCATACTTTGACCAATATCTCCCTTTCCCACTTTGGCACTACGACACTGATGCCTCACTCTTGGGCTGTTTGTGCTGCTCCCCACCACCTCACTCCACTGCCACTTTCACTTCTTAGCCGGCTTCCTCTTCCTTCTTAATTTGGATCTGGGTATGGAGTTCTTGTTTTATCGCAGCTTTCCTGAGGTGGCATTGCTCACTCATTTGCTGGTCAGGCCAGTTGGAGAATTTTGGAAGGGTGCATATGTGCGTGTGAGTATAGATGTCCAGAGAAGCAACCTGATGGCGGGAGCTGGTACTGGATGAACCTACAGAACTGAGCTCAGTAAGGCACAGGCCTTCTGGTCCTTCTGCTGCACCGGCTCCACCAATGCACCATTTTGTGGCCCAGAATCCCACTCTCTGTATTTCAATCTGCGGGAGCTTTAAAAATTGCACACACTCAGGTTTGCTCAGAAAGAAGGATAGGAAAGATGGACAGAAGGAAGGAGAAATAGGGGGGAAGTGGATTCAGCAGCTGGCCTTACTTCCACCTCCAAACAGCCTTCCTTTTGGCTCCCACTCCATTCCCACACCAGTGAAGCCAAAGTCCCGTCTTCTGTGATCTAATTTTTCTCCTGGATGGATAGATGGAATGAAGGTCAAAAGAAAGATGCTGACTGCTCTTCTCTTGACCAAAGAAGGGTTCTCAATCTTTCCTCAGCCAAGAGATCATGTAATGTGACTCTTCCCCTCTCGGCCAGAGAAGAACAGAGTTGTTTCTTGAGCAAAATAAGCATGGATAGCCAGATGTACCTTCTCAACTGAAGAACAGTGTTAAGCATGGTCCACCCTTTTCAGCTAAAGAAGGACGAATGCCTTTCTTCTGCAGACAGGCATATTAAGCCAGCTGTGCCCTTCTCAGCCAAAGTGGCATTGGAGAGCAGCAGTCGAGGAGGCAAATAATCCATGAATAATCAAATCTGCAAAAGTTAAACTTGCAAATATGGAGGAATGGCTATAATTTAATTTTCTGTCAGTGATATCTCAAATGTTTCAAAGTAGCTGCACGCAATAACATCCTGTGGAAACTTACTGGCAACACATGGGATGCAGACCCAAAATTAATAAGAACATCAGCCCTAGCCTTGTCTTACTCAACTGCCGAGTATGCCTGCCCTGTTTGGCATAGGTCTGCTCATGCAAAGCAGGTGAACATAGCATTGAATGAAACATGCAGAATAATCACAGGATGTCTTAAATCTACACCTGTTGATAAACTCTACAGGCTAGCTGGCATTGCCCCCCTCCCTCCCCGATGGCTACCAGCCTCCTCCCAGTAGACTCAAATCAAGGAAAAGCTTTATCAGAACTACCACTCCTCTTGGCATTCCCCCAGCAACAGCAAGGGTATCCCTCTGGGCAGCTAAACCAGGAAATCCCAACTAGATCCCCCCCCCCCCCAAGGGGCAAGCCAAGACTGGGCAACTTGGAAGTCCCTGAACAAACTCAGAAGTAGAGTGGGCAGATCAAAAGACAACCTGGCAAGATGGCACTACCTAAAAGAATACCACACCTTGTATGACTGTGAAGCAGAACAGACAACTCCACATCTGTATTCTTGTCCACTATGCCCTGCCCCATGTGCAGAGGAAGAATTGTTGGAGGCTACAGACAATGCCATTGCTGTTGCCCGTTTCTGGTCAAAAGATATTTAGCTGCCTTTTGATACAAAATAATAAATAAATAAGTGATATCTCTAGTATTTATTTGTCGTGTCAGAACAACCAGTCTAACAACCAGTCTAATATCTCTAGTAGAACACTAGGGTTTCTGAAGTTGGAAAACTTTTTCATGTTAATTTGTGTCATTAATAACTCTCTTTTTCCCACTTAGAAACTGGTAAATGAGACATTCCAGAAGCTGTGGTTTACTCCAACTCCTCATAATGACAAAGAAGCAATGACCAGGAAAATCCTCAACATTACGGATGTGGTATGTGTTAGTAGAAATAAATTGTTTCCCTTGACTAAAACATCAGTTGTAGTAGTGTGTCCTTGTCACATTTATTGCCTGTAAGAGAACTGACGATACAGGTTTCCTCCAACCTGCCTCCTAGTATTGTATTGGAAAAAACTATTTGAGGGCTGAAAGTTCATGTACCCAACAGCCTCAAAGCAAAAGCTAGGCTATGTAGTGCACATCTGTCCCAAAGTATTTCATAGAGTTGGTCCTTGGTATTCACAGATTCTTTATCTATGAATTCAGTCATCTATGGTTGGGATGTTGTCTGGTTGTATTTTGGTGGGAGACGAAGTATTTTGGTGGGAGACGATGTACTTTTATTCTCATTGTAAAATTCTGTTTTTAATTGCTGCCATCTTTCCTAGGTTACTTTGTTTTATTGTTCTAAACTTTTTAAAAATAATCATTATTTTTATAAATGTATTGTATTTTTATTTATGTTGTAAGTCACCCTGTGTCCTCCTATACTCCTATACTTAGAGAACGGCAGAAAAATAAATAAATGAGTGTTTTTTTCCAGTTTTTAAAATGGAAAGTATGAATCCTTATATAATGTATTGTCGAAGGCTTTCATGGCCGGAATCACTCAGTTCTTGTGGGTTTTTTCGGGCTATATGGCCATGTTCTAGAGGCATTTCTCCTGACGTTTCGCCTGCATCTATGGCAAGCTTCCTCAGAGGTCTGAGGAAGCTTGCCATAGATGCAGGCGAAACGTCAGGAGAAATGCCTCTAGAACATGGCCATATAGCCCGAAAAAACCCACAAGAACTGAATCCTTATATAATTTTAAAATATGCCAAGTGGCATTTGATGCAGTGGAACACTTTTGTCATAATTGAATACTTTAAAAACATTGGTTATGTTTTGAGTACTGCTGTACAGAAAGCAACTGTTTTTCTTGTGAACAAGTACACCACTTTACAAAATTCATCAGGAAATTGGTCCTTATTCCAAAGGTCTTGTGTTTTGAGTTTGAGGTAAAAATTGACTTAGGTTAGAGCTGTGGTTCTTAACCTATGGGCCATGAGGATGAAAATCTGGTCTGTGAGTGTCCTTCCTCTTTATTTATTTTATTTTATTTATTCTATTTCCACTCCTTTCAGTCCGCCTGCCACTCCTTCTTTGTCACTGACCAGCCCCGTCCCCTTGGATAGACCACATCAGCTCTAGCTTATTAAATATAGTTTTCTGTAGGCGAGCAGATGGTGACTACTGGATGGCATATGTTCTGTGTCAGCAACTAGAGCTGATGTGATCTATCCAATGCAATTTTCTGAACCAGCAACCTAAATAACCAAATAAAATCTAAAGTTGACCAAAAATTGATTCGTAACCCTTTTGGTACTAATGTTGGGGAGTGGTCCCTGGTTAAAAAAAAAGGTTGGGAACTACTGGTTTAGAGGGAATGTGAAAACACGTGCAACCTAAAGTAATAGTTATGGAGGCAGAGATTACTTCTGTTCTGTATGTCAAACTTTGTGATGTTATATTAAAATCAAGTTAACATTAGCAGTTATTCACATAAGCATGTTTATATTTATTTTCCTAGGTTGCAGCTTGTAGAGATACAGGGTATGATTGGTTTGAACAGCTTCTTCAGAATGTAAGTAATTAATTACTAAAGGATATGTTCTCCTTATTTGTGTGTATATTTTTAGTAGAAATAGTGTGGGTTTTAGATTACTGTTAACAGCTAGGAAATGCTAAGGAATTAAGAGATCCGTTGTAGTCATTGCTGAGTTAGCGCTTTCAAGGCAGCAAGCCAGCGGAGAGCACTAATTGCTGTATCTGTCAGAGGAAATAATGAGGGGGGGGGGGGCATGTTTGAGTATAGCACAACAAAGTTTGTTTAATACAGAGTAAAGGGTTGCTATGCTGACCTCATTATTATGAAATAAAGAGTGAATCAAAGCCTGCAAGTAGTTCTGTCAGTTGTAAAGGTAACTCTTTTGTCAGTTTTTTTTACCAAGTAGGCCAGCCAGGGGACACTAGTTGAGAGGGCACAAACATGCTTGTGAGGGTTCAGAAACAAACCCTATTTTAGAGGAACATATGAATCATTGGTAGTAATTGTCAAAAATCAGAAGTACTTTGAAGTCTTAAAAACATGTGAAGTCCTTAAAGATGTGCATTTTAATGTTGTCAAAATCCTATGTAAGCCCTAAGCTGGAGGGCAGAGACACAACTTTTCTTGCTGGAAAGCTGCACTTGTGCTTCTGCTAGATCAGGTTGTTTTAGCCAGTAATGTTTCATCCTATACATGAGACGCATGGTGTTTTGTAGTGCTACTGAAAAAAATGTTTTACAATAGAATGGGTAACTGATGGGTTTTTCAGGTCATTATAGCCTCTCAGGAAGACATTGGAGAGTAGCACCTATAGTGTAAAACATTTTTAAATGCTCAGGAGAGGAAAGTAATCTGGGAACCAACTTGTTCTGCATCTCCTAGACGTAAAATGACTCAAGATGGAGCAAAAGCATAGCAAAAGAGATGGGGGGGGGGCGGGGTTGGATCCCTCAGCAACAAAATTTATCCTGTGGTGGCCTATGGGGTGCACTACACTGAAAGCTTTGTAGTAGTTCTGTATAGGTCAACATGTGGATGACAAGCAGATGACCTAAAAGTCAGCCACACTATAAACTTAATGCATTTTGATACCTTCTTAATTGTCATGGTTCAATGCTATGGAATCATTAAAATTGTAGTTTTACAAGTTTTTTTAGCATTATCTGCCAAATAGTATTGGGGCCTCACCAAACGATAACTCCCATGATTCCATAGCATTGAGCCCTGACATTTAAAGGGCCTTAGATGCACCTTGAGTTTCTCCCAAATGTCATAAAGGAATATTTCCTTGACTAATACTCATTCGTTTTTATATAAGTGCCTTCCCCGCATTACCTAGTAAACAATGACAAAACAATTAAAAGAACTGCCAAAAAATATTGGCAGTTCTTTTAATGCATAGAATGATTAGCTGAAAGGCAATAAACTGTTACTTTACAATTTATTCTCTACTTTGGCTAAGAGAAAACCTGTGAAATATCTTTTGAACACTCACTTAGGATATGTAAGCCTGATATGGCAAGATGGTCACTGAATGTAGAACATGTTGGTCCTCACAAACAGGATAAGCATTATGTAGTGATGTCAGTTAACCCGACTATTGATCCAGTGTTTTCCATGATAATCATACTTGTTTCAAATTATTTTCAAAAATTACTTCACATGTGATTTGGCAAAATGGCGAAAACTGTCTTCCATAGTCCTTTGTGCAGATGGTTTGTATTTTCTCTGATTCAGCCATCAAATATAATCTTTCCTATTTTGCAGTTGCTAAAATCTGAAGAGGATGCCTCATACAAGCCTGTGAAAAAAGCCTGTACGCAGCTAGTGGATAATTTGGTTGAACATATTCTAAAGTATGAAGAATCTCTTGCAGGTAAAATATTTGCTGTTTAGGCCTTCTTTGTGGTTAATAGGAAAGCTCTTAATAAAATCAAGGTTCTTTAGTGCCTGTTTGAAGAAGTTTTTTTTTTTTTGGTAGAGGTGGATTTGTTGTTTTGTTTGTCAATGACAAGTTCTGCGAGGTAACTGTTGATATGGAGAAGACAGCACATGTAGATAAGAATGTTACAAGATAATGTGCTCAGAATTGTAACTATTATAAATAAAATAGAGATATTGTTTTGTGCTTTATGTGTAATATCATTTTAAACCAAATCAGAAATGTGAAGTCCATCTAAACAATATTCAACAGTCCAGGTTAACAAAGATCTGAAGACATGGATAATGTACACAAATTCACTGTTCCTTTTTAAGACTTCTGAATCTCATCAAAATCTTTAAGTTGATGTGTCATACTATTCCATATGTATGAATGAACAATTTGAGTGCCCCCAGGGCCTCTCCATATTGAATTTCATGCATGCCATGTAGTCTATGCTCTGTCAAACCATCCCAAACACATCTTCCAGATGTGTATCAAATAATAATAATAATAATGCCTAAATTTTATATTGGGGAAAGTTCATCCAACTGTTTTCATTCAAAATGATGACATATAGAACCCTATTTTATTTATATAGATAAGTATTCTTTTATTTCTTTTTGTAGATTCTGACAACAAGGGTGTGAACTCAAGTCGTCTGGTAGCTTGCATAACCACTTTATTCTTATTCAGCAAAATCAGGCCCCAGTTAATGGTCAAGCATGCAATGACCATGCAGCCATATCTTACCACTAAATGCAGCGTAAGTACACTCTTCCTTATAGGTACATTGTTTCTGGTCATGGTATATTGCATTTATGATTGAAGTGCAAATTCGAAGCAGCAAAGATGGTGTATGTTTTACTATTCAGCAGCAGGTTAAAGTAACCCATTTGTCATCTTGACAATTTTTGTTGCTCTTATTTGATACGAATGCCTTCCATTGAGTATTTTCCAAATTTGGTGTTGTTTATTTTATGTTATATTGTGGGTAATTACATTTTGCTCACTGCGTCTGAGACTGAAAGGTTTCTAGAAGCTCTTTAATTAATTAAACATTTGCAAATTGGCATTTGACCCGATGCCCACCAGAAACCATTTCCTTGTGAACACCAAAGCTTTAAATATCATGTTTCTTCTGGTGTTCTGATTGTGAAACACCAAAGCTTTAAATATCATGTTTCTTCTGATTACTGGGAGAAGAAGGTTGTGGATACTCTATGGACTGCATCCTTCTCACAGGCTGGACCCTAACCCTAACCCTAACCCCAAGCCTCTTTGAAAATATTATTTTAATGTTATTGTAGAATTCATATTGTTACCTACTTTGTTATCTACTTACTACAGGGTTTTCTTGGGAAGATATGTTCATAAGGGGCAGTATTAACGAATAAGAGCACAGCAAAGAAGTCTAATCAATTGCATTTTTTCTTTCTAGACTCAAAATGACTTCATGGTAATCTGCAATGTTGCAAAAATCTTAGAACTGGTCGTTCCATTGATGGAGCATCCAAGTGAGACTTTTCTTGCTACTATTGAAGAAGATCTCATGAAGCTTATCATCAAATATGGCATGACAGTAAGACCTGACTTCTGCTTAAAAGTTGCACTTATTTCACCGCAATGCAGAACGCTGTGTATTATTTGTGTATTTATTTATTTCTCCCCTGGGTAATTATTTAAGTTGATGTTACTGATATGACTCAGCTCTACATTTTTAAAAATAATTTTAACTCCCACTTCACTGTTCATATGTTTACTTTACACTTGTAAGCTACTTAGTATATTATTTTTGTAAAAGAAAATTAAGCTAGAAGTATGTCAAAATCATTGCTATGCCATCTTAAAAATAGATTTTATCGTCTCCTAAATTTGAGAAGAAGTTCCTTATTGTGATCAATGGCTTGTGTCGGATATTATCTAATAAATTATTGTTTTCTAATTTTCTCTTAGGTAGTGCAGCACTGTGTCAGCTGTCTTGGGGCTGTTGTTAACAAGGTCACACAGAATTATAAATTTGTATGGGCTTGTTTTAATAGATACTATGGTGAGTTAAGTATTGGAGAATGTGGATAAAAATTATTGTACGAGTTGATTGATGCTTATTGTGAAGAGGTAAACTTTAATACAAATTTGCCTCTCCCTTCAGGTGCACTTTCAAAGTTGAAAAGTCAACATCAAGAAGACCCAAACAGCACTATACTCACAGCAAATAAACCAGCACTCCTTAGATCCCTTTTCACTGTTGGAGCACTATGCCGGCATTTTGATTTTGATCAGGAGGATTTTAAAGGCAACAGCAAGGTAAACATACTGTTCTTATTTTCCTGCTGCTACACTAAAAATAAATTTGGGTGAGCTGAAATCCCTGAGGCCATCACAGATGGAAGGGACCATAAGGGTCCGTCTAGTCCAACCCCCTGCAGTTCAGGAATACACAATCAAAGCAGTCCTGAGAGGCGCCATCCAGTCTCTGTTAAAACACATCCAAAGAAGGAGATCTCACTACAGTCTTCCTAATGTTTAGGTGGAATAGCCTTTCCTCCACTTTGAATCCATTGCTTCATGTCCCAGTCTCTGGAGCCACAGAGCAAACGTATTCGTAGTTACGTTAAGTGGAAATGAAACTTACCTAGGCTTCAGTATTGATTATCTTTGTTGTTCCCTCTTTAATCAGGTTAACATTAAGGACAAAGTGCTTGAGCTGCTGATGTATTTCACTAAACATTCAGACGAGGAGGTACAGACGAAAGCCATTATTGGTCTAGGTAAGAACTACAAAAGATCTGCAGTCTTTATTTTTTCTGTGTTTGACAATATTTAGAGCAACTGTTGTTACATTATGGCGCTCTGTGAGAACATATTGCATTTTAAATTACTCAGTATTACTCTATGCAGTTCAGTGGGTATATAGTGCCTCTAATATTGTGATAGCATCTGTGTTATATATTTAAACCTAAATGGTGTTGTCATCAACTGTATTTTTGTATATATATATACACACACATACATACCTACCTTAAACTTTTGCTATAGCCTGTTTTAAGATGGTAGGTAAATATCCCACAGTACTAGTCGCCTGCCCTCAATCTTATTCAAGAAAATAAAATCATAACAAATCTCTAGCAGACGGTGAAATGATTCTTCAGCAATATAAAGCAATAAATTAAAAACAGTTTAGACCAGGCATGGGCAAACTTCAGCCCTCCAGACATTTTGGACTTTCAGCTGCAAGGAATTGTGGGAGTTGAAGTACAAAATATCTGAAGGGCCGAAATTTGCCCATGCCTGGTTTAAACTTGAAAACCGAGTTTTAACGGCTTGGAAAAATGACCAGCATAACTTGAATAATTGTATTGTGAATTTTGATAAGGAGGTTGAAATGAAGTAACCTGTAAATAAAAATGTGGACTAAGATTTCCCTTTTTAAAACAATGCTGGGTTTTTTTAACGAACTTTTTAAAAAAAACTGTTTCAGGAACAAGATTTATTAAAGTCTCCCTTCCCTCCTTTTCTTTCAGGGTTTGCATTCATACAACATCCAGGTCTGATGTTTGAACAGGAGGTGAAAACGTTATACAACAGCATTCTTTATGACAAAAACAGCTCTGTAAACTTAAAAATCCAGGTGTTAAAAAACCTCCAAACATACCTGCAAGAAGAAGATACGCGTATGCAGCAGGCAGATAGAGAATGTGAGTGGTGATCATTACTCAATTAAGGGAAGAATGTTTAGTACTCATAGAACTATTTTCAAGTCAACCTATAATGTATATACACACAGCGACATGTAATATGTACTGGCAGCAAGTTTAGATATATTTCAGTAACAAAATATCCAGGATTCACACATGCAGGATGTGTGTGGACATGGACTGTAGATTAAGAATATTTCTGAGTAAATATCTAGTTGCCAGTAGGAAACTAAAATAGCTGCAGAAGGTGTGGACTAGAATTGTTCTCTTGAAGAGTTTGTTTCTTTTCCATGGCAGACAACCCTCTGACACACGTACACACACGCATGTTGCTTTAAACAAGATTCCTGAGAAGCTCTGGTTCTCCTTTCAACTTTATGTGACATTTTAGTCAACAGGTTGGAAACCTTTTCTCCCCAGCCAAAGACTGACTATTTTATAATAATAATATTTGCTGTTTTTAAAATAATGTATTGGGTTGTGTTGTATAACAACCCAATATGTATGAGCCATCTTGAATCTCCGTGGGGGAAAGGCATGGAAGAAATACAGTAAATGAATAACATAATAACATAAATAAATAAGACCTGGTCTTAAGATGCTCAAGAGACCCAAAAAGCCCCAGCMCCCCCCCCCCCCCATTTAAAAGAGTTATTGTGAGCTCACTGAAAGCACACACTGACTGAAAACTTTATAGCTGAGATGGTAAACTTACTGACTGAAAGGTTGGTGGTTCAAATCCAGGGAGGAGGGTAAGCTCCCRCTGTTAGGCCCATATCCTGCCAACCTAGCAGTTTGAAAACAGGCCAATATAAGTAGATCAATAGGTACCACTTCTGTGGGAAGGTAACGGTGCTCCATTCTGTCATGCCAGCCACATGACCTTGGAGACGTCTATGGACAACACCTCCTCTTTGGCTTAGAGATGGAGATTTATTTATTTATTTATTTAAAGCATTTATATTCCACCCTTCTAACCCCGAAGCGGACTCAGGGCGGAGCATAACATATATACGGCATACAATGAATACCGGAATAAAACAAACTATAAATATACACAGACATTAAAAACAGTATCCAATTTAAACACAAATTGTTAAAACCATCTCAAACCAGCCATACCAGATGGTTTCCTGTTATTACCTTATTTATTTATTTATTTATTTATTTATTTACTTTGCTTATATACCGCTGTTCTCAGCCCAGGGGCGACTCACAGCGGTTTACAACATAGGAACAACAAAATTCAAGACATAGTATAAAAACAATTCTGGCCCCAGAGTGGCCGTTGGTGTTGGGGGAGAGGCGCTGATGTCACAGGGGACAAGATGGCAATGTCCTCCTGGCTCCCCTTCTTTATTCTGGCCCCAGAGTGGCCGTTGGTGTTGGGGGAGGGGCGGCTGATGTCACAGGGGACAAGATGGCAATGTCCTCCTGGCTCCCCTTCTTTATTCTGGCCCCAGAGTGGCCGTTGGTGTTGGGGGAGGGGCGCTGATGTCACAGGGGACAAGATGGCAATGTCCTCCCGGCTCCCCTTCTTTATTCTGGCCCCAGAGTGGCCGTTGGTGTTGGGGGAGGGGCGCTGATGTCACAGGGGACAAGATGGCAATGTCCTCCCGGCTCCCCTTCTTTATTCTGGCCCCAGAGTGGCCGTTGGTGTTGGGGGAGGGGCGCTGATGTCACAGGGGACAAGATGGCAATGTCCTCCCGGCTCCCCTTCTTTATTCTGGCCCCAGAGTGGCCGTTGGTGTTGGGGGAGGGGCGCTGATGTCACAGGGGACAAGATGGCAATGTCCTCCCGGCTCCCCTTCTTTATTCTGGCCCCAGAGTGGCCGTTGGTGTTGGGGGAGGGGCACTGATGTCGCTGATGTCACTTATTGCACTATTCCAAAGGCTTGGTCCCACAACCAAGATTTTACCCTCTTTGTGAAGGACAGGAGGGAGGGGGCCGATCTAATCCACCAGGGAGAGCGTTCCATAGCCAAGGGGCGATCTTAGAGAAGGCCCACTCTCTTGTTCCTGCTAGTTGTGCCTGTGACAGTTGTGGGACCGAGAGTAGGGCCTCCCTGGAGGATCTTAGTCTCCACGGTGGTTCATAGAGGGAGATGCGTTCAAACAGGAAAACTGGGCCGGGGCCATTTAGGGCTTTATAGACCAAAGCCTATAAAGATGAGCACCACCCCCCAGAGTTGGACACGACTAGACTTAATGTCAAAGAAAACATTTACCTTTACCTAACAAATGAACAAAACAGCACCCTTTTGAGCCCATTTGCTCTCCACTACTCACCCCCAATTGCTGGGTGTGGGGGGAGGAATGAGTGTGCAGCCTGTAGACGGTAATTGGTGGGAGAGGCAGTTGCCCATTTTTGTTTTAGGATAATTAGTTTTCTAAAAAATTGGACAAAGAGGCATGTAGACTTCTCCTTTCTAGCCCCTCTTGAGCTGTACTAAACCACAACAGAAATTTTGTATCATGAAACAGCAAACATTTCCTCTATAATAATTAAATTTCCTGTTAGAGAGGTAGCAAACCAAATGCCTTATGACATGTTGTGAGACCTGTTCCCAAATGTGTGTCTGAAGCGTGCCCTTTGGTCCTAAGAAGAGGCAGCTAGCTGAGAAGAAGATACAGAGAGACACATTGACGTATCGATTATGCTGCTCAGGGATAGTAATAGGGTAATCATGTATTCATATATAATGTGGTAAAAACGTTGGTTTCTATTTTCCTCAGGGAAAAAGGTAGCCAAGCAGGAAGATTTGAAAGAAATGGGTGATATTTCCTCAGGGATGAGCAGCTCCATCATGCAGCTGTATCTCAAACAGGTCCTTGAGGCTTTCTTTCATACGCAGTCCAGCGTCCGTCACTTTGCTCTCAATGTTATTGCACTGACGTTAAACCAGGGTCTTATCCATCCAGTTCAGGTATGTATTTGGCAGGGTTAAGACTGCAGTCTTGCAGAGACCAAATCCATTGAACTCAGAGGGGCTTACTTCTTAGGAGAGAGACAGAATTGTGCTGCAATTCTTTTTCTCTGCGTCTTTACTATTCTGTGTTGAGAATTTTCTGCATGCTCAGCAAAAAGGCAATTCGGGGATATATATCTATATATCTATATCTTACACCTGTGCTTAATGTCTTAGAAATACTGGGTTTTCAATATTACTTGTTTCATGGTAACTCACAAAATAGTAGATAGCGTCCTGTGATAACATTTCAGTAGTGTCTCCATTATGTGTTTATTAAATTTATATCCTACCTTTCCCACTGTAAATAGTGGTGCAAAATGAGCATCTATAAACATAGCTGTATAAATTTAGCCTCAAAAATGAGAAACTGTAGAAAGGGATGGAGGCTGGTGAAAGGGGGGGGGGGGGGAAGGCTATCTCTTCATGCATTTTAGAATAAGCTTTCAAGCAGCCTCTAGAGCAGGTGTGGTCTTCAACCCCCACAATTCCTAGTAGCCAGTAGGCTGTTAGGAATTGAGGGAGTGGAAGTGCAGAACACCTGGAGGGCTGAAGTTTGCCTATGCCTGATCTAGAAGTTGGCAGTGGTTTTTAGTTTTCCAAGACCTGTCAGATCTCATTGCTTCATTTCACATGTACATATTGTTAATTTTGGATAAAACTTACTGAAGTACACTGAACTTCTGAGAATTTTTTCATGGATTTGGAACCTGTGCCTATTCTTTCCACGTTATTTCAGTCTCTGATACCAACGTTTATATTAAAAAGTAATACACAGGAACCTCATTAACCGAGGCATACCTGTATTCACAATGTGCTGTTCCAATTCAAGTCAAGCAAATGTTCTGATTGGATTGGATTGGATCAAGCCCAAACTGTATTGAGAGCCATTGCCAATCCTGAATTGGTTCCTAAACCAAATTGAAGAACTCTTGCACTCTTGCGTGACAGGTGTGGGAGATCTGGACTATAATGTATTTGTAACAATAGTAACTGTGTAGAAAACAATTGGACTAAAATAGTTATATCTGTTTACATCTTAAAGAATAATATTCCTGGTATTTTCCTTCCAGTGTGTCCCATACTTAATAGCGATGGGCACAGATCCAGAGCCTTCTATGAGGAACAAAGCAGACCAGCAACTGGTGGAGATAGACAAAAAATATGCTGGATTTATTCATGTATGTATATCTGTTCTTTTCACTTACTTTTTCTAGTTTTAAAGCGGTTGTGTTTTATCTTGGTTCTGAAATGGTCAAGAAACATGCACACTTCCTCCAGGTGTTGCTAGATTACAAAGCAAATATTTAAAGCAAATATTACACTTGTGCCCTTCTCTTTTTGAAAATGGGTAACCAAGAATTAACTATGGGGAAATGCAAACTAAACAATGGTTCAGACTTTTTTTGTTCAGACAATAAAGATAAAGAGATTATCCATTCTTTGATTTTCAGATGAAAGCCGTGGCTGGCATGAAGATGTCGTACCAAGTCCAGCAGGCCATCAACACCTGCTCCAAAACCCCAGTGCGGGGCTTCAGGCAGGATGAATCCACCAGCGCTTTGTGCTCCCATCTCTACTCCATGATCCGGGGGAACCGGCAACACCGACGGGCCTTTCTCATTTCCCTGCTCAACCTCTTTGATGACACATCTGTGAGTGCTCTGCAAACTTTCTGCAAATGTGTAAAGCGCGTTGGCTGATATTGAGGTCTTAAACATGTCAATGGCTTAGAATAGCATATTTTTATTTATTTTTAGAAGATTTATTTCTCTATTAAATACCTTTCTCTGTGTTCAGTTTGGGTTGGTAGCTTGCATTTATTAATTCAGTATTGGCATTACTAATTGTACCTGTTCCTAAATAGAGTTCACGAGCATATTTATCTGCTTTCTCTAAATATAGAAGAACTGTGAGAGTTGATAAGGAGTTGTTCAGAGGGGTTTGCACTATGATGCCTTCATTTTATGCTTCCTCTTGACAGAAGTGAAGTGAGCTCTCTATCTTGCAGTTGCTTTATAACAGAGATGGACAAACTTTGGCCCACCAGGTGTTTTGGACTTCAACTCCCACAATTCCTAACAGTCTACTGGCAGTTAGGAATTGTGGGACTTGGAGTCCAAAACACCTGGAGGGCCGAAGTTTGCCCTCCCCCCAAATGTTTGATGGGTTCTTTGTTTTCTAGTTTGGCTTCTGCCATGCTTAGCTGGAGAGAATAGGAGCATTCAAGGACAGGATCCCATCCTGACACATCTTAGTGGCTAAAAAGCTGGGATAGGCTTAGTAACTTCAGTATGAAATGATTTGGTATTTAGCTTGTTAGCACAAAAATAAAAATTAGTTTGGATGCTTATTTTTTTTTCTTTACTTTCACAGAAAACAGAGGTCAATATGCTTTTGTACATAGCGGACAATCTAGCCTGTTTTCCTTACCAAACCCAGGAAGAGCCACTTTTTATAATGCATCATATAGATATTACGCTATCGGTTTCTGGTAGTAATCTTTTGCAGTCTTTTAAAGAGGTAAGTGAAATTATATTTTATTATTCATGTTGTTATTTTTGATATAAGCTCTCATGGCTACACATTGTATCTTCAGTCATTCTGCATGGGTTTCCCCCCTGGATTTTTACTTTGTGTACTTCTTTGGGAGGCATTCAAACTTTATTTATGTATTTATTTCGCATATTTGTATCCCATCCTTCTCACCCCCAAGGGGGGACTCAGGGCAGGTTAACAGGCAACCAGTCACTTCAAGGATACCATCCATCCATCTTGCCCTTGGTCGGCCCCTCTTCCTTTTCCCTTCCATTTCCCCCAGCATCATTGTCTTTTCTAAGCTTTCCCGTCTTCTCATTATGTGGGCACAGTACTACATCTTTGTCTCTAATATCCTTCCCTCCAATGAGCAGTCGGGCTTTATTTCCTGAAGTATGGACTGTTGGATATTCTCATGGTCCAAGGCACTCTCAGAATTTTCCTCCAACACCACAGTTTGAAAGCATCTATCTTCCTTCTCTCAGCCTTCCTTATCATTCAGCTCTCACATCCATAGGTTACTACAGGAACACCATTGCTTTAACTATGCAGATCTTCTTTGCCAGTGTGATGTTTCTACTCTTCACTATTTTATCGAGATTGGACATTGTTCTCCTCCCAAGAAGTAAGCGTCTTCTGATTTCCTGGCCACAGTCTGCATCTGCAGTAATCTTTGCACCTAGAAATACAAAGTCTGTCACTACCTCCATGTTTTCTCCCTCTATTTGCCAGTTATCAATCAGTCTTGTTACCATAATCTTGATTTTTTTAATGTTTAACTGCAACCCAGCTTTTGCGCTTTCTTCTTTCATCTTGATTAGATGGCTCCTCTCCTCCTCCTCGCTTTCAGCCATCAAAGTGGTATCATCTGCATATCTAAGGTTGTTAATGTTTCTTCCAGCAATTTTAACTCCATCCTTGGATTTGTCAAGCCCCGCACATTGCATGATGTGTTCTGCATACAAGTTGAATAGGTTGGGTGAGAGTATATAATCCTGCCATACACCTTTCCCAATGTTGAACCAGTCTGTTGTTCCATGGTCAGTTCTTACTGTTGCTACTTGGTCCTTGTACAGATTCCTCAGGAGAGAGACAATGTGATTTGGTATCCCCATACCACCAAGAACTTGCCACAATTTATTATGATCCACACAGTCAAAGGCTTTAGAATACAAATATTGGTGGCTCACCTTTTGGAAAGGTGTGCTACTAGTGATGTTCAGGAAGACTGACGTCTTCTCAGCCCGGCTCTGTGAAGATGTCTTGCCTAGTGAGCTGCTTTTTATCTGTCTTTCCACAACAAATACTATAAAAATAATGCTTTTAGCTACTGATCAAATATGTACTGTTTAAGTCACGAGGAGAGCAGCTCAGTACAGAGCTACCACAGTACAGATCTGGTAAAAAAAAATTCAAAAATCAGCATTCACAGTGACTTGGATGGATGGATGTGGGTTTCTGTTCTTTTTCTTCAGAATTCTGTGTTTTGCACTTGTGAATGGCTGTTCCCCTAATGACTGCTGTTTTAATGCATTGTGTCCGTTTCTCTTTCAGTCTATGGTGAAATATAAAAAAGAAAGGAAGCCGTCATCAGATGAAGAGAGCGAGAGTGAAAGTAATAGTGAAAGTGAGAGTGAAAGCGACAGTGAAGAGGAGAGGCACAAACCCCGGAAGTTGCGGAAACGACCTGGGTCTGATTCAGACACTGATGACGAGAATGATATAAATTCTGTCATGAAATGTTTGCCAGAGAATTCAGCTCCTCTGATTGAATTTGCAAATGTCTCCCAGGGTATTTTGTTGCTCTTGATGTTAAAACAGCATTTGAAGAACCTCTGTGGATTTTCTGATAGGTAAGGATTGTATGTGTCATTTAATAATCCCTTGTATCCACATTACTAAGATTAGTAAGTTATAGTACCCAAGTAAAGAAAAGATTCTATTTTTGGAGTTTTGGTTTGCAATACTTAAATAATTTTGATTAGAATATCTGCTTTCAAACGAAAGAACAATTTCCTAATTTCTACTATTTGTTTTCTCCTCTTGTTACAGTAAAATTCAGAAATACTCTCCCTCTGAATCAGCAAAAGTATACGATAAAACGATCAACAGGAAGACAACAGTTCACTTCCATCCGAAACAGACTCTGGACTTCCTTCGCAGCGATATGGCTCATTCCAAGATCACAGAAGATGTGAAGAGGAATATAGTCAAGCAGTACTTAGATGTAAGTGTTGAGATCATGCCTTTCATATGTACTAGGGTTGGTTCCAGGAACCCCCCCCCCCCCCCTTGGCTGCCAAAATATATGGAAGCCCAAGTCTCATGATAAACAATGACGTATTAAAATTGTGCCCCTTATATAAAATGAGAAAACCAAAGTTTGCTTTTTAGAATTTCTAAAATACATTTTCAAGCTTCGAATGGTGGAAACTGGATGCAGAATCCATGGGTACAAAGGGCCAACTATGTTCTTCATCAGTTTTATTTATAAGAAATTTGGACTCAAATTTTTAAGTTCTAATGTATTTGTATTACTTAGAATAGAGATAGCAATCGTGGCTTTCCAGATGTTGTTTAAAGTCAGCTTCCAGCATTTCCCACAGTTAACTATGTTGCCTAAAGTGGCTAGAAATTGCTATCGAGTAACATGCAGGCCCCATATTCCCACCTCTAATTTAGGAGCTGAACAAGTGCCATAGTGGCATTGGGTTTTTTCCCTCAGAGGATGGGGAATGAGGCAACAACTTCAAGTTACAGTGACTTTTACAGGCACCACCACCAACCCCCTCCCCCAGTTTTTGACTACTCTTTTTCCAACATTTTGTTGTTTCAACAGATAAAAATTATTGCCATGTTCAGAACTTTTAACCCCTAGTTTCGTCTTTGAATCACTGCTGCTGCTTTGGGGGGGGGGGGGCTGCTTTTTCTTTCTCCCAGTGAACTTGGGACTATCTAGTAGACTTGGGCCCGGATCAGTTTGACCAAAATTTATTTGTAATATTTGGTAGTTCGTTTCTTATAATCCCCAAGAGACAGAATGGAGAGGAAGAAACCGGAAAGCTGAAGTTTTCCACCTCTCTGTTTCTCCGCCACTAAAAAGGCGGGTTATGTCCATGCTCTGATTGGCTGAGAATGGACACAACTGGCAACTACAATTCCCAGAACCCTTTCTTGTGGTTTGTCTTACTTAAAAAAAAATTATGGTAGAAATTCTAAAAAATCAGTAGTTGGTGAGCCTTTACAGTTTCCTATTTTAGCCAGTGGGCCGAATCTTTACGAATGAAAATGGCAGCTCTCTTCCCAATTTGAGTAACTTTCCGGTAAACAATGAGGGATTAGCCGAAAACGGACCCCAAAACAGCATGCCTTTTGGCCAAATTGCACAAGTCTACTATCTAGTATTTACCCTTGAATTTGTAGGTTGAAATAACCTGGGTTTCACTTTTCAACTTATTCCATTTTTTGACATTAGTCTAATCACTAACGTGTCAGATAAACGGGAGCTTCCTGTACAGCAGATTTGCTTGCTGGAGAATATCTGCATTATGCAAAGAATTTCATTTATTAAAGACTTTGTGCAATCTTCAGATTATATTAGGTTATATTTCTTGCACATGGCAACCTTTAATATCTTGCCTTGAAACTTGCCATATATTCTACTCTCAAATTCTTTATTTCTCTGATAAAAGATTTGTCATATGCAAGTAAATATCTGCCTTCACCTACTGAGGACCATACTTAATAAGACTTCAGTTTTTAGATATTATACATTAGACTCCCTCATCTATATTTAGTCATGTTGACAACTTGGGGTAAAAGGGATAGTGGCAGCTATTTTATCACAACTTGGCAAGCCATTGGGAACTAAAAGTGAGATAAATTGTTGTTTAATGTGTTGTTCTAATTAGTTCAAGCTAATGGAAAAAAATGAACCATTTGTATGCACTTTGTATATACTGCTTGCTTGGAATCATAGTTGGAAGAGACCACAAGAACCATCCAGTGCAACCCCCTGTCATGCAGGACACAATCAAGTGCTCTCAACAGATGGCCATCTAGCCTTTGCTTAAACCTTCCAAAGTAGAAGCATCCACCACGCACTGAGGAAGAATATTCTGCTGCCAAACAGTCAAGACATTCTTCCTAATGTTTAGGTGGAATCTTTTTCTGCAATTTGAACCCACTGCTCCGTGTCCTAGTCTCCAGAGCATCAGAAAACAAGTTTCCTCCCCTCCTCAAGGGGACATCCTTTCAGATAAATAAACATGGCTGCCCTGTCCCCTCTCAGCCTTTTCTCCAAGCTAAACATACCCTGCTCCCTCAGCCATTCCTTACAAGGCAGTTTCCAGACCATCTTCCATTTTGCTTCTCTTTTAAAAGCAAGCCATAAAAGGCTGATGTGTCATTTTTCTTTCTCTTTTCCTTCTTGTCTCGTTTTGCTTTTGAGAATGCTTTCTAATTTGTCCCCAAACTTTCCCTTTCAGTTCAAGCTTCTAATGGAACACTTGGATCCCGACGAAGAGGAAGAGGACGGGGAAGTGTCGGCCAGCACAAATGCTCGCAATAAAGCAATTACCTCGCTGCTTGGAGGAGGCAGCCCTAAAAACAATGCAGCTGAGACAGAGGATGATGAGAGTGATGGGGAGGATAGAGGAGGAGGAGGAGGAGGAGGAGGCACTTCAGGGGTGAGGCGGAGGAGGAGTCAACGTATTTCGCAGCGTATTACGTAAAATGATTTTTTTGTGCTTATAAATGTCAGTCTATAATAAACTGTACACTGAGTAATGTAATCCACATGAAAAAAGAAACATTTTGTAGATAGAAATTCTTAACCGTTTATACAACATTTTGTAGAAAGTTTTAACAAAAAACAATAAAACATAGAAGAGATTTTATCTAGTATAAAAAGAATTAATTTTCCTTTGGAATGTACTGTGTGTATCCTTTTTATTGTTGCCACGTTTTTATGTAGCTTTATGATTCATTTGTACATATAATTTTATATATCAATAAGAGTTAAAAAGACACGGGTACAAATTAAAAATATGTGATTTTGCAAGGATGTGTTAACCCCTTGGCGCTGGCGGTCGCGGTGCGTCTCATTGCCGGCAATGGAATGTGTGCCGGGGAATCCCAACTCCCGGCGTCAAGGGATTAAGAGCAATAAAAGCAATAATTTCACTCAAGTTCTTCTGTGTAACACTTGGTCTTTTTTCCCCTCCCAATGTTTTAGTCATTGAGAAGGTCAAAACGAAATTCAGACTCTACGGAGTTGGCAGCACAGATGAATGAAAGTGTTGATGTCATGGATGTCATCGCTATTTGCTGTCCAAAGTACAAAGATCGACCGCAAATTGCAAGAGTAGTACAGAAAACCAGCCATGGCTTCAGTGTTCAGTGGATGGCGGGCTCCTACAGTGGCTCCTGGACTGAGGCTAAGCGCCGCGATGGCCGCAAACTGGTGCCTTGGGTAGACACTATTAAAGAGTCAGACATTCTTTACAAAAAAATTGCTCTAACGAGTGCTAATAAGCTGACTAATAAAGTGGTTCAGACTTTACGATCGCTGTATGCCGCCAAGGATGGAACTTCCAGCTAATGCATTTGTACATGCAGCCAAATTTTACACGAAATGAAATAACAAAACAAAAAAACTTGAAATACCAACTTTCTGGCAAAAAAAAATTAAATCAATTTAATGAAGAGTAAGAATGACACCTGGGATGCAGGAAACAGAAGGAAATGTTTGGTAAACATTTTTGTGGGAGCTTCCTTCGCTGTTGTGCAGCAGAAACTTCTCAGTTCATTTTTACTCCCACTGTATAATAGTTTAACAAAAAATGTTTATATCTTGAAAAAAAACCTTTCTGTTAAAAAAAAATAAACAAGTGAATGTTGGAAATTAGTCTGTTAATGTTCTTAATAAAGTGTTCTTGGAGTTTAACCTAGCAGCGGATGGCTTTCTTTAGCTTAGCCCAGTTTCCAGGGAAGCATTGTTTTTCCAGGCTGTAAAATGGCAGAATCTCCTGGATATATAATTTATTCTGTTGGGGGAAAAAAGCATGCAGTATCTATGACCTATCTGCAGGAGGAGTTTTTGTAAATGTAGATTTTGATGTATTAGGTCACCCTGAAATAATACGAGAAAAGGGATCCCCAGCAAATCTGGTGGAACGAATACTGCAATAAATTTTTTTACTTCTCTTTGTTACTTGTCTGTTTCCATTTGAATTTCTTATTGTAAAGATCTGTTTAAAAATCCATTTATATTATTTTGCAGTCTTTTATGTAAAATTTTACTATATTGGTGGTTTTCAAAGCAAGACATAAATATTGTTTATACAGTTTGTATAGGCTGACTTCTGAATAATTGGTATCTCTTATTTTTATCCCTCAAAAGGGTGTAAACACAAGTTAACTCCAGGGTTTTATTGTATCCTGCAATATTTAGTATTAACTATATATGATTTAGCACTGTGCCAAACACATTTTCAAGAGTACATTTTGATATAAAAAGAAACTATAGTTTATGCCTTGTATGCTTCAATTTCTTTCTGATGCTGTTGATGTGGCAATGTTCAAACTTAAGGGAGAAACAACCATCACTCTGCTTTGAGCAACTAGTCCCTCATATTCCTTCATGGGGAAGAGTACTTCAGAGTTTTGCATATTTTGTTGAATGTAGTTTTCAGAGCTGAAAACTCGAAAATTCTGGCAGCACTTGGTGTGCTATCTTGCCGATTCATAGTATGTAAATGTCAGAGGAGTGAATACAGATTTTGTAACTTATACTTGTGCTAACAAGTGTTTCTTAAATGGTTTTTTAACAGCTAGGTAGGAAAACTTGGTTGTATGGCAGGCAGGTTTTTTAATTACTTGAAAACTGTTTTCACCTTTTATACACTGAAGATGCTATTTTTCACAGTCTCTGGAGTGGTTGCTTCAATATGTGTTGTCATCAGCCTTTCTTTCATGAGTCGTTCTACGTTCTGGATAGTAACGTAAAAGAGTTAATTTCTGTGTTGTGACATGAACAGAACAGAAAAGTAGCATCAATGTTAATTGGCAGATAACTATTTTAAAGACTTCTGTGTTTTCACCTTTATTTAAAAACAGGTTTTCATCAAAGAAAGATTTTGGATGCATACATTTTCTATAAATATATATATATATATGATGGGGTTTGGTTTTTTATTACATTAATTTACAGAGCTAATGTGTTACTTGATCTGTGAGGAATAGTAACACAATGTTCAAATTCATTTTCTTGTACAGAATTCAAGAATTAAACTGACATGACTAATTTATCAGAATATTTAATAATTTTTATGGAATATTTTTCTTTTCCGCTTGGCCTTAATATTGTACTGTACATGCTTCTGGGATAAAATCAGTTTTTAAACCTGGGGAAACATTACACTGTCAATAATTGATTTAGTGTCTTTTACCTATGGTTTACGATGAGACACTATGCATTTTACAGAAACCGTACTGGGTGATTTAGTCTGTTTCTGATACTGGTGGGTGAATTCTTTTAGGCACATTATTCCTCCAACCTCTATTACACACATACTGAAGTGGATACATTAAATACATATGGACATCTTTGCCCAGGTTAATCTCTGTACAGTCTGTATGTGGGTCTCTCTCTGGTTGATGACTCAGTGAGAGCAGCAATTCAAGCAACTCAACTCAGATCGAACGCCTGTTCAAAAGTGATCACAAGTCAGGGCTTAGCAATCTCATGTCATAACATCTTTCACGCTCCTTATCATAAAAATGTCTTGCCCCCCCTTTTAATTTATTTTTGCCATATTTATACCCTGCCCTTCTCACCCCGAAGGGGACTCTGAGTGGCTCACATATATGGCACCATTTGATGCCACACAAACATACATCCAACAAAATAAACATCCATTAAAACCAACCGCTAAAAACATCTCAAACATTAGAACCAATTATCAAAATCATGTAATCCAATATCATAATGAGAAACTGAAGAACCCCTACAATATGGTTGCTATATTCATTTCATAATTTTTAGGTAGATTATTATAATGAATTCTTGAAAACTTGTTCTAGTAAGTATGTTGTTGCCTGATTCTAAATTGTCATAAGATTCTATATTCACTTTCTTAGAATCCCATTTTAGGCATACATAAATCATTTTTTTATTATTCAGCAGCTTGTGTTGTCACAGAGTCTTGCTTAATACTTAATGTTTCATCAGCTAAGAGTATTAAAATCTAGATTCTTCATGTAGAAAAAGCTTAAATTTGCCAATTTCTCCAGGTGGAGCATCTTACATTTTCTGCTGATTACTTTCCCTGTCTCCAAACTATCTGCCATGATATAGATCAGTGGTTTACCTAACAGCTGGTAAACTGGCTGGGATTTCTGGGAGTTGTAGGCCAAAAACATCTGGGGACCCTAGGTTGAGAACCACTGATCCAGATGGTTTCCCCTCTTTTTTAACTGTCACTTTAAATATTTGACCATCCTTTCATCTATCCCATGGTCAGATATAAGACAACCACATGTATGGGCATTATAGAGGTGAATTTGTTGCCTTATCATCATTGTCCTAGGTGGTTAGCAAACAGTATTTAAAAATATTGATAAAAACTCCAGAAAGGATACTTGCGGCCTTTATGGAAGTAATGTGAGCCTACTGCCAAATTGCAATAGATTAGGGAAGATGTTAACCAGTCTACTAGTGTCTTGAGCTGGAACTCATCTATAAGCACAGTTCCAATGTGTTCATCCCTCCATTTCAGAAACCAATGGGAAGAAATGGCATATTATATTCCAGTGGTGAATTCTTACATTCTGGAAATACTAGTTGTGTGGCCAGGAGGAATTCTTCAATTCACACAAAAGTAGTGAAATTGGAAGAAAGGCGTTTTCCTTGAGAGTGCCAAGCTATCTTTTTATGTGCATCAGGGAAAACAAAAACCCTTCTGCAGATGCAAAAGTGACTTGTTTGGATAGCAATTCATCAAACCTCAATCACGAGAAGCATCAACAGAAACTGAAATGAAATGAAAAGGATCCTGATGGAAGACAAAAAATACATGTGAAAAATATGTAGACTCTTAATAGACCACATGCAAAAAGCATGAATCAAAAGCATGGTGCAACTAAAAAAGTTAAAATACTTCTAGCCTGTGCCAACAAAGTTAGTGTCTAGATCAAGGCAAGTCGACGTCCCATACTATACTTCTTTGGCCCGATTTCACCTGCAGTACTGTATCTAGTTCTGATAACACCATTTTCAAAGGCTAACAAGTCATCCAAAGGAAGAGCCAAGTTGATAGAGGTTCTGAAAACCGAAATAGCTCAGGGAGCTGGGTGTTTTAATCTGGGAATTGCCCAATTAAAAAAAATAGGTATCTTTACATATATGAAGAGTTGGCATGTGGAGGATGGAGTGAAGTCTCTGCTGCCCCAGATGATAGAACCCGAATGACTAGATTCAAGTTGCAAGAAGAGCTTCCAGAGAACTTCCTGAAAGCAAGATTTGTTTCACATGGAACAAACTGTCTCAGAAGCTGGTGAATTCTTCTTTGTTGGTGCCTTTTTGACAAAGCTTAGATGGCCACCTTTTAAGAATAATCAACATATTAATGCCTGCCCTGGATTTGGACTAGATGTCCCTTGGGGTCCCTTTTAACAAATATGTTTCAAGTCCACAACAGCAGTTTATCCAGAAGTAGAAGAGGAACACACATTCTGCACCAGTTACAGAGCTACTGTAGTAGACATGCTGACGAACATTGCTTACGAATCTTCTTTATACTCACTTTACAGTATGTTCTTCAGGAGTATCCATAGAAGTTGGCCAGTCTAGGGAACATTACATCATTCGGTTTCCCAAGATTAAGAGCTACTTTAATCTAGGGACTGGTATGCAGAGCAATGTTTTTACAATGGTGCAGTATGTTGAGGGCATAATAAACACATTGTGATACGTTGCCAGAACTACTCAATTTTTCTCAAGCAGTTGGCCTGGCACCTGTTATCCATCTGGGAAGGATAAAGGACATCAGTACAACATAAAAATAGCAAGGATTTGCCTTCAGTTCATATGCTTTTCTTTAGTTCAATTTAGAAAAATGCTAATTATTTACATGTGATTTCATTCTTTAGGAAACATTTTTCCCTCTGGGGTTTGCCAAATTTTTGTACTGTGCTGTAAACAAGCACAACTTATGCCTGGGAAAATATCTGTTGAAAGAAATTGCTATACAGTTGAATATGTGCACATTTATCAGGAGGAGTTTCTCCATGTGCAGGAAGGCTTCAGATCCGTAGCAAATTCCCTGTTTCTTCCTTGCTATATGAAAAGCTCAGTATAGTACTGCTCAGGATCTTGGCTGCAATACTCCAAAGTATATTTTAAATGCATCTGCTTTAGCCTCTAATGTTGCTTTTTTCTCTTCTTTGGGATATCTCTTTACTTTAAAAAGTAGCATTCTGCTCGTGTTTTTGATCACGGTGCTCCACCATGTCAGACCAACACATATTGGTAGCCAACAATAATTACATCAGTTTAACAATAATTTAGGGTTGAACCATCAGTTCGCCCATTCCTGTATTTATATTCCACCTTTTTCCCAGACAGGGACTCAAGGCAGGTTACAAAAGGGCAGGAACTTACAATAAAATACATATAAAATACATATACAACGGGCCCTCCAAATCTGCCACAATTTAATAATGTGAACCGTGTATTTGACCAGATGTTTTTGTATCTGTGGTAGAACTCAGAAATGAACCTCTGCAGACACAGCAGGCCCACTATGGTTAAAACATAAAATTAAGATTAAAAGATTGTTAAATAGCAAAATAATTACTAAGACAAACGTTATAGTACAGCACCACTTACATAATAATCATTGTTAACTGTTAATTTTATTTTTCATCATCATTATAAGTAGCCAGATAGGAGCATTCTTGTGGAGAAAACAGACCCAATATATGGCTGGCTTCTTCCCAGACTTGCCACCTCTTTCCAAGGCAGCACTAAGCCCTTCCTTGGATACAGAGTTTCCTTGGATACAGAGTAAACCTTGTCATATGGGTGTATGTCCAGAACCTCCCCATATCTCACCCCAAAAAAATTTCTTTAAGTAGAAACCCATTAATAATTTTATACACATGCACGCACAGCAGGAGAGAAAAAGAGGAAAACAACAGCAAGAGAGGCAATCCAGTAAATCATCTTAAAGCTCTGGGTTTTCCATCACGCCTTTCTTCTGCTTGCAAAAACCAAAGTTAACATGTCCAGATATAAAACAAGTTATTTCACAACTCGATGGGTTGCCATTACTGGTCCTTCCATCCCTATCGAAAGAATTTAAAAAGATAGCTCATCTAGGTTTTATTCAGTCAGGGGATTCCTTCCTCTTCAAGAAGCCATTAATTGTTTGCTTACCACTTTCTCTCTCCAGCTCCTAATAGCCAACAGAACAGATGTAGATGTTGGAGCCAATCAGTTCTCCCCACCTTCTCACCTTTGCTCAGTCCCCGAGTACCTATAGCCTATCTCTGGTGATCTTGTCTAAACTTGAAATTTTAGAATGGGCATGTCCAAAGTCTTACCACAGTGGTTAAACCATTACACCAGGCACCCTCAAGCTGCGTCCCTCCAGCTGTCTGGGCCTCCAACTCCTAGAAGCCCTGGCCAACTTGTTCAATGTCAGGAATTCTGGGAGTTGGAGGCCAAAACAACTGAAGGGACGGAGTTTGAGGATGCCTAGGTCACACAGATCCATCTAAAGAAGCATGTGCATGTAGGAAATCCTTTTGCTGAACAAGTAGCCACAAGCTGAAGTCTACCCTAAGAAAGATACCCCTACAGAATTATGTCTATGGAACAGATGATTGAATAAAAACCTAATCTTTTGGTGACTAGTACTGGCCTAGAACCAATCATGTTTGTGACTAGCTGATGACATGGTTATGTCTTATGTTGGCTTGAGAAAAACTGTTCTAGCTGGTTTTATATCAAGTTAACCAGAACACAGCATTTTGCAGATTCAGATTTACAGATAGCAAATGCCAGGTTCAGATTTATAGTTTCAAAAGTTATGGAGACTACTTATTATAAGAATCTGCTTTGGTTAGGGTTAATATATTATTTGTACAATATGCTTTAAACAAGAAATAACATAAATTAATATCTACACAGCCTTTGTACTTGATTAACTGCATATCAACAGGTGCAATATTTCAGGCAGGATGTCTTGGAACTAGACAAGGAAAAGTCCATTCTTTCTATGGATTAAGCACCTCTCTCCTGGATGGATCAAACTGCAGTTCAAATAATCCACACAAATGTTGAGTGAGCCCTTCAGCTATACAGCCAATATTGATTTAAGGTTTGCTTTTGCCCAACAGAAAAGCTTGGTCAATTCCGTAATCAGAGGAAAAGATCAAAAATCTGCCTGGTTATATGCTTGGACAGTTACATCATTCATTTTAATCTGAATGTGTTTGTGTCTTACTATGCTCACAAAGTTGTGTAGTGCCAAACATATTGCTTTTAGGTAGTTTATATTCTGAGGTCTGTCTTTCCAAATCCACCGTAGCTGGACAGAATAATTCCCACAATGAGCGCCCTATCTGCTCATACTCGCATCCATTGTCACTCATATGAAATTTCTCTTTATGAAAGGTATTCCCTTGGTTCTACTGTCATCCACTAGCAAGCAAATACATCTTTCCTCAACTGCTTTGACAACTATACTTCAAACTGCTTTCTCAATCTATGAGCAGTCTGTATAATCCACTTGTATGACACCAGCCTCGTGGCACTAATTAGATTGTTGATATTAGTATCTCTGATACTTTTTCTAACACCATCAGATCCTCCACTTCCAAACTCACTAGATGTGTCTTCTTCCCACCTGAGATTATGAACACTGTGCTTTACTGCAATGCAACTGGATGCAATCAGAAGTCAGTTTAAAATGACATAACTTGCTAACAGGATGTCCTCCATTATTGCATATTTGTTCAGTTGCTTCTGACTCTTCGTGACCTCATGGACCAGCCCACCTGAGCTCCAAGTCAGCCGTCGCTATGCCCGGCTCCTTCAAGGTCAAGCCAGTCACTTCAAGGGTACCATCCATCCATCTTGCCCTTGGTCGGCCCCTCTTTTTCCTTCCGTTTTCCCCAGCATTATTATCTTCTCCAAGCTTTCCTGTCTTCTCATTATGTGGCCAAAGTACTTCATCTAGTATCCTTCCCTCCAGTGAGTAGTTGGGCATTATTTCCTGGAGTATGGACTGGTTTGTTCTTATTGCAGTCCAAGGCACTCTCAGAATTTTCCTCCAAAATCACAGTTCCAATGCATCTATCTTCCTTTGCTCAGCCTTCCTTATGGTCCAGCCCTCACATCTATAGGTTACTAAGGGAAATTCCATTGCTTTAACTATGCAGATCTTTGTTGCCAGTGTGATGTCTCTATTCTTCACTATTTTATCAAGATTAGTCATTGCTCTCCTCCCAAGAAGTAGACGTCTTCTGACTTCCTGGCTGTAGTCTGTGACTGCGGCAATCTTTGCACCTAGAAATACAAACTTTGTTATTGTCTCCATGTTTTCTCCCTCAATTTCCCAGTTATCAATCAGTCTGGTTGCTATAATCTTGACTTTTTTGATGTTTAACTGAAACCCAGCTTTTGCACTTTCTTCGTTCACCTCGGTTAGAAGGTTCCTCAGCTCCTCCTCGCTTTCAGCCATCAAAGGGGTATCATCTGCATATCTAAGGTTGTTAATGTTTCTTCCAGCTATTTTAACTTGTATTTTAACTTGTATTCGTCAAGCCCTGCACATTACATGATGTGTTCTGCATACAAGTTGAATAGGAAAGTATTCTTGCCATGAAAACTATATAGATCATGTGTCATATTGGCTGCATTCATTTTTCCAGAGGGCCTCTAGGAGGACATAATAGGGAAGGTGAATGATAGGGAAGACCGGAGTCCATGTGTGTCTGAAATCCCACAAACACTCCAAGAAGTTTAGAAATACAGAGCCTTGATCTTTGGCAAACGGGGGAGAGAAGAATAACAAAGGAAAGACTGAATGACCACCCATATGAAGCTCGAGGAAAACATGGGGATCAAAGAATGAAGGGCTCCAAGGTAGATGACATAAAGAATACCTGGGTGAATTGCAGAGGTTACCTTCTTGAGGGTGAGGATAGGCACTGAGGTATGGTGTTGTATAAAGGTGTACATGTAGGATGAGAAAGAGCACGGGACTATATGTGGAGGGCTAGTGAATGAAATAGTAGACAACCTCTGCCATTATAGACCAGGAGAAAAACCCCCAAAAGGTTCAGGGGAATCTGGAAATTACAGTGATTTGAAATTAATTTATATTCCCAGTTTTTGCAAACTTCTATACTAAAGGGCCATTTCAGGTTCGTTTTTTGGAGAAAAAAAACTTGCTTTTGTACCAAATTTACTTACCACAAGTCTTGCTGAAAGTGCCCCAGAGGTGCTTAGTACTGCAACTTGAATCTTATGTCACATGCTACCCAATTCTGACCTGTTCTGTACAATCAGCATTATATCCATCTGGGTTGGAAACTGCAGAACATGTGGGAATGAGTGTACCTATGTTCATAAAACGGTTACTGCGAACTTAAAATCAGTTTGTTAGATGGCTACTAACAGCAGCTACGGTAGAGAATCTTAACCGTAGTCTCCAAAATAACTGAATCTCAACATTGAGCAAGGTTTACTTCCAAAAATAAACTCACAAAACATCAAACAGTAAAAGTAATTACATTCACACTACTATTTAAAACATAATTCAGAATCTTGTGCTGTAGCCAATGTGCAAAAATGGCAAATTATATCCGAAGTGAGCGCCATGAAGCCTTTCCTGATGCTTGACTGCAAATTTCCATGAAATCTAACTGGCTTAGATAACAATGAAGTATTCTGGGCATTGCTATCCAACATTCACCTGAAATATCTGGATTTACTCATTTGTATTAATGTCTTCTTTACATTAATGCTCTTAAAAATATCTTTTTTTTAAAAAAATCCAGTACTCCGGGAATCTTCTTTGCCATCCTTAATGGTTGTATGTTCCAAGAGGCCTATGTATATTTGGCATTTGTACCATTTTGCATAATTCCATAATTTGGCTTTTCAATTTTGTCTCAAAGTACAGACATAAAGAAAGTTTTTTTAAAAAATCTTTGGAACTTTTCTGCAAAATTATGTAGAAATCCTTGTAGTGAAGACCCTTCCATGACAGCAACTTTGTTGTGCCCATTGTAATTTCCATCACCTGTTACATCTCCAAACCGTATCCAGCCAAATGACATTTCATGGAGCAACCCAAAACCCGTGGCTTTATTTTTCTTCCTCGTTTGCCACCAAGGCCTCCACCGCTTTCCAGTCAAGTTTGCTAAGGATGCTGCTGGTGCTTTCAGACACACTGTCAAAGTTATTAAAGCTGGTCATGGAGGAAGCATCTTCTTGAAGAAACGATTCCTATGGAGAAAGAGAAGTATAAATGGAAAGAGGTGGGAAGGTATCATGCAGTATCTTGACATGGAAGGAGGAAAGGTTTGCCTCCACCTGATGCCATGCTCTTACTGTTCTAACGGGTCCCTTTTGGGTTCTAGCTGCATGAATGTTTAAAATTCTGACCTTGATCAATATTTGATCTATTCAATAAGGCTCTTTAACTAAAGAAAAGTCTCCTTTGATGAAAAATTCTTCAACACAAAACTTCATCATTCCTATGAATAACTATTTTCATCAAAGGGGGGGGGGAATTATATCTCAATTTTCTGCAATGGACAGAATTAAGCTGTTCCTCCCATCTACTCCTGTAGCTAAAGACATACATTCTTATACAATCTTATTCAATATACATAAAAAGTATAATTGTATAATAATAATCATCATCATCATCATCATTATCATCATCATCACCATAATCATCACAACAATAACATTTTATTTATATTCTGCCCTATCTCCCCAAGGGGACTCAGGGCAGATCACATACACGGCAAACATTCAGTGCTGTTTTGGATAGACAGGACAGAGACAGGCAGAACAGAAGGGAGGTATGTTGTGTCGACATCCAGCTTTTTGGCGCCTTGGCGGTTATGCTCGAATCCAGCCACAGGGGGGTGCTGTTGCTCCATCCTCTTTGACGAAGAGCCATTAGGACTACCTCCTTCCTTTTGGTCGCTGGGCATTTTCTGATCCTTTTCTTTACAGTGTCATAAAATACCTTCCCCACTTGTTTTAGTGGAAGCTAACTTCTCTACTTAGAGCTCAAGCTGTTTTTAAACTCCTTAGGTAAACAGTAAGCTGGGCTGACAGTCAGGAGCTCATGTTGATCCAGGACTTCGAACTGGCAATCTTTCAGATGGTAGAGCTTCTAACTGCTGGTGAGTTTCCCCGAAAATAAGATATTGACTTATATTTATTTTTCCTCAAGAAGACACACTATGGCTTATTTTCAGGGGATGTCTTTTTTAAAAAAATTAAGTATGGTACAACAATCTGCATTTTTTCAAATACAGTGCTGAGTAAAATGGCAGCCCCAGCTTTATTTCTTCCCCCACAATACCTGAAGCAGTGTCCTGCTCCTCAGTTCATTGAGGAGACTTCCCAGGGGACAGGCCGAAGGGACACAGCACTGCCAACCGTGGCCCCATTGGAGCTGGTCACTCCCTCCCTCTCTTACTTGAGGAGGAAACCTTGCCTTGCCTGACCCATAGGGAAGAAAAAACAGAAGGAGGACGAAAAGGAGGATGAAAAGGAGGAGGCAGATGGAAGTGAGAGGGAAGGAGGCCCGGACTCACCTCCGCTGTGCAAAGTTCTTGCATTTCACTTTCTTTGTCTCCGCTTGTATCACTATGTCTTATTTTCGGGGTATGGCTTATATTACGCAAATGCTTAGAAATCCTGCTATGGCTTATTTTATGGGTAGGTCTTATTTTCGGGGAAACAGAATAGTAATTTTACTGCTAACAGCTGGGATGATTTCCCTGTTTGTAAAGCTAGAAATTGTGAAGCTTCAGTTGCTCCTCCAGGCCAGTTTGGGAGGACAAGATACACACATATCCATGGAGGAGATATTAGGGTTGTGGCTGAAATTCCAGGGAAAGATGCTACACAAAAAGTCTGGAATGCCTTCCAGGAAACAGGGCAATTTAACACGTAAGACATTCAGATTTATCAAAAGAGAAGTGAAAACCACCCTTTTATTTTGGAAAAGTCACATCCTGTAACTAATATGAAATTGTGCAAATGTAGAAAGGAATGAGAAGATATAAACAGACCTGCATTTATGATGTTTGGAGTGGATTCTGACAATCAGCTTTTCTCAGAATAGTCTGGGACCAGGATTGTGGCGCAGCTGGCTGAGTGTCAGCTGCATTAAGATCACTCTGACCAAAAGGTCATGAGTTCAAAGCCAGCCCGGGTTGGAGTGGGCTTCCAACCAATTGTGTAGCCTGTTGTCGACCTTTGCAACCCGAAAGACAGTTGCATCTGTCAAGTAGGAAAATTAGGTACCACTTGTGTGGGGAGGCTAAATTAACTAATTTATGAGGCCATAAAAAAGACTCCAGCAAAGCACTCCAGCAAAAAGCATGAGGGGAATGCGGAAGTACTTCATCAGTGTTGCAGATGGATGATGAAAGCGACAGCTCCCCTGGTGGCCAGAAAAAGTTAAATAGCCTCTGACTGTTTTATACGTTGTATGTCAAATTGGCATTGAATGTTTGCCATATAGGTGCACATTGTAATCCGCCCTGAGTCCCCCGCAGCATGAGAAGGGCGGAATATAAATACTGTAAATAAATAAAATAAAATAAATAGTCTCCCATTAGCAATTGCCCTACAGTTGGTTGGAGTGATTGAAGGCATGGAATCACCATTATCACTCATGTAATGTACCAGTAGCAAAGAATAAGTATCCCATCAATCAGGATAGGGAGAAATATCTTGCTAATCAAAACAGTCTCTTATATGTTAAAAATAACATACTCTGATGGGCTCCACTTTGACATATTAAGACGTCCAATAAGATCCTTTGAAATGCTCACCACAGCTTGCATAATACATTTTGAACTTAAGAGTTAAAGGTCTCAAAAGTGCTGAATGTGTCATCGCAACCTACATTTTCTGCTCTCCTTACCTTGCTGGCCTTAGAACCGCCATACAGGATCTGCTGGATGTCGCCAGGGACACTCCACACACTCAGGGCATCATCGTCTTCACTCTCATCATTGGCCTGAATCCCTGGGTCATTCTTTGGGAACCTTCTGTGATTCACTAATCTGCTCATCTGATCAGAAGCTGTAAGGGAATGAATGATTTTAAGATCTTAGTTCATACTTCTCTCCTGCAGTTCTTTTTGAGTAATACAAACATGGACTTTGCAGTTTGTATTCCCTAACCCAGGCCTGGGAAAACTTCGGCCCTCCAGGTGTTTTGGACTTCAACTCCCACAATTCCTAATAGCAAAGGCGTCCAAAAGGGAAGTTAAAATAAGGTTGTAAAGGTAGTCCCCTGACATTAAGTCCAGTCACGTCTGACTCTGGGGTGTGGTGCTCATCTCCATTTCTAAGTCAAAGAGCCGGTGTTGTCCATAGACACCTCCAAGGTCATGTGGCCGGCATGACTGCATGGAGCACCATTACCTTCCTGCCGGAGTGCTACCTATTGATCTACTCACATTTGCATGTTTTCGAACTGCTAGGTTGGCAGAAGCTAGGGCTGACAGCGGAAGCTCACGCCGCTCCCCGGAATCGAACCTGCGACCTTTCAGTCAACAAGCTAAGCAGCTCAGCGCTTTAACCCACTGCACCACCGGGTGCTCCGGAAGTTAAAATAACCAACAGCAAATAATATTGAATGAACAAACCTTCACTTTTTAAGTCAAAACTGCTACTTGACCCCTGCCTCTGGCTTCTACTGCTTCTCCGTCGCATCTGCCCTTGATACTCTTCTGACACAATTTTTCTGTAAGGAGCTTGACGTATTTGACCTTAAGCAGGTAAAAAAACAAAACAAGCCATTTTGCATATCAGAAAATGAATGAAATAAAACACCACTAAATATCAGTCAATCTTGCAATCTTGGCTACTTCTAGTATTAGGGCACTGAGTGACCCTGACACAATATTTTTCACAACACCAAAATATCCCAAAGGCTCTCTAGTTGGATTCTATTCTTCCTCTTATTGCTTTGATTACTCAAGCATTCTACCTGCTCCTCAGATGGAAAGGGTCTCAGGGTGACTTACTATCAATCATAAAAAGGGGAGAATGGGAGGTCTGAATGGGAAACCGTTCCTGCCCTCAGATTACCAATCCATACATATATTTTTTTGCACTAAGAATCAAAGCAGTCATTTCATTCTTACCTCTCCTCTGAATTACATCAGATGATGCACCAAAAGATTTTGTCTGTCGGAAATCAGCTTTGGCAGCAGCCCTGTTTCTTGCAGCTCGGTAAGATCCACGGAAACTACTAAGAAGCACATATCATATTTCAATCACAGTAATAACAATTCCAGAAATATACATAGACAAACTAGAATATCTTCCCAAAATGCTGTAGATGCCCCCACTGCAGCATTAAACTTTGTAACATTATAGAATCATCTCTAACGTTGTCAGACTTCACAACGTATCCCCTGACTGTTTTTGCTACATCTTGCCTAACTATTATTGCCAGCGTGTTTCCTTTTTGACAGTGACTAAAGGCTTTTTGACAGTGACTAAAGAGAATGGGCTTTTTGTTGGTTTTTATGTGGTTTTCAATTAATTTTAATATTTTTGACTTCACAAATTGTTTTTAACTATGATATTAATATTGCATTGCTCTTTTTGTAGTTTTTTTATTCTGTATTGCTTTCAATAAATTGTAAACTGTCTTGAGTTTCATTATAGGGGGAAAAGTGGGATATAAGTGAATAATAATAGTAATAATGCCCTTTAAATTAACAGCATTACACAATCATATACTGAACCATCTAAACATGACCCTTTGAGTTAATAGTAGTAGAATCAGTACACACGATTCCATAATATTTATGTAGCAAAGTCTGAAGGCTAAACTATATGTTATATTTAAAATCGATTTTCTACCGCACACTTGAGTTTAAGCACAGTATCCCTCAACTGTGCTGCAGTCCCTATCTCTTTTAAAATATATGCTCATACACTTGTACACACTTATATGAGCCTATATTTAAGAACAAAGTGCTTAAAACAGTGGTTCTCAATCTGTGGGTCCCTAGGTATTTTGGCCTACAACTCCCAGAAATCCCAACCAGTTTACCAGCTGTTAGGATGATGATGATGATGATGATGATGATGATTGATGATAATAGACAAAGAATCAGTACAAGAAAACTACACTACAAACCAGAGCTGACAGCTGGCACAACAAAGCATTGCATGGGCAGTTCCTTGACAAAATTGAAGGAAAAGTTGACAGGGAGAAGACCTGCTTATGGCTCATGAATGGAACACTGAAGAAGGAGACAGAAGAAGGCCTGATTCTTGCAGCCCAGGAGCAAGCCATCCTAACCAATGCAATTAAGGCCAGGATTGAAAAATCAGCAGAAGACTCAAAATGCAGACTGTGCAAGGAAGCTGGTGAAACCATGGACCATATCCTCAGCTGTTGCAAGAAAATCACACAGGACTAGAAACAAAGGCACAACTCCGTGGCTCAAATGATTCACTGGAACTTATGTCACAAGTACCACCTGACAGCAGTAAAGAATTGGTGGGATCATAAGCCTGCAAAGGTAGTGGAAAATGAACACACAAAAATACTGTAGGACTTTCGAATCCAGGCTGACAAAGTTTTGGAACACAATACACCAGACATCACAATTGTGGAAAAGAAAAAAAAAAGTTGGGCTTATTGATGTCGCCATACCAGGTGACAGCTGAATTGACGGAAAAAAACAGCTGTTATCAAGACCTCAAAATCAAACTGCAAAGGCTCTGGCATAAACCAGTACAGGTGGTCCCAGTGGTCATCGACACACTGGAGCCATGCCAAAAGGTATCAGCCGGCATTTAGAAACAATGAACATTGACAAAATCACAATCTGTCAACTGCAAAAGGCCACCTGACTTGGATCTGCGCGCATCATTCCAAAATACATCACACAGTCCTAGATGCTTGGGAAGTGTTTGACTTGTGATTTTGTGATACGGAATCCAACATATAGGTCTTGTTTGCTGTGACATACTGTGTTTTTGTGTCAGTAAAATAATAATGATAAATGTTTATTTATATCCCGCTTTTCTCCCTAAATGGGACCCGAAGTGGCTTACAACATTATATAAAAGACCATAAAAAACCACATGCATATGTCAAACAATAAGCTATAAAAACAATTTTACAATAAGAAACAAATAAACATATTTAAAAACATTTGTCTAATACAATTATTGCAGGCAACTCAACATTTCTGAAGGCCAAAACCTCTGGGTCCCCACATGTTGAGAACCACTGGCTTAAAATTAGCAGTTTGAAGGATGCAGCCATTGGGCACAATGTGTCTAGTGCTGCTGCTGCTGCGACACAAGTTGCCCGAAAGCAGTTTTAGCATTTTCACTGCCTTTAAAAGATCATGCAATCAACTCTTTCAAGGCATATTCCCTTATTTTCTATGCTGGGAATTATTTAAGAAATATGTCAACTTGTACTTGATTCCCTTAATCATGCATGTCTTTAAGGTTTATCTTTGCTAGACCATTCACACTGATTCATAGTAGGGTATAATAAACAACAGTTAATTTTCTCTAGCTATGAATCTATAGATATTTGTTTGAAAATGTTTCCTAGAACTTCGTGAGGCTCCTGAGCAGACATGCACTGGACCACAATATCAAACTGGGAAATTTGAAGCTAATTTGTGAACTTTACTGAGAACATCAAAAAGAAGGACTATCTTAAAATACGTCACCTTCTAGAAGAAGCTGTGCATGGCCTCTTGAAATCAGAAGCTGAGCCTAGTTTATAGTCACGGGAAGGAAGTTGCATTGTGTCTGTCAATAACTCATCCATCAGGGAGAGGGCTTCAGAGACTCTAAGATTGTGATGCTCAGAAAACAAGGCTCTTAATTGAAGAAAACAAAAAAGGTTTATTAGGTTGTATTTTACCAAATAATAGCAGAAATCTGTTTCTTTACTGACATCTTCACTAATTTAGTCAACCTGCAGCCCAAGCTTATATTCATTGGGAACAATAACTGTTTACTACATGGAAAATGCCTCAGTGTGGCGTATTTCTACATCTCTTGAAAAAACTTGGGAGGCTTTGCACATAGTCTTGAAGATGGCTATTTATAAAATCATTTGGAGCCTAACAACCCAATTCAATACATAAAGGTAAAGGTTTCCCCTGACATTAAGTCTAGTTGTGTCAGACTCTGAGGGTTGGTGCTCATCTCCATCTCTAAGTCAGAGAGCCGGCATTGTCCATAGACACCTCCTAGGTCATGTGGCCATGGAGAGTCATTACCTTCCCGCAGAAGTCGCACCTATTGATCTACTCACATTTGCATGTTTTCAAATTGCTAGGTTGGCAGAAGCTGGGGCTAACACCAGGATTGTGGGGGCTAACACCTGGGGCTAACACCGGACTGAGTGTCAGCTGCACTAAGATCACTCTGACCAAAAAGGTCATGAGTTCGAAGCCAGCCCGGGTTGGAGTGGGTTTCCAACCAATTGTGTGTAGCCTGTTGTCAACCTTTGCAACTCGAAAGACAGTTGCATCTGTCAAGTAGGAAAATTAGGTACCACCTTAAAGTGTGGGGAGGCTAAATTAACTGATTTATGAGGCCATAAAGAAGACTCCAGCAAAGCATTCCAGCGGGGAAGCATGCGGGGAATGCGGAAGTGCTTCATCAGCATCGCAGATGGACGATGAAAGCGACAGCTCCCCTGGCGGCCAGAAAAAAGTTAAATAGCCTCTGTGTATGTCTGTATATGTTTGTATGTCAAAAATTGGCATTGAATGTTTGCCATATATGTGTACACTGCCCTGAGTCTCCTGTGGGGTGAGAAGGGTGGAATATAAAAGCTGTAAATAAATAATAATAAATAAATAACAGCGGGAGTTCACCCCGCTCCATGGATTTGAACCACCAACCTTTCAGTCAGCAAATCCAGCAGCTCAGCGGTTTAACCCGCTGCGCCACGGGGAAGGGGGTGGCTATTCAATACATACCTGTTCATAATTTTATATTAGTTTGGCTTTAACTTTTTTGAATATAATACGCACCTTAAATGATTTTGGAATGTTTCAAATTGTTGTTTTAATGCCACATAGTCTTACAATTCAAATTGTTCAAGCCATTTTATTGTGAGCTACACAAATACCTTGTGATCTGGGACGGGATAGATGTATTTTGAATAAAAACAAGTGTTTCTTTGTTGTTTAAGCGAAGTCTCAATGCTGTAGCATTGGTGTGTCTGAGTTGTTTTGTGTCCTAAACCTATTTTTCAGCAGATAATCAGGAGTTCTACAGCAAGCCTTAGATAAAATACATCAATTCTGAAGAAAAAAATTATTTGATGATTAAAATATTGAGGTTAGGAAATTAGTGCTAAAATCAAGAACGTTGATACAGAGAACACTTGAAAGTGAAAGGACTAGAATGGCGCTAATAGCAACTTACTTATCTCTCTCATCTTTCTTTTTTTGATGTAACTGGATACCTCGTGAAGAAAGTCTGGGTGACTACAAAAGGAATTCAAACAGATATTAAAACCATCTTCTTTTTCACCTTCCAATCGCTCTTTGTACACATTCATTATACTATCTCAGGAATATTTTTTTCAGACTATGCCCAAACTGACAAGTTGCTGCCAAGGAAACGTACAAGCACAACTCTCTAAAAGGTTTAAGTAATTGCTCTTAAACAACTGAGCTGTGGTTTGGTATGACAAAACTCTTTTCATTATGCTCCCAAGCACTGGGATACCCCTGAAGTTGCATTTAGCATGCTGAAAATGGCCCATGGCAACTCAAGGTTGAAGGTTCGTTCTTGTCCAAGGAGAGGAGCCATTTATGTATGGAATCAAGGGAATTCCTTATGGAAAACTTTAAACTAGGATATATTTCAGATCATTTTCAAACCAAGACAGGGAGTGTGAAATTCTGGGATGGCAGGAGGAGCCATCCACTACAACTGGGCTTCACTCCCGTGCTCCAACTGGAATGGCAAGATCTAAGCTTCTTTTTCAGTTGAGCCATTAAGACCACGTCCCCTTCTCCAACAGTTTTTTTAATCCTGCCTAACCAACTGGCCATGTTGGCCCTTGGATCCTGCTAGTCTGGTTGGAGCACAGGATGAAACCCAGTTGTATTGGATTGCTCCTCATGGCCATCTCGAGAATGAAGACTATGGGCCTCAGAAAACAATAGAAATCGAGGAAAATGTGGATTGAACGTTTCCATGTCCATATACAAAACTGGACCTTCATGGTGAGTCCAAATGTAACTGCCTCTGTCAGGTGGTAAGGAATCATTCATGTATGGGATTTATCAAAACAGTGGAATAACCTCCCAATACTGGAGAAGACTGATGAGATAAAACAAGGCTATTGCTCTAAACATCCCATGTAGGTAATAACTAGTGGAAAAAGCTGAGACTGCACTTGTGGACTGGATTCCACCAAAGTCAACATCGTCACCGAAATACAACACCGCCTGAGCTCTGCGAGTGCAGCATTTTCCCGAATGAAGCAGAGCATGTTTCAGGACCGGGACATCCGTAGGGATACCAAGGTGCTTGTCTATAAAGCTATTGTCCTCCCAACCCTGCTATATGCCTGCAAAACGTGGACTGTCTACAGGCGTCACCTGCAACTCCTAGAATGATTCCATCAGCGCTGCCTCCGGAAAATCCTGCAAATCTCTTGGGAAGGCAGGCAGACAAACGTCAGCGTGCTGGAAGAAGCAAAGACCACTAGCAATGAAGAGATGGTCCTCCGCCATCAACTCTACTGGACTGGCCACGTTGTCCGGATGCCTGACCACCGTCTCCCAAAACAGTTGATCTACTCTGAACTCAAGAACGGAAAAACGGAATGTTGGTGGACAGGAAAAGAGATTTAAAGATGGGCTCAAAGCCAACCTTAAAAGCTCTGGCATAGACACTGATAACTGGGAAGCCCTGGCCCTTGAGCGCTCCAGCTGGAGGTCAGCTGTGACCAGCAGTGCTGCAGAATTTGAAGAGGCACGAATGGAGGGTGAAAGAGAAAAACGTGCCAAGAGGAAGGTGCGTCAAGCCAACCCCGACCAAGACCGCCTCCCACCTGGAAAGCAATGCCCTCACTGTGGGAGAAGATGCAGGTCAAGAATAGGGCTCCACAGCCACCTACGAGCCCACCCCCAGGACACTGAACTTGGAGGACCATCATCCTCGGACAACGAGGGATCGCTTAAGTAAGTAAGTAGGACTGGACTGTTAACATGAAGAGGTTTAGGGATAACAGGTTTCTGTATGCAGTAAAATGCATGCCTTCAACCATCTATATGGTTGAAGACAGTGACACTTTGGCTCCCTGAGAGGGAGGCAAAAAGACACAAACAGGACCTGAGCCGGGTTTTGTTGTCTTGGTATAAACTTTGAAACTCTAGAGACATTCAGTTTGTGCCACTAATGGGACGGATGATGGTAAATGTGAAAAGGAGCTATTAACTGAGAGTTATGGAAGGCAAAGTTGACCTTAGTCTAACCAGAGGGTGACTGTCAAATTGCAAAGGGTGACATTGACAGAAAGAGTAATTTCCTAAAGGTTTCAGGGCATCTACTTCTGAGGACTACAATTTACATGACTGATATTAGTGATTTTTTAAAACCCTGTCTCTACATTTTGTCTTACCAGTTGTTTTCCCAAAGGAAAGGGACTATGTTCTTTTGCCCTTTGCTCAGCAAGTGTTTGTAGGTATTCAGCTAGTCTCTCCTTTCGCTTTGTTTTCATCCAGGCTTGTAACTCTTTTTTTTCCTTTTCTATTTTACTGGATTGTTTACTCATTACACTTGAGAGTCTGGAAAAAAAACAGAAATAAATACTGATAGAGATACTAATAACTTTTTTTTACGACATTGTCATTAATACTCAGGTTGGGAGGAAAATGTGTAAAAATTACTTAGGGATAAAATATGTGACTGCTTTTGTTGGAGGAAGCAAACTTCTCAAGCCTCCGCTATATGATGTTTGTCTGTTTTTATAATATGTTGTTTTATAACCTGAAATATATGTTTCATTTGATTTGCAGTTTCCGTATCTCTATATACCTAAAGCAGTGGGAGGGGCTGACGGTCACGTAACTGACTCAGTTACAGTTTAGAATGTTAAATTTTAAACAGGATTTTTTTTCATCTCAGGAGTGACTTGAGAAACTGCAAGTCGCTTCTGGTGTAAGAGAATTGGCTGTCTGCAAGGATGTTGTACAGGGCATGCCCCGATGTTTTGATGTTTTACCATCCTTGTGGGAGGCTTCTCTCATGTCCCCGCACGGGGAGCCAGAGCTGACAGAGGGAGCTCATCCGCGTTTCCCCCGGATTTGAACCTGCAACCTGTTGGTCTTCACTCTTGCCGGCACAAGGATTTAACCCACTGTGCCACCAGGAGCTCCTTTTGATGACAGGATGACAGTTAGGGAATGTCAGTTTAACCTTGAGCCTGTTAGAATGTCGGTTGGAGCTTGAGTCTATTAGAGTGCAAAATTTTAGGAACTTAGAAACTAAGGAGCTGGGCATGTTTCTTTTTATAAGGAGGGAGCAAGCTTGTTTTCTGCTTCCCTGGAGACTAGTACGAGGAACAATGGCTTCAAACTACAAGAAAGAAGATTCCATATGAACACAAGGAAGAACTTCCTGACTGTGAGAGCCATTCAGCAGTGGAACTCTCTGCCCCAGAGTGTGGTGGAGGCTCCTTCTTTGGAAGCTTTTAAACAGAGGCTGGATGGCCATCTGTCAGGGGTGATTTGAATGTAATATTCTTGTTTCTTGGCCGGGGGTTGGACTGGATGGCCCATGAGGTCTCTTCCAACTCTTTGATTCTATGATTCTATGATTGAGGCTTGTGTTTTGTTTGAAAGTAAACTTACTAAAAAAGCCATGGGCCTCATGTAAAAAAAAAAGATGCATTTCTATTCAAAAACCATTTCAGAATGTGGGAAACTGTATTGAAATTATTATTTTTTGTAGTTGTGAGAAAAATAAGGAAATCATTTGTCCTCCTATGCAAGGATTATCTTTGTACATGGAATGAGCATCCTAATTCAGATCCATTGGTTGTAATGCATAAATGAAGCTGGTTCAGTGCCTCATTCTTTCTATGAATATAATATTACCTGGAAATTTTCTGAGCCTGTGTTTCTGTGAGACCGAGTTCTGAAGCAGAAATGCCCTCTTCCACTATAAGATCAGTAATGATATCAGAAACACCACTCAAGCCGGTGATCTGCAGGGGATCTTCTGAAATACTGCAGGGAAAAAATATTTATTTCTTCAAAGAGAAGAGTAAACTTCTCATTTATAGCAGCTAGGCACTAGCCCAGCATTTACACAATTTCAGCTGATTCTGATCACAAGGAGAAATAGAGCCGAGTGTCATTCAGCACGCTGATAGAGCCCCAACAATCCCAAAACTTCTAATGATCTCATCTAGTAGCTTCACTTAGATCAGTGATTCTCAACCTGTGGATCCCTAGGTGTTTTGGCCTTCAACTCCCAGACATCCTAACAGCTGGTAAACTGGCTGGGATTTCTGGGAGTTGTGGGCCAAAACATCTGGGGACCCACAGGTTGAGAACCACTGACATAGAGGTTGAACAGCATGGAGGATGGAATGGAAGACTGTGGTTTCCCAAATACCACTCTCTGGGTCACATGCCATAGTTAGGAGTGGAATCAATGAATCATGGGTTGTCCCTTTCCCATACTAGAGGTACTCCAATAGATTATGTTAACTTTCTCTAAAGCTACTGAGATATCTAAAAGGGGAAATAAGGTTTTTACTACACCAGTGTAAATAATTGGATTTGATCATTATTCATGGGGGTGGTGGTCCTGTTCCTGTATACGATATCCAACTATATAGGAATTCAAGTGTCTTTCTTGTTCACATGATTAACATGAAACAAATGAAAACTAATTTCAAGAAACCTCACCCAATGGTGTTCTGGGCACTTTCCCAAATTCTACAATTCAGATGTCTAGTTCTCAGTTAATATGAACTACTTTCTCTGAGAAGTGCACAAATTTCTCACATCTTGTGACTGAGGTTTGCATTCATATTCTCTCTGGGCCTGATCCAAACATTTAGAATATCTCTGCTGGGTAGCATATTGGGGATGCAATAGTAGAGGCAAAGTGTTACCTTTTTGCCAACTTCACTTTGGCATACTAGGCAAACAAAGAGATGTGTGTCCAGTTTCTCAAGCTAGCTCTAGCTCAGTATTATTTTAATTATCTATCTCCTCACACATACCTTTCATCCAGCTCTTCTGAAGTAAAATTGATATCTACAAAAGGAAGGTAGATCATTAAATACTCTCTAGAAAAAGACATATGAAAACATACAGCTAACCGTCTCAACAGGCTACAGACTTCCATTACAACATTCAAACAAGTCATGAGTACTTAGTACTTCCATATTAAACAGCACTATATTATTCAAGGCAATGGCCTTACTGCTAGAATTCTTATAACAAGAAATCAAATATAATACTTTTTGCTTTCTGACATGATAGTCATTTAAAATAAATATAACAGTGGCCACAACTTCTGCATTTTCTAGCAGTCCACAAAGTTTAAAAGGTTGCAAGTTGTCTTTTGCTCCAAGAACAAGTATCATTCAACACGAGACAGGTAGGCTATGAACAATACATTATAGCTGTATTGCATTATGCGATGTACTACCGTCTTCCTTCAATGTTTCCACAAAATCATATAGACAGCAGTGCTACATGTATAATGGTCACATACACTTTTGAGACTCTTTTACTTCCTAGGCAATACATTTATAGAGTCACCAAAGTAAAAACAACAACAACAAACAAACAAACAGGTAGGTTTGGTACCAGAAGATGACTTTTTGACCCTGAGAAGATTAGCAGTTGACATTGAAGGAGAAACAGAGGGCGTTTCTAAGGCAAGATAACTATTTTGTGAAGATTTATTTTCTAAGCCTTCCTCTTCTTCTTCTTCTGTAAAATCTTCCAGAATCACATGAGTTGAATAATACTCTGTTTCAACAGAAAAATAATTGAAACAAATTAGTGTCAATTAGCTTAAAAGAACCACAATGTTCAAACCCATGCATTAAGCTCAAGGTCTGCAGGCTGAATTCAGCCCATCTCCAGATGCTGGTCTACAACTCCTGTATTCCTCATCATTAGACATGATTGGAGTTGATAGTGGTTGTGATACAGTAACATCTGTAAGGCTACAGTTGATTCTGTTTAGTCTGGATAGTGGGGTTGAATGTAGATAGTGTTGGGTGAGTGGACTTATTAACAAAAGACCAACCTCATAAATGTACAGCAGAGAAACTTATCAGCAGCAGTGTGACCCAGCACCAGTAGCCCAAAGTGATAAAAAGAACAAAAACACACAGACCAATGTTATATCTTTCATAGGAGGCTTTTCCTTATAGCAAAATAATATGGTTGCACTATTTACAAGAACAAGATTTCCATGACACAAATAAAGTTCGACTTTCACGTTGGAGTTTCACCCCCGAGGCCTTCTCATAACAAGGCCTACCTCAAACTCCGAGGCCTTTCTCCCACAGTAAGGCCTATGACCACTGAGACCTATTCTCCCACTGAGGCATTCTCAGAGAGGCTTCTCTCACACTGAGAGCTCTCTCAGACTGAGGCATTACTAAGCAACAGGCACACTCGCTTATATCTAAGTCATTGCATCCATTTAACCCTTTCAGTGTTTGACTCTCATCGTTGTAATTAAATATACCAAGTTAATTTTAAAGATTTCTGACAGATACGGGGCTTCTAGGTATGATGTCTGACTTCAAAATGTCCTTTAATTGGGTTGCAATTATCATTATCTCCAGTCCGCATGGCAGAAAATCAAACATGATGGGAGTTGCTGTTCAGTAACAGCAAACTGGGTAAACGCTAAAGAGAACAGATCACTATGTGTGTGCTATCTATCTATCTATCTATCTATCTATCTATCTATCTATCTATCTATCTATGGCTCTTTGTATCCATGGATTCTCCATCCGTGGATTCCACGGCCCTTTGAAGGCAACTGTAAGGCTGATGAAAATTAGTTTCATGCCCCTGCTGTAAAGGATGATGTTTACAGCTTGAACATGCTTGGTAAAACTTTTAAGTAGCCTCTCAGGATCTTATACAGTGAGTATCACAACTGTGACTCTTTATGGATGGAAACAGCCTCGCCATATTTAACCACATTTTGATAACCTCCTATCTAGACTCTTAACGATGTATTTATACACAAAAATGCCATCCAAGAAATCTTCCCTTTTCTATACATCCCACTTTCTTTGGAAAGAGGGAGGAACAAACTCTCACGCATTCTCAAACCAAGCTCATTTCTATAATTGCACACTAGTGATAAGACAGGTTAAACTAAGAATTTAAGAAGACTCACCATCTTTCGTAACCTTTACATCTGGTGCAAAAAATGAAATGCTATTGTTTCTTGGATCAGTCACCAAACCTTCAACTGCTTCCGCTACCTGAAAAAGTTATCACAAGTTTCAACATGAATCAGTTGCAATTATACAATTTACAATTCATCTGCAAAGTCAGTGTCTTTTAGAGGATTTTTTTTGCAAAGGTTTTCACTTTAATGAACACATTCAATCCCAAAAGGAAGGAGTCTTTACCATGAATGCGACCACCTTCCAGCTCTGGAATGATGCACAACTGCAGGATCAGTATGAAGGAGATTTGAATGATGAAATCTTGGGTGAGTTGATCTGGACTGACTCTGTGCTTCTCTGCAGAAACTAACTAATGCTTTTGGATTGATTGGATTCCTCTCCAGGAATCGATTCATTCCGGCTCCCTTAATGCGTTTTGCCCACCTTTGTGGCTTCCTTCTCCCCATTCTGTTTTTGGATATTATAAAAAATGGCTCACTAAATATTACAAATCATGTTTGCTCAAACTGATTTGGGCTCAAGTGTATAGATTACTACATTCTGGACCTATGACCCACATAATTACGCTCCAGACCCATGTAACTGCTTTTGTAAAACTAGAGAAAATGCTGCTGGGAAGAAAGTACATAAAGCTTATAAATACCAGTTTAGTGTTTCTAAATTCTTTCTCCATTCTTTCAGCCACATTCTGTAAAGACATTAGCTGTCTATCCATATCCTGGAGTTTGGCAGAAATGTTTTCTCTACTAATTTTTCTGGGTGACAGTCTTCTGGAGTAAGTAGTATTGAAATTCTCATGCAGAAGTTTTGTGGTTAGAGGATCATTAGCCACTTCTCTCTCTTTACTCTCTGGTTCTTGCATTTGTTCAGTGTGAAAAGTATTGCCTTTAAATGACAGAGAGAGAGGGGGAAAGGTAAAATGAGAGACAGACAGACACAGAGAGAGAGAGATTGACTGGTGACATCTTTGGCGATTTCGGATTATTCCATCTCCCCATTCCAGAGAGAGACCAGGGCATCAACAGGATCACCTACCGAGGTGGCAGGAAACTCCCCAAGAGCCATCAGGAATCCCTCGGGATCCATAAGCCTCTTGGAGCGGACCATCTTAACTGGTCCTCCACCCCTGCGGAGGTTAGAGGATGCAGTTGAGTCTAAACTTGATCAGGTGATGTTTGGTCCATGGCAATGRAGCAATAGTCAGCTCCTCTACACCCCCACCATTCTCCCATCCCTGGCAGAAAACCAAGTCTAAAGTATGTCCAGCCTTGTGAGTAGGGCCAGATATCAGTTGGGACAGCCCCATGGTCGCCATGGAAGACATGAAGTCCTGAGCCGCTCCTGACAGGGTGGCCTCGGCGTGAATGTTGAAGTCCCCCAGCACAATAAGCCATTGGGACTCCAACACCAGGCTCGAGACCATCCCAGCTAGCTCAGGTAGGGAGACTGTAGTGCAGCGGGGTGGACGGTACACTAACAGAATCCCTATTCTGTCCTGGTCACCTACCTTCAAGTGRACACATTCAAAAATGGCTGACTGCAGGATGGGGCACCTGGTCAGGGAGATGGCATCCCTATAGACCACTGCAACCCCGCCTCCCCRMCCCCCAGATCTCGGTTGGTGCTGCACGGAGTAACCTGGTGGACAAAGCTGGGTCAGATTTACACCTCCAGCCTCGTCCAACCAGGTCTCCGTTATGCACGCCAGATCTGCCCATTCATCCAAGATTAGATCTTGGATTAAAGTTGTTTTACCATTGACAGATCCAGCGTTAGGGGTAGTGTCCAAATTTTATGTCAATTCCTCTAATGGTTTTTGAGTTATGTTAATCCCACAAACGAACATTACATTTTTATTTATACAGATATGCAAGTGTTCCAAAATCCAAAAAACTATGAGAAATATAAAAGATTTCCCAAGCATTTCAGATAAGGGATACTTAACCTGCATTCGTATTTTATAGGATACCTCACAGTTGTATTTAAGTACAGATTCCCTTAGTTCTTTCATATAAAAATAAAGAAACATTTAAAAAAGGACAGTTATATATTAAGAACGGCAAAACACTGGAAGGGACACACATTTCTCATACAGAAACTCAGTTAATGCTATTTTTAAAAAAGCTTTTACAAAATTCAAGATAAAAACAAAAGTTACTTACCTTCTTGCTCAAATTCTTTAGGTGGAATTATATTAGTGACAGATGCTGCCATGTGATGTAATTTAGCAAAAGTTGGGAATTCAGCTTTCACAGCTTGTTGGGCAATGTGTTTTGGAGCAGACTCAGATATCTCTGGCAAATCTTTCATAAGATCACCACCTTCTATATCAGTCACACTGATAAACGTCCGTCCAGTCTAAACCATATTGAAAACAACTGTATTATGGTTAGTAAATATTATTACATATTAAATTTGTCTACAAAGAAGTTACAGAACTGATTTTCAGAATAGAAATAAAGGCAGACAGGCATATATATTCTAGCCCGTTCTCATTACTGACCAAATCAGATGTAATAGCAGATGAGAATGGTAAAGGCTGCTCTGTTGTTTCAGTAGGAAATATGAGATTTAAGTACAGATCTGGTGGCAAAGAAGGGAATATATCTGCAAAAAGAGAAAGAAATGGTTAAAGTCAACACAGGCAAGGAAAACTTTGGAAAATTAGAAAACATATTTGGAAACCTTATGATAGGTTGATAAGAATGCAGAAATGTTAAATATTTCTATGATCTGAATAGAATAATTTTTCTGATCCAGTGGATGCTCTGGGCACTTAATCTCTCTCATCTGCAAAGGAGAGATCCAGCATGTGTTAAACCTATCACAACCCAGGCAAGGTAAGACCTCATGAGACTTAGAATCTCAAGAATCCCTAGTTTCGCTATCAAATAGAGAAAGGTAGCAATTCAAGTCTCTCTTTTTCCTCTATACAAATGTATTTATTTACTATTTATTTACATCATTTTTATCCTGCCCATTTCAGCCTGAAGGCGACTCAGGGCGGCGTACAGACCGGCAATAATTAGATGCTTTATAAATATACATATATCAGTTTAAACAATTAAATCACATCATAAATACATATAAAAACCATAAAAGCTATAAAAACTATAATCAGGTAGAATCGGTCATGAGAAGATATACAGTCCCCTGTATGGTGGGCATTCCATCTCAACCTCCAGATGCCATCCCCGAATTTCAGGCACTCGGGGATGAGAATTCAGACTTGCCATGAAGACCAGACTGGGAAGAAAGATATTCATCCTCCCACCTAGAAGCTAACTTAGCTTTGGCAGGGACAGCATCTGCCTCCACCAGAGAATGCTATAGAGCCAAATGGACCTGGATGCTGGTAACAAAGCTCAGAGGATTTTGAAGGGACAGAAGGCGCCATCTCTGCCAAATCCAAAAAATGAGACACAGTTGCAGAGGTCTGAGTAACAGCCATTGGTATATTTTCATACAAAAGGGAGCTCGACATTGCAGCCTTGTTTCGACAGGTTTGAAAAATAAAAACTCTATAATTATAGAATCATAGAGTTGGAAGAGACTTTGTAAGCCATTCAGTCGAACTCCCCGCCAAGAGAAAGGGAAATTGCATTCAATGCACCCCCGACAGATGGCCATCCAGTCCATCTGGATGGCCATCCAAAGGTCTCCAAAGAAGGAGCCTCCTCTAATGAACAAGGGGACCAATGCTGTGTGTTTCCCCAGGGCACAAAAGATATTTGAAGTCACCGTCCCTCTAAGGCAGTAGTTCTCAACCTGTGTTTTGACCTTCAACTTCCAGAAATCTTAACAGCTGGTAAACTGGGTTGTTTGCCAGAGGACTGAAGACCGACAGGTCGCAGGTTCAAATCTGGGGAAAGCGAGGATGAGCTCCCTCTGTCAACTCCAGCTCCTCATGTGGGGACATGAGAGAAGCCTCCCACAAGGATGATAAACCATCAAAAGATCCGGGTGTCCCCTGGGCAACATCCTTGCAGACGGCCAATTCTCTCACACCAGAAGCGACTTGTCAAGTTGCTCCTGACACGACAAAAAAACAAAAAAAAACAAAAACAAAACCAGAGGTTGTGAGACCTCACAACCTCTGAGAATGCCTGTCATAGATGCAGGCAAAACATCAGGAGAGAATGCTTCTGGAACATGGCCATACAACCCGAAAAACTTCCAACCACCCAGTGATTCCAGCTATGACAGCCTTTGACAATAAGCTGGTAAACTGGCTGGGATTTCTGGGAGTTGTAGGCCAAAATGCCTGGGGACCCATAGGCTGAGAACCACTGCTCTAAGGGATTTTGCTATCATACAGCACATACTTTTTAAATGACAAGAATTCTGAAGAGTGAAGCAAAGCCTACACTGCTCACAATACTCCTGTCCAATTGTAAGAGAAATTCATAAAAACAAAGCCAAATCAATTGAACACAGCAGAAAAAGCCAAGGGAAATCCAAAATGTGAAGTCAAGGGAAGTCCAAGTCAAAAATCTTCTGTGAGAAAACCTAAAAGCTTTGCAGTGACAAATGAAAAAGAACTGAGGATTTAGACAGAAAGCATGAGAACGGTCACATGGAGGGTGAGTGGGTCTACTGCTAAAAGCTTTTGTATTAGCTCTAGAGCAGTGGTTCTCAACCTGTGGGTCACCAGATATTTTGGCTTTCAATTCCCAGAAATCCTAATAGCTGGTAAACTGGCTGGGATTTCTGGCAGTTGTAGGCCAAAATTATCTAGAGACCCACAGGTTGAGAACCACTGCTCTAGAAGGTTCTGAATGATGCACTATACAAGTGCAGTGGACCCAACAGTGAGATTTAAAGAGACCAGGAAGAAGAGATCAAACTTTTCTAAATAAATAAATATATTTTTAAAAATGAGTTATTTGTAGTGAGGATGCACACCTTTTGCAGATGGAGTAACCTGATCCTTTCTAGGTTCAAAATCAACTTCTTCTGAAACAATTTGCTTTTCTTCACATGTTTGAAGACCTTGATTGAGTTGAAAAATAATAAAAATCAAGATGGATCAGAAGAGGGGCAAAGCGATTCTGTTCTATATTAATTATATGAAAGAATACTAACATCAAATTAATACAATTAACACAGAATGGTTGCAAACACACCTGTTACAGATGTAGAAACAGAAGCAAAGGTGATTGGTTGATTTTTACCAGATTCATCAATCATTTCGTTCAAATCAGTTTGTATATTTTGGTGTGATTTAAGAACTGGATTGGTAAGAAAAATAAAAATTGAATCAACACATATTCTGCATGAAATCAATACAATCTTCTCTTCTATTGTCGAATTACTATTACTCTTAAATTATCTTGATTGTCACTAATTCTAGAACATTTAGGTTATATAACAAGGTTTCAGAGAATTGGTTAGTTGATAAAGACATATCATTCTGTTCTTGGAAGATAACGACAATAAGTTACCGTATGTTCTGGCGTATAAGACTACTTTTAACCCAAGAAAATCTTCTTAAAAGTCAGTGGTGGCCTTATGTGTGGGAGTCATCTTATACACGGGAGTAGTCTTATACATGGGAGTCGCCTTATAGAGCGGGTGCTGAAACTTCCAATCCGGATTGGAGAATCTGTGGTTGCTGCATATGGTGGGGGGGGGAGCTCAAAAATGGCAGTGGCTGTGTCCCTGTCATATGCAGCGACTGTATGAAAGCATTAAGGGCAATGCTGTACAAGTACGGTACAAGAAAATCCATTCATCAGGATTTGTGGCAATGCGGTCCTGATGGTGAGGTGAAGGGGCGCCTCACTGGGAAGGTGTAAGTGAGGGGCGGAGCAAGCTGCAAGCATCCGGGGCGCCCAGGGTATGGAAAAAAGAGTGTGACTCTGGGCCCAGAAAAACACACTTCTTTTACCTTTCTGGCCCGCCCTTGTCTCCTATTACCATACCTCCTCCTCTGCCTCTCAAATCTCACTCCTGAAGACCGCAGTGAAGCGGTGCAGGTGCGCATGTGTGAGATCTGAGAGGTAGAGAAGGAGGTACAGTAATAGGAAAATTACCATAATGAAATCAAATCTGATGCTTTTTAAATATTTATTTGGTGTGCGCTGGAAGAGGGGTAGTCTTATACGGCAAGTATATCCCAAACACTATATTTTAACTGGAAAAGTTAGGGGTCGTCTTATAGGCCCAGTCGTCTTATATGCCGGAAAATACGGTACTTATTCTGTAGGAATGCATTTAATTTTAAAAGCCTCAAAAAGTAGCAATGTTAAATGCAATTTTTTTTACCAGTATCTGTATTTGTGCTAGTCTCTTGAAGATCTGTGGCCTTTTTTCCTACAGAAGCCAGGTAATGCAGTCCTGCTGAAGAAATAGCCATCTTTGGGTCTAAAAGAGAGGATGTAATATCCACATCAAAAGAAAGCAAACAACGCCAACAGCTGTTGCTAACAACTTGTCTTAATTGCATATAAAATGGAAGAACTCTAATTCAAATGTATTTTTAAAAAACTGGACTGCTTCCTCTCACTTGAGCCTGCCTAACTCCTACATGTGTCAGCTGAAGCACTCCTTTAAGTCTCCTTCTGATTTAGGTAGATGGTAACTGGCCGTCTTAATAGTTGTTGCACTGTTCCACACACTGAATACCTTATAGAGTTCCACACAACAACCCCCTTCCACTCCCACCAAATGGCCTTTGGAACAATGTTATATAATGTTCTGGAAAACTCTGGGAGATGCTATAGAATGGAAGGTTGCTTACCTGTAACCGTGGTTTCCTGAGTAGTTACCTGTGAATTCGCACATTGTGGTATTCCTGCGCCCGCGCAGGCCAGCTTCGGAACCTTCTAGAAAGTTTTAAAGAATTGTATCCCCCTCTGGGCTCCACCTCCCCCTCCTCGAGTATATAAGGCCCCTGGGTGGAGCCAGCCTCCCAATCCTCTTCAGCCGCAAATGCAGTCAGAGGAAGTGGCATGACACTTGAGGGGAGGAAGGGAGGGTATGTGCGAATTCACAGGTAACTACTCAGGAAACCACGGTTACAGGTAAGCAACCTTCCATTTCCTGTCGTAGTTAACTGTGAATCGCACATTGTGGTAGACTAGCGAGCTATGAAATGGCTGGTGGGATCATGCCACTGCCGAAAACAGCACCGCTCTACCAAATTTCGCCTCTCCTCTCGACACACAGTCCAACTTATAATGGGAAACAAAGGTGGATGGAGAAGCCCATATGGCAGCCCTACAAATTGTCTCCAGAGGAATGCCCTTCATGAACGCCGTAGAGGCTGCTACAGCCCTCGTCGAATGACCCCTAACCTGCCGAGGCAGGTCTTTACCTGCTAACTGTAGGAGGTACGAATAGCAGAGACTATCCATGCAGACAAGCGCTGAGAAGAAACTGGTAGGCCCCTGGTATCTTTCCGATACTTAACAAACAATCTAGGGGATTGTCTAAAATCAGCTGTCCTTTGTAAGTAAAAGGCTAAAGCCCTTCTCACATCCAAAGAATGCAACCCCTTTTCCAAAGGAGTCTCCGGGTTCTGAAAGAATGCCGGCAGAACCAACTCCTGAGACATGTGAAACCTCGTGGCTACCTTAGGCAAAAAGGCGATATCAGTACGAAGTACCACCTTATCCTTGTGAAATTTCAGGTAAGGAGGGTCTACTCTGAGTGCACAAAGTTCACTAGCCCTTCTAGCAGATGTAACAGCTACTAGAAAGACCACCTTCCAAGTCAGAGGACCCAATTCTGCCGTGGCCATAGTTTCGAAAGGAGGTTTCATCAGAGCCGAAAGTACCAGCTCTAAGCTCCAGGACGGGGCGATAGGGGCCACAGGAGGTCTAACATTTCCTAGGCCCCTCAAAAAACATTTGACCAATGGGTCCGCAAAGCAAGACGGCAATCCCACCTTCCTTCTGAACCATGAGATGGCAGCGAGGTAGCATTTAAGAGAAGAGTTAGAAAGCCCTGCTTCAAAGAGCGTTGATAAAAAGTCTAGTACCGTGGAAATAGGAGCGGTTTCAGGCTCTTGATTACTTGCCCTCGAGAAATCTCTAAACCGTGCCCACTTAAACAAGTATGATCGTTTTGTAGAGGGCCTATGTGCCGCCTCGATAATACGCCTTACACTTTGAGTGAGACTCGCGGTCACATCTGCCCCTGGGGCAGAATTAACCACGCTGTCAGTTTCAGAAGATGGACGTCTGGATACAACACCTGACCCTCCTGAGACGACAGAAGGTCGACTCTCCTTCCTAGTCTCACATGGTTCCCCTTCGATAGCTGTAACAGAGGGGCGAACCACGGTTGTCGAGGCCACCATGGTGTGATCAGAATGCAATAGGCATTGTTCCTTTGCAGTTTCGCCACTACTCGTAGAAGAAGAGGGAAGGGAGGAAACGCATACGCTAGACCCCCTCCCCATTCTCTGAGGAATGCATCTCCCAAACATCCCTGCTCTCTGGGGATCAGGAACCTCGAGCAGAATATCTCGCACTTCTTGTTCTCCCACGTGGCAAAGAGATCGATTACCGGGTATCCCCAAAGGCAAAAAAGCTTGGCCGCCTCTAGGGGATGAAGAGCCCAGTCGTGGTGGCCCAGTGGGTTTCTGCTGAGGGTGTCTGCCAGCGAGTTTTCTTGCCCTGGGAGGTGAGTGGCGTGTAAGTAAATTTGTCTCTGGATGCACCATTCCCAAATGCGCAACGTTAGTTGTAGTAGTGGAAGAGAATGGGTGCCCCCCTGCTTGTTCAGATAGAACATGACAGTTGTATTGTCTGTCAGGATCTGAACGACTTGCCCTAGAACGAGCCTTTCGAATGACTTTAGCGCTCTTTCTACGGTTAGGAGCTCCAGAACGTTTATGTGAAGGAGAGCCTCGTCTGGAGACCATTTGCCGTGTGCGATCAGGCCCTGCGAATGGGCACCCCACCCCGATAGGGACGAGTCCGTCGTAACAATTCTGGTGGGGTACGGTAGCTGAAAAGGAAGGCCCGAGCAGACAAACTGGGGCTGCAGCCACCATACCAGGGATATACGGACCTCCTCTGGTAGAATAAACTTGAGCCGTGGACAATCCCTGAGGGGATTGAAGACCGACCCGAACCAGGATTGGAGGGGGCGCATACACAACCGTGCAAACGGGGTTACTGAGGTAGTGGAGGCCATATACCCCAAGAGTGTCTGGACCTGCTTGGCTGACACTCTGGACGATCTCAGTGCCGAAGTCACCTGTGTCTGCAAATTGGAAAAACGTTCCACTGGGAGGTAAGCCCTGCGCGTCACCGCATCGAGGAATGCTCCGATGAACAGGATGCCCCGGGATGGTTCCAGAGAGGATTTCTCCACGTTAATGATCAGGCCCAGGGACTGGAGGAGACATAAAGTAACATGCACATGTTTTTGTAATTGAGATGCTGATTTTCCGATAATAAGCCAGTCATCAATGTATGGGTAAACGACAATTCCCTGTGTTTGTAAGTGTGCTACCACCACCGCCATACACTTTGTGAACACCCTTGGGGCAGTACTGAGCCCAAATGGAAGGACGTTGTACTGGAAAGCCTTGCTGCCCACCATGAATGTCAAGAATCTAGTGGTGAGGCACTATTGATATATGGAAGTAAGCATCTCGTAGATCTATGGTAGCGAACCATGCACCCTCTGGTATAAGGGGCATGATTGAAGAAAGCGTCACCATACGAAATTTCTTCGGCAAGATAGCTTTATTCAACTCTCTCAAATCCATAATGGCCCTAAAGCCGCCACCGCGTTTGGTCACAACAAAGTATCTTGAGAAAAAACATGTGGACATCATTGAAATCGGAACTGGGGAAATAGCACCCTTCTGCAAAAGGGTGTCAATCTCGCAAAGTAAAATCTCAGAGGGAGCAGTGCTCCTAACTTTTCCCACCTGAGGCATGTTCTCAAATTCAATGGTGTACCCTTTTTGGATGATTGCCAGTACCCATTTGTCCGTAGTGATGTTAAACCAACTGTTGTAAAAACCTTGCAACCTGTTCATAAAATTGGGATATGTGTTGGGGGTATGACAACTAGGTGTAACCTCGGGGTTAAAGGAAACTGGCAACTGGGAAGAAACACATGAAGAACTGGGCGTCCCATCTGGCTCCGCCAACACCGTTGCAATGGAAGCGTCAAAGGCGCTTCCTGGAGGCACCCTGGTTTTTGGATCTGGCCTGGTAAGGTTGATATCTAGATCTTGATGAATAGGAATTTCTTTTGTTGTTCTGGAATCTAGGGGACGAAGGGCCCCTACCTCTACCTGATCCTGAGAACGAGTTATTGAAGTTCTTGCGGAACTGATTGGGGGGTGCCTGCCATCTAGGGCGACTCTGGTTGTACGGCTGCCAAGTATAACCGAACTTACCAGCAGCTTGCCGCACCTCCTGTTTTTCTTTCAGAGTTGCGTCTGTCTCGGGATTGAAGAGGCCTTCCTCGTGTAGAGGAAGGTCCTCTGCTAGGGCTTTGCCCTCTTCAGATAAATTGGCAGAGCGTAGCCATGCATGCCTCCGAATAGAGGTTGCTGTGGCAAATAAGTGGCCCGCCGACTCTGCAAGGTGCTTTGCAAAGTCCTTTTGGACTTTTGATAGCACTATGGCCTCCGCTTGTAGAGCTTTTGGAAAGCGTTGTTCTTTGGGTGGGAGCTTATCCAAATAGGGGAGTATTTTTGTCCACAGGAAGGTTTGGTACCCACTCATGTAAGTGGCATAGTGGGCCATCCTAGTAACCAAACCTGTGGCTAAGTGGGCTTTCTTACCCAGGAGGTCTACCTTCCTGCCCTCCTTATCAGGGGGGGCTGATAGGGTACTCTTAGGTTTCTTTGACTTCACTACTTCGGCCACTACCGTATTTGGCCTTGGAGGGTTGGTGACCCATTTTGCAGCCGTGAGGTCGATCCTATATAAGGAGTCGACCTTCTTAGGCATGGCCGGTACACTAGCCGGGGAGGCCTCCAGAATTTTTGCTAGTTTCAGGAGATACGGAAGCATTGGGAGTGACGTGGACACTGGTACGGCCTGCTCCTCTGAAGGGAACATTGGGTCCTCGACATGCTCCTGTGCCCTTGGGGCTGGTATGTCGAGGGCCTTGATCATCCTATCTATTAGGGAAGTAAACTTGTTGAAGTCTGGTGGCAATGGAGCGGTGTCGGTTGACCCTCCAGCCTGAGGCGAATCGCCTTGCTCCGCGGAGGAATCAGAATCCTCTAATTCCAGGGCCGCCTGGTCACCCGATGATAAGGCTACCTCCTGGCTCACCTGAGGGGTGTCTGGTGGTATAGGAGGGGTAGCAATTACAGGATTTGCAGTTTCACAATTGGATACATCAACACATAAAGAACGTCCCACACATACGCTTTGATCAACACTAACAGAGGCTTGCTCAGTGCAAGCAACTTGAGTGGAATTCAATTGTCCCTGTCCCCTTGTAAGAGGCACAGTCATTGATGTAGAAGCAGATGGTGTGGGGGGGAAATTGTGGTCGCAGTTCCACAACCCCTCTGCTGTATGCCCTGAATTGCGTCCATATTCGCAAAAGGGGCAAAGGGGGGGGCGCATGCTGTGCATAGAAGAAATGGCCTGGAGGCCCCATGTTCCAAGGTCCTGCAAATGGGTAAGGACCAGGGCCATAAGGTCCCCATTGAGGCACCCTTGTTTGTGGTCCCTGGGAGACCCGACGGGATCTCCTGGAGCTCCTCCTCGTAGAGGCAGAACAATTGGAGGAGGAGGAGGAGGAGGAGGAGGAGGAGGAAGAGTCGTCTGAGGAGCGGGATGCTGCCCCAGATCCCGCCCTCGATGCTCGCCGACGTCGAGAGTGGCCGCGCTTCTTGCTGCTGCGGGACGGCGATCTCGACCTCCTCCTTTTGCTGGTGCTGCGCTTCCCCTTATGCGCTCTCGATACCGGCGCTACAGGGACCGCGAACTCGGTCCCATTCGCCGGCGTCGGGGGAACTCCTGCTGAAGCCACAGCCCCTTCCTCCGCCCTCCTGACGGGGGGGCCGAGTGGCTCCCAGCCGGAAGCCACGCCCCCTGGAGAGAGGCATCTCAGGCTCGAGAAGGTGGAGCTCGGCCGAGCTCAGCAGATCAATCCCGGCAGTCGACTGCAGCGCATCTAGGGACCGCTCGGCTGCTTCTGGCTCTCTCGTCACTGGAACCAAGGTAGGTGGGGATTGCATCGAGCCCGGAGATCGCGCCGATGCCGGCGAGGGCGGAGCAGGCCTGGGAGAAGGTTGGATCTCCTGCACAGTACGGTCAGCCATCGGTAGAGGGCTCCTCTGTGAAGGCAATGGCAGGGCGGCTGTAGACTTTCCCGCTCTTTTCTCGGGGATCTTATCCTGAGAGGAATGCGGGCGGCCATCTTGGCGGGGTTTATCCCCTTGCTTTTTTGCCTTCTTTTTGGGGCCTGCAGGCTCCGGCCTAGTTGGCTTAGGCAAATTAGCCCTTTCTCCCGTCGTTTGAGGGCTGGGGAGAGGAGGCATGAGGGCCCTCTCATACAGGGCCGCCTTCAAGCGGAGCTCTCTGTTTTTGCGCGTTTGTGGCGTAAAAGCCGCGCACACAGCACAGGCCTGGGAGAGGTGCCCCTCTCCCAAGCAAGCCAAGCATAGGCTATGCCCATCAGTATCGGGAAGCACGTTCGGGCAGGCCGTGCACTTCTTGAAGGAAGTAGTAGCCATCGTGGTAAGCCGGCCCAATAACGGGGAAGCGACAAAAGAGGAATCCAACGACGATCCGGGTCGAGGGGGATTAGAGTACCTTGCAAAGTCCGATAGTCAGTCCGTGTCGAAGCCAATGATAATCTAGAGGTTCTTTGCTGATCTGTCAAAAAAGAGGATTGAGAGGCTGGCTCCACCCAGGGGCCTTATATACTCGAGGAGGGGGAGGTGGAGCCCAGAGGGGGATACAATTCTTTAAAGCTTTCTAGAAGGTTCTGAAGCTGGCCTGCGCGGGCGCAGGAATACCACAATGTGCGATTCACAGTTAACTACGACAGGAAACATGCTGCCAAGAGTTCTATAGCTATCTATAGCAGCAAAAAAACAACAACAACAAAAAAAACAGAGAAGTAAGTAAGTAAGTTAAACAGCATTGGGAATCAGACAGAAAATGGAGGGACCTAAAGGGACAAAGGAGGACATCTTGTAGCCCTCCCAGGATCATATTTGTTGCCATCTGAGGATCTTCCATGATTTGTTATTTGTTTCCAAATGCTTTCAAAATGCCACATTTTTGGCCCTCTTGAGCCATTTTCGACTCAGAAAGGACATTTTAAAAACTGGAAGTAAACTGGACGTGAATGGCAGTTTACTGATTTCCTGGATGCAGTCTGCGTCTGCAGTAATCTTCACGTCTAGAAATACAAAGTCTGTCACTGACTCCATGTTTTCTCCCTCTATTTGTCAGTTATCAATCATTCCGGTTGTCAGAATCTTGGTTTTTTTAATGTTTAACTGCAACCCAACTTTTGCACTTTCTTCTTTCACCTTGGTTAAAAGGTTCCTCCACTCCTCCTTGCTTTTGGCCACCCAAGTGGTATCATCTGCATATCTAAGGTTGTTAATGTTTGATCCAACAATTTTAACTCCAGCCTTGTATTCATCAAGGCCCACATGATGCATTATCTGTTCTGCATACAAGTTGAATAGGTAGAGTGAGAGTATACAGCCCTGCCGTATTCCTTTCCCAATCCTGAACCAGTCTGTTGATCTGTGGTCTGTTCTTACTGATGCTATACAGATTCCTCAGGAGACCTGCTTTAAATAATCAGTTCTTAACCTCCCATGTCTTGATTACCTTCAAAATGATAAGAATTGTTCCAGATTGCTTAATATTTGTTGTTATTCTCTAAGGAATTCTTACAATACATTGGAACATAACTTCACTTCACTTCACTTTACTTTATTTCTTAATTAGTCGCTCTCCACCAAGGTGCTCCGAGCGACTTACAATCTAAAATAGCATTTACACAATATAAAAACATTAAACATAAAAACATTCAACAGTGACTATTTAGCAAATTAGATAACTACAAGCATCTGTCTCTTGTATCTTGGATTTGGACCACTGGAGTTTTATGGACCAGTTGGGGAACCACTGCTTTAAATAATAATATATATTATTGCATTGAAGATTGCCAAGGACTGGACAGATACTAAACAAGCCTGTGATTTTCCAACATAGTTTTGCTGAAAATACTCACTCAATAAAGTGTCTCCATCCTTGAGATCATAGCTGAATTCTGCTCGGTTATCCTAAAATTTTAAAAAATATGTTTGAACATGATTCACCTACTGCTTGCACCCTTTAAAATACTACTAATATGTTTCCATATGCAAAGATACCATAAATTAGTGTGCTTCTTCTTTCAGTAATTTAATGTCTGGTTAGAAGGTACTTTCTGATAAATCATATAATTGAATTTAATACATTTCTGTACTTTATTTTTAAATGCAAGTCCCTGAATTTCCCAAATGGTCTCAAAGTACAAAAAGGATAATTCCTCAGGCACTGCAGAGTTGATTAATACATATAAATGGAATTATGTCAAATGGGAAAATTTACATCCTGATATGTCACTGCATGTCTTGTTTTTGACTTTTGTCTTGCTGGCAATGTATTTAAAACATTACATTGGAATGCTATTTACATCTTTAAAGTGCTACTCAGAAAGCACTTGAAGAGAAGGGAAGATCAAATCAGTTCTAATTATATCTGTTGCATTTTGAACAAGAAATTATATATATCAGCAAGTTGCTTATTTCAAAAAAATTAAGTAAGTGCATTAGGATTATTTTGGGACTGAGTACACATGTGTTGGCCTGTCTTTATGAATTCTATCTCTCCCTTCCCTGGGATAAATTTCACTTCAACAGGTCAATTGGCTGTGAAAACAGCCCTGTTTTGAAGTACATTACAAAAAAAATCCCTATTATAGAGGAAAAGAAGCCCCTAGTATACCCAAACATTGATCAAAGGTCCCTTGTGATTATCAGGTACTTTCTTTTGCTATTTTTTTAGTGGGTACATGAGGAATTCTTTGTTCTACTGTTAGCTGTTGCTTGCAAGAGCCAGCTGAGTTCCAGCCCAGAACTAAGGCCCTGTTGAACTGTATTATATGGTAGCTTAGACTGATATAATGCAGCTCAATGCAATTAAGCTGTATTATGAAATTGCATTACATGGAAGTGGAGATGGGACCCTAGCAAAATTTCTGAAAACACACAGATGGCTCCTTTGCCACCAGCTGAAAATTAAACACTCTCAACAAACTTATATAGATCTTCCCCAGATCCTGATCCCTGGTGCTATTAGGATAGGAAAAAAAACACAATAAGCAGGAAGAAAAACCTATACAGGCAGTCCCCAAGTTACAAACAAGATCAGTTCAGTAGGTTTGTTCTTAAGATGAATTTGTATGCAAGTTGGAACAGTTAAGTGTAACTCCAACCACACACACACACAAATATTTTAGCTTTGGATAGCAAAGGGAAGGGTGAACACCCTGTGGTATTTGTTTTGCTGTCTGTGCCCCTGTTCAGAAGCTTTCACCTCACTTTCTGTCCTTTGATCATTTGATTTTGAAAAAAAATGGCTTGTTGTGAAATAAGGACTGGAGGTAAACCTTCAGTGGAGACACCTTTTCCCCATGGTAACTCTTTTCAGATGTGAATTTCCCTTCCAAGGGGTAGATTTCTCTCACTTCCTGTTGTCTCACCTCTGTTCTGAACTATGAGTCATTTTTAAGTCAGATGTTTGTAACTCGGGAACTGCCTGTCATAGGAGGTGTGCCAATGAAGGCATCATGGCAACTAACATCATTATCCAGTTTGCATATGGTTCATTGCATGGGATCTCAGCTCATTCTAAGAGTTTCACATTCCTGGGCTAAACTGGATCGTAGGAAGGAATATGTGCGATAACAGTAGTCTAGGTGTTTTTAATTTCTGAAGTATATTTGTAATTTTAAAAGAAAATAAGGAATATTTCTGTATCACCATACCTTTGTTTGCTCTGTAGTATCAGCTAAACCAGTAGAATCATCTTGTTGAAAAGTTACAGATTTTTTCTCCCTTCCTTCCTTCTCCTTGATCTGTTTCTTCACACGCCTCTTCTCCCTACCATTGTTAAGTTTATAATTATATTTAGAGAGAGCCTTTTTCTCTTGTCTGGAACTCAATGCAACTTATAAAAGTTCACAAAGATAAGGATAAAAATAATGTACATCACAAAAACTTTTTTAAAATTAAAATTACAACAGCTAAACAACAGAGAGGAAACAATCTGAGACGTCTAATCACCTCTCAACAACAGATTGCCTCAGGCACTGTCAGGCCATCAAATGCTAATCAAGGTGGTCAGTTGAAACATTCACACCTAGCTCCAACAGACAAGAGTTCTTTGTCCCACCCTGGTCATTCCACAGAGATATAAACCCATTTTCCTAGTTCCAACAGACCTCACCACCTCTGATGATGCTTGCCATAGATGCAGGCGAAACGTCAGGAGAGAATGCCTCTAGAACATGGTCATATAGCCCGAAAAAAACCTACAACAACCCAGTGATTCCGGCCATGAAAGCCTTCGACAATACATTAAATTTGCACAGAAAACAATTATTTTCCCCTCCAAACATTGTAAATCAGCTTTGATTAAATTGCTTAAAATACTTCTTGTTGCAGTTAAACCGCTGGGAGAGGTCATCTGGAGTTTTGGAGTGCGGCGTCACTTATATGCAGATGACGCCCAGCTCTACTCCTTTCCACCTAAAGTCAAGGAATTTGTCCTGACCCTTAACCAGTGTCTGTCATCAGTAATGGATTGGATGAGGACAAACAAACTGAAACTTAATTCAGACAAGACCAAAGTGCTCCTGATTAATTAGAAGATAGATCAGGGAACAGGAACTCAACCTGTGTTGGATGGGGTCACACTCTCTCTGAAGACACAGGTCCACAGTTTGAGGGTCCTCCTGGACTCGGCACTGAACCCGGAGGCCCAGGTGTGAGCAGTGGCCAGGAGGGCCTTTGCACAATTAAAATTTGTGTGCCAACTGTGCCTGGTGCTTAAGAAGCCAGCTCTAGCCACAGTGATACACATCTTAGTTACATCCCGTCTGTATTACTGTGACGCGCTCTATGTGGGGCTGCCTCTGAAGAGTGCTTGGAAGCTTCAGCTGGTCAAAAGAGCTGTAGCAAAGTTGCTAACTGAAGCTGACCGAAGGTAATGGACAACCTGTTACAGCAATCCCACTGGCTGTTTTCTTCTTTTTCTTTGTTGCTTGATTTTCAGATAACCGAGAGTCTACTGCATTGAGCATATCTTAATAAAGGTCAGATTATTGGTACGTGTGATCAAATTATGGTAGGGGATTCCTGCTTATTCTTACCTTTTTTTATTCTTCTTCTCTTGTCTTACTTCATCCGCTGGAATGTCAGCCTTCAGTAACTGAATCTTTTCAGGTTGGTCTTTACCCTTAGTGTCAAAGATAGGGTCATCTTTGCGACTTTGCTCAAATGGAATGAGATTTTGAAGGGGGATGAGTCTTGGTGTTGGATACTGTTTGGGAAAGAAAACAGAACGTGTTTATGTGAAGAATGCATTTCTTTCAAATTCAACAGTGACAGAATAAATCATGCGACTCTTATCTGAAAATATTCAAATTCCTTTAATGTAAAAAGGAAAAATATCAAGCAAGAGAAATAGTAATACTTAGAAATGTACACTTCCGTCTCATGCAAATTTATTTATTTATTTGCCATATTTATACCCCACCCTTCTCACCCCTTAGGGGACTCAAGAGCAGCTTATACATATAGGTAGCAATTCAATGCCACATGAACATACATCAAATAGAATAAAACATATACATTAAAAAATCACTAAAAACATATCAAACATTAAAGACACTTATTTAAAAACATGTCATCCAATATCTTTTAGAGTAACTGAAACATCCACATGTTTTAGAGTAATTGATAAATCATCCCAGTAAAAATCTTATGCGCCTTCATTATATCCATTACCTTTAGGAGTGGAGGCAAATTAGGATGAAGCAATGGTAATCCTGTCTGCCAAAGAGGATCTCTGGAATCTATGTGCTTTTCTGTAATTTGAACAGGTATTGAAGTTTTAGGATAATTGGATTGTGTACAGGACTTCAGATATAGCAAGGGAATTTGAGCAGAATTTTCATAAATGGTATGAAAGGGAATTTCATTGTCAGCCAGTGGTTTTTCTGCTCTTAGTCGTACATGGAAGTACTGTGAATGTGATGTATTTTCCTTTCCTTCATCTTGATCCCAATGATGGTGCCTAGAAGTGTCCTTACTCGTTGGTTCTGCCCAATTGTTCTTCTGCTCCTGTGCTTGCCTTATACCTTCCAGATCATAACTGTTTAAATTTAGGTGTGCTGTTAAGCCATTCTTGCGTTCTGGTGCCAGTAACCCCTGAGGATTTTTCACAAAAGGAGGAGGTGGATCCAAGTGTTGGCTTTGTTGCAGCCATGGGCCAAGGAATACTTTAGGTGATTTTCTCAAGCAGGAGTTGAATGGCTGAAATTCATAGTTTGGTTTAAGTTTAAGCAAAGGAAACCCATCTGTACTATTTATAGGTTTTGCCATTGGGATAAGCTTAGGCTTCTTCTCAGCACTTAGTGAAACAGACAGAAGAGGCAAGGGTTGAGCTGGAACCTGAGGAAGCCAGCTCTGAAATGGCGGGATTAGCTTTCTCCCACTGGACTGACTCTCCGGTAAATGTGAAGAATCACCGATGTGTTGAGGACTCTAAACAAGAAAAAATACAATTATTTGTGAACAGAAATTATAAAACAACTTAATATGTTAGCCACATTTTGAAGACAATATATGATTTATAACTTTTTATTAAAAAAAAAGAAGACCTGTATCTAACTTACTGGAATAGTTCCATTAGGATTTTGATTAGACAAATTGGTTTGCCCCTGAAGACCAGTGTTTTCTACATTAACATTCCGACTGTTTTCTAGAGTTGGCATTTCTGTTTTTGGAAATCGATCTGCCGGATGTTTATGGACAGAACTTTCTATATCAGTCCCTCCAGCATTCAAAGCCTGGTTTCTTCCCAGCTGAAAAGGCTGCGTCTGATGAATCTGCTGTGATAGATTTGGCAGGCTGGCAAAGGACGACCCCACTACTTGCATGAGGCTCATAAAATTGATTTGTTGCAACTACAACATGAACAAAAAGAATGGAAATTAGGATTTGTTAAATGTAAAATTCCACTAATACAGTTTGTAATCCTGTGACTATTGTATTTAAGAAAGGCATCCGAAATATTACTTTGCTTCAGTAATCATCATATTATTCTTACTCTAACTCTAAAATACTCTTGCACCTCAACAGTTCACCTTGCTCACTGCACTCACCAAGAAACCAAATGTGTAATAAAACAGTTTATTGACAAAACATATATAAAAAGGACCAAAGGCACCTTAAGCAAATAAAAGAGTATAAACCCAAGAGTTAATAAAGGAAGCAAGTCCCAAAGGCAATAATAAATCTAGAAAACAGTGGTTAAAACATATACATTAATCCAGGAAACTTGGAGCAGAACTTGAGCCTGAATCCAAAGGTAAATCCATAAAACATGGAGCAAAACTTGACCATGAATCTTGGGTCTTGAACTAAGGCATGAACCAGGAATGAGACAGAAGTTCCACACTCCAGTAGCGACATTGCTTGATCTAAAATCCTTACAACTCTCCCTAATTTAAGGCTACAAAACATGTACACATTCCTTTGACCCTGAAAGACTTGCTTCTGCCTCTCTTTCTCATGGGTTTTCTTGCACCTGAATCTCTGTCTTCTCAAAAGCAACCTGGTATTTCTGTCTAAGGCAGCTGCTTCCTCGGGTGAGCTAATGTTATCCTCCCCTCTCTGCCTGTAGGCTTCCAAAACAGTTTCACTCTCACACTCTGTATCAGCAACAGCATCTTGCTCCAAAACCCTCTCCGTCCCCTCAGTTGGAGAACCATCCTGCTCCAAAAACCCCTCTGTTTCCCCCTCTGTTTGCTCACCAAGAAAACCATCAGGCCCTGAACCCCCAAACCCCTCATCTTTATCTGGCTGAAGCACAACAGGTTCTTGTGGGATTTTTCGGGCTACCTCTGAGGATGCTTGCCATAGATGCAGGCGAAACGTCAGGAGAAATGCCTCTAGAACATGGCCCTATAGCCCGATAAAACCCACAAGAACCTAGTGATTCCAGCATGAAAGCCTTTGACAATACATTGAACCACAACAAATACTTATTTTTCAAATGGCAAATTAAGAGTAAAACCAGCTGCCAAATATGACCAAGGATTCAGAGTATGACCAGAATAGAGCAAATGGTCAAATAACTTTGCAACAGCTGAAACATTTCCTGATTCAGTGGACCTTGTGATGACTAAAATAATATGAAAGGCTCCCAAGATATTCTAACAACTTGACTGGACTGATTAAACTACCCAATGTAAGAATTTGGTTGCCCTCCTTATCAGACTCTGATGCCTGATCTAGCTCTAATATTCTGTGTCCACCTTTGCACATGCTGCTAATCTAATGACTGTAATTGCCTGAGCTCTTATCAGAAGTAAAGATAAGTAAACTGAGGCTCTCATCCTTTTCACATATTGTGAGATGATACGACTAACAAGAAAATACATGCTCTTGTTACATCCCGGTGGTACATGCTCTTGTCACATCCCGCCTGGACTACTGCAACGCTCTCTACGTGGGGCTGCCCTTGAAGACGGCCCGGAAGCTTCAGCTGGTTCAGCGCGCGGCAGCCATGTTACTAACTGGAGCGGGATACAGGGAGCACACAACGCCCTTGCTGTCCCAGCTCCACTGGCTGCCGATTTGCTACCGGGCCCAATTTAAGGTGCTGGTGTTGGCCTACAAAGCCCTAAACGGTTCCGGCCCAAAATACCTTTCTGACCGCATCTTGGCCTACGAGCCCACGAGGACCTTGAGATCGTCTGGGGAGGCCCTTCTCTCGATCCCGCCTGCATCACAGGCACGGCTGGCGGGGACGAGGGAGAGGGCCTTCTCGGTGGTGGCCCCCCGGCTGTGGAACACTCTCCCGGCACACATTAGACAGGCGCCCTCCCTCATGTCCTTTCGAAAAAGCCTTAAGACCTGGCTGTTCGAGAGGGCATTTAATTAAGTGCTAAGCAACAAACAATACGGTAATGAGAACTGGAATGGTATAAGGAAGATGAGATTGACTATGATTCCACTAAGAGACGAAGCGGATTTTTGTGTAGTCTGTAATTGTTTGTAAAGTTATATGTTGTCGATACTGATTTTTGCAACCTGTTTTTATGTGTACTGTACACCGCCATGAGTCGCCCGTATGGGCTGAGAATGGCGGTTAATAAGTACATCAAATAAATAAATAAATAAATAAATAATTCTCGTAGCAAGAAAAGAGAAAGATGGCAATACAGGCGTGTTGATTCTATCAAGGATCATCAAATGACTATTATTTTTATGTAGGATAATAACTACAACAAAAAAACCATTTATCCTCATTGTTTCAACATTTCAAGAAATTTTACATCTCTAACAGGGATATGTAAACAATTATTCTGTATCTGCCCTGTAACCATATGTAAGCTACTCTGAGAATTATGCTGTAATTATAAATAATAAATGAATTAATACATTCCTTTATTCAATACAGCAGTTAGCAAGAGATTCTCTTTGCTACAGGTGGTCCAGAGATCCCAATTCCAGTGAACTATTCCATCAGACACTCCAGCCCTTTTACTTGTATTTTATATGTTCAGAATGTGGTATTTTTACCTGAACCAGTTTAAACATTTCATCTTGGAGCATTTGCCGGACAGCCTCTGAAGTGCTCAGCGGCTGTACTGTTGGTTCTCTTGCAGAGGCAGCTTCTTTTCTCTCTTGGCTAACTGGTTCATTTGAATGAATACTTGATACAGCAGTAAAGGAAGGCTCATCATCAGAAAGAGTGGTCTCTGTACTGCAGTGACAAAATGGAAAACTGTTTTGTGATTGTGTAAGAAACTTCTAAAGGTTCCAATCACTCCCCCTAAATACACATGATGTGATACTGAAGCATACTTCAGGTTTTCTATCACTGGAGACAATAGCTATTTGATCAATGCCAAATCATTTGCAGCGCCAGGAAGATCTGGTCAACTACAGTTTTTCTGGCTTGTTGGACCAAGGTTTGTGAGTCTTACCTATTTTTAGCATTTATTAGTTACTTTTAGAAGTTTCCTAAAAATTCTCATAGGAAAAAAGCCTTGGAAATTATGGATAGGGTCCAAAGGATTATGAAGCTGAAGGAGGTGTCAAGTGACAAGAAAGATTTGTTCTATGTTGGCCAGCTATTCTGATGGAGTGCGCGTTACGTCTTCCTCAGCGTTTTAGCAGGATGCAGGTACTATTTACTAGACTCACAAGCATTGTGCGCTGTTCGAAATGCTTAGGCAGGGTTGGTACAGTTATGTCTTGTGAACTGCTAGGTTGGCAGATGCTGGGGCTGACAGTGGAAGCTAACGCCACTCCCTAGAATCAAACCTGCGTCCTTTCGGTCAACAAGCTCAGCAGCTCAGCGCTTTAACCAATTGCGCCACCGGGGGCTCCCTAGTTACATTTAGTAGTTTGTAAATAAAATCACTACAGTATATAACTGTGAAAGTCTACAATACTGCATTTTCTAAATGTAATTTCCATCCATTCTTTTGTTGTTGTTGAAAAAATTACTCAATAATAATTTCCTACAGGAAGAACTAAATTCTCTCAGGTCACAGGCCTTTCTAATTCAGTGTTCTGCAACCAAATAGTTGCTTATGGGATGAAACAAGAAAGGCATGAATGTAATTATCACCTTCCCACCTGTTCTCCCATAGCTTGTAAAGACATTCATAGAGAACTGACTTAAGAAAATGTGGAGCATGTGGAGCATTTCCTGGATGCCTACTAACCATACCATTAAATAGCTAGCTCCTACTTCAATTGTGTGAAGAACTATTCCATAAATTATTGGATGTTGCTGCATTTCAATAACACTTAAGTCCCATAGTTTGAAAACTTCCTCTAGCTTGAAAGCTGTTGATACTGAAAATAGATTCTTTAGTACACAATTAGCCCTAAGACATCAGTCATAAAATACATATAGGAAGAACTAGAACATGGGGTATTTATAAAGCTGCCAAATGGTTAGTGACAATTTTACAAATAACCTTATTAACTGGGTTGCTGTGAGTTTTCTGGGCTGTATGGCCATATTCCAAAAGCATTCTCTTCTGACGATTCACCCACATCCGTGGCAGGTATCCTCAAACAGACAAGAGTTCTTTCTCCCACCCTGGACATTCCATAGATATATAAACCCCACTTGCCTAGTTTCCAACAGACCTCACAACTTCTGGGGATGCCTGCCATAGATGTAGGTGGCAAAATGTCAGGAGAGAATGCTTCTGGAACATGGTCATACAGCCCAGAAAACTCACAGCAACCCAACGATTCCAGCTATGAAAGGCTTCGACAAAACCTTATTGATGGTATGTCCATGGTTAGTTTCTTTTACCTAGCAGTTTTTGCCTTCATTTCAGGAAGAAGTGAACAAGCGACATCACTGGGAATTGTCTCACAAGTAATACTGCAAAAAGAATAATTACATTAGGCATCATGACTTGAATAGCTATCATTTATTATTATTAAAGAATTTCAACATACAATTCAATTTCAACACACAATTCAAGACACGTTACTTACACTGCAAAATAATTCACTATGCCAACCATGAGTTTTCCCCCCTAACTGTAAACAAACACTGTTACTGTGTTCACAACTTTTGACTGTTTACACTTGGTCTCCATAGCCATTAAAAACTAACTCAAGCAAAGGTGTCTAAGTACTAAGGCAAAAGAAAAGCTGCAATGCTTGAAAAGAAAAATGCAAGTAAAACAGGGACTTTTAAGCTGAACATGTCATGCATTTCTCTCACCTCTTCTTCTTAATTTTTCCCTCCAGTGCTTCCATCAATGATACATCTTGGATATATTCAACATCAGCTATAGAGAGATGCTGCAATTTAAAAGGATATACTTAATCAAGGTGGCCAAAGAAGCAGGCTTTGAAGCTGCAAGACTATTCAATGCTAATCAAGGTGGCCGATTGCCACTTAATTTATAACATAGTTAGACTTTTTCTCTATAGCAAGGAGCAATCTGCAATTGAAATTGGAGAGTGAGAGAGTGGCATGCAATGCTGAACAAATGTGAAGTATAGTATCTTGGATTTGCTTAGACACCCATGTTTATTGCTCCTAGGTTTCCCCTGACATTAAGTCCATTTGTGTCCAACTCTGGGGTGTGGTGCTCATCTCCATTTCTAAGACGAAGAGCCGGCATTGTCCGTAGACACCGCCAAGGTCATGGGAAGGCCTAATGAACAGCCCATGGGTCAGATGATCTCAATCAACGCCTTTGGACTGTGATTTATCAGTCGAGGTCAATATGGCTAATGTGGGAGAGAAGTGCACCTACACAATTCCTGGTGTGCAAATATTGAAGATAAGAGAACGCAACTTGCCTCTTTGTGTTGCTGTATTGATTTCACACTGATAGAAATGGCAGAACTCACTGAAAGTGGTAATGGATCTTCACAATGTTCTTTAAAATAAAAGACAAACAATTAATAAGACAGATAAGATGATGGAGCAATCTACTACAGGTGCTTCTTCTCTTATGAACCCTCCTGCTATGTGCAGCTGACAGACAGACTGACTTCTAAGATTATAGAACTGCTTAACAAACCTTGCTGAATTTAACTGGGTTTATGCACATAATTTTTTTTCTTTTTTTAATTAGATTTTTCCGACACAAATAATACCATCACACCCGCTCATTGTTAGAAATTCAGTTGCTAAATTACATTCTGAAAACATATCACATACCACGTATCACATATCACATTATAATTTCCTAATGCTCTTATCTGTCTCCCCTTCACCTTACTCTTGTGTCTTACGATTTTACACCCCTCCTCCCCCCACCCATTATTTATGCACATAATCTTGTCCTGCAACTGTGTTTCTCTTTTTACGATCAGAGGTTATAGATTTAGTGGTATACATAACAAATGTTACAGCCTGTTTTCATTCGCTAAGAAAGAACCTAATGTCCCTTATAGTGATTTTCAAGCTCTTGGTGACAGGCATGTTCCAGGAATAAGGAAGAGATATCAGAAGCTTTTTTTTCCATACTGTTCAAAATCATGCAGGTTCTTTCCATGTTATGCTATACTGAGGACAATTTATACATACATACATACATACATACATACATACATACATACATACATACATATGTGTGTGTGTGTGTGCATACACACACACATACAGGGCAATAGGCCCATATTATCTTCAGTATAACATGCCATCGAATGTAATGAGCACCTAAATTTTAAGGTGAACATTACAAAAAAAAGAAAAAAAGAATTTGGCATGACATGTAATGTGCCCAACATTGCAGGCTTAGCACATCCAGGAAGCAGGCAGCATGAATGAGGCCAGTTAGAAACAGTACAGTACTTAGCCAAAGGGTGGGGGGGGGGGGGGGGGGAAAGACCTCAAGAGAATACAGGCCGAGTCTTGGCCCAGAAGGAGGCGGTAAGGGTGAGGCTTCCTGCTCCTTTGGTCAGAGAAGTCTGAAGGCCCTGTAGTTGTGGCTAAGTGGCATGAATGACTAAGTTGCCAGCCAGGTGTTCCTCCTCCTTCTCCAGGTGTCACAGAGCCCTGAAGCTGTTGCCACAAACAGCCTCTTTTACACAGGTGGGTATATGCACAATTCTAATGCACCATCAAAATGAATGCGCACTTTAACGTTGGCAATGTAATCCAGCCAAAAAAGATGAGCATTAAACTCCTGGGGACGTGAAAAGCATCTGACTCTGAACAACTCCCTGTTACGTGACATAAATATTCAAAAAGTCTGGACAAGTTAATGTTCTTGCCTCATTTGCCCCTTCTTTCTTCTCCCTCCTTTTCTTTCAATTGCCAATGGAACATTTCATGTAGCAATGAATACTTAGCGATATAACCGAGTGGCACATTTGCACAGTCCATCTGGCTTTCTTTCTTTAATCTTTTCCATCCACTTTGCCCCTTACATTCAACTCCTGTCAATGGTCCGCTGGCTTAAATATTCCTACCAGGCTGTTTGGAGAATGTTTTAAAATGGATACCTAGAATTTTCCCCGAGCAAAGAACACTATCTCCTTCTTTTTTGGTGGCCCTAAATTTGCTTCCAGGTTTATACAGAAGCTATCAATTTTTTCATCTTAAATATGAGATGTTTGAACAAGTTCCAAATCACACTTGAACAACTTCATTTGTCTTCCGAGTCACTATCTATATGAAATATAAGAGATAACATCCCAATACATCTTTTTATTTGCATTTTTATCATAACTCAATGGAAATGTTATTTTGAAAAAAAGAATTTAACTAACCTTCATTTTCAGAAGTCATATCCAATGTACCACTCACTCTTTCTATCAAATGTGCACCAACATATTTTCCCTCTATTTCTGTATCATGTGTTTCAGAATGATCTTTGAAATTATTTTCTTCCTTCTCAAAATGTGCTTCGGGTACGGTTCTGTATATTCAAAAAGATTACAAAAATTTAAGATCTTCCATTGTACTGAGTATTTTTTTCACATCATACTCAGCTTCCTAGAATTCCAAGTTTTCACACCAAACTGAATACTGTGTGATTACCTTGGAGTGCTTTCACAAGGTTCACCAAAGGCATGGCCATCTTGGATAACATCTGGAGTCTCAACTGACGGGGAGTAGCCTGTATCCACACTGTTTTGTTTCTCTGGTTTTGATCTGATTGCTGAAGAATGGGTATTCACAGACTGTAGATGTGGCTTCTAAAAACAAAACAATAATGATGGATATAGTTTATACATTGAAACAGGACCTCAGAATAACATTGTTTCATCAAAATTATCACAATTATTCATTGCCCTTGTTTATGAGGGAGAAAGTTAGCTTCACCTTGAAGTTGTTGTGGGGCCTTCACGATGAAGCTAGGTTTCTCCCTCACAAGCAAGGAAAATAATGATGCAGTTGGGAGTTTTTCCCTCCAGAGGAGGAGTAAATGACAGAGGCACCCAGAGATAAAGAGAAAGGAAATGTAGTCTTCTTTTTCTCTGAAAAGGACAGCAACCTGTCACCACACTGAGGGGAAGTGGAGACTATTCTGCTTTGCTGCTTGCTCTAAGGGAAGGCGCCCTCTCATAACCCCTGAGAGTGTGTTGGGAGATCTTCCTCATAAACATACAGCAGAGTAACTTATTAGCAACAGTGCGACCCAGCACCAGTAGCCCAAAGTTTTAAAAGAACAAAAAACACAGACCAATGTTATCTCTTCCATAGGAGGCTTTTCTTTGTAGTAAAATAATATGGTTGCACTATTTACAAGAACAAGGTTTCCATAACACAAATAAAGTTCTTTATACTTTCTTCTTTGCTTCCATGCTGGGCTTCTTTCTCATGCTTCGCTCTCACAGAGCCTCCTCTCACACCGAAATTACACAGGAGCTCAACACACAGCTTTACTTACAAGCCCTTCAACCTAAGGCTTCTTTCACCGAAGCTTCTCACGCCAAGCCTTCTCACACTCTAAGGCTTTCTCACAGACTAAGGTCTGCCTCACACTGAAGTTTCTCTCACAGACTAAGGCCTACCTCACACTGTGAGGCTTTCTCACAGACTGAGACCTTTCTCCCACAGAGGCAAACTAACAGAGAGGTCTAGTAAGCTACAGGCACACCTGCTTATATAGAACTACAGCTTTTGCTGAGTAATTGCATTTATTTAACTCTTTTAGTGCTTGACTTACATTTTTGTAATTAAAAATACCTAGATAGATACTAAAAACCTATTTGTGGCCCAAAGAGGTTTAGCCTATTATAATTTCAACCTCTTACTACTGCCAAGTTGTGACGGCCTGACTTAAATCATAAAACTATGGGAAAATGTATATGTTTATTACTTACCATGAAGTCTCATAGTGGATCACAGAGACGAAGACTTCCACCAAAGGATTAATTTGCATTGGCATGCAGACTAGGCAAGCCATGTAAAAACATTCAAAGCTTTAATTTCTCATTCTGTAAGCAACTCCCCTGGTTCTTTACAACAAGTACAGGAAAGACAGAAAGAGGAAGCACAAAAAGAACAAAGGAAAGGAGTATAAGACAACACAAGGTACAACAAGAAATGAAAATGACATGGCTGACAAACATGACACAAGACAGGCCCAGAACCATTGCAATGGTATCAATGGGTGTGGATGTCTCCTTCGTAGTCTAGAATGAACCTTTATAGCAGGCTTTCACAACCTGTGGTCTTTCAGGTGTTTGGGACTCCAACTCCCAAAAGCTCAGGAATTCTGGGAGCTGAAGTCTAAAACACTAGAAGGGGTATGGTTTGTGCAGGTCTGCTTTACGGTAACTAACTGAAGTCTTTCTCAGGCCTGGAAGTAGGCATTCATGAATAGGATCTACTATAGTTAAGAACCAACTCTGGAGGAGGGAAAAAGCAGTGGAAACCAAATAAACGTCTAATATTTTCACCACTCTTCCAAAATGCATTAGTTTATTTTACCTTGCTCATTGAAATGGGATCTATTAGACCCTACAGCAGCTACACAAATTTTGAATTTACAGTAACACCAGCATATGATGCCTTTCCAGGTCATCTCATAATCATGCTAGCTTGACAACAGTAGAAATGAATCCAAAATTTAATGAACTTTCCTCCACCTGAAATAAATTTATTATACTTGTTACCATTGTCAAGTGACCTGTTGGGCTGCTCAAGGGTGATGGGAAGGACCTTTCTACTTGGGCAGAAACCTGGTCTAGAATCTAGAGTAAAACTAGGTGTACCTGAAAGTTTACAAAAACTTCTAGATTACTTAAAGTTCCTTGAGGAAGGAAAACTGCAGAAGTATTTTCTATTTTGATTTTTATCCTCTATGAAGAGGGCAGAGCTTTCTTTTTATCTTCGGTTTGAAGATATTCTTCAAAGAATATTCTCTGAAGATTCTGATATCCTGGAATGTGGCCATTGTTAGGTGGTTCTGGAACACAAATTATGTTCCAGTGTTTTAGTCATACAGCTGTTTCTGCCATTATGTCTGGCATAATGGCATAAGTTGTGAAGAAATAGCATCAAGTATAAGAAAACGATTCATACAAATTGAGCAGGGATGTGTTTAAGGTTTTAGAGTAAAATGTAGTTTTATGTAAGATGTCTTCTATTCAATCACAGAACCACTACCTAATGGTAGATGCTTGTCATAAGGATCTGACAATCAGTATATCTGCATGTGAAACTTCAAGATATTGATATCTTCTCACTGGTACTTTAAAGAGAGCATCGCGACTCCTATGCACAAAGTACTTCAATGGGGCAATAGGGAGTCTCAACCAGTAGGACTGTTAGCATCACCATAGTTTGAGATGATTGAGAATACAAACTTTTATAAGGAGTTCATGGGAAGATTGATTTACAGAAGCTGTGACTATTTACAGAAGATTAATATCAATGGAATTTATGCAATTTTGGCCTTAATAAATGTCAACTGATTTAATGCGTCTACTCTACTAAGAACTAGCAATTAGATTTAGATTTTATATTGAGTTTTCCCACCTGGAGCAATTACAACAGAAGGCAAAAACTATTCTGCTATCAAGGAGGAGGGAGGAGAAACAACACAGGAAAATCCCATGGTGGGGAAAAGGAAGCAAGTAAAAATTTCTAGGTAAGGGGAATATAAATTTGACTAAATTCCAGACAACCAATCCCACTTTTTAAAAGTTTGGAATTATTTACAGGTGATGAGAAAAATGACAACACAGAGAAGAGTAAAGAAACAGAATACAGATGAGAGCTAAAACAAAATTTCTACTGAGCTATTATTCAGAGCATAAGATAATCTGGGAACAAGCAAGAGAAAGAATTAGGAGAGCAGCCTACAGAGTGAGTAGTTAAAGTTCTCAATGGCTCCATGTAATTACTGCCTATGTAGAAATAAGCATTAACCCATTTGCAGATGGTTCCTTCTAGAAGTCTGAGAATGATTCAGTCCCCAAAGATACAACAGAAACTGACGAAACCTTCACAACTCTCAATTCTGTTAGAATTTTTCTCTCCTTTTGTGGGAAAACAGTCAATTTTTGCTAAAGTCAGTCTAACACAGTCTTAGTACATCTGCCTTGAATTCATTTACCGCTATACTTTACACTTTCTATGTAGTAGGAAGGTAGAATGACATCATACTCATAAGCTGATAGAGGATAAATTTTATAATATAGAGACACCGAACTCCTGGCACCCCTACTCCAAAGTTCTTTGGACTTTTTTTTTCAGTCTCATTCTCTCTCTGTTTCACTAAACAAAACAAAAACCAGAACCAACAAACATGAAGACACGATTATGTGCTCCTTGTCCAACTTGTTGGTAGGAAAGCCAGGCGATAATAGTCTGGCTCCTAAATGTTAACTTTACTAACAAACAGTATAAGAAAAACATTTAAGAGTAGAAAAGGTATTAACAAAATCAATCCAACTAAGGGATTCTAATCTTTATTGTTTCTCCTTCCAGTATTACCTCCATATGATGTATGTCAGTTAGTGTATGAGTCTGCAGGTTGAATATGATCCAGGATTTAATAAATAGAGATCAACAAAGCCTACATTATTTTATAAATGCTTATGCTGTTCACCTTCCTAGCACACACAAACACAGGTTGGGAGAATATCATATATACTTGAGCATAAGCTGGGTTTTTCAGAACATTTATATGCTGAAAAAGGCCTCCTCGGTTTATTCTTGAGTGACAGTCCTGGTAACATGTGGGGCTGAAAGAAGCCCTCTGCAGGGCTTCTACCAGCTGTGCGCCTTGTCCCCTTTCGGCACAGCAACCCAATTGGGTCTCTGTGCCTAGAGAGGGGAGGAGAGGAAAGTGCATGGCTCTGTGCCAAGGGAGGAGGAGAGGAAGGTGCATTGCTCATCACCTATGTCCCTTCTTGCCAGGCTGAGTCTGGCCCCTCCTCACAGCTCAGCAACCCAGCTGGGCTCTGTGCCAAAAGAGGAGAGGCTATATACCTTCCTCTCCTCCTCTCTTGGCACAGCTGGGTCGCTGTGCTGATAGGTAAGAAGAGGAATGCATGCATCTTTTCCTCTGGGCACAGCAACCCAGGTGGGCTGCTGTTCCGAGAGGAGATGCCCAGCTAATGAGCCACACACCTTCTTCTCCTCCTCTCTCAGCACAGTGACCCAGATGGGTTGCTGTGCTGAGTGGAGAGGAGAGGCCACATACCTTCCAATATTTTTATTTGAAATAACCAATAGCTGCCGCATTTACCACCGTAGGCTTATACTTGAGTCAATAAGTTTTCCAAGTTTTTGTGGTAAAATTAGATGCCTCAGCTTATATCCGAGTTGGCTTACACTTGAGTATATACAGTACTTAGATTGAGAAGAAATTGTATTCATGTGACACAAAATGCTAATATGGTTGGAATAAAACATTTGACACTAGAAAGTATTTGCTCTAAAGTAATTATCCTAAAAATATATTTTCATCTGCATACCAACTGAGCGACATTTGATGGCGCTGAAAAAACTATCTTAGGCATATCACCTGGGTATAATTTTTCTTGCTTACCCAAATGTGTATACTTTGGTCTTCTGATTTGCTGCTGTAATATTCTTCTAAAAGCCACATTGATGCAAGTACAGCAGAAGTAGATATTTTTATGTGCATCTTTGGTTGGCATTCCTGAATCGGCTCTGTCGCAATGGGATCATAAAGCAGTCGCCTATCAGACCATCTAATCATCCACTCAAGCAAGTGAGCAACATTATTAAATTTAAACTTCATCTCTGGAGTTGGCTCCAGTCTCTGCACAACATCATTCATCTTAAGTGGTTTGTAGATAAACTTAGGAACTGCAGCTGTTTTGGGAAAAGAGGTTTGCTCAGATGAATGCTGTGATAGGAATGGTGTACGCAGTATTTTTTTACTGGAATCATGTGGTCTATGAATGGACCGGTGACTTAAACCAAATAAGCCTCTTCTTTTGGCGAGTCTCGTCACATATTCATTGTCATAAAACTCAATTGGTTTTTGAATGGGAACAGGAAGAGTTTGTTTTTTAGAATCTTTCTTTTTTTCCTCAGATAAAGACTCTAGTTGAGAATGACTGGGATCAAAAACAAGAGCGTAGCAAGAACCAGCTCTGAATATACTTTGGCCTTTCATTGTGGTCTGACGACGTTTCAGTGTTGTATGAACATCAAAAAGAAGAGAATTGAGTTCCTGTTCTCTAAGGTGTGCTGAAAAGCTCACCAGAAAAGGAACGGAAGAATCCCTATGACTGATGAGATCTCTTTCAAGTATGTAAGTTATAAAGAGCTCTAAAAACTTGAGGTATTCATCATCATCACGTTCAAATTCCCATTCACCAACCAGTGGCAAGACTTGCTGTTTAGAGAAATCTTTATTATTTTGCTTTTCTTTACTTTTTCCTTTCCCAGTAAAGTCTTCTATTTTTTCAGTATTTTCATCACATCCTGTCAGTTCTCTTGAATGTCTAGAACAAGGCAAATAACAACAAAGAAAATTAAAAAGGCAATCAATTTACAAACTACATCCTTTTCTTCCAAAGTAAATTAAATCAGTTTTTTTCTGGTTTCATGGCACATAAAACAATAACATCACACCACCTCAACCTATTGTTGTTACTGAGCTTCAGCCAAATTATTGCACAAATTATGGATTTAAAACTAAATTCATATAGAAACACAACGGTAAATGGAATATAGAAAATATTTATCAAATACGTTATTTTATACTACATTTGTAATACGTGTACAGTGCACTTCCTATAAAGAAACAAGGTTAATAAGATCATTGCATGAATAAGGTACAGTAATGTCAACTTTAGAGCTTTTACCCTGTTGGGAATCCATATAATCAACAGGCATGGGCAACTTTTTTCTAAATGTCTGAATGTATCTCCCTTTATGATTTACCTTGGAGACTAAGATTGTCAGGGAAGCCCTGTCTCGGTCCCACCCCTCATGCAAGCGCGACGGGTGGGGACGAGAGACAGGGCCTTCTCAGTGGTGTCCCCTCCTCTAGGGAGCTCCTTCACCAGTGAAATTAGATCAGGCCCTTCCCTCTTGACCTTCAAGAAAAAACTGAAAATATGGCTCTGGAATCAAGCTTTTGGCTATTAAATAGGAGCAGTGCAATAAGATACTATAGAATAACATAACGACAACTCAGACCGGCCTTGGAATATGACCTGGATTATGTGATTTTAATTGATGTTTTGATATTTGTTTTAATTGGTTTGGTTTAATGCATTTGTTTATTTATCAAGGTATATGTATATCTGGCATTGAATTGTTGCCTTTGTAAGGCCACCCTGAGTCCCCTTCAGGATGAGAAGGGTGGAGTACAAGTGTGGTAAATAAAATAAATCAGTGGTTCTCAACCTTTTTCATTTCATAGTACCAATTCTCAAAGCACACCAGAGATTTTTAAAGACCTTATTAAAAGCTCAAAAAGGCAGGAAATGGAAAAAGGAGGGCTTGAGAATTGTTTGGAGGAATCAGAGAACAAGATCAGCCACCAAGTTAAAATGCATGGCAACTTCTATCCCATAACTATGCACTTTGGTCAATCTCTCTCCTCTCTGCCAATTTTCATTCCTGAATGAAAAGATCTCATCCTTCACACACACACAACCCAAGCCCAGCACTTTCCATGTAAACTTGGGAGCTAAGGAAAATGTATGAATGGAAGGAGATCAAGGACAGCATGCCTACATAAGGTGGAGGGAAGGAGGACTATGAAGAGAGACTAAGGTTACTGTTCCGTTGTTAACCCACTTGGGAGGTTTGAAAGCATGAAATATTATAGCCTCTTACTTGCATCCTTCTTCCACCTGAATAGGAATATATTTTCGTATTTCATCACTCCACAAAGATTCAGAGAATGAATCTGCTGTTTCAGCATCACTATAAGACGGAGGATTTCCCAAATCTGAAACTGTGCTTCTGCTTAAGCTCGTTCCCAGAGAAAACCGGTCATAGCAACAAACTCCAGGATCTTGTGTTTCCACTTCTGGGGGTTCCCAGATATTCCTCTGAGGAGCCCCTATGTTTCTCATCACACGTTTCAATGCTGTCACATTCACTTTGGAAGCAGCCTGTATAACCACAGACATAATCTCTTCACTATTTGGGCCTAACAAAAAAGAAAGAAAGAAGATTACTTATGATTTCTATAGAAAACACATTAATTAGACATTGCAACACAGAATGCACAAGTTATGGTTTATCTGAGAAATATCATATGAACTGAATGAGGACTGCAATTTTATTTTCAAGTAATAAATGTGTCCATCATTGACGAAGATGAACAGGTTGCTTAACTATAGCTGAGGTTCTCTCAGTAGCAAATAACAGACAATATATGGAGTAACTGTATGGACATCTTTTAAACATTCTAGTTAGTCATTTAGCTCTATCCAAACACCTCAGTGTTGCCACAACACCAGCAACAACATCTGTGTTTTATCTGGCAGATCAAAGTGGAGAACAACAAAAAACAACACAACATATAACATCAGTTAAAAGAAAAAAATACACAATTAACACTCTCACTCCATCTTCATCGCTATGATACTTCATCTTGTTGATGGGAAGCTTCCCATCAGAGTTGAAATCATCTATCGAATAGATGATACACTATTTAACCTCAGCAGTCTGAAAGCCAAACTCAAGGTCACAATATCTGTTATAGAACTCCAATATGCTGATGATAATGTAATCTGTGCACATTCAGAAGAAGACCTACAAGCCACTCTAAACACCTTTGCAGAAGCATACGAGAAGCTTGGCTTCTCACTGTACATTGTGCTCTTCCAACAGTCACCAAAAAATACTGCTTAATGGTGTAACACTACAAAATGTTGAGCATTTCTGCTACCTTGGCAGCCACTTCTCTACCTTGGCAGCCACTTCTGTTACCTTGGCAGCCACAACAGTCAACATTGACACTGAAAAACAACACTATCTTGAGTTCTGTGAGTGCAGCATTTTTCCGAATAAAGCAGTGTTTGAGGACCAGGGCATCCGTCAAGAATAGGGCTCCACAGTCACCTACGTATCCACTGCCAAGGCATTGCACTTGGAAGATCTTGGATCGCCTAAGTCTTTCCTTCAGTTCCCATAGTAGAAAGGTAAGACAAAACAAATGGCAGAAAACTAGAGGCGATGTGGATCCGTTGTGCGAGTTCATAAATCATCACTCAGAAAACTAGCTATACTATAAGTAACCAACCTGCTTTTCTTACTGGTCTCTAATTCACACATATGGGAGACATATATTGACTCACACAGGAAGTGGGGTATTACATTATTATTGAAGGAAATACTGCCTTTCCAAAAAATCACTTTGAGATGAAAGAGGATAAATTAGAATTCCTTTCAAGAAGGCTGATAAAGTTGCAGAACGTATAGAATAAATTGTTAGTAGTCACCATGAATGAGCATAATTGGATGATTGCATGAGCAATCCACCTTAATAAATTTTCTCTCATGCAAGCTGTCTAAGGCAGGTGCCTGAAGTTCGACTGAAAACACTGACTCCACTCTCTCTTGGGTCAAATTAATGCCACAGATATCACATCTGAGAATTAAGAAATAACAGGATAGTTTTTCATCCTTTCAAACATTGCCTGAGCAGGTTTGTATTGATACTTTTGTGGGGCTTTATGAAAGAAGAACCCTATTTTTACTAAAAAAAAAATAATTTTCTTTCTTTAGTACCATGTGCAGTACCTTTCACTCTGCAGTGTCTAAGTCGCTGGTGCAGAGCATTATATTTATCTCTTAATGGGACTCTGACATCTTCAGGATTAGGAAATACTTTCACCAAAGTTTCTGCCACCTACATAAAAAGAAGTGAAGATTGCTTTAAGCAAATCAAATAAAGTTTCCAGAAATAACTCTATTTTTTGCTATGAAAGCAAAAAATATATTTGAACTCTTTAACTATTTATACCTTTTTGATTGGTGGCAATTCTCCAGTAAGGCTCAGAATGATATCCTGGATAAGTTCCTCAATATTCATGAAGCGGGCAAAAGGGAGCATCCGACAAGCCCATTCCAATGCACTGAGAGAGTATTCTATTACACAGCTATCAGATTCAGTTCTCCTGCATTCCTAAAGAGATCAAACCACATAACGAATTGAAACTTCAATATAAACTCTAGTATTTTAGTCTTGAACTACATGTGGCAGCAGCAGAGCTATCTTAAACTGTAGGGACTGATTTGGGACAGACGCCTGAGTTTCTGCCTTTCTCTGGGACAAGGTAATTTCTCCTCCAGCTTCTCTTCCTGCTCTGAACTGAATCTGCCCTGCTGAACACAAGGACTTGGATGGCTATAAGGCCATGCTGCGACTCCTCCAAAAACTTACTATATTATTATTATTATTATTATTATTATTATTATTATTATTATTCTTTATTTGTACCCCGCAAGCATCTCCCGAAGGACTCGATGCGGCTTACACAGGCCAAGGCCTCAAACACAAAACAATACAATCTAAGCAAATCAAACAATTTAAAACAAAATAAAGCAAAAAGAACAACAGGCAATAAACAATACACTAAACACAATAGAACTGGGCCAGGCCAGGGTAATGGGTACAAGATTAAAAGTGCTGATGTGAAATATACTATGTCTACTAAAAAAAACTCGGGGGGGGGGGGAGTTATGACAATTTTCCTGGTGACAGAAATAAGGGGCAATGCACCCATTAAAAAGCTATTCACTTCTAAAATGTCTCATTTGTAACTTAACCAGGACAAGACCCATCTGATTCAGAGAGTAACAACAAGTAATTTATTGCAGGTAATGGGTCTTCTGTAAGCAGTTTCCTATCCCAGAAAAATGTAACAAAGAAATGTCACACCTTTTGTTGTCAAACTATAAAATCAGAAGTAGGTTGAATAAATCCTTTTTTTCTGTGAATGTAGAGCTGGAACAAGGGAACATTCCTGCAAGAGTATTTTAGTGCTGCTATGTAGATTACTACCATCATGTTTGCTACTACATAAAAAGAAGCAGATTTTGGATCCTCCCAAAATTTGCTGCCCACACTTACATAATCTGATCTTTTTAAAATATTGTCATCTAAAAGATATTCATAAATTGTACAAAGACTTGCTTTTTAATAAAAACAATAGGATTGGGAGAAGACAACTTCTGGGCATACTATTGTATGATAGTCCCATTAATCCTATGGGTATTTTTTTAAAACTTTACAGCACTTTTGTGTCTCTTTGTTTTTAATATTAGGTTACTAAGTCTGTTTTTGAACCATCATCTAGCAACCTGTAAGTAAAGTAACTAATTGTTCTCTGTTATCCAACCTATATTTGTAATCTAATTCTTTAGTACCTCTTTGTTTTCTGAACCCAACCTGAACATTTGTCATTCCATGTACTATATAGTAAAATATATATGGAGTCATATACATTTTATCTGCAAGGTAAAATATATTTGATTCTCCGGTGGTGCAGCGGGTTAAACCACTGAACTTCTGAACTTGCTGACCGAAAGCTCAGTGGTTCGAATCCTTGAGCTCCTGCTGTTTGCCCCAGCTTCTGCCAACCTAGCAGTTCGAAAACATGCAAATGTGAGATCAATAGGTGCCGCTTTGGCGGAAAGGTAACATGCTCCATGCAGTCATGCCTGCCACATGACCTTGAAGGCATCTATGGACAACGTCAGCTCTTCGGCTTAGAAATGGAGATGAACACCACACCCCAGAGTCAGACATGATTAGACAGGGGAAACCTTTACCTTTTATCAAGGATGCAATGGGATTGTAAAAATACAAAAACTCTTTTAGAAATAATGAAAGATTAATTTGTAATTTCTCAACAGGGTTAACATTCTGTGCCATCATAATTACATTCTGATTTTCCAAATTCTCCCTTGCAGTTTGGTACCGTCTGCAACTCTCAGATAATTTTTCACGAACATGAAGCATCCATGACAGAGCACACAATTCTCTAAAACAACCTGTGACATAAAAACAGAAGAAGTTTTAATGAGCAAAGAATAAAGAAATGTTTCAAAGAAAATCTTAACTATTTCTACTTTTTAATTTAAAACTGTTCACCTATAAATGGCAGGGTCAATGAGTGAGAGACCAAAAAATCTTGTTTATTATATTAGCTCAAATTTCTATGGTAGTGTATTTTGTGCTCAATAGAAGCTGAGAGTCTTAAAAGTGTGTTACATTGGCCAAAGTAATACTAGACAAATTTTCCTAGAACAAAAAAGGATAATTACAGAAAAAAGACAGTCATTTAAGCTGATTAAATGGTCTAATATTTTCCATATCCTTAAAACTTAATCACTTTCCCATAATTATATTAAAGTAGCCAGCTAATTTCTAGAATGTATAATGATAAATTCACATTCATCTTCAAATGTTATTTCACAAGGATACAAGGTAAACAAATGTTTATATGAATAATGTTCATGTTGATCAGATTATGTTTCCTATGGGAAGCTTATTGTACTCTTACAGAAACTTAAAGGTATACTTTCTTTTATGTGATGACTGAAATGGCTCTGCTCAGCTTGAAGGTTTCTGTAGCTCCAGTGAATGAACTTAGTCTCTAGAACCCTTCTAATAATACACTCTTCTATTATATCAGCAATTCAACATAAAATGGACTGTGGCTAAAAAAATTATTTCTTGTTTTTGTTGTCTTTTTAGAGTATATTAATTGTTAAAAATTCTTTCTCCATTATAATTGTTGACTCATATGCCCATGTCCCAATTTCTGTTTCTAAACCCTGTCTAAGTTGGGTTGCTGTGAGTTTTCTGGGCTGTATGGCCATGTTCCAAAAGCATTCCTTCCTGACGTTTCACCCACATCTGTGGCAGGCATTGTGAGGTCTGTTGGAAACTAGGAAATATATCTGTGGAATGTCCCCCTGGACAAAGGATTCCCCTGGGAAGAAAGCAGCCAGGCTTTGAAGCTGCAAGGCCATTCAATACTAATCAGGGTGGCCAATTGCAATACCTTGCCTCAAACAGACAAGAGTTCTTTCTCCAATCCTGGACATTATTCCACAGATATATAAACCTCATTTGCCTAGTTTACAACAGATCTCACAACCTCAGAGAATGCTTGCCATAGATGTGGGTAAAAAGTCAGGACAGAATGCTTCTGGAACATGGCCGTACTGCCGAAAACTCACAGCAACCCAATGAGTTCGGACATGAAAGCCTTTGACAATCTGCCTAAGTTAGTAACTAACATTTATTGTTCCCAGAGACCCTCAGATGCATATTGTGGCCATCTGAGTCTTTTCCATATTCCTGTATTTATTATCCATGACATCAATCTGATGGGAAGCCATCAGAGGAATCATCTCAATATTAATTGCCTACCCCCCTAAATTTTTCTTATTCTGAATGCTTTCCATCAATAAACGGATTACATTAATCTACCTTGAGTGAAAGCTTAAAAAATCATATTTAGCCAGCTAGGCAAGAAAGTTAAAAATCGAAGCGAAGGCACAGGAATCAACAGTTATGACAGAAAAATAATCTTGGGATTTTGAGACTCCTGCTACCACATGTGCTGGCATGAAGAGAATAACACTAATATTGTGTATTGATCCTCTGTGCCATACAGATAATTGATTTTCAGAAGCAGAGCTTTGAATGTGGACTAGTACCAATTCTGAAGCCAAATCAGAAGCTTGTCTCCCAAGAGCAAAACTATCAGCCTTGATTTTCTCTAAACTAATATTTGTGCTGAGCAGTGGCCATAGGAGCAGTCCCCAGATATAAATTCTCTTTTGCTTGCCTTTGCTTTTTGTCTGCAGACAAATGAGGATCAGAGAATTAAATACTGCCCTCAGAACTCACAAGAAAATAGGAGCAGAATCCTTGTCTCATAACAAGCTATCTATGAAACAGCATACAGATGGATCAAAGGTTCAACCCTATTTTCTAGGTTGCCTGCTAACGCTACTTGATAATGTTCTCTGAATGCAATATGGGTGGTTTAATAGGGTTGCGGTGGTGACCACATTGCTAACTTTATTACTTATTCTATGTTAACATCTTTCGATGCTCTTGTGTTTCTGCAAATACAAACCTATAGTTTTACATGAAACCTCATCAAGTTTATGATCTCCAGAAGACGTAGGCCTTAAGAAAACTGTGCGGTATTTGCAGTAATTAAGCAAATTTTCTGGAAGAGGATTCAATGAAGGAAGACCACCCTTCTTGTGGATCTGAACAAGTAAAAACAAAACAAAGATTACAGAGAACAATTTAGTTTGTTACAAGTTAAAATGAATGTTCTCCATTATTTTTGACTTAACTTCAGCATGAAATCTACTTTAACAAGGTCTGAGGCATGAAGGACAACAATCCTATATTCTGGGAATAAATGATATAAGAGAAGAACGCAAGACAAGACAGAGAAGAGAATCGAGGTTGACGGAAACAAGACGTTTTGTAGAGACAACCAAGAGTTACAAATAGTAATGGAAGAATGAAAGTAATAATGGATTGGAAGGACCAACATTAAGTCCATCTAGAGCAGTGGTTCCCAAACTTTGGTCCTCCAGGTGTTTTTCTAACAATTATTAAGATGGCTGGGATTTCTGGAAGTTAAAGTCCAAAACACCTGGAGGACCAAAGGTTGGGAAGGACTAATCTAGAGTGTGGGTATTTCCCTCAGTATTGCTACCATGAACATGATAGATTTTAGCCAAATTTCCTAAACTAATCACTGCCACATTCATAGGAGCCAGAATGGAATACTTCCACCAACTGTGAAGATTCATTCTGGTGTAAGTTTGGAGTAATTTCCCCAAGGCTTGAAGGAAAATATTTTGTGTAAGTCTACGATTGAGGAAGGGGAGGGAGGGTGGATGAGATAAACACAAGATTTTAGAGTATGATTCATTGTTATACTGTTATAATGTACTGTAATAAAATAGAAAATGATTTTTTTTTTAAATTACACTCATTACGGGAAAAAGTAAAACAATTTCATCAGCATACCTTTTGCATTATTTTTCGTGCATGTTTTAGTTGTGTAATATACCACTGAGCTGCAGGGAAGGAACAATGAGCAGCCTGGAAAAGTACAAGAATCCGTTGAACAACTCCAGATATCTTTTGCCGACAACTGCGCTCCATTCTCAATGGCAAATCAGTGCATTCCTCCTGAATATTACAAAAAATAACAAAACATGAGCCACAAAGAAGTGGATAAGTAGTGTAGAATATACTCTAAAGCATCATGGTAAAAAAGCAATATTGCTTCAATCTATTTATTACATATAATCATTTTAAAACACTCTGTAAAATACACATATTAAAACATACCTCCATAAAATACATATCAAAATACACAAAACAAAAACAAGGTATACAGTGGGATTTAAAAGTAACTTTCACATAGCTTCAAAGGATACATACTTCACTTAGGAATGTTGGTTGAGGACAATATAAGGGTGGGGCAGGAAGATATAAGCTCTCAGGCACCAAACCATGCAACTTTCTGCTAAGATCCTTAGCAAAATCCACCAAAAGTTGAAATGTCTCTGAAAGGATGTCTGCTCCTGCCATAACTGCTGCTTTCAGTATTTCTTCTACTGAACTAAAAAGGACACTTGCATCTTCTTCTTCAATAGGATCTAAAGAGAGCCAGCAGAGCATGCAGTAATATTCATGTGCAAAGATCCACTAAAGATCCACTGTACTTTACATCACCTTATAGCTAAGTATATCTCCAAAAGGAAGCAACTTTTCACAGCATTTAGTGGCGCGGAGGGGCTTCTCCTATTCTTCCTCCTCTGGCCATGTGGGGAGGCACTTGAAGGAAGAAGCGAAGCAAAGGGGCTGGCAATGGGGTGAGCCGGGAAAATGGCCAGCAATGGAACAAAATGGCAAAACAGCTGGCAAAGGGGCAAGCTGGCAAAGTGCCAAGCAGCCCCAGGAGCCAAGGAGGAAGAGGCAAATGACCGGTGAGGGCACTGCAGCTATCTGTGCATCTTCCTCCTTGGCTTGCCAGGGTCACTGCCTCATCAGCCACAGGCCCTGAAGCCGAGGAGGAAGAGGAGGCGGCAAAGGTGCCCCCCTTCTCTCAGTGGAGCTAGCCTTGGCTCTGCCAGCCAGGAGGTGAAGCGGAGTGAATATGGGTGGTGGCTGGCCATTTGACTGGCAAAAGGGGGCACAGGAGCCATTCTGGGGAGGTGGAGGAGTTGGGACCAAAAGAGGCAGTGGCGTGACCCCTCTCAAATGGCCGATCGACCCCCGTGGGGGTTGTGACCCCCAAGTTGAGACTCGCTACTTTAAGGCAATCGTTTTTTTAAAGGAGATTTTATATCTTTAACAGAATTGCCATATTGTTGTTTCAAACCTCCTTGTGTTTATTTTCATATTATTACGTATTGCCAAATGTCTTTATCCTAAAGATTGAACTCACCAGCAACGCTAACAGAATTTTGATAGCTTCAGCTTCTAATTCAGAAAGTAAACTTCTTCAATTAGTTATGCTACACTGCCATTAATAAACAATTAAAGAAAATAGCAAGGATGACACTAAATGATTCGCATTTCCTTGGTGGAATGAAACACACAACTGCAGGTTAATTCAATTGAATTTATTTTGGGTATTAACTCCCCTCTCCCCTTCCCTTTCCAAACTTCATTTTCTTTCTTTTTTTCCTCTTTGCTCACAATAAAAGTGAGTGGTAACAATAGTATGGACTTGCAGAAATTCCAAACAGCCTTTGACTAAAAGGCATGTTGCATTAAAATCTCTAGCTGTTCCATAATTGTTTAACAAAGTATGTATTTGAATAGAGCACATAATTTACATAAATTAATATTTTAGGAAAACAATGTAGATATAGGGATAACATACCTGTAAGCTGTTTGTATTTGGGATCTTGGTCATTTGATGTTTCAGCGTTGACTGACTGTCCCAGAAAAGACTGCAGTCTCTCTTGAAATATTTGAGTTGGAGTTAAGCACAATGGCAAATATAGTTCTGCTTTTTCTGGGCTGATACATATAAAGGAAAAAAAACCACACATTTTTTGTACAGTAACCTTTTTTCTGAATGGATATATACTATTCAGCTACAATTTTAAAAAACTTGCCAGGAACAAAGAACGTCTACAGTATTTTTCTATGTGGCCATCCGAAGGGGTGGAAATTGTTATTTCTCATTCTTTGATACTGTAATAGACATCCAAATGATACACAGGACTTTACAGAACACACTATCTTTCAAATATTAAAAGATATATAATTAATATGGAGCTATCAGAACAATGCCCATTTTGTTCAGTGTATATGAGATCACTACAACTGTCAACTAGATGCAATGTCACTTGGAAGGATAAAACTTCAAACACTGTCCCATATCTCTTGTAGTGCAATCTTCATATTTGCAATGAAACAATAGGCGGAGCAAGTAATATATCATTTATCAAACTTGTACTGTGCAAGTCATCAATATTGGCAATGGCAGAAATCTTTCCAGAATCACTGAGAAACTTGTGGAAGCCATTTGAATGTCTGTCAGTGTTTAGTATTAAGAGTTCTAAACATATGTACATAATGTGACTATGGAAAAGCAGGACACATTTGATTAAAATTATGTCTGCTAGACAGATGTTCCCCGGGATGTAAATGTTTTTCAGAATTATCTGGATCACTAGGGCTGTTCTGTTTGAGTGAAAGCTCTGCCAACAGCAGAATCCAAATTTTCCTCATAAACTGGATTGTTCATGTATGAATCATCCCTAATTTTCAAGATTGGGCATAACTCCAAACAAAGCAGAATCATAAATAACCAGTTTAATTTTTTAGCAGCAAGTGAAATAAGGCTACAGACTTACAGGCTAAGATGACAGACAAGAAGACAGAGAAGCTGGAATGTCCAGAGGAGGGCGACTAAAATGATCAAGGGTCTGGAGAACAAGCCCTATGAGGAGCGGCTTAAGGAGCTGGGCATGTTTAGCCTGAAGAAGAGAAGGCTGAGAGGAGATATGATAGCCATGTGTAAATATGTGAGAGGAAGCCACAGGGAGGAGGGAGCAAGCTTGTTTTCTGCTTCCTTGGAGACTAGGACGCGAAACAATGGCTTCAAACTACAAGAGAGGAGATTCCATCTGAACATGAGGAAGAACTTCTGACTGTGAGAGCCATTCAGCAGTGGAACTCTCTGCCCCGGAGTGTGGTGGAGGCTCCTTCTTTGGAAGCTTTTAAACAGAGGCTGGACTGGATGGCCCATGAGGTCTCTTCCAACTCTTTGATTCTATGATTCTAAGTTGCACACTTCTAATTGCAATCCTGCAAGTGTAATGCTATGCAGGAAGCAACACTGCTCTTCCATAAGCAGCATCAACCCTGGACCAAGCATCCAATTTGTAGTGAAAAATAAAGATCAGAGGCTATGACCAAATAGCTGCTTCGTAGACTTCTTCCAATGAAACACCCTTGAGAAAAGGACTTGACATAGCCACAGTCCATTGTGAATGGCTATGGACACAATCTGGATAATACTTTCTGCCCAATTGATAAGTCAGATGGGATGGTCAAAACCATCTATTTTGAAAAAACCTGAGAAGAAATTGGTAGTCTTTCTCTTTATAGAACAAAGACTTTGAGAATTGTGCAATCCCATAGTCTTGCCCACAGAGAAGGCTTGGGTCCACCAAACAAAGAAGCAATGGTGGGTCCATTTCATGTTCTCCATATACATTGATCTCTTAATTATTTTGTGACATCTTTTTCATTCCTGTACTGAACAATGGAGGCTCCCAAATCAAGAGAACAGCCTGTTGTTGAAGACACCTTAGGCTGGACATCCAGTACCATGAGAAATATTTGGTATAGAGGAGCTTGGTATGGGAAAACCTTTAGAGCAACATGGCATTTAGAGACCTTTGCTGTTGGATCTTTGAGGAAACACATGTTCTGCAAAGGTGTATTTACCACCAAATGAGTCCAAAATCCAGATACTGTCATGGTTGAGGAAGATTGAGGCAGGCTTAACAAACGGACCCATATAAAAAGTACATGGAGTATGGAACATCAGTTCTTCTATGTGTGCGAAGTAAACATTTTGCAATAAGCGCAAACTGCACATTGTGGCCTTACCCCCTGGAATAAAGAGGACCAGGTGTATCTATCATCCTTAGGTATCTTAAGCCCACAGATAGTGCATTTTTAAGTGCAAAGAAGCCATAATAGAAGAACTTTAACATAGAGAAATAAATAATCAACTTCTAATCAAGTCAAGGGAAATAACCATCCAAACGGCAATCACAGAGAAAATATCAATCCTAACTGTAGAAAGCCAATACCCAGAAGAACGAAGTTGAATCAAAATCCAAAATCACACCAAGGAAACAATTCAGAAGTTAAGAAAGCTCAGAGCAGTTCCTTCTATGTTGCTGCTGTGGCAGATGAAAAGAAGCAGAGTGCTTAGGCAGGAAGAAAAGATGTAAGTTACCTAAGGGTGGGCAGGGTTACTGGCAAAAACCTATGTACCAGCTCTAGAACGTTCCAGGCTGCACAGGCATAGATAAACCATCTGCATGAATAAGATATCCCAAAGAAAACTTTTCTTTTATTCTCCATTGATACTGTTCTCCTAAAGAGAAATGTGAGCAGGAAAGAACTAAAAACTTGGATGTTCTACTGTGGTTTTGATTAGATGGCTCCTAGGAAATTTCAGCTCCCAGCTATGACCTAAAATCTAGTCCTTGCATTTCTCTACAGTTCCCTGCCCAGAGATAACATGTTAAAATTCATAAAACAGCATCATAAACCATATAAAACAAACAGATACTTAACACAATATGAAATCAGCCATTGAACAACAACCAGTGGCTTAAAATAGTAGCAGTTTCTGGTCTCGAGCGGGTGGGCTGGTGCAAATTAATTGTGAGAACAGGGCTAATAGATAAAGTGCAAATACCAGATAACAAATTAGGGATAAAGGGCAGTGTAGGGTGGAACACTGTATATTTTAACTATGTTGATTGGGCTTGTCCCCATGTAAGTTGCCCCGAGTCCCTTCGGGAAGATGGAGGTGGGCTACAAAAATAAAATTGTTATTAATAATAATAATAATAATAATAACTTCCCTGGTCCTCAGGTTAATATTGATGGAGCTGAACAATACCAGTTGATAGTAGTAAATATACATTTTCTTTACTTCTGACAAAAATTGATCACTTTAAAAATGTGTAATTAAAAAAAAGCAGCCACAAAAATAGCTTATAAGAAATATAGAAAGATATATCAAGCCATTTCACTGATTATAACATTATAGATACTTAATAACTCTTCAAGATCTATTGCTATCATCTGTGAAAACATGACTCACCTTGGGAAGCCATTGTTACTTTGACAATAAAGATCATAAGCCACTCCAATAGAAACAGCCATTTTCCAGTCTCCCAGTTTATGCGCTAGCCACACAGATTCCGGAATGAGGCCACCAACAAGCAACAAATCAAGAGCATATTCAACTGTCCAGACACAAGACAGGCCAAGGTCTCTAACTGCATCAGTGACTAAGGAGTGCTCCAGTGGAATGACACGAAGAAGCCTGTCTGAAAAAAAAAGTTGTTTCTTAGCAACTGGCATTTGCTTTACTCTGTAATCTACTCTTAGGATGATAAAATGATGACTGCAAGCTCATTCCTTTTCATGTTTACCCACTAAATTTAGTTAGACTTTCTCCTATGTCAGCATAAACCGTGGTCTTCATAATATAGTTTACCTTAAGGAGGCAAAATGACCATGTAGCCTTAATCATTATAAACCAGGCCTGGGCAAACTTCAGCCCTCCAGGTGTTTTGGACTTCAACTCCCATAATTCCTAACAGCCAGTAGGCTGTTAGGAATTGTGGGAGTTGAAGTCCAAAACATTACAAACATTGTCCCTCTTGCAACCCCATCAACATGTAGGCTCACTTGTTCCATAAAGCAAATCTAATAATCTTTCATTCTTGAATTAGGATGTAAATCAGAAGGTCTATCAAAGATTTACTACACTGGGTACATTGTAGAAAAGCCTTAATTCAAAATCACAAAGAATGGAGGAAAGAGGCAGTATTACTACACCAGTATATGAAAAGAAAAATAAATAGGTAGGGGTCTTGTGATTCTAATGCATGTGTAAATTCTGTATACAAATATTTTGGGTATTTTGGTCTCATATGAACCATGTCTATTCAGTTCGTGATTGTAGAAGTTGAGTAGTATATGCAGATGCATGTACTGCACAATTTTATAGGCAGGTACATATCACACATTGCACATTCAGATGTTCACTATTCATTTGGTTGCATAATGTCACAATTGATTAAGGAGGTGGTCTTCTGCAACTGTTGCATAATTCAGTGAGCATAAAGTTATGCTCCTTCCAGCCATAAATAAGGAAAATTTAACTGGAAAATGGTAGATTGACAACAGGAACAAATGCCTCAATTTTAATAATATAAAAATAAATAAATATGGATAATGTTTTTAATTATGAGACGCAAAGACCTTGTGTTTTTATTACTTTTGTTTGGTCTTATACTATGTATTAATGTTTTAAATGTTTTATGATGTTCTTGGACATTGAATTGTTGCCTTTCTAAACTGCCCTGAGTTGCCTGAGGGCTGAGAAGGGGGGTATACAAATATAGTAGACAAATAAATAAATAGGCAGAAATTAGTTCAAGAAAAACTCTTCTCTCATTGACATCAACTGGGTTTAGAAATTCTTAACTCTGGACATGTGATAGTAACGACAGATTGAGTAAAGACATTAGCAGAATACCTTGTTTGATATGAAGTGGCGATAAAATTTCCACACAGTGTGGAGGAAGCACGTAAAGTGGTTCATTAGCAAAGTAAGCTGCCATGAATCGTGCTAGAGACTGAACCACTGCCAGAGCAGCTCCAGTACAAATATCTCTTACCATCCATTCAGCATCTAAAAAAACAGAGTCTTCCATAAACAAACTATGTACAGAAATAAAAACTGGAAATGAGCAATTCAGTATCAACCATCTGTACTTAATTTTTCATTTGAATCTGACTTTATACAATGACTTTCTAATTGTAGAAGACAAAATCACTAGGTTTTTTTTTTTGGGTCAGTAATGACTTGAAAACTGCAAGTCGCTTATGGTGTGAGAGAATTGCCCCATCTGCAAGGACGTTGTCCAGGGGACACCTGGATGTTTTACCATTCTGTGGGAGGCTTCTCTCATGTCCCTGCACAAGAAGCTAGAGTTGACAGACAGGAGCTCACCCCACTCCTCGGATTCGAACCACCGACCTTTCGGTCAGCAGTCCTGTCAGCACAAGGGTTTAACCCACTGTGCCACCGGGGGCTCCTAAAATCATTAGTGACTTTCTAATACAATTCCAAGGAAGCTGTGTTACTAAAGAACCTTAAAAACAGAGTTTTAAAAACAATTAAATGAAATACTACTATCCTACTAGTAAAACTCATAAAAAGCAATTGTCATAACGATAAAGTGTGGAATAACATTTATTAAGTAATGGTTACTAGGTGCAACTACTGTTAATTGCTTAATATTGACTAAATTACAGTAATTTGACTAAAACTGTAACTATTGAAATAATGTATTATACTTCTTTATATTATTGGCACGGGGAGACAAATTATATAACATGCTGTGTATCACAATAATATACAAACAGGAAATAAAAACAAACAATTCTACTAAGCCTTGTACACATTAACAAACCTGATAAATCATTCTTCTCTGTTGCAGAAATTTGACTTCGTTTCAGAAGCTCATTCACTAAATGATCACATAGACCCTGTGCTTCATTTAATCTATAGTGATACAGATGGCAATATAATATAGCAAGATAATACCGAGTTTGCAGAAAGGGCAGTTTCTTTCCTCCTGTGTTAAAAAGAAAAATGTTTACTAGAGATAAAAATATAAACGTTATGGTTTGTAATTGTAAGATTTCTCTGCTAAATATCATTTTTACTTAATACTATTTTTATTTTACCAAGCATGTTAAAATTAAAAAAATTAGGGACCGCTTAAAGCGGGGAGGCTAATTTATGACACCGTAAAAATGCCGGAGAAGCAAGGAGGAAATATTACAATCAAAAAGGCTTGGCGTCATAGTGGACGAAGTGACAGCTCACCCTGTGGCCAAATCGAGCAACCTCCAGGACCCGGTGGAAGAACTGCTGAATGGCCTGTCTGTCTGTATGTCTCGTTCAAAAATGGCATTGAATGTTTGCCGTGTATGTGTGTATTATGATCCGCCCTGAGTCCCCTTTGGGGTGAGAAGGGCGGAATATAAATACTGTAAATAAATAAATAAAAGGTCTGGAAACCATGCCCTATGAGAAGTGCCTTAAGGAGCTGGGTATGTTTAGCTTGAAGGAGAGAAGGTTAAGAGAGCGAGCAAGCATGTTGTCCACTGCCAGAGACTAGGGGCCCTTCAAGACAGGCCCTATATCCCAGGATCTGATTCCAGGTTTCCTGTTTATCCCAGATTAACTGGCAGTGCAGACTCATATAATCCAGATTAAAGCAGAAAACCTTGGATCAGATCCTGGGATATAGGGCCTGTTCAGAATAGCCCTAAGACATGGAACAATTGTTTCAATCTATAGGAAAAGAGATTCCTGCAAGTCCCAGCAACACTAGCAGCATAGCCAATGATGAGGCACATGTGGAGGCACATGTGGAGTTATTGTCCCACATCTAGAAAAGTCCATACTTAAGCCATACTGTATTTACTGTATGTCTAAGAACATGAATGTTTTGTTTATATTGAGCAATATGACATCTTGAAGCATTTCTTACTGACAGGTAGGGTACGTATTCTGTAAAACAATCACATTTCCTGTTGTTGTACCTTTTACTTTTGTTTCTTGAATGGCTTTCTTCCATACTTCCACTGAGTCTTCATAAGATCCTGTTAGAAACTGCTCCTCACCTTAAAAACAAGCTAAACTTTAGAACTTATACAAACCATTTAATTACCAAAGAACATGCACTTTAAAGCAGGCAAGATAATTTGTAAGGTAAGAAGGGGAAAATGCAATTCATTCAGGCAAATAATTTTTTTTAGAACATACAGGAAAATGTGGATTTTCCATGCTGGATATTAAATTATGTATTTAAAATGTTTATGTTTATATTAATAGTCCACATTTCAGGACACTCCACATAAAAGACAAATAAAAATAATGAATTAGAACTAAATATGAAGCAACCAAAACCATCATAGCTAACCCTAAGCACTCTTGGTCTCATCTGAGTTAGTACAGCTGGCCCTCAGCATCCATAACTTTTGCATCCATTGATTTTACCAACCACAGCTCAAAATATTTGGGAAAAAATCCAGAATGAAATCCTTGTGCTGTATATGGAGCACTACACTGATGTGTGGACACATCCTGCTGCAGCCTTCTGCCATTTCACAGATCTTCATGCTCTCTCCGGCACTCATTTGAGATGTTCTCTATTTTATATAAGGCACGCTATTTTACTATGCCATAATATACAATAGGACTTGAGTATCCATGAATTTTGGTATCTACTGGAATCAAATCCTAGCCGATATTGAGTGTCCACTATATCTGAATGGGGGAGTATTAAAGTTTCAAAATTATACATTAAATTGAGTCATTAAACACATCAGCAGTATTGAGTACAAGGTGCAATATTATAACATGCTTCCTTTCAAAATACTAACCAGCCACAGAACTGAGGCTGAATTTATGTTCTAGTCTCTCTCCTGAAGACTGTAAGATGGCCTGTATATGAGTTGCAAGGGCTTCAGTCACTGGTCTTTCATAAACCATTTGCATCTCAGTTTGTTCTTTTCTGTTAAGTTGTGCCCAGTACAAAAGAACGTGCTTGTACAGTAGACGCCACATTATAATCAATCTAAAGTTAAGAAAGGATAAAGCATTTATAGTCAAAGTCACAAATGAAATAAAAATAATTCTGTTCTTGTAATCATGCCAAGTGCTGTGTTTGTAATGAGTTTAAAATATGAAATTGCCCATGATTTCTTTTATTAGTGTGAGCAATGTAGGAGTCAGATAGTGGTGGGAGCTAATAAAAGAAATATAATTATTATGTATTTTGCACAACACCCACTTAAACTAGTGTTTGAGGCTAACTGTAAAAATAACTAAAATACTAACATTATTTCCATTTTGGCTGAAGTCAAAATTCTCATTAAGCATTTTTTAAAAATGTTGAAAACTAGTGAGTTTCATTTTTAAACCACCCTTATTCATGCAGATGAAGAATACCTCTTTTCTTGATTATTAGTCAAGCTTGCAACCGGCAAGTTTAGTATAAAATCCAATGCACAAAAATTCTGATCGTTGTTCAAATCCATAGTTTGAAAGAGACATTCCACTATGGAATCTAATTCCACCATATTATTCACATCCAGACCTGTGGGCAGTATTGCATATTGAGGTGTGTTTTTGCCATTTAAAAAATGAGAAACCATCTTCAGTAAAGAGAAGCCTCCCAAAAGGTTACTGAAGAACATCTGATCTTGTTGTCCGGCAAGCATAAATTTTAGGGTCTGTGATGTGAGCTTCAACACATGTCCAAGAGTTTGTCTATGTTTACTATCCCAAGCCAGTACAGTCAAATATTGCTGGAAACATTTTAAGACACGTTGTATCCATGGATGATTTTTGACAGGGTTATCTAACGGTACAAAGCAAACTTTTGCATGTTGAAGAATATTAAAGAAGTGTGCGATGCAACGTAGAGTACAACTTAACAGCATGTCTCTTTCTTGTATATTTCTTGAAATGCCCACTCTCCAGGCTGCAATTAGATTTTTTTGAATATAGTTCAGTTCCAAAAATTGAGCGTCCTTTTCTCCGTTGCATTCATCCACTGCATGAATAGTGTCAAACATTGCTGCAAATTCCAATCGACCTTCATCACATATATAGGTATCCGCTTTTTGGCTTTGCTGAATAAAAGAGTAACTATGGAACAGGTTGTCATCTTCAAATTCTTCATTGTACTCCTACATTTAAGAAAAATATTATAAACCATCTAAAATATGTCTATTTTTCATATATTTGCAGAGAATACGGAATTGCCTTAGAAAAGTGTGTTCATGCACAAATGCTGTTTCACTAACCATTGTACAGGAACTATAATAATACAATAATAACTTTATTCTTACACCCCGCCATCATCTCCCTGAAGGGATTTGGGGTGGCTTACATACAGGACAGGATGTCCGCAAGACATAAAAGCAAAAACATCCATTAAAACAAAAAACACAACAACAAAAAACATCAACAATGCTCGACAAAAAACAATAACCAGAAATACTAAAATGGGTGTGAACAGGATATAAAAAGGGCCTGGCATGGGATAGTGCAAAGCAGCATACCATAGAGCTGAGGAGTTGGATGAAGTACAGAGAACAGAGTACTATCTGGCGAACTAGGGACTGAACATATATCATTTGGGACTAGTCATTCTTTAATGCTTGATGAAACATCCAGAATTTTAAAACCCTAGGAAAGGAGGACAGTGTGGGGGCTTGCCTACTATCCCTGGGGTGAGTGTTCCAAAGTTGGGGGCCACCACCGAGAAAGCTCTCTCTCTCATCCCTACCTATAGCCTGTGCCAGTTCATAGGGAGAGATGCGGTCACAAAGATAGGTAGGGCCCAAACCATTTAGGGTTTTATAGGTCATAACCTACACTTTGAATTGGGCCCGGAAACTTATTGGCAACCAGTGGAGCTGCTTTAATAGGGGCGTTGTGCACTCCCTATAATTAGCTGTCAACCTTTGCACCAGTTGCAATTTCTGGGCTGTCTTCAAAGGCATCCTCACACAGAGTGTGTTGCAATAATTCAATGTAGATGTAACCAAGGCATGGACCACCATGGCGCACAAACTTTAACTGTACAAAGGACCTCCCGGCCACTGCCGACACCTGAGCATCAAGAATTAGCGCTGAATCTAGGAGAACCCCTAGACTATGGACCTGTGTCTTCAGGGGGAGTGTAGCCTCGTTGAAAACAGGGTGCCACCCTATATCCCAATCAGCCTCATGACTGACCAGGAGGGCCTCTGTCCTGTCTGGATGAAGCTTCAGCTTGTTAGCCCTCATCTAGAAACATATCCCATATAAAAACGTAGCTGGGATTGTAAGTCTGAGGACAGGGAGCAATTTTGTTGCATAAAACATCCTGTAGAGTGAAGATGCTAAATAAATAAATAGAGCTGCACTAGGGAGATGGAAGGAAATCCATGCTTCATAGATTTTCTCTGTTGTAAAGAAATGAGCTGAACTAAATCTAAACAAACTATATAAACTTCTTTTTCAATCAAGAAAAGGATCTGTATCCTTCAATTTCCTTATGAGTACTTGCATAATGATAGATGTCTTTTTTAAAAAAATTGCTCCATGTGTGAAACAAATGACAACCTCAAGCTAAAACCCCATCAAATCATGCTCTGCAGAAAGGAAAAGAAATGGGCGTTGAACATTATTTTAACTCACATTATATTAAATTATACTTCACAAAGAAATTAACAGAAAAGTGAACTTGAATACCTGTAAGCATGTTGCTTCTCCAAGAATTTCTGTTGCTCCCTCCTCTTCTTGAAGAAATTTTGGAATAGCAGAGAAGGCAGAAATTTGATTTTGATGATGGTGTAACAATTTAGCTCTTAAGGAAGTCAGTGACTGCACTGGCAGCCTTTCCCCCTGTGAACAGTAAGAGATTAATGTTGTTATAAGTTTCCTTATTGTTTAGATGCCACTCAATACAATGCTGTGGCCGGCAGGAATAAGGAATCACAAAAAAGATGCTGAGAGAGGAAAATAAAAAGGAACAAAATTAGCACTGTCATTCTAGACATTTTTTTTTGTCATGTCAGGAGTGACTTGAGAAACTGCAAGTCGCTTCTGGTGTGAGAGAATTGGCCGTCTGCAAGGACATTGCCCAGGGGACGCCCGGATGATTTTTTTGATGTTTTTTATCATCCTTGTGGGAGGCTTCTCTCATGTCCCCGCATGAGGAGCTGGAGCTGATAGAGGGAGCTCATCCGCCTCTCCCCGGATTTGAACCTGCAACCTGTCGGTGTTCAGTCCTGCCAGCACAGGGGTTTAACCCACTGTACCACCGGGGGCTCCTATTCTAGACATCAAAAACATAAATAATATATAATAGCAAAACTGAGAAAAATAAGATTAGAAGCATGGATAAAGATAATATCTTATTTCTAAATACTTGTTCTAGTCAGGAATCTGCATGGATACTATGAATTCCAGCCTTGTGTTAGAATAGAAAACAAAAGTGAAGGAAGAGTACCTTAGATGAAATCATAGAGTGGTGTAGTTTTTCAAGTCTCTGAGCAGAATCAAGTAGCAACGATCTCATATATGTTGACGGTGAAAAACTATCCGAAAACTTTAGAACTGTGATTAAGTATCCATCAGAAGCAATGAGGTAGGGTAAACGTGGGTGTGATGTTACAGAAAATCTCTGTCTCATGAGATCTCTTTCAGATGCTGATGAATCATGGGAGTGATTTGAATCTTGAAGTAGAGAGTCCTGTGATCTAGCAGATTAAAGAAAAAAGTATTAGAAAAATAAAACAGTAAATACAATAGTAATGCACAAAAAGCAATCTCTAGATTCTTCTATACTGCTTTTCTCCCAAACTATGGCCCATCCTCACCCAGGATGTGCAAATCTTCACCTATGGTGAATGATTTAAATATGTGCGTCATGACATGTTAGTGCATCAGCTGCAGTGTGTGGGTGAGTCATGTGAAAGCAACTAGCAACCTCTGGATTTATGTGCAATAAACAATAAATCATATATTTAAAAAATAAAAATTAAAGGTTTTAATTATTACATTACAATATAGAGATTTTTTTTGTCGTGTCAGGAGCGACTTGAGAAACTGCAAGTCGCTTCTGTTGGGAGAGAATTGGCCGTCTGCAAGGACGTTGCCCAGGGGATGCCCGGATGATTTGATGTTTTACCATCTTTGTGGGAGGCTTCACTCATGTCCCCGTATGAGGAGCTGGAGCTGATAGAGGGAGCTCATCCCCCTCTCCCCAAATTCGAACCTGCGACCTGTCGGTCTTCAGTCCTGCCGGCACAGGGATTTAACCCACTGCGCTACCGGGGGCTAATATAGAGATGCGTATCTCTTATAAGGGGTTGGCTTAACATCTGGTTTGGTAGTAAAACTAAACTACAGTGTCATGCAATTGTGTCATCAACACAAAAAGTTTAGAAAGCTCTAATTTATGGGATCAGAAATCTGTTCAAATAAGCAACATCTCTCAGTAAGACAGGATTAAATAACAGATGGTGCAGATCAGAAATAAAAACAATTAAATCCCTAGGTTGCTGTGAGTTTTCTGGACTGTATGGCCATGTTCCAGAAGCATTCTCTTCTGATGTTTCGCCTGCATCTACGGCAGGCATCTTCGGAGGTTGTGAGGTCTGTTGGAAATGAGGCAAGTGAAGTATATATATCTGTGGAATGTCCAGGGTGGGAGAAAGAACTCTTGCTTGTTTGAAGCAAGTTCTTGATAAACCCCTGCTAAACTGATGTTCTTTTTAGTTTGGTAAAACATCATGGTAACATTTATAACCACCAAATGTGCACAAACAGTATAATGCAAATGGATTTTACACACTAAAGCTCTGATTATGCACAATCGAGAAAGTACAAATCTTGGTATATTAATATGTTAACAGAAGCACCAATAGGAGATTAATTGTACAGAGTGATGCAATTAAATGTGTGTGACTGTGAGCCAAGTTACTTTCAGGAAAACTTCCAGAGCTCTGAAAACAACTGATTTGTATACAGATATACTGTCCAAAAGTGAAGGAGCTTCTATCTTGCTTTTAACAGATGAAGTGTTACGAGAGCTCAAATAACAGAAACATCTAAAATTATTGGTTGAGGAGATGGGACTTTATAACCATTCCACAGAATTAATTCAAGTGTCTTTGTTACTTGATTCATGTTCTATCATTTGATGAGTGAACATCTAAACTTATTTATTTATTGTGTCAGAAGCGAATTGAGGGTACAGTTGTGATGTATTTAAAAACACAAATACATTGCATGGGACATGAGACAAGCCTCCCAGCAGGATAGTAACACATCCGGGCATCCCTGGGCAATGTCTTTGTAGGTGGCTGATTCTCTCACACCAGAAGCAAACTGCAGCATGCAACATCCAAACTTTTTCTATATATGTGTCTAGAGTGACTTGAAAAACTGCAAGTCGCTTCTGTTGTGAGAGAATTGGACGTCTGCAAGGATGTTGTCAGGGGACGCCTGGATGTTTTACTGTCCTGTGGGAGGCTTCTTTTTCGTCCCCGCATGAGAAGCTGGAGCTGACAGACAGGAGCTCATCCCGCTCCTTGGATTTGAACTACCAACCTTTCGGTCAGCAGTCCTGCCGGCACAAGGATTTAACACATTGCGCCACCAGGGGCTAACATCCAAACTAAATTCTTATTTAGAAATGCTTAACCATAAACAATTATATCTCATAATAGTTAGCTAACCACAATCACATTGCTATTATAATTATTTCTATTTGTAGCAACTATTTCAAAAAGGCAGTACATGTGTCAGAGCAATTGCGCACGGGATAACACATGTGTTTGCCACCCTCAAAAATGATCCTGAAGCTCATCTGCAAAGTGCTTGCCATAGGCTGAGAGAAACTTTGGCAGACACGTTTCCAAATTCAAGCCATATATTGAAGCGTTTGGGACAAGAAAGTCCCAAAAGCTGTCAAAAGTGTTTAGTGGATTCTTACACAGGCAAAGTTTAAGCTAAGGAATGACCTTTCCCATCATGTGGAATGCTCTGTGCTTGGTTTTAGTGAAAAGACATTCAACAGTATGAGAGAATATTTCAACACTGGACCAGTGAGCTTCTTACTGGAAAGTCCAAGAAAAGAAAAAGGTCAAATCAATTTAATACAACATCACACATCGGAATGAGCAAACAAAACTGTAAGGAGCAAATGGCACCGTGTGGAATGATGAAGTGGAGAATACATTCTGCATGCAACATCTGTATAATCTTACATATGAAGGGATATGAAAAATCTAGTGTATGAAATTAGTGAAGGGCCTCAGTATCTGAAAAATCATTTCCACCTACTGTAATACATCTGTGCACTGAAGACATCTTTGAAGGCCTTCATATGGCTGCTCCTGCCATCTAAAATGTGGTGGGTGACAACTAGATAGAGGGTTTTTGTCAGGAGCTTGCACCCACCTATGAAAAAGTCTCCATGGTGAGTCACCAGAAATCTGATTTCATATTTTTAAATGGAAGAAGAACAACTTTTAACTGAGATTACTTTACACGCTTTTATTTTTGCTTTAAACAATTATTTATTTATTTATTTATTTTGTTGGATTTTATTCTTCTGTTTCAAAGTTGCATTGGAAATGCTTATCTTTAATGGTGACGTTCAAGCATTTAAGAATGAATAAGCAAACACATTCTGGGAGAAGAGGGCTAATGCACCCAAGAAAAGACCAGTAAATAGGATGAGAATTGTCTTTGCTTTGCTTTGTTAGACAATGCTATTGACAAAAGTTGTTCTAAGTCATTCAGAATCTATAGCAGGCATGGGCAAACTGTCTAACTTGGGGGCTGCATGCTAGCACTCCCTGCTAGGAGCTGTCTGGTGATGGATGGAAACAAGGAAGGGAAGGATGGAAGGAAAAAGAGGGAGAAAGGGAGAAAAGGGGGAAGGAAGGAAGAACGAAAGGGTAGAATGGAAGGATGGAAGGAGCAAGAGGTAGGGGAAGGAGGGAGGCAAGGAGGAAGGAAAGAGAGAAGGAAGAAAAGACAAAAGGGAAGGAAGGAAGGAAGGAAGGAAGGAAGGAAGGAAGGAAGGAAGGAAGGAAGGAAGGAGAAAGAGGGAGAGAGGGAAGAAAGGGAAGGGAAGGGAGGGAGGGAAGGAAGAAGGAAAGAGATGAAGGAAAGTAGGAAGGAAGGAGAAAGAGGAAGAGAGGGAAGGAAGGACAAAAGGGTAGAAGGGAAGGAAGGAGGGATGGAGAAAGCAAGAGGTAAGGAGGGAAGGGAGGGAAAGAGGAAGGAAAGAGAGGAAGGATAAAATGGTGGAAGGGAAGAAGAAAGAGGGAGGGAAGGAGGAAGGAAAGAGAGAAGGAATATAGGAAGGCGAGAGTGAGAAAAGCCTAAGAAAAGAGCCCAAAGGGGCGCATCCGGCCCCGGGCCTGGGTTTACACATACCTGCTCTACAGGATAAATAATGGCATTGAGTAATTTTCACACTTCTTGCTTAGTACATGTAAATTTAATGCAACATCACAGACAATATCAGTTATGTAAGTGAGTTACAGGTACAGCCATATATTGCATATTTTTTAATGTGTAACTTATACTTACATGTTGAAAATGTCATTTGCTCAGCAGGACAAAGCCATTATAAGAAATAGAAGAGAACTATGAATGAGAAACAGATATTGAGAACAAAGATACAGAGAAAGCAAAATAATTAATTGAAAGGTGAAACATTTAAATAGAAAATGCAAGAAAGAAAAGAATGTGATCCAATAATTTCCAAAATCCAAATGTTAATCTCACCTGTAGGTTATTAGAGGGTGAAGAGGAATGAATTCTGCTGGTCCAAATTCTACAGAGCAACCATAAGTAACTAAAGTCAGCAATTCACCCAAACACGTCATTAAGATCAGTGACCCACGTTTCAACATGCAAGCCAAAAAAAGACTATCTGGAGTCCAACTCATGTCAGCAATCCAGTAAGACCTAAAATAAAACAAATTATGCCTTCAGGAATCGGTATCACATTTCACAAAAATATTTTTAATCTTATGAAAAATATAATTGTATATACTGACCTTATAAACCTGGATGATACTTTGTGATTCTTGCTCCCACAGCCTTTGAGCCTACCAGAAACAGTCAGAAAATTCATGGTGCTCATAAACAAAATCTGAGATGACTGGAAAAAATATGGAATGACAAAAGAAGAAATAGATTAACCTGCATGCAAACATAAGGACCTGAAATGCAATGTTTTTCAGCATATTTCTTATGCTTATTGTGAATGGGTTAGATTTATTTATTTATTTAGATTAACACATATAGCAGAAATAATCTGCTTGAACATAACTGTGAGTAAAATAAGTGTATTTATTATATTTTAATCTGTTTAACCACACTGTAATAATAGTTTTTTAACTTCTTTTTTTAACACTTCTTAAACTTGGCTGAAGTGTGGGATTGAATCTACATGGGGAGAAAGGCAAGGTGTAAATAAAGTTAATAATAATACAACAAAACATACTCTTCTGTTCTCTTTACCTGGTTTTACTACAGTCTTTTATTAAGACTTTTAGGGCCATATCCATATTTGGATATGGTCCTAAAGTGAAGCAGCTAACACTGCAATGTGAGCTCCTGGAATGTCTCTTTCTGCCCTACTCTCCTCTTCCTGTTTGTGGAATGCCTGAGTAATTTCCACTCTTCCTCTTCCACCCGCCACACAAAAGTTTATTCCACTCAGAAATGTGTTCTGATCCTGTGTGTGGCATCTTTAGGTGACTTGTGAGGCTGCCAGGAAATGGAGACCTTAGCTTCCAGAAACTCTGTTCCACCAGCACAATGTAGGATGTTGCCCAATGTGGTTTACAGTGCCACACATAACATTCACAGAGTGAGTTCTCTTACGCTGTTTGTACCTGTGGATCCTTTTGATTAACAGCCACTGCTAATACAAGTCCATCCCATGACAATACAGTACACAAGGCACCTCTTGATTTAATTGATTCACAAGGTGGTGTAAGACTAGATAGGGAGCATGTTTGTTGTGCCCAGTGTATCTGACACGGAAAAGAGCTACATAAAACAAAGAAAAAAATAAGTAAATTTATACATGTACACAAAATATCAATACTACATCTCTTTTAGCCCCTTCCACACAGTTGAATAAAATGCCACATTTTCTGTTTTGAACTGGAATATATGGCAGTGTGGACTGAGATAAGCCAGTTCAAAGCAGATGTTGTGGGATTTTGTGCCTTGATATTCTGGGTTATACGGCTGTGTGGAAGGGCCCCCAGTTCAAAGCAGATATTGTGGGATTTTCTGCCTAGATATTCTGGGATATAGGGCTGTGTGGAAGGGCGCTTTGTCTGAATGTGCCAAATGAAAACATTTGTAGGTCTTATTCATATGCATCAAGTTCCACTGAAGACCTATAAACATGTATAGGAATGTGTGATTAGATATGTTTTGTTGACATTATGTTATTATGTTACAGTTCAATTAACCACTTCTAACAAAAACAATATATGCCTTTAATAAACTTACTTTGAACTCTTGAAACTGTTCTCTTGCCACTTAATTTCCAAAAAAGTAACCATCAATTTTTCCTCAGAATAAAATGCAAAAGAACAACAGCAGGTATCCCCCAGCATCTGTCAAGGAATCAATAATAGTTTAATAAATCAGCTTTGATTTAATCATCAACTAAAATAAGATGATTTCTGATTTTCCAATTAGTTGGGGCACTTTACACAAAGCAGCGGGCTAAACAGAATATATATTTCTATATCGTATTTTTATTCCTTCAAAATTTAATAATAATAATAATAATACTTTAATTCTAGACTGTCCTCTCTCCCCGAAGGGACTCAGGACAGTTTACACATTAAAAGGCAAACATTCAATGCCTCAAATGAGTACAAACACATAAAAAAGAATACAGGATAATGCACAGTAACAACAGTAAACTTACAACAAAGGAGCATTAGAATGGGGGGAAAACCCCCAGAAACAATCCAGTAAGACATAATGAACTAAAGCATGAGTAAACATTACAACATATACCCTAAAAGCAAATACATTGCATTAAAATGGACTTAAGCTGAACACTTTACAGTTGGCCTTCCATATCCAAGCATTCTGTATCCACGGATTCAACTACTGTATTCATACACTGACAATACTTTTTTAAAAAACCAAAAAGCAAATCTGAATTATGCCATTTTAAATAAGGGATGATATTTTAATGGACAATTATATATAATGGGACTCCAGCATCCATAGATGTTTCTATCCATGGGAGTCCTGGTACCATCCTCCAGTGGAAAACAAAGGGCCATTTTATATATGGAGTATCATAGTTTCGATGCTGCCTGGGAAAAAAAAGCATACATAATATACATTTACTACTGTTTCATATTACAACGAGAATAGCATGCTGTCATTTCAGGCAAACATCTTGGCACAAATGGACTCTCCATTCCGCATATCCTCCCAATTTCCTTTCCCTTTAAATGATCACAGTTTTAGGGCTTTCCCTCTAAAGATTGCTTCCTCCTCCCAAGTGAAAGCATGCTCAACCTCTATACAGATTATGGCATTTTGGTTATATAGGCAATACCACTCAGAGCCTTCAAAATAATAATTAAAAACCCAACAATAAATTGCAGATGTGCAATAGAAAACTTTGAGGTTTTTTTGAATCATGTCAGAAGCAACTTGAGAACATACTGCAAGTTGCTTCTGATGTGAGATAATTGGCTCAGAGAACGCCCAGAAGTGTTACCATCCTGCTGGGAGGATTCTCTCATGTACCTTCAAGCAAGAGCTGACAGATAGGAGCTCACTCCATCTCACAAATTCGAACCTGCAAAATTCAGGTCAGCAGTGCAGCCAGCACAAGGGTTTAATCTATTTCACCACCACAACTCTACATCTTTGAGTTGAAATTGTTTATTTCAGGTTGCTGATAACAAATATGAAGTGTACTAAACGACTAGTTACAAAAAAGTCACTATACATTTTATGTTGATTAGGTTTTCCAAAACTGGTGCCCTCAAATGTTTTAGACTACTATTTCAATGAGACACAGGTATGTCCAATGGTTAGGAATGGTGGAAGCTGAAGTCCAAAACAACTAGTAGATACCCGGCTGACGTACAATATTTACTAAATTTCAGAATACCTAACTAAATTAGACTTATTTTATACTTTACCTCATTTTGTATAAAATCAGCATTCACTGTAGTTTCTTTTTCTTCAATTGATGGTAACGTAAGTGACGTGTTGGGATTAATTTGTGACCACTGCCTTGTTACAGGATTTGTAGATGCTGCACTTTTACATTCCATGCTTTCCCACAGAAATACACAGGCAGTTGGAGTAGTAAGAAGGACCTTATTTCCATCATCAGAAACATATAGGTACAATCTTATAGAACTTTCTAGAAAAAGAACATTTTACAAGAATCTTTACATTATGTCTGAAATATTTTGTTTGTATGCTGCTGCTGTGTGCCTTCATGTAATTTCTGACTTACGGAGTTATCCAGAGTCCTAGCCAAACCACTATATCACCCTGCCTTTCATTAGTCTATTACTTACAATATTACAATCAAACCTAAGGCATAAATATTTAGTATGCTTATCACAGAACTATGACCTTTCCTCATACTGCATTAAAAAGAACTACAGACAAATAGTAATATTTCTTTAATAAGATATACTATATAAGTAATGATGTATTTTAACAAGTTTTTTTAAAAAAAAATACTACTACTACTACTACTACTACTAATAATAATAATAATAATAATAATAAGGTAAAGGTTTCCTCTGACATTAAGTCTAGTTGAGTTTGTTACCTTCCTGCAGAAGCGCCATTACCTTCCAGCATAAGTGGTACCTATTGATCTACTCACACTTGTATATTTTCAAACTGCTAGGTTGGCAGAAGCTGGGCCTAACAGCGGGAGCTCACTCCACTCCCCGGATTTGAACCGACTACCTTTTGGCCAGCAAGTTCAGCAACTCAGTGGTTTAACCCACTGCGCCACCAAGGGGACCCTAATAATAATAATAATCTTTATTTGTAACCCGCCTTATCTCCCCAAGGGGACTCAGTTACTATTAAGTAATCAAAAAGTTGCAAATACATTAAATGTTTTGAAATATTCCAGTTTTAAGCATATAAACAGCATTGAAACAGCAAACAGAAATGGAAAAAAACTAATTGTGAAAGTTCATACCTTGTGCTACTTCAACCAATTTTGTAGTTTCTTCTGCTGCAGGGACTGTTTTGAGAGTGCCTTGGTCTTTGTGCCACAGAAAGAGTTCTCCTGTTTTAAGTATCCCTGCTAACCAAATTCCTATTTGAAGAGGAAAATTATTTTAAAGGGTGCAAATAAATAATAATAATAATAATAATAATAATAATAATAATAATAATAATACCTTATTTATAATCCACCCTATCCCCCCAGGGAGACTCAGGGCAGTTTCCAACAAAGTAACATAGCGGCAAACATTAAATGCCAAAACAAACAAACTACAAATCAAAATAATGGATAAAACAATCTCAATATAAAATTATAAAACTAACCAAAACAATAAGAATTAAATTTAACTAAAAATAACATCACACATATCTACCATATGACAAGCTCTTACAAATTTGAGTAAAAAACATTAAAAGCAAAGATGGTTTACAGCATTCAACGGGCAGAGATAGGTATCCAATATATAATGTTTTGTCAAACAGTACAATTCTATGTACTGGCATATGTATTGGCATAATAAGCCCCACTATGTTCAATATGGGTTACTTTATATTAAGGATGCATAGGTTTATGCTATAGTACTTAAAAAGCTCTTGATTGAGCAAAAGGTTAAACTATACCACTAGAAACCTTTAAAGCACCAGCATGTTTTAATTACTAGGAGAGTTTTCTCTAAACTGGTAAATAAAAATAATAAAACAATAATTGTTATTCATACTTAACTGTTACTTGATGTAGCCAAGACAAAAACATTCTTCAGCAAAGGAGATAACTGGGGGATTTTCTTCTTTGTTTTTCCTGAAACTAGGTTAATTTCATTTATATCTTTTTCATCTAAAAGATACACTGCTTCCTTTTCCTATTAGTAAAAAAGGAAAGCCTTTTTTCAGGTGCCCACTTTCTAATTCTTGCTGAAAACAAATGTCTGACTAAACACAACCACTATGCTGGAGAACAATGTATGGGGGGGTAATATGAGGGTTATCCGGAAAGTAAGGATGCAAGATTTTTTAAAAATACAAGAAATGAATATATTTTATTAAAATTACATGGATTGCAGCATAGGAACTCTATTAGAACTAATTATTCTTCCACATAATCACCACTCAGTTCAATACATTTTGTCATCTGTGGGACGAAATATTGATGCCTGTGTCATAGAAGTTTGCCTCTTTTTTTTTTAGCCTGTTGTCACTTCAATTTTCACCTCATTGTTGTCGGAAAAGTGTTTTCCACCAAAGTGTTCCTTCAGTTTAGTGAACAGATGATAGTCATTGGGTGTGAGATCGGGGCTGTGAGAGGGGTGGCTTAAAACATCCCAACCAAATGCTGCATGAGCGGTGTGCAGATGCGCATTGTCATAAAGGAGACAAACTCTGGCCATCAGCATCCCACGTTTGTTTTGGATGGCTCTGTGAAGTTTCTTCATGGTCTCACAATATATTCCATACCCATTTTGTCACATGGTGTCTTGACAATGCTCCCTCTCCATAAACTGAAACGATTTTGCGATGGATCACAGCAGCTTTCGTGCGCTTAGCATTTAGGTAGTGTATTACAGCACGGATTTAGCACTTGGAGGGAAACGGAATGAGGAGGCTCAGCTCTTAACTTCACCACAACACCAATAGATGAGCTACTGACGACTGGCAGTGCTCGTTTTCTTCCGCTGGCATCCTGCTACATGGCAGTGATACCAACTTCCCCTGAGAAAATTCTCCATGAGAGCTACATGCCTTGTAATCTTACATTCCGGATAACCCTCGTAATAAAATAACAACAACTTTATTTATATCCCGCCCCCATCTCCCCGAAGGGACTTGGGGCGGTTCACAAAAGCACTCAATAGTGCAACCACACACAGAATACAACAAGGTACATGAGCATATAAAACAATAACAATATAAGTTTATATAACAAATTTACATAAAATATCATATAAAACCCCTACTGATTTAAATGATTCAACAAAACACAGCAGTATGGCCAACTGCACTTAAGGATAGCAACTTAAAATCTTTCTCTGATCCCAGACTGCTTACTCCATTAACTAAATCAGACATATCATTTTTCCAGCTACAACTCACCATATAAGATTTCAAATTGAAAAGGAAAGCAAAGATATTAAACAAAGCAGGTTTCCCTAAATCAGGGGGCCACAAACTTTTGAAATAGAAGGCCAGGTCACAGTCCCTCAAACTGTTGGAGGGCCGGATTATAATTTAAAAAACACATAATTGAATTCCTCTTCGCACTTCACATGTCTTATTTGTAGTGCAAAAACCGCTTAAAACAATACAATAATTAAAATGAAGAACTATTTTAACAAATATAAACTTATTAGTATTTTAATGGGAAGTGTGGGCCTGCTTTTGGCTGATGAGATAGAATTGTTGTTGTTGTTGTGTACTTTCAGACTTAGGTTGAACCTGAGCGAGGGCCGGGTAAATGAACTTGGGAGGGCTGTATCTGGCCCCCGGACCTTAGTTTGAGGACTCCTGCCCTAAACTTTTCTTCCCAAAAGAGTAGAAACAACTTCTGAAACACTAGACATCGTACCAGGTAATGAACTGACCTATTGGATAATCATATGTATTTATCATACAAGGAATCAAATATATTTTACCTTGCAGGCAGGCATGTAGCTAGAGGGCGAGCTTGAGGGGCTTCAGCCCCCCCCCCCCAAATTCTCATGGTGGTCCGCGAGAAGGCCTTACTGGTGCATTATTTAAACTGTTATGTTTATTCCTATCATGATCTGATCACCATGATCAATATATCCCATATGCATGGGGGTATTGGGGAAATGATACAAAAGATTTGCTATGGTAGACCCTCTTTCACTCAGATGAAAACCAACAAATTGAATCTTAATCTAGACAAGATAGAGGTGCTCTTGGTCACTTGGAAGGCAGAGGAGGGAATACGGATTTAGCCTACAGTAGATAACTCTTAACGTATTTCTTGGGCTATGGCTAGAAAAAAATGTTGCGCATAAACACAAGAATTCCCTGTTGCTTTATCTCAGAAAAATCATGGCCAACATTTTTACTCCATGATAAAGGTATGAAAATTCAGGTCAAGAATAAAGACATATACACAAACACACACACATACACTTTAACAGGTGAGCCTTTTTAATCTTGTGGACCAAAGTGACACTTCTAGCATTAAAGCCAATGTTTAAACTACTCAATTTAGTAGGGAATACACTTGATATATGTCACTAGTTTTGAAAAATGAGCTACCCACCACATCAATCTAGTACAATCCAAGTACACTTAAAACTATATTTCAGCTGGGAACCGTAACCCTGTCACGGTTGTGCTTCTACTGTATGTCATACAAAAATGTCAAACAATTACCTGTCCAAGCCAAGTGATCCGTGGCCATGGCTTTTTTTGCTTGATGCAGGTAGATGCTAGAACTTCTAACTTGATTTCCATGATTGTTAACAGCCACAGTAGCCATAAAATGTTTTAAAAGGGAATAATCTTTGATAAAAGTTCACCAACATGTCTGCAAAATAAATAAATAAATAAATAAATAAATAAATATCAAAAACTTTTAACTATTGAGATAAATCTGATCTGAGAGCCAACTTCTATCATATTCAAATATTATGAAAAATCTTTCTCTGAAAATTAAATTGGTAGCTGTCATATTATTTTAAATTACTAAAGATTTAGCAGTATTAGTAAGATCCTGGGTTTCACAGGATCACATTTTAAATTACCCCAGGGAACAAGGGAGGGAATCAGCACCCAGAGCTAAAAAAAAAGATACCCTATAGCTCCTACCAGATACCTTGTCAAGTTCGTTGCAGTTAGACCAAAACCCATCAGCACATTGAAACGATGGAAGATTACATGGATCAGGAAATTCAGATTTACCAAAGTCTTCTCCCCAGCCATTTTGTCAATTACTTTTTCTGGTTTGATAGTGATATCCCAATGGATGGAAATCATTGCTAGTCTACTAAGTCTGTGGTCTGTCATTAAACTTCTAGATACATTTTTAACTCTCTTCATGGTTGAAAACAATCTTTCCACACTGCACGTCATTACTGGTTGAGTAGCCAACACAGACAAAAGGAAATTTATTGACCGATAGTAGGTTTTAGAATAGAGTTGGAAGAGACCTGATGGGCCATCCAGTCCAACCCCCTGCCAAGAAGCAGGAATATTGCATTCAAATCACCCCTGACAGATGGCCATAGACACTGAGAACTGGGAAGCCCTGGCCCTTGAGCGCTCCAGCTGGAGGTCAGCTGTGACCAGCAGTGCTGCAGAATTTGAAGAGGCATGAATGGAGGGCGAAAGAGAGAAACGTGCCAAGAGGAAGGCATGTCAAGCCAACCCCGACCGGGGCCACCATCCACCTGGAAACCGATGCCCTCACTGCGGGAGAACATGCCAAGAATAGGGCTCCACAGCCACATACGGACCCACAAGGAACCCCAGAAAGACCATCTTACTCGTCCAACGAGGGCTCGCCTAAGTAAGTAAGTAAGAATTGCATTCAAAGCACTCCGAAGATGGCCATCCAGCCTCTGTTTAAAAGCCTCCAAAGAAGGAGCCTCCACCACACTCCAGGGCAGAGAGTTCCACTGCTGAACAGCTCACACAGTCAGGAAGTTCTTCCTCATGTTCAGATGGAATCTCCTTTCTTGTTGTTTGAAGCCATTGTTCTGCGTCCTAGTCTCCAAGGAAGCAGAAAACAAGCTTGCTCCCTCCTCCCTGTGGCTTCCTCTCACATATTTATACAGAGCTATCATATCTCTTCTCAGCCGTCTCTTCTTCAGGCTAAACATGCCCAGCTCCTCAAGCCATTCCTCACAGGGTTTGTGTCACACAGTTCCAACACCCTTTGGTGCCTGGACTTCCGGCGCACTCCCCTTACTCTCCTGGCACCAAAGGCTGAAACCAGGGGTACCAAAAAGGAAAGAGAGTGTGCCAAGGGCAAAGGCGTGGACAAGCATGCCACCGTGCCATGTACCAGTAAGGCCTTCTCGTGGACCACCCTGATATATAAATACACTCTCTCTCTCTCTCTCTCTCTCTCACACACACACACACACACACACATATATATATGAGTCAAAAATTATCCATTCTAGTTATATTAAAACATCTGTTGGTCACAATGCCTTATTCCCTATTTCCCTCTCTTCATATTTTGGTATCGCTCTCTCTTCAGGCCTGGGTTAACTTCGGCCCTCCAGGTGTTTTGGGCTTCAATCTCCATAATTCCTAACAGTCTACTGTTAGGAATTGTGGGAGTTGAAGTCCAAAACACCTGAGATACTGACGTTTGCCCATGCCTAATTGATATCTATATCTACACATGTGTCTATAGATCTACACTTAAGATGTTTCTTATCTGCATGCAAGGGATGGATGTGGATTGACAGGTAAGCCAGACAGAATCATAGATTTGGAAGAGACTTCATAGGCCATCCAGTCCAACCCCGTTCTGCCAAGAAGGAGGAAAATTGCATTCAAAGGACCCCCAACAGATGGCCATCCAGCCTCTGTTTAAAAGCCTCCAAAGAAGGAGCCTCCACCACACTCCAGGGCAGAGAGTTCCACTGATGAACAGCTCTCACAGTCAGGAAGTCCTTAAAGAGTTCCACTGCTGAACAGCTCTCACAGATAAGGCACAGGAAAGCTCCACCACACTCCGGGGCAGAGAGTTCCACTGCTGAACAGCTCTCACAGATAAGGCACAGGAAACTTCCACCACACCCCGAGGCAGAGAGTTCCACTGCTGAACAGCTCTCACAGATAAGGCACAGGAAAGCTCCACCACACTCCGGGGCAGAGAGTTCCACTGCTGAACAGCTCTCACAGATAAAGGTACAGGAAACTTCCACCACACCCCGAGGCAGAGAGTTCCACTGCTGAACAGCTCTCACAGATAAGGCACAGGAAAGCTCCACCACACTCCGGGACAGAGAGTTCCACTGCTGAACAGCTCTCACAGATAAGGCACAGGAAACTTCCACCACACTCAGGGGCAGAGAGTTCCACTGCTGAACAGCTCTCACAGATAAGGCACAGGAAACTTCCACCACACTCCGGGGCAGAGAGTTCCACTGCTGAACAGCTCTCACAGATAAGGCACAGGAAAGCTCCACCACACTCCGGGGCAGAGAGTTCCACTGCTGAACAGCTCTCACAGATAAAGGTACAGGAAACTTCCACCACACCCCGAGGCAGAGAGTTCCACTGCTGAACAGCTCTCACAGATAAGGCACAGGAAAGCTCCACCACACTCCGGGACAGAGAGTTCCACTGCTGAACAGCTCTCACAGATAAGGCACAGGAAACTTCCACCACACCCCGAGGCAGAGAGTTCCACTGCTGAACAGCTCTCACAGATAAGGCACAGGAAAGCTCCACCACACTCCGGGGCAGAGAGTTCCACTGCTGAACAGCTCTCACAGATAAAGGTACAGGAAACTTCCACCACACCCCGAGGCAGAGAGTTCCACTGCTGAACAGCTCTCACAGATAAGGCACAGGAAAGCTCCACCACACTCTGAGGCAGAGAGTTCCACTGCTGAACAGCTCTCACAGATAAGGCACAGGAAAGCTCCACCACACTCCGGGGCGAAGAGTTCCACTGCTGAACAGCGCTCACAGATAAGCCACAGGAAAGCTCCACCACACTCCGGGGCGGAGAGTTCCACTGCTGAACAGCTCTCACAGATAAGGCACAGGAAAGCTGTGTATGAAGTCTGAGAGGCAGTCCTGAGTCCAGAGCATCTTCCCTGCCTCCTTATGAGCGAGAAATAGCAGCAAACCCCACAGCTAATTCTCAAGACGATGAAGCAGGTGGCAAAACTCACCCTTCCCCGAAGGAAGAGGTGGAAATGAGGTTTGTGCTTCTTTCCATCGCCTTTTGCCAGCCTTTGGATCCGTTCCGCTTCTGAGAGGCCTCAAAAACTCCCAGGCGACGGCGTTGGGCTTGTTGCGCATGCGTACGCCCGAAACCAAGGGGGACTTTTCCCTTACTCGCCTCCCCAGGATTCCCGGCCATTGGCTGTTCCAGCTGAGGCTTCTGGGAGTTGTAGTTTTGCGCAGATGGAGGAGCAAAGAGTGAGCAGCCCTGCATGTCTTCAGGATTCATTGAGTGACAGTAATTTTTTTTGGGTTGTTGTAGGTTTTTCCGGGTTATTTTTTTTATTTATATTGAATAATTAGATTTATTTATTATACCCCGCTTTTGTTCCAAAATGGGATTATTATAATTTTTTAAAAGGGGCAGTTAAAGTAATTATTTTGCAAAAAAGGAATTAAAACATCCTAAAAAGTAGTTGAAAGACTTCTATTAAATGTAATATAATTATTTTACCGGGACAGTTAAAGTAATTATTTTGCAAAAAAGGAATTAAAACATCCTAAAAGTAGTTGAAAGAAAAGTAGTCACAAGCAAAATGAGGGTACAGTTATAATGTATTTTAAAAAACACAAAGTTAAAAATTTGGCATTATACTAAACTAGCCATCCCCTGCCACACATTGCTGTGGCCCAGTGTTTGTATGTGTGTTTTTTGTGTGTGCATATATTTGTATATATGTGTGTTTGTATTTATATATGTGGTTTTGCACACACTTTGTAATGTATTTTTAATTTTTTTGGCTTTTTAAGTCTCTTCTGCCGTGTTTTTCAGTGTTTTTATGAGTGATGGTCACTTGTTGGCCTAATAGGTATATTGTGTCCAAATTTGGTGTCAATTCGTCCAGTGCTTTTTTTTCAGTTATGTTAATCTCACAAACGAACATTACATTTTTATTTCTATAGATATCATTTGTCCAGTAGCTGGCCACTTGGAGTGCCTCTGGTGTTGCTGTAAGAAGTTCCTCTATTAGGCATGTGGCAGAGCATTGCAGTAGGTAGTCTGATTTGCTCTTCTCCACACTCACATGTTGTGCACTCCACTTTGTAGCCCCATTTCTCAAGGTTGTCTCTGCATCTCGTGGTGCCAAAGCACAGTCTGTTCAGCGCCTTCCAAGTTGCCCAGTCTTCTGTGTGCCCAGGAGGGAGTTTCTCATCCAGTAGCAGCCATGGATTGAGGTTCCGGGTTTCAGTCTGCCACTTTTGGACTCTTGCTTGCTGAGGTGTTCCTGCGAGTAGCTCTGTAGATCTTAGCTGTTTAAGGTGTTGGCGTGCTTGCTGATATCCGAACAGGGGTTGGGCTGGAGATGTCACTGCCTTGGTCCTTTCATTGTTGGCTGCTACTTCCTGATGGATGTCAGGTGGTGCAATACTGTCTGTTTGTTTGGTTGATTGGTTGCATACTGCAAGTCGTTTTTGGTGTGAGAAAATCAGCCATCTACAAAGACATTGCCCAAAGGATGCACGGATGTGTTACGATCCTGTGAGGTTTCTCTCATGTCCCCCTTTTGTAAAATAACGCTATGTAACAAAGTTTGGGGGGGGGGGGAACAGTTCCTGGTTTGAAAGTATTCTTTCTATTTAATTGTGCGATACTTACTTTGAAAGTAGTTGTTACATACTCCAGAAACTTCATTTTTGTGGCTGCCACAAACTATGTTAAATTAGTCAAGGCTCTATGAGATATTACTTGAAAAAAAACTATAGCAAAATGTGGTGCAGGAAGTCCTGCAAAAACAAAGTTTTTCAAATTTACCTTTTCCATGACAGAACCAATTAAGAAATGACATTGTAACCCAGGGAAAAAAATCGTGTTACATAGTATAATTGTTCTAATGGCTCTAATCCAGGCATGTGCAAACTTTGGCCTTCCAGGTGTTTTGGACTTCCAACTCCCACAATTCCTAACATCCACATACACACACACCTACTATATTTTATTATATTTTTTATCTTCAGTTGAATTGAAGATAAAAAAATAAAATATTATCAAACTTTTTTAAAAAAAAAAGCACATTACTTACTATTTCCAGAAGTGGCTGTCTCCTTTCCCCCTCACTTAAAATCACCTCCTGGAGATAGGCTTGCTAGTCACCATTGAAAACAGCTGTGCTTAAAGATGAGGGAATGGCAGCAGATGGTGCTTGTTACTTGGCTTCCTGAAATCTTTTTATGTACCACTATTGTGATGGCGCCACCTGTGTGTAGAACTTTAAAGTGCCCATACTTGTTTATATTGTAAATGTATAGATTGATTGGTTATTTATAGCTGTCAATCAATGTTGTTTGCACCAGTTATATTGCTTCCTCAGCTCAATTGCTTGGCTCCACCTCTTCCTGGAGGAGGGCAGAGCTTTTCCTTTTCCATTCTACCATCAAACTTTCTATCAGATAGACGTGAGAAAGAGACTTGGCTCTAAAGCCCTTAATTAAGTTACCTCTCATCACCAATTCTAAGGTTTTTACCCTTGGGACTCATGCTTCATGTCCAGATCGCCCTGGACAACGTTGAGGAGACCCAAGCGCCTTCAAACTGGTCCTTTGGCATCAAAAGGAAGACTCTGTGCCTTCAACATAGGCCATTGGACTGGGGGTTGTGTTTGTTCTGACTTCACAGCCATTGAGAAAAGAGGGAACAGAAAAAGCTTCTCAGCTGCGAAATCTCCTTGGACCCAAGACAACCAGAGACTTTACCCCCTTTGAAACTTCCAGTTTATTGCCTTAAAGGGATAATTCTTTGTGAACAATAAAACCTATTTTGAGTTATCTACAGTGTTTTGGTCCTTGGGAGTTCCAGTTCTTTAAAGGAAGGCAAGAAGCAATCCCCTGGGGAAAGATGTCACCTCTATGTCTCTTTCACTAAGAGTTATAGCCCCCAGGCATGACGGCATAACTATTAAAGATACATGAGCCATCTCCTCTTTTCCTACTCTGTCTGTGGATACTGTTGACTCAAAGGCAAGCCCTATTGAACTTCATTGGATTACTTGGTACAGGTTGAGTATCCCTTAGTACAGTGGTTCTCAACCTGGGGGTCGGGACCCCTGGAGGGGTCGCGAGAGGGTATCAGAGGGGTCACCAAAAACCATCACAGACAATATTTTCTTTTGGTCATGGGAGTTCTGTGTGGGAGCTTGGCCTAATTCTATCATTGATGGGCTTCAGAATGCTCTTTGGTTGTAGGTGAACTATAAATCGACCAGTGTTCACATTTGGACATACTGAGTATTTGTGTCAAGTTTAGTCCAGCTCTATCATTGTTTGAATCCACAGTGCTCTCTGGATGTAGGCGACTACAACTCCAAACTCAAGGTCAATGCCCACCAAACCCTTCCAGTATTTTCTGTTGGTCATGGGAGTTCTGTGTGCCAAGTTTGGTCCAATTCCATCATTGGTAGAGTTCAGAATGCTCTTTGAATGTAGGTGAACTATAAATCCCAGCAACTACAACTCCCAAATGACAAAATCAATCCTCCCATCCCAACCCCACCAGTATTCAAATTTGGGCATATTGGGTATTTGTGCCAAATTTGGTCCAGTGAATGAGAATACATCCTACATATCAGATATTTACATAACGATTCATAACAGTAGCAAAATTACAATTATGAAGTAGCAATGAAAATAATTTTATGTTTTAGGATTTCTAATAGTAGCAAAATTACAATTATGAAGTAGCAATGAAAATAATTTTATGGTGGGGTCACCACAACATGAACTGTATTAAGGGGTCACGGCATTAGGAACGTTGAGAACCCCTGCCTTAGTAGCTAGAAATCTGGAATGCTCCATAACCTAAAATTGTGCCACGAGTGGTTGATATAGTTACCCCTTTGCAATGAAAAATTGGTGCGGGCAGGACTGCTGAACAAAAGGTTGGCGGTTCAAATCCAGGAAGCGGGGTGAGCTCCTGTCTCGTCATGCGGGGACATGAGAAGCCTCCCACAGGATGGTAATACATCCAGGTGTCCCCTGGGCAACATCCTTGCAGGCGGCCAATTCTCTCACACCAGAAGCAACTTCCAGTTTTTCAAGTTTGCTCCTGACATGGAAAAAATGTTATTACATTTAAATGCAGATATTCCAAAATTTGGGGGAAAATATCCAGATACTTCTGGTCTTGAGTATTTCTGTTGGAGATAGCAACCTTCTATTTAATGTTTGGTCTGTTTATTAATGTGTTGTTTATTTCCTAAAGTGTATGTTTTTTGGTTTGCAGTTTTCTTAGCTCTATGTACTTGAGGCAGTGGGAGGGGCTGCAGACCACGTGACTGGTTCAGTGACTGTTTAGAATGGTTTAAAAGGATGGCAGCTGAGGTTTGAATCAGTTTGAGTACAGAAGCCAGTGTAGGAATTTAGAAAACTGTTCAGGCTTAAGTCAGTTTGAGTACAGAAACCAGTGTTGTAAGTTAGAAAACAGTTGAGGCTTGAGTCCCTTGGAAGTAGACTGTTATGAGAGTTGTACAGAGCAGTAGTCTGACAAGAGTGATAAAGACTATAAGTTAAAGATACAAACTGAAACGTTTTGAAATTTAACCTGACAAGAAATGTGCCCATATTTTTTTAAAATACATGAAGTTGTGAGTAAAACAAACATGTTATTTTAAAGAAGTCTACTTGAATCTTGGTTTGCTGAGAGCATCGAATAAACAAGATATTGTATTGTCGAAGGCTTTCATGACCGGAATCATTGGGTTGTTGTAGGTTTTTCCAAGCTATATGTCCATGTTCTAGAGGCATCTTCTCCTGACGTTTCGCCTGCATCTATGGCAAGCATCCTCAGAGGTAGTGAGGTCTGTTGGAAGTACAAAGATATTTACGTGCCCAGTGATAATCTATTACCCAATAAACTAATGGAACACTTTCATAACTCTGCTGCCCAATAGGTTATGATTCTAACAGGTCATAATCTCAAATAGGTTATGATCCTAACAGGTCATAACCCATATCCCAATAATTTCAAATAAGATAATCAAGTTATAGTTGTCCGCATAAGGGGCTAAGATAGTGACACTTTTGTATTGTCGAAGGCTTCCATGGTTGGAATCACTGGGTTGTTGTAGGTTTTTCGGGCTATATAGCCATGTTCTAGAAGCATTCTCTCCTGATGTTTTGCCTGCATCTATGGCAGGCATCCTCAGAGGTAGTGACACCTTTGTTTTCTGATGGTTCAAAGGTTATAAGGCATTGCATATAAAATTAGCTTTAGACCATATGAAACATAAATGAATTTAATGTTTAGAGTTGGATCTGTTCTCCAGAATGTCTCATCATGTATGTGTTAACTACTCCAAAATTAAAACCCAAGTAATCCATTGTTAGTGTTTTTAGTTTACTTGTTAGTGCTGGTTCTATTGTGCAACCTCAAGTCAGTGTGTGTATGCGTGAATGCTTTTAATGCATTTAGAACATTTGCCTTTAACGTTTTCCTCTCCAAGCACAAAAAGACTATTTTGACAAAGTGCTTCAATAATATAAATTAATATAAATTAAAAGATACTTTTAAAAATTTCAGAGCGACACCAGGGAATTTTCCAGCCCTTCCATTTCTGGAATTACTTGGTTCTCAGCAGTTTTGCTTTTGGATCTAAACCTCTATCATGACAACATTTTGTTCAAATAAGTTTGTCTGCAAATTGCTCAAACCTGTAGAGAGCCTCTCCAGGTGGTTCCAGGACCTTCTGTGGATATCAAAATCTGTAGGTATTGCATTATATACAATAGCATAATAAAGAGATGTTTCTTTTAAAAAATGAAAATAATTTTAATATTTTCAGGCTGTGGATGTTTAAACTGGTGGATTTGGAGGGGCAACAATACAGCGTAGTCCAGCAAATCCCTTCTAATCCTTATAAACAACTAATGGCCACTTAAAGTCAAAAGACTTGATTGCATTTTATTTAAAATTGAAAACAAAACCCATTTTACAAATAATTTTAATCGCTAAAGCAAGATAATACATTGTATTTTAATTTTACTCCAAAGTATATAAAATTGTTGTACTGTTAGAAAAAGCTGGCATTAGTAAAAAAAAGTAAATCACCTGCCATTTGTACATTATGTTATATGTGGGATTGGTGAAGAACACGCAACAAAGAATATAAATCACTCAGACATCCACTTTAGCAGGAACTTGATTCTTTTTAGAGTTCTTTTCCAGTTTCCAGAGCAGAGCCATTTCACTCTGTCTCTGGACAAACAGTTGCACCGTAATTGTATTCAATGAAGCCGCTCCAATTTAGCCTGCAAAGTTTTAAAGTTCCCTGTAATGGTCTGTACAGCTAGTGTTGGACTTGTGGACTGCAGTTCAACAAGGTAACAGCTAACTGCATCCAAACAAATATTGGTGAATCGCCGTCTAAACAGAAAGAAAAAGAACAATTTACAAGGGGTCCCCAAGTTTTGCAAAGAAACATAAATTTAGGTTGCTTACCTGTAACCGTATTTCTTCGAGTGTCCATCTGCAAAATTCACACCTATGGGTTTCCTTTCGCGCATGCGCAGAAATCCGGAACATTCTAAGTTTGATGAAATAAAAAAATGATTATTTTGAGGCTCCGCCCCCCTCCCCGCCCCCTCGTATATATATCCCGCCGCGTGCGGGTGAGCTCTAGTTCCCCAGCGCTAATCGCAGCTAGGTCTAGAGGCATGACAGAGGGGAGGACGGGCGGATTGTGTGAATTTCGCAGATGGACACTCGAAGAAATACGGTTACAGGTAAGCAACCTAAATTTATTCTTTGTGTCCTCTGCGAAATCCACACCTATGGGTGAATAGCAAGCTACTGACCTGGAGGTGGGTCATGCCACGCAGGAGAAGAGGACGGCTCTGCCAAATGCAGCGTCTTTCTTTGCTTGTATGTCCAACTTGTAGTGAGAGACAAACGTGGAGGGAGTAGACCACGTGGCTGCTCTACAGATTTGGTCCAAGGGGACTCCCCGAAGAAAAGCTTGGGACGTGGACACCGAGCGTGTCGAGTGAGCCACGATGTGAGAAGGAGGTTCTTTCTTTGCCAATTGGTAAGCTAGTTGGATCGTCGAAACAATCCAAGAGGCCAACCCTTGAGATGATATAGGGTGGCCCAGCATATCTTTTCTGTATTTCAAAAACAACTTAGGGGACTTCCTAGAGGTGGAGGTCCTATGTATATAAAAGGAAAGTGCCCTCTTAACATCAAGGGAGTGTAACGCTACCTCCAACGGGGAGGATGGGTTAGGGAAAAAAGCTGGGAGAACAATATCTTGTGACATATGGAAATGAGAAACAACTTTGGGCAAAAACGTAACATCGGTCCGGAGGACCACTTTGTCGTCATGGAACCTAATGTATGGAGGGTCTGAGCGCAGAGCTGTCAACTCGCTCGATCGCCTAGCAGACGTAATAGCCACGAGAAATGCCGTTTTCCAAGACAAATGGGAAATGTCGGCAGAGGCCATGGGTTCAAAGGGCGGTTTTGACAACTGGGATAATACTAACTCTAGGCTCCACTGAGGTGAGGGAAGGGACGTAGGAGGGTGAACGTTTTTGTAGCCCTTGAGGAACAACTGGATAAGGTTGTCTTGAAAAAGGGACGGCAAGCCAAATTTCCTGCGAACAGAGGAGATTGCTGCCAAGTAGCATTTAACCGAGGAAAGGGAGAAATTCTTGTTAGAAAGGGTAACAAGGAAGTCTAGTATCACAGAAATAGGTGCTGAGGTAGGCGTGTAGCCCACTGCTTGAGTATACTTTTGAAAAGATGACCACTTATAATGATACGACTTTTTAGTGGTAGGTTTATGGGCGGCCAACAGAATTCGTGAAACATCGTCGGAGAGGTTCACTGTGGTTTGATCCTCCACGCCGTTAGGGAAAGGGAGTGGAGGTCTGGATGGAGGACCAGGCCGTTCTCTATTGAGAGAAGGTCTGGGGTTGGGGCGAGGCGGAGGAACTCCTTGTTGGAGATGCGGAGGAGAGGAGCAAACCAGTGCTGACGTGGCCACCAGGGGGTGATCAGGATGCAATCTGTATTGTCCTGAATTATCTTGGCTATGACTGGAGATAGGAGAGGGAGAGGTGGGAATAGGTAAAGGAGGCCCGGAGACCATAGGAACAGAAAAGCGTCTCCTAGACAACCTGGGGATGCGTGAGGGCGGAGCCTTGCGCAGTAGAGAGGGCAATGTGTGTTTACAGGGGACGCGAACAGGTCTATGCTGGGGATGCCCCATTTGTGGGTGAGAATTTTGAATTGTGTGTGATGTAGTTGCCACTCGTGGTTGTTCTTTGAGGACCTGCTTAGAGAGTCCGCAAGTATGTTGTCCTGGCCTGGTAGGTGGATGGCTGTGAGGAGGATGTTCCTCTGGATGCACCATTCCCAAATTCGTGTCGATATGGCTAGTAAGGTGTGAGAGCGTGTTCCCCCTTGTTTGTTGATGTAGTATTTGACTGCAGTGTTGTCTGTCACAATCTGGAGTTTGCGGTTCGAAACGATGCGGACAAAGGCTCTGAGGGCCTTTTCTACCGCCATCATCTCGAGTGCGTTTATATGTAGCTTTCGGTCCCGAGGGGACCAGTGGCCGCTCACTTTGAAACCTTTGAGGTGCGCTCCCCAACCCGAGTTGGAGGCGTCTGTCGTGAGGGACATGGATGGGTGAGGTTGGGTGAAAGGCATACCCGATTGAACATTGTATTGCTTTGTCCACCATGAGAGGGAGTGGAGGACGGAGTGGGGTGGGTATAGGATTCGGGATTGTGATTCCCGTAGGGGGTCGAATGACTTGATGAACCATCTCTGCAGCGGCCTCATCTTTAGGCGGGCAAATGGGGTTACATTTGTGGTGGATGACATGTGTCCAAGGATAGATTGGATAGCCCAGGCCGAGGCTCAACGGGATTGTTGGAGGTTTAGGATTGCTTGCTGAAGGTTGGTGAAACGGTCGTCTGGAAGGAAGGCCTTTTGGCGGGTGGAGTCTATGATGGCTCCGATGAACTGGATTCGTTGGGTTGGGGTGAGATGGGATTTTTCTTGGTTCACAACCAGACCCAAGTCCTGTAAGAGAGATAAGGTGTAATGAATATCTTTGGACAGTTGCGTTTTTGATATAGAACAAAATAACCAGTCATCCAGGTAAGGAAAAACCACGATGTTTTGTTGGCGGAGGTGCGCCGCTATGACTGACATGCATTTTGTAAACACTCTGGGTGCGGTGGACAAGCCAAATGGGAGAGAGTTGAACGAGAAGTGTTTGTCTTGCACTGCAAAGGTTAGGAACCTGCAGATGGGAGTTCCTAATTGAGATATGGAAGTAGGCATCCCGTAGATCCACCGTCGCTAGCCACGCTCCCGGTGGAATGAAGGGTAGTATGTTAGGAAGTGTAACCATGCGGAATTTGCGTGGTGTGATGAAGGTATTAAGCCTACGAAGATCCAGGATGGGGCGTAGTCCCCCGTCCCTCTTGTCTATTAGGAAGTATCGAGAAAAAAAGCAGGTGTTGGTATTGTGTGTGGGGTTGGGAGATATGGCGCCCTTTTGAAGGAGCGAGTGTATCTCCTCCCAAATCTCCTGGGAGGGTTGTGTAAGGAGGACCTTTCCAACAGGTGGGTATGTGTCAAACTCTATCGCATATCCTCTGTGAATTATGTCCAAAACCCAGGCATCTGTGGTGATAGATTGCCATGCTGGAAGAAACGGCTGTAGTCTATTGAAGTATGTGAATGGTGGTGTGTGTATGGAAGGATGAGTGGTAATGGTTAGTGATGTGCTAAAAATGACGTTTATTGTTATTGGAGGGTCTGGTACCACGGTACTGACCTCTGAAAGGAAGCTGAGGCCGTCTCGGGGCTGTAGACTGGGTGTAAGATCTCTGTCGTCCTCTGTAGAAGGGGGTGTTATAAGGTCTGTTGTAGTAATGAGGGCGGTAGTAATATGAGCCCCATCGTTGGCGTTGGTAAGAGTGAGGTTGTTGGTCATATTTGAAGACCGTTTGTTTCATTTTATGAGAATGCTCGAGTTGTGAATCAGTCTCAGYGTTGAAAAGTCCTGCTTCGTCCATYGGCAGGTTTTCGATGAGGTTGCGTTGTGATTGAGAGAGGATAGCAGCCCTTAGCCAGGCATGGCGGCGAAGGGCCACCGAGCCTGCAATGAGTTTGCCAGCAGTGTCTGCTGTATTTCTTGCAAGATCCTTTTGTAAAGATGATAAAAGTAGGGCCTCTTGCTTAAAAGCTAGAGCCAGTGGCTGATCAGCTGGAGGTAACAGTTCCAGGTAGGGTGATATTTTGTTCCATAGGTGGGTTTGATATACACTCATATAAACCCCATAATGAGCCATGCGTGCAAACAAGCATGCTGAGGAATAGAATTTCTTGGCCATGGAGTCAAGTTTCCTTCRCTCTTTATCAGAGGGAGAGGTCTGGTTAGTTTGGACAGGTTTTGGTTGAGCATCAGTTACAATGGAGTTTGCTTTAGGCATTTTGGAAAGCCATGAAGCTGCGGAGAGATCAATACGGTATAAATTTTCTGCTCTTTTAGGAGTTGCCGGGATCATAGCCGGAGCGACTCCAGTATTTTTTAAAATTTTTAGTAGAAATGGTAAGGTGGGTAACACAGTAGACATGGGCTGTTGTTGCTCAGTAGAAGTAAAGCAGGGGTCTACCACAGTGTCTGTGGGTTCAGGTGTAGTCAGATTTAGGGTCCTAGCTAGCCTTATTAGCAGGGCAGAGAATTTTTTAAATTCTTCCAAGTTCTTGGGAGAAGGGTCAGGGTCTGGGAGGGGTTCATGTATAAGTGGAGTTTCATCTATTGATTCCAAGTCCACTATCTCTGTTTCTTGGTGAGCCTGAATGAGGGGGTCTTGGAGTGGTTGGGGGGGGGGGGTCTGGAGAAATGTGTTCTTCTGGAGGATGAGAAAGTGTGGCTGTAGGGGCTGCATGTGGAGGTTGTGGGTATCCAAACTGGGGTGGATAATGGGCACTGTAGTCCCTGGTGGGGTTGGGGGGAGGGGGATAGTAGAAGGGGTACATAGGGTAAGGAGGAGGGGGAGGGTAGAGGTGATAAGGGTAATCCTGTGGGCTATAAGGATGATATTGCTCGTGAGGTCTAGCCCTTTTGGAAGGGTGGGGGCTAGGAGAGGGATGAGGGGAAGGGGAGAGAGAGCGCTGGCGGCGGCGCGGAACGCGCGCTGCAGAAGCTTGCTGTTCCGAGGGAGGAGTCTCCCTCGGTACCGGCGAATCTGGAGGGCTGGGGGAGGGAGGAGGAGATGGTTGGGAGGAAGGGAGGGGCGGAGGAGAAAGCTCCGTAGTAGGTTCCGTTTGGAGCGGATCCAGGAGCTCCAGCGGGGGAAGGTAGGAAGGATCCTCCAAATGGAGCAAGGAGGGAAGGGGATCCTGAAGCTGTGTGACGGAACCGGAGAGATGGGGCATTGGTTCCAGAGTAGGGGGGCTCAAGGGCTGCTCGCCAGTGAGTTGCCGTCCCTTTTTTTGCTTTGAGGCTTTCTCTTTTGTTTTTGTCGCCCTCGCTGCTTGTTTTGAGGGCTTGGATTTTTTTCTCGGCGGCTCCGCTGGGGAAGCGCTCGCCTGGCCCGGGTCTCGCCTATCTCCAGCACGTGGAGAGGAAGGCTGAGGGGGCTCTTGGGTTGGGGAGGAATGGGAGGGGGCAGAAGGAGCCTGGGGAGCCAAAGCGCGCTCATATAGCAGCGCTTTCAAACGGCTATCTCTGCCTTTGCGGGCTCTAGTTGTAAAGCTGAGGCAAATCTCGCATGACTGGGGATTATGAGCCTCTCCTAAGCATAGTAAGCATTTTGAGTGCTTATCGGCCTCGGGGAGGGTAGCCCCGCAGGCCGAGCAGTTTTTGAAATAAAGAAAAGACATGCTTAGCCTGTAATCAAAAGAGTAGTCAGCCAGTCCGAGTCGGGGTTGGAGAAGACGGAGGTAGTAAAAAACAGTCCTAAAGTTAAGCCCAGCCGGTAGAATGAAGAGAGAACGTTCCGAGATGCTGCCTGATTAGCGCGGAAAAAGGAACTAGAGCTCACCCGCACGCGGCGGGATATATATACGAGGGGGCGGGGAGGTGGGCGGAGCCTCAAAATAATCATTTTTTATTTCATCAAACTTAGAATGTTCCGGATTTCTGCGCATGCGCGAAGGGAAACCCATAGGTGTGGATTTCGCAGAGGACACGAAGAATAATACCGCTTTCTCATTTTGAAGTCAAGGTCAGTGGTGATCAAAAAGATAAGAATCTGGTCATTACGAATTAGGCTTTGCCAAATCTGAGCAACTACTACCAATGAAAGAAACGTTCCAGACCTGCTTTAGATACTCCCACTTTACTGGGGGATACATACTTGTAAAAGTCTACACAGCCTTAAGGGCACTCACTGTAACCTTCTCCAGTGAAATGCCTGCAAAAGTCGATTAATATGATTCTAAAGTTTAGGATCTGCAGCCTTCTCTTCCCATCCCGCAAATCTGAGTCAGTATCGTATGATCCTCATATCCCCACAGATATATTCCAAGACTTCCCATGTGTACCCAAAATTATGGATAATACAGAATGAAAACATTTTAACTATCCCCCACATTTATCATTGTATGTTATAGAACATAATTACTCCACTTCCAGCATGTACCAAATCTATCTAAAGGATATTTTTACGTAGCTCACAATTTACCTTTCAAAGGCAAGCACTTTGTTAGGGTCTTGCACATATCCTGATAATAATACATGTATACATTCCAAGAGGTGCAAAGGCTTCTTCATTTTACTCCAGAATGGATCCTGTAAGGAAAAAAAAATCTAAACATATGGAGCTTGAAATAATTCATCAAGGTGCAAATGTTCACAATGTTACCACTTAAAATACTGAAATCATCGTATTAATTAATATTCCTATTAGAAAGAATGATTGTGACAAAATGCCCCTCAACAGCTCCAATCCTTGGGCTTCCATCTCTTTCTGGATCTGGTGCACAGGGCTAAAGACAATCCCTATCATGGACAAACCTAACTGCTATCTGCATGTGTGGGTATCATTGTTGGTTATGTTGATCAATGTCCAGTCTCCTTATCAGGTCTTAAATGGAAGAGTAAGACACAACTGATGAATATAAACCAAGTAAACATTTATTATATAACAAATACGTTAAATGAGAAATTCATTAACTAATTTTTCCCTTATTTGTAATAATATGGAATCTAACAACAGCTGAATTTAAAAACAGATTTTGAGGTTTCTCACTTACCCTTGCTTTGAACAACTGATCATACACTTCAAGTAGTCTTGGTAGTGGCACACCAATTTCTTGCATTGTGTAAGTAACAAACCCCACATCCCAGTTCAAAGAACAAACCTTCTGTTCTAGATACTGCACTAAGAAATCTAAAGGGGAAATGATCAGGCAATTAGAATTTTTTGTATATTTTTCAGAACTACACAAAAAATAAGATTTTTTGAGGGGGATGCACCTATGTGCAAAATAGGTCAAGAATATATTTTAGCACCACAGAAAACAGTGTCTGTATTGCAATGTATCATACACAAAATTGAGTGAAGGTTCTTATGTGATTTCCCAACAGTTAGAACAAACACCAGTGAGTGCTACCTCAGCTTCTTCGAGTGCATCTATGCTGTAGAACAAATGCAGTCTCAATTGCCCTGGCTCAGTGCTATAGAATCCAGGGGATTATAGTTCTACAAAGTCTTTAACCTTTTCTGCCAAAGAATGCTGCTATTTCAGCAAACTATAAATCACAAGCTTAGACAGCAGTTAGAGGTGTCAGATATGAAGGAAAGCAATGGGGGAGGGGAATCCAGGCACAGATTGAGGAAAGGATTGAGGAGAGAATGAAGCATGGAGGAAAGGAAAGGAAAGGATTGGGGGAGACTGAAGCATGGCGCAAAGGAAAGGGTTGGCGAGAGATACAGGCACGCTTTGACTCAGCACTAAAATTTTGTAGCAGGGAGGGAAGGAAGAGGCCCATTCATAACTACAAGTTGTACAGAAGTCACACGTTCGTAACTTAGAGACTGCCTCTCAGACCAGAGATGGAAAACATTTAGCCTTCCAGATTCTGCTGGACTGCAACTCTAGTCATACTTTAATATTGGTGATGCAAGCTAGGGCTGATGGGGGTTATAGACCAACAATAAAAAGGCCACAGGCTCCCTCTCTGTTCACGGTTGTGTGTACATCTCAAACACTAATCAAACACTGTTCTCCAAAAGCTTACACATAATTGCCATTCTGTTCAAAATTATTCAAAGATGGCTTTGACCATGTGTTTGCAAAATATATTCAAATAATGGATGTTCATATCACAATCTCTGAGTTTAGTCTGGACATTCAGGCTGTTGCCAGTTGAAACCACTTGTATTTCAGTCCAGATACCCTAGGTTTTGCATTTTCTAGGTTTTCCCCCCACCTGTCCACTGGAAGGTGTGTTATTCTATCCTTCCCTGACACTGGTTATGGATTTCATGGGTACTAGGCTATTGCATCGGATGGTTTTCAACAAGAGGCACTGGCACAGATTTAAAATCAAATATTGTAAAAGTTATGGACCCCCTTTATATTTTTCCCTGCATCCTTAGTTTTTATATATATTGTTTAATATTTACAATATCCAAAACATTCCTAATTTGAACAATATACCTAAAGGAAAATAGCGAGGTGTCCCAGCATAGATTTTTCCAAGTGTTACCATCTTCAGACTAAGTGCCTGCATCCTATCAGGAGCACTTAAAGCCACACTATCACTCAGTGCTGAAAGAAAAAAGAAGGAAACTGTCTTCAAATATCTATTAACTCTTTACTTTTATATTGTCTCCATAATTTTTTCATTACACAGTACAAACAATTTTTTAAAATTTGGAAAGTTTACTTGCCCAACAACATAAAGATCTAATGGCATGAATTTCAAAGAGATTCACATTCACTTTTATTAGTATCTCAGGAAACTGTGGGGCCAACTGCTTATTTCTCCCCTCAACTACAGAGGAGCACCATCTTTATAATAAAAAGAACGGAAGTGAACTGCCTACATAGAGGTCACTTCAAGGTTTCCATCCTATGACAGTTGCTCGTTCTGAATAAAAAGATTTCATATTGGAGGGGAAAATGCACTCCCCAACAGATGACTAACACAGGAACCCATCATTTTGCACTGTTGTAAAATTTCAACTCCTGCATTAGAAGTTGCACCTACCTTTCTCAATTATTTCTTGCCAAAGGGTCTGCACCATGATAGGGTCTGAATGCCCGGCACAATGGAGAATGGCTAGCTTACACTCAGAGAGCTTGAATGGATCAGCAAATTCACCATAAAGCTGAAGTAAAAAATTACATATGACAAATGCAGAACAGATTAGTAGGCAGCTCACATGAGAAAAGTATTACCTATACTGAACTGTACATCCAGTAAGTTTCTAGAAACAGCCTACACAAGTTTCCAGCAAATCAGAAATATGTAATGTAAAAATGTATATGTTTCATACATTACAGAAAAACGGATGACTGTTAAAGACAGCCCAGTATGAGAGAATAAAAACAAAACACTGATAATATAGAATTATTTTTATCAATGAAGTAAGAAAAATGTAGTGGAATAGATGTTAGAAATATTAACTAGGTATTTTTAATTACAAAAATGTGAGTCAAGCACTGAAAGGATTAAATGGATACAATGACTCAGCAAAAGCTATAGTTGTATATATACAGGTGTGCCTGTAGCCTCAGTCTGAGAGAGGTCTCTGTGGGAGAACGGCCTCAGTGTGTTAGCAAGCCTCAGTATGAGAAGGCCTCAGTATTAGTTCGCCTCAGTGTTAGCAGGCACCAGTATGAGGGAACACCTCAGTGTAAAAAAAGCCCCAGACTGAAAGCCATTGTTTGTGAAATTCAATGTGAAGGCTGCTGTGTGTAAAAAGCTATTGTGTGAAGCTCCTGTGTAACTAGGGTGTGAGAAGGGGCTCTGTGAGAATGAAGCTGTTGATCTGCATAAGAAGCCCAATGGGGAAGCAAAGAAGGAAGTATAAAGAACTTTGTCCATGTTATGGAAACCTTGTTTTTGTAAATAGTGTAACCATATATAGCCATTTGTTATACGAAAGAGTCTCCTATAGAAGAGATAACATTTTTATCACTTTGGGTAACTGGTGCTGGGTCAAGCTGCTAATAAGTTACTCTGCTGTACATTTATGAGGAGGGTCTTTTATTATTAAGTCCATTTGCTCCACAACAGAAACATGTACAGAAAATAAAATAGGAATCCTGATTTATTTGAAACATGTTGTCATTTAAATTTACCTTGCTGATGTCCATCAACTCAGAATCCAGCTGAGAAATTGCATCTTGAACTGAAGAATGATGAGAACACTGATGGTGCAATGCTTCTTGTATTTGAAATTGTATTCTGGCAACCTCATTAAAAATAGAAAATAGTGAAAAATACAGTGAATGCCAGCAAGCTAGAAGCAGATCTATAACAAATATTAGACCTATTATATATATATACAGCAAATAAAACATTATCTCTCAACAGGACAATTTGAAAAGCTGAGTTCCCATTTTCAATTTGAACATAAAGCCTAGCAACTTATTATTGTACTATGGCCTAAGGGCTAATCAATAAAATTACTTACCTAGCAACTTACTTTAAACTGAGACATTTTATTATGCACACAAGCATTTTTAAAGCTCACAAATTACCAATCTCTAACCCATTATAACATGAATTCCATCAAAATTCACTTTTTTTTTACTTACTTCCATTTTCTCTTCCAATTCATGTAAAAATTCCCCATCTGCAGCTATGGGTGATATGGCCGTGGAGCTCTTGGCACTCAAAATAGCACGAGCAATATATTCAAGGCGCTGCTGAAGTGAAATTTCAGTGCTGTTAAATTATAAAAGCAGCACGTGAATAATGAGAGAGCTTATATGAACAATGCTCACAAGAATGTTATCTGGTTTCAGTCTAATTCTGTTATTCTGTTTGTAAATATCTGCGGTAACACATTCCTTCTTTTAAACATACTACCTTAACATCATATTTGCAGTGATTCCTATGACTGACTCATTGTACTTCAGCGGGCTTCTATCATAGCCAATTCCTCTATACCAGGCATGCTGGTAAGCTGTGAGGAATTGTGGGAGTTGAAGTCCAAAACACCTGGAGGGCCAAAGTTTGTCCATCCTGCTCTATACTCTCTAGAAACAGATGCTGACCAATGGATGTTTAATTTTTGTATGTGTCACATAATTTACATGATCTAAACTGTTTTAAATTGCACTATATTTTATCATTATTCAATTATATTTGCCATTTTTGAAGTTATATGTACTACGTTTTGTGTTTGCTTTGCTTATTGCAGCGGTCGGGAACCTATGGCTCTCCAGGTGTGGTGGACTTCAACTCCCACAATGCCTTGAGGCTCGGCACTAGCGGGCGGAGCCGAAGCGGCGAGGAGGCGCGTTGCCCGCAGGGGTTTCTGCCCGCTCTCTCCCTCCGAGGCCAGCCTTTGCTGCCCGTCCTCCATGACGGGCAGCAAGGCTCTTTTTCATGGAGGACGGGCAGCAAAGGCTGGCCTCGGAGGGAGAGAGAGGGCGGAAACCCCTGCGGGCAACGCGCCTCCTCGCCGCTTCGGCTCCGCCCGCTAGTGCCGAGCCTCAAGGCATTGTGGGAGTTGAAGTCCACCACACCTGGAGAGCCAAAGGTTCCCGACCGCTGGCTTATTGTATTGTTATTAAGCTATTTTTGAGAGTGTCTGCATTTATGATTATTTGTTTCTATTTTCTTTGTTGCAAGGTGCTACAACATTATTATTGTTGTTGTTGTTATTATCTGATGAACTCAAGTAACTTATCCAGTTCTCACTTTCAATGAATGAATCTTATGCAAACTTACACCAAGACTGACTCATTAGCTCACAAAGAGCTCGCCAGGCAGATATATATGACTCAACTGGAATCCACAGCTTTATTTTTGTTGCCTTTTAGCAATGCACACCAGAAGCTTGTCAAATATTAAAGAAATCACAAGACCTGGTTGTTGGGCTTGTTCAACATCACAGATCACATATTGTGTAGTAAGTTTTACTTTTGATGACCGATTGTATCATAAAGATGCCTTTGGGAAAATTACAATATAAGAAGCGATCTATTTGAACAGTAGAGGTGTTGGCCTATGAACAATCTGTTCTTACCTGTGCATGTCTGCTAGTTTTGCCAGCACTCTCGCAGCATTACTAAAATTTCTACTTTTTTCAAAAAACCTCCAGAGCAGATCCATATAGCGAACTTTGTTTTGATCAGTTTTGGCCATACGTGTCAGATATGGTTCCATAAAAGGGGAGTTTACCTGCAGAAGTCCAGGAAAAAAGATGATGAATCTTCAGTTTCCTATTGCTCTCTCTCTCTATATATATATATAGAATCTTATTTTTACTACAAGGTAAGCTTCCTAAGTATGGAAAATGCATTTAAAAGTATTAATTTATTTTAACAAAAAATAATTGATGTTACCTGTAGTAGTTTATCTGAGAGATCAGCTTGGATCAACCAGCCATAAAGGGCAATGCTAAAAAGTTCATCTGTGGAACGCTGGGCCAGTTTTAGCATTTGTTCAAACTAAAATTAAGACAGATAAGTTGGATGTTATTTTGACAGTATATGGCTGCACAGAATATATATCCTCAGGACATATTATTAACTTCTACAGGTAGCTTTTCCACACAGAGTCAATGATACTTCAGTACATATTTTGACTATTTCTTACATGATGCCCTGCTTCTTCATTGCTCAACATATTGGGATCAGATGACAACACAGGTGGACCAGGCTTTTTTGGCACACTGGGAGACTGTGGTGCAGCTTTACTTTGATTGACAAGCTCCTGAAGGGTGTCTGTGATGCACTTGTAGCAGTTTACTCTGCAAAGAGATGCAAATAACAGGCATGTGACTCATAAGCAAAAACTTGCAATGTTCTCAACATGGAGTCTTCGTAATCTTATCATTACATTTCTCTTTTCACAGGCAGTTTTCCAGAAGATGGCAGAAGCTTCACATTAGGTGCCACTTCCAAAATATTGGTTTTAGGAAGTACGTAAAGAGGTATCAGACTACAATTAACTTTAGAATGTGCACTGACACCAGCACAGAATTTCAGATGTACCTCAGATAACAAAACAGAAATGCCCCTGAGCGAAGGTTTTCTAAAATTTGGTAGCCATAACATGGAAAGAACAGGGTTAGGCTTCAATACCACAAAAAAAGGAAGAGCACTTCAACATGTTTCACCTAACTTTTCATCTGGAACTACAAAATATGCAGCTGTGAAATGAACGAAGAAAATCTCATCATCCTTATATAAGTACACAAAAAGCATTTTGAACTTTCTACAGATCACTTCTGAAAATGCACCCAGGGATGACTTTTTCTTTCACCACTTTTCTCATTATTTCCATTTTGGGGGCCACAATTAATGAATTTATGTTTTCCTTTAGCATGCTAAACATCATTTGTATGGCAGATTTACCCACTATTCTTTTTTCTATATTTTGCTGTTCACAAATACTCAGCAAGGCAGGCTCGTGCTGTTTATCTTGTTTGTTGTAGGAAAATAATAATAATAATAATAATAACAAACAAAGTATGGCTCGTCGATGTTGCAATTCCAGGTGACAGCAGAATTGATGAGAAACAACTGGAAAAGCTGTCACAATATGAGGATTAAAAGATAGAACTGCAAAAACTCTGGTACAAGCTAGTCAAGGTGGTCCTGTGGTGATCGGCAGACTGGGGGCAGTGCCTAAAGACCTTGGCCTGCACTTAAAAACAATCAGCGCTGACAAATTTACTATCTGTCAGCTGCAAAAGACCACCTACTCAGATCTGCATGCATTATTTGCCGATACATCACACAGTCCTAAACACTTGGGAAGCGTCCAGCGTGTGGTCGAATACAAAAGCCAGCATAGTGATCTTGTTTGCTGTGTACTAATCTTGTTGTGTATCAAACAAACAAACAAACAAATAAAGCTTTATTTATATCCTGCCTCCTCAAGGGGACTCGAAGCAGCCATAACACACAACCATAATTCTATTTATTCCTATCTTAACATTTATTGTCTTTACTGCAAACATACAGCTGCAACCTATCTGCTATGATCCACTCCTGCTTCATCAGCCTTATTTATTTATTTACCATATTTGTATACCGCCTTTCTCAGCCAATTGGCAACTCAAAGCGGTTTCCAACAAATCAGTATACATAAAACATAATAGATAAAAAACATTAAACAGTACAAGAACATCACAAAAACAATAAAAGCAACATCATCAGCGTCTCATTATTCTCAAGCATTGTCCAATTCCATTGTCAGGTCATTCGATTTCCTATATTAGCTACTTTGTATTTGTAAGCGCTTGCTCGAATAGCCACGTTTTAACTTGCCTCCGAAACGTCAAGAGGGAGGGAGCAGATCTGATTTCCCTAGGGAGGGCATTCCATAGCCAAGGGGCCACCACTGAGAAGCCTTCTAATGACAATGTGTCAAAACAAAAACAAAAAAAACCCTTCTGAGTAAATACAGGAAGAGGAATTAAGAGAAGATCTGGGCAGCCATGAAAATAATTTGTAAACAGGAACTTCACTATCAGAGACTTTGGTTACCTGAGGTATATCAGTTATGTTAAGCATCCTTCCACAACTAAGATAAATTATTGCCAACATGTCTCTACTTAGGAAAATGTCCAGTTGCATCCAAAAAACTTGCCTTTCCTGAAAAGCTTGATATCCAGTAACATCCTCTTCTGGTTCCCCATTTTTGTAATAATGGAGTCCAAGGCCTTGGGGATCCTTCTTTTCTGCAGCAGTAAGAGCAAGTTCCACCACACCCTCATAGAAGCGCACTTGAGATGAAAAAGAAATGGGAAAAGTGTAGTAATTAGAGCATGCCCTGTATTACAAAATTGTTTTAAAAGATAAACATTCTAATAACAGGTTGAATATCCCTTATCTGAAAAGCTTGGAAATAGAAGTGTTCTGTATTTCAGATTGGAGGGGCAGGTAGGACTACTTGCATACACATAATGAAGTCTCTGAAGCTGAGGGCTTTGCCTAAGCACAACATTCACTGATGTTTCATATAGACTTTCTACATATGGCCTGAAGGTAATTGCCTATACAATATTTTTAATGATTTTGTATACAAAACAAGATATGCAATACAGTGAGCCACCTGAAAAGAAAGGGGTTACTATCTCAGCCATCCATGCGAATGATTCTGGAATATTTTGGATTTGGTATTAGCTATCAATATCATTTTCAAAACTGGATAATCATCTAACTGTTTCTGATCTAGAAGTGGGCACACTGATATAAGAACTTTATGTAAAAGATTCAAGAGCTAAACCAGCTGTGAATTTAAGAGACAACTAACCAAAGACCTATTTCTTCTGGCAGGAATATTTGCAGGAACAGTTTTTAACTATGCATTTTAAATCATACTGTGTATATTAAGACATATTTTATTTATTTATTTATTTACTTACTACATTTATATGCCACTTTCTCCCCCCTGAGGGAACTCAAAGCGGTTTCCAACATTATAAAGGCAAAATTGAATGCGGTATATACACGTGAAAACCAAAACATAATCACTAGATAATAACGTATAACTATAAATAAAAACCTAACTAAATTAAAACATAAAATAACATTTAGACAAAAAACAAAAACATTAAACATTGATAATACAGTAACATTTATATCAAAACCCACCTGTAAAAAACACTATTTTACAGAAATGTGTTTTAATATATGCATTTTATTGTATGTTTTTATGATGGAGTTTTAAAAACTATGTTGTGCCCACCTTGAGCCGGAAGGAGAAGCAGGTAAGACATTATTATTATTATTATCATTATTATTAGTTGCATTACTAGATTACCTTGTCTATATTGTGCACAGACATTTGCAAGATCCACCTGTGTGCTAATCTTCTGATAGTCTCTCAATGACTCTTTTAGCATATTTTCTTTTTCAGATTTGTTTTGAACTTGTCGGGACCTCTGTAGTAATTCATTTGCCTAGGAAGATATAACCAGAGATTAAAGTCACAATTCTTTATCTGCGCTAGAAGCATTTCAGAGTGCAGAGTTCAATCACTGCAAACGTACTGGAAATGTGCTGCCAATATGACTTATTTAATGAAATAGAAGGCGATGGCTTTGCCACACAAGGCCTCTTTAATTCAATTTACCTACGAGTTATGCAGAAGTGTATTTCTGTGCATAAAAGTAGTTTTGTTATTGAGACACACGCTATTTGAAAAAGATGGTCTAACTAATTACTAAATAAGTTAGACCAGTGAATAAATTAGTTAGAGTCTCCTTGTGGAGAGAAAAAGCAGGCGATAAAGTAAACATAAGAAGAATATGAAGAACCTAAGTAAACAATTTATTCTTTTGTTTTTAAGACACACTGAGAGATCCTATATATGTACCTACTCAGAATTAAGTCCCATTCAGTAGAATGGTGCTTGCTTCCAAATGTGAAAACAACTGCAAGCTAATTTAAATATCTTACTTCTTAGGAGAATAAATATGACAGCAAATATTAAAGAGACATTTTTTGCAAGCGTGCATCATTGATACAGTACTTTATCTATATCCACACATGATGCTAAATAATGGCCTGACATGATCCAGTTGAATGGTAAGGAGCCACAACAAACCTCGCTTCCCCTGCTGCCCAGTGCAGTGAAGAGGAAGAATCCAAGAGCATTTATTTTCACTTTGCCTGAATCTCAGCTTACCATCCCATCGGATTCTGACAATTAGTTTGAAATAACAGAGCTTTAAAACATAAAGCCTGAACACAGCAATGATGTGAGAATTAAAAGATTTTCATTTTTTTACTTCACAGCAGCGATTCAAACAAATAAGCCCACCCTTCTTTCTACTCACATTACTTATACCACATGGAGCTGTGGTGGTGCAATGGGTTAAAACCTTGTGCCAGCTGAACTGCTGATCTGAAGGTTTGTTGTGGCTCCTTACTGTTCAACTATATCATGACAGGCAATTATTTAGCATCATGTGTGGATATATAGAAAGTACTGTATTAATGATGCATGCTTGCAAAAAGTACTGACCTGAAGGTTGGCGGTTCGAATCTGCGAGACAGGATGAGCTCCTGTCTGTCAGCTCCAGCTTCCCATGCGGGGACATGGGAGAAGCCTCCCACAGGATGGTAACACATCTGGGCATTCCCTGGGCAATGTCTCTACAGACGGCCAATTCTTTCACACCAGAAGTGATTTGCAGTTTCTCAAGTTGCTTCAGATACAATTAAAGAAAACAAAACAAAACTTATACTAAACCATACCTTTGAGCAGATAGCATCATCATTGCTGTACAGTAGAGGACAGATGTCTTGCAAATGTGAACTGATGCCATCGACAGCAGCATGGTCTTTGATGTAACAGTTGATAAGTGATGCTATGAGAGCCCCAGTGAGCTCTTTGTCTCTAATTACTAAATCTCTGAATGTAGTGACCTTCAGGCGTTCTTGAAGCTCCTAAATAAATAAGCATATGCAGAATGTTTACTGTAGTGTACTTTCAGACTCCTGCTGTATTCATAGTGAAGGATCAACAAAGGCCACAATGTAGATTATAGTCTGTGTATATACTCATACATGAGTTTATATATTTTTTGGTCAAAAATAGTTATCAAAAAAAGGAATTGTCCCCTTTTCTGACTAAAGTGGCATAAGGTAAGAGCTTAGTCCATCTCAGGAAAACCTAAAAGACATACCAACCCCTCTAAAAGACATACCAACCCCTCTAACTCCTTCCACTGGTCTTGTTGAATTCCTGGGCAGGAAAAGGAGTCAGCATTGGCATCAGCTGCTCCTTGACTTAAACATGAGGTTGACTTATACATGAGTGTATACGGCAACAGTCTTGAAACGTACATGCATTTTAAAAAAGTAAAGATAACAGAAGAACACTTTACCTGCAACCCCTCCCTCCTTACCTTTGTGTTAAATCTCATTTCAGCTAACTTATAGAGCAACACAAGCACCGGCACATAAAATCACTTGTACTTTGCAAGTTATGGTTTGATATTTTGATGTTTCTCCAAGTCTACAAACTGCTACTCAAATTTCCACAATATTACAAACGTCTACAAATTCATGTCCTTATGGTAAGAAGTGACAAAATAATGTCCTTATGGTAAGAAAGTAGGAGTGACTGGAGACATACCTTCTGAAGCTCCCCCACAACAATATTAAACTGATGCTCACAAAGAAGCTTCCACAAAGCCAAGGCCTGGCAGGTTTTCCGAACAAGCTGCTGGATGCCCTGTAGGGAGGCCTTCTCTGATAACTGTGCCTCTGCTGCAAAATGGAAACACATATGACTTAATGACGACTGTGCCATATGGTCCTCATTTGGCATCCTTGAGGTTTTTGAGTTTTATTTATTTATTTATTTATTTTACAGTTCTTATATTCCGCCCTTCTCACCCCGCAGGGGACTCAGGGCGGATTACAGTAAACACATATATGGCAAACATTCAATGCCAGTTTGACAAACAACATTTAACAGACAAAGGCTATTTAACTTTTTCTGGCCGCCAGGGGAGCTGCTGCTTTCATCGTCCATCAACGACACCGATGAAGTTCTTCCGCATTCCACATTCCCCGGAGTCTTTCTTTATGGCCTCATAAATTAGTTAAATTTAGCCTCCCACACAAGGTGGTGCCTTATTTTCCTACTTGACAGATGCAACTGTCTTTCGGGTTGCAAAGGTCGACAACGGGCTACACAATGGCTGGACACCCACTCCAGCCCGGGCTGGCTTCGAACTCATGACCTTTTGGTCAGAGTGATCTTAATGCAGCTGACACTCAGCCAGCTGCGCCACAATCCTGGTGTGGGTCTTCCTGCTCCCATCATTTCAAAGAAAGGATTAAAAAAAGGACTGGATTGGCTGGCAGAATCTATATGTGAATGTAGTTCCAGCCCTCTCTTGTCACCAGTCAAACATCGCCATATTTAAGCGATTCCTCATACAATAATGTCCGAGAGGAAGAAACCTCTTGCTCCTTTCCAGAGGCATTCCACAAGGGTCATGTAATTCAAATGGAAACAGGTATGAACACTGGCACACACAAATCTCCAAAAGTACATAAAACTTTTTTTCTATCTAATGTGCATGCTATGATTTTGTATATCCCAAAATCCTGTTTGGAGGATACCCCAGGATTCAAAGTATTCCCCCAGACAGCAATCAGCCAGGCTTTGAAGCTGCAATGCCATTAAATGCTAATCAAGGTGACCAATTGTAACATTCACACTTGCTTCAAGCAGACAAGAGTACTTTCTCCCATCCTGGATATTCCACAAATATATAAACCTCACATGCCTAGTTTCCAACAGACCTCACAGTCTCTGAGGCTGCCTGCCATAGATGAGGGCAAAATTTCAGGAGAGAATGCTTCTAGAACATAGCCGTACAGCCTGGAAAACTCACAGCAACCCCACATGCAAAATTAATTCACAGATTTTATGAGATTTTACAACTAAAATATATTATAACAATTTTTAGAAGATTATCTTCTTTACCGTGAAACTTCCTCTGGATCTCTAGCTGCATTTGCTGAGAAATTCCACCATCAGACCGCATGAGTCCACGCAATCGTTGCTGAAGGTTAGCTGGAGTGGCAAAGCTTATTCAAGAAAATGAAAATAAAAATAAATAAATTAAAAGTACATTACAATATCATATATAGGTTTCAGGTGACTGCTTGTTAATGCAAATTCACAAAAAGGAAGGTACTGTACTAAATGAACATCAGTCAAAATAGACCAGTGTAATAACAGCATGTAAGTTTAATACTAATATTTAATGCCGTTTAGCATCGTTTTATCAACTAATACAGACAATGTTAAAGAATGAAGGAAGTAAAAGTTGCTGTGTTAACCATCGGTTTAGTTGTGACATATCAAAATGTTAAAAATATACTTTTGAACATAAAAATCCAGCCATAAGTATTAGAGGAACAAGTTTTCTTCAACAGAAAGAACAAACAAAATGTTATATATAAAATGGAAATATCAATGAATTCTTGTTTGATTCCCTTAGCAAAAAAAACCTTACCTTGGATTTACAATGGAGCCTACTGTAGCAAACTGTGAATTTCTATCCAAAAAGTCCTGTAGACCTTTTAATTCTTGTAGCACAACTTCTAACACTTGTGATGGGACACTACTTTCAATCTAGAGCAGAAAGAGGTTAAAAACTCACAGCAATCCAGTGATTCTGGCCATGAAAGCTTTCAGAAACATGTATCTTAATGTTTTATCAATCTTAATTGAAAGAGATGTGACAAAGTAAAGTACGTTAATATAAAAACTCCTTGTTAATAGAATCATGAGCCATACATGAAGTGGCTCCATGTTTACATTTACACGACAATGAATAACTGCATTTCTAATTGGCAAAATCTCCAGAATCAAAAAGTAAAATTTATCCTGGATTAATCTACTTCAAACAGTAAATGCAAGAAAGCAACTTTAGTGAATCACGCCAAAGGCCTATCTAAAGTGAACATCAATGAAAAGTTCACAACAGGACATGAGTATTACAGTATCTATCCCTTTCATGTATTTCAGATATTTAAAGACATAGTATTTCCAAACATTGGAGGATATATCCATCATGACTACCAGGCATATTTGAATAGTGTAACCCAAACAGCTCTGATTTCTTTCACACGGAAAATTATATAGGAAATTGTGTATTGTATTTGAATTAGCATAAAATGATGCAGATTAAATATTGGATCAAACAAATCTGGGACAGATTTCAAGTTCAACAGAAAAGAGATGTCTTTTGAAAGATCCCCTGACTGAAAAAGTCTGGGAATAGCTGCTCTAAACAAATACATAAACAAGAGAGAAGAGACTAGATGGAGTCACATGCTTTGGTCTCCAATCCCACCAACTTGTGAACCTCCATAGATTGTTTCCAAAGGAAAGCCGCCCTCAATAGAAAACCCCTTTCTACCTTTCTTATAAAGACATTAACATCAGTATGAAAATTAATTTTAAAAAGCATAGGCATTAACACCCATCAGCACTTACAGCAACAATTTGTCGATTGCCAGTCTTGAAAATCCTCTCCACAATGATACTGCCATCCCAAATATTTCTGAAATGCAGGAAAAAAGGGACTTTAACAACAATTCACTGTGCATATTTTTTACTGTATTGTGATCCAGAGGCTATTTATAGAATTTCAAAGGAGCTAAAGCTTCAGTTTATTACACAATGTTTTGATATTTATATCTAACATTTGCTTTGGTTCTACAGATGTAGTTACTGTATGTACTTGAGTATAAGATGGGTTTTTCAGCCCTTTTTAAGGCTGAAAAAGCCCCCCTCAGCCTATACTCAAGTCAAGGTTATTTATTATTTTACTCTAATTATTATTATTATTATTATTATTATTATTATTATTATTACTGACATAAAAGCACAGTATTTCACAGCATGCAAACCATATATATGCTGGATTTCGTATCACAAAATCACAAGACGAACACTTCCCAAGCATCTAGAACTGTGTAATCCAAGTAAGGTAGCCATTTGCAATTGACAGATCGTGATTTTGTTAATGCTTATTGTTTCCAAATGCCGGCTGAGATCTTTTGGCATGGCACCCAGTGTGCTGTTTACCACTGGGACCACCTGTACTGGTTTATGCCAGAGCCTTTGCAGTTTGATTTTGAGGTCCTGATAAGGTTTTTCTGTTGTTTTTCTTCCATTCAGCTGTCACCTGGCATGGCAACACCAATAATCCAAATTTTTTTTCTTTTCCACAATCTTGATGTCTGGTGTATTATGTTCCAAAACTTTGTCCATCTGGATTCAAAAGTCCCACAGTATTTTTGCATGTTCCTTTTCCACTACCATTGCAGGTTTATGATCCCAACAGTTCTTTACTGGTACTGGGAGGTGGTACTTGTGACATAAGTTCCAATGGATCATTTGGGCCACACAGTTATTATTATTACATTTACATTATTTTACTCTATTATTATTTTTATTGCATTTATTATTTTTATTATTTTACTCTATTGTTATTGTATTTATTATTCTACTTTATTACTGTATCTATTATTTTACTCTATTATTATTACATTTATTATTTTCTCTATTTATTATTACATTTATTATTGTATTATATTTATTATTACATTTATTATTTTACTCTATTTAATTATTACATTTATTATTGTATTCTTTTATTATTATCATTACATTTATTATACTCTTATTTTTATTACATTTATTATTTCACTCTATTATTATTGTTATTAAATTTCCATTATTTTACTCTATAATTATTACTATTATTATTATGACATTTATTAATTTACTCTATTATTATTGAAAGGATACATAAGCATATTTACACTGAAGAAGGTTAGAATGGTTTAATCAGAGTTGGACAGTTTTATTCTAAATTACAGTTTTATTCTAAATGTACAAAAAAAAATTAACCTACCGATGCCTCAATTAATGTAATTTTATTGGTATATATTTTTAATTTGAAATTTATTAGAGTTTTGGTCTAGCTTCTATTGCTGATACTGCCGGGTATAGGCTCTTCACAAGTTCAGGCCTGATTTGGAGATACTTGGTGCTGAATCAAGGATCTTCTGCATGCAAAATATGTATTCTCTTCACTAAATTATAATCATCCCTAATCATGATTATTAAAAAGTTACATGAAGAAATCCTTCCAACCTAACAATATATAACTGCACTATAAAGCCAGAATTTAGAAGACCACCACAATTCTCTCGATCCCGCCTGCCTCACAGGCACGTCTGGCGGGGACGAGAGACAGGGTCTTCTCAGTGGTGGCCCCCCTGCTATGGAGCACCCTCCCTGTTGACATCAGACAGGCGCCCTCACTTATGGCATTCCGTAAGAGCCTAAAAACATGGTTATTCGAAAAGGCGTTTAACTAAGTGCTATAAAAATTAGCTATGACGACTGTAACGGAATATGGATTATGAGATTGGTTTATGATTCTATGATGAGACGACGCGGATGATTTAGTTTAATTATATGTATTGTAAACTGTTTTTAGATGTTGTACACCGCTGTGAGTCGCCCTAAGGGGCTGAGAACGGAGGTCAACAAATGCAATAAATAAATAAATAAATTAGAATCAACTTACTTATATTCTTGTGCCAAATATATAAATCAACCATTATTATGCTAACAGAGTGTTTCCTTTTTTTTCCCTACTACGAAAAATATCTCTCTTTTAAAACTAATGTTTACAGTACTTTTAAGCACTACGAGCTAGTGAAAATAATGCTAAATCATTGTTGAGAATCGTGAGGATGAAAAGCGGTACCATCTCCTTCCTCCAGTTAGGCTGCCAAGGAAAAAACTTGACATTACCACCACACAGAACAAAAACACTGGCCAACACACATTTTGGTACCTCAGATATTTCTGGGTATATTTGACCTGCTGATTCAAAAACTGGCACCTGTTTTCCCCTATCAGCTCTAGATTTTGAGATACAGATATGTCGTGTACCAGTCTTCCTTTGCTCACCAATAAGCAACCATAATAACCATATCTGAGAAACTAGAGCTTATGCAATCTATCTAATGAAATTTTATGTATCAGTGCCAAAAATAACCCAAGAACAGGACGAAAAACCAAGGACCCTTCCACGCAGTCATATAACGCAGAATATCAAGGCAGAAAATCCCACAATATCTGCTTTGAACTGGGTTGTTTGAGTCCACACTGCAATATATTCCAGTTTAAAGCAGATAATGTGGGGTTTTGTTCAGCTGTGTGGAAAGGCCTCAAGAAACCACGGAAAAAAAACTTGGATGGGGATCTGTGTAAATCATTGGATTTAAACAAGATATGCAATCTCATATCCAATAAAAAAGAACTTACCCTATAATTCTAGAGAAATAAATGCATATTCCATTGTGCTTTCCAGAATATACTGTCTCAGGGTACATTGTGCCACTAACTGAAGCCCCAGGCTGAGATAACTGACCACTGGAAGTATATACTGGAGTAGACATTGCAGGAGGCTGTAAACCTGAAACATCAATATAAGTTTCTAAAAATCAAAATAATCTCAAATATTTAGAATATTAAGTATTTTATTTATTTATTTATCATATTTATATCCTGCCTTTCTCACCCCGTAGGGGACTCAAGGCGGCTTACATATAAAGGCAGCAATTCGATTCAATATGAACATATATAGTAAAATAAACATATACATTAAAACAGTCATCAAAAATATATCAAACCTTAAAACCACTTGTTTTAATAGTTAAAACATGACTGCTAGGTGTAAATACAGTGTCCCAAATTATTTTTCATGTCAGAAGCGACTTTAGAAACTGCAAGTTGCTTTTGATATGAGAAAATGTGCCATCTGCAGGGGACGTTCAGCTGTTCTACCATCCTGGGGGAGGTCTCTCTCATGGCCCCGCATGGGAAGCTGGAGCTGACAGATGGGAGCTCACCCTGTCTCGTGGATTCGAACCACCAACCTTCAGGCCAGTTGTTCAGCCGGCACAAGGGTTTAACCCATTGCACCACCGCAGCTCCTTATTGTCCCAAAAATGTATATACCCATAACAGCTTATAATGATGAAAAATGCATTTTCAAGCAATATATATTCCCTTAACAAAATTAAAGATTTCAATACTCCAAAAGTGATATGAAATTGTAAGAGAAACTTTAAGTGAGGTTTGCAACTTTGTGCTTCGACAATGCAAGCAGTGCACTGTTGCTCAAGGATGACCATTTTGAGACCTTACATAAAGTTATAATTTTAGATGGAATTTGTAACTCTAAAATCTTTATTATAACATTTATACTTCAATATAAATGCATTTACTTAGCCTTCAAAACAATCACCACAGCTGCTATTAGCTCTTAAAGGGTATATGCACTTTTGGGGAGAGCACCCTGTATATAAATTACTGGAAGTTGCATAGCTTTGCCCAGGTTGATGCTGATGATTTAGCATATTATCAGAATAAAAACATTACGCCAGTGTATTTCTGAAATAGGAGTCCAGGTTCTGTGATCAAGCACATAGGTTTGTGTAGTATAACACAGACCAAACAGACTAGGAAAAAATACCTTGTGTTGATGGTGTTGCCAAAAAGCTGGGATTATGGTACGGACTACTAGGAGGAAAAGGTGAACCTAATGGGAAAAGAGCAATATTTATTACAAAGGACTTTTTATCTATCTGGGCATATAAAAACATAAAACTGAACATTATTCTCTCTGCAAAGGAAAGGGTATAACCTATGAAAAACAGTTTGTCACAATGAATTCACTACTTACCAGGTAGAAAAGGAGAACCCATTAGAGATCCTATATTACTTGGAGAAGTCGAAACAGATGGAAATCGCATCTGTGCTTCACCACCATATCTGAAATTTACCAAATTAAAAACATATTAATATAAGCAATTTTCAATTTGTTTTTAAACAGGTTGAGACAAGTATGTAACGTTTCTTTGGCTGGTTGAACAATAAAGCTTGTCTTTTCATTAAAGAAATGAAAACTGACTGCACGCGGAAGGAATAAAGTGTGGTTTATCATCACAAGAACAAGCCTCATACTCTCGAACTCCCACTATAGCATGTCCATGAGCTCAGAAACCTTTCCCACTGAATTGGTTTAACTATTTTGTTTGCCATTACTTCGAAAGACTAAACTAGGATCAATTTTAAGTATGGTTTACATAAACAAGCCATCTTTATAAACAACACACTGATTCAGCTTGTTTTGGTATACCACAATTAAGGTAAGCCAAATTGGGTCATAATGATAAACTCTGCTAAGTCAAAAAGGGAAGAAAAAGGTCAATTCTGTTCCTAGCAGCAATAAGATTAGTAGATAAATTGACAAGTTTGTTTCTGTAATGTCTTTTTTGTGTTAGGAGCGACTTGAGAAACTGCAAGTTCCTTCTGGTGTGAGAGAATTGGCTGTCTGCAAGGATGTTGCCCAGGGGACACTCAAATGTTTTACCATCCCGTGGGAAGATTCTCTCATGTCCCCGCACGGGAAGCTGGAGCTGACAGACAGGAGCTCACCCTGCTCCCTGGATTCAAACCGCAGTCCTGCTGGCACAAGGGTTTAACACATTGCTCCACCAGGGGCTCATTTGTTTCTGTAATTATAAATGAGCCTTTTTAATTATAGTTTGAAAAGGATATTGCATGTCTCCCAGTTAAATAATCTATACATGTATGGTTTGCCGTGTCCCTTAGAAGTCAAACTAGAGGCATGATAGATGCATATTGGACAAATAAAATGAAATACTATTGCCAAGGCAAGAATCACCTACTCTATGATCAAGTTTTGCAAAGTTGATTTTATCCATTTATATGCTCCAACCAGAGTTGAACACAATCTAGGTGGGGCTGGAAAGCAACAGATGTTAAAATATCATTTCCAGATGCAATTCAGATATGAACCATTTTACCTGAAAAATGCTCGGGTAGCCCAGCTTGACACCTCTCTGTCACATGCAGCAGAAGAGCAGGCAAGAATTAAGCAAGTGGCACAGGCCTGCTCTACCTGAAATAATAAATCAATAAAAACACCATAAAATGACCACTCTAGCTTTAGATATTTCCAAATAACATTCCAGAAAATCAAAAGCAATCTGAAGGAGTAATCCATCTAGACCAGTGGTTCTTAACCTGGGGTCCCCAGATGTTTTTGGCCTACAACTTCCAGAAATCCCAGCCAGTTTACCAGCTGTTAGGATTTCTGGGAGTTGAAGGCCAAAAACATTTGGGGACCCCAGGTTGAGAACCACTGGTCTAGAAGTAAACATATCTGGTCAGAGTAAGTGCAACCAAATTCATTGAGATCAACACCCAGGTATATGATGAGGTGATTTAACCAGAAGCATTTTTTTTTCATTCAGTGACTGTTATCCACACATTTAGAGAGTCTTATATTACTCCATTAGAACTGTGAACTAGCAGCATTTTCCCATATCATCCCTTGCCGAGTACCCAAAAATCACATCTTGGAGATCTGGGAAACCTCTGGAGCAGGTTTTTATGGTGCATGGAGGGGATGCAGGATGGTAGAATTATTCCAGCTCTACTGGAGGTAGTGAGATACTGATTAAATATTCTAGCACATCCTAGCCTAAAAGGGCCAACTGAAATTATTTAAAAGCTTGGACTTCAGGTTGACCTACAACAAATAATTTTTTGCATGTACACGATGTGCCATGAGACAATGCACTGAAGAAACATGTATTCCAATCCACATAGTAAAACAGGAACATACAGGGCTCATCTTGCAAGACAACAGATTGCAACTATGGTTGGTTACATTGCCATCTAAACTGGCCTATGACACATGAATGGCAAATACTGACAACAACACATAAAGGAAGTCTTCATGAACAAATAACAAAGCATAATTATCTCTTATCTATTTTAGAGCAAATTGAACATTCTCACCGAGTGAAGTTTGAAAAATCTTTCAATATCTTCTCCATCACTTCCTGCATTACATACAAAAAGATGTCGCAGCTGATCTACTGGTCTGAGTTTATGGAACATGAAACTCCCCTATAAGGAGGAAAGGCACCAAACATTACATTTCTTGCAACTTCTTGTAAAGTTTTCACAACCTTCCTTTAAAACAAATATTTACCAAAAATGGAAAACTAAGCATGAAAAATCACAACTGTCCATACTGTCCAAGAAGTCTGCAGGTAAGTTTTGAACCTCAGCTGTGTCAATTTCAGCAGCTATTGTTCAAATGTACAAGCTTTGGATATACTTTAAATGAAAGGCACATTTCCCCCTCCCCCCCTAAAATGACTCTAAATAAAGAAAATGGAACAGAATCATCAAAAGGTTACAAAAACATACATGCCAATGTAATAAATTATTAATGCAGATGCTTTTGTATTGTGAATCACTTCTTTTCTATTTATTTATTTACAGTATTTATATTCCGCCCTTCTCACCCTGCAGGGGACTCAGGGCGGATTATAACGTATACATACATGGCAAACATTCAATGCCATAGACACACAACATATATAGACAGACACTCAGAGGCTATTTAATATTCCAGCTTCTGGCCACTAGGGGAGCTGTCACTTCACCGTCCATTTGTGACACTGATAAAGTACTTTCCTCATTCTTTGCATACTTCCCGGAGATTTTTATGGCCTCGTAAATCAGTTAAATTAGTCTCTCCATATAAGTGGTACCTAAATTTCCTACTTGACAGATGCAACTGTCTTTGGGCTGCAAAGGTCAACAACAAGCTACCCAATTTTGGTTGGGAGCTCACTCCGACCCGGGCTGACTTCAAACTCATGACCTTTTGGTCAGTAGTGATCTTAATGCAGTTGACTCCCAGCCAGCTGCGCCACAGTCTTGGATTCATAAAAGTTAATGGCAATATTCAAGAATGGCTTAAGACTGTGGGACCTATGCATATGGATGAAGCAGAAAATAGTGAATGAAATTTAGGAGGCTCTCACAATGTAACTTCAGTTATTACATTTGACATGCCTTCTTCACTGTCTAGCCTTGTGTTTTATATACCAATTAAGTTTATTCAGAAGTAAGCCCCACTAATTCCAAATTTCCAGCATCTCCAGGGACAACGTACTAGTGGTTCAATGGGATTCACTGCCATAGAATCAGACAAAGGACTACCTCCTCACAGTAACATTTGTACTACACACCTGTGCTGAAAGGAGGACAAATTTCTTTGGCGGTACCATATGTTGCTGCACAACTACAGGGTAGTCTGTTACTGGAATCAGATCTTTATTCAGTGGTGTTACAATCTTCTGAGTTTTCAGTACATCAATTTCAGAAAGAGCCCAGGAATGCCCATCAACTGGTGTCTTCATCTGAAATAAAAATACTAAATGTCAGCATTTATTCAAGGACCTAAAGCCCACACTATGTTAAAATAATGCCAATACACTCTTGCTAGCTGCTTGCACTTCTACCTTCCATTCTCTGTGCAGTCCTTTTATAATATACATGGGTCTATACTACATGTCTACATGTCAGCATTTATTCAAGGACCTAAAGCCCACACTATGCTAAAATAATGCCAAAACACTCTTGCTAGCTGCCTTCCATTCTCTGTGCAGTCCTTTTATAATATACATGGTTCTATAAATCTAGTGAACAGTTGCATTAAAAAAGATCAGCATCAAAATGTGTACTGCTATTTAAAAAGGCTAAAAACTAGACACGACTGGTGTTATGGCTATGGTTTTCCTTGCAACATGAAAGGAACAGGCACTAAAACAAGGTGGGATATAGAAGCTTTGCCTATAGGAAATCCCAGCTTCAATTCCCTGGCATCTCCAGGTATGGTTCATTTATGCTTGAAAGCTTTGAAACCTTTCACTGTCAGTCACTGTTGACAAAAATTGGATATTGGTGTCAAGGGACTGACTCAGAGGAAGGTAGCTTTCTATGTTTAAGTAGAGGATGAAGACCACCCATGATTGCTGCTTTCAATACCACATACCAACATTTAAATAATTACCTGTGTTTCCATCAATGGCTTTTGGAAAGGGAACGAATCATGATTAATACACCACAAGATGTAATTGTCCTCACTTTCTGAAGCTGCCATTAGCAGAATACCTGAAAAGAGAATAATGTTGTATTAAATTGTGAAAAGTGCAAATCATACAATCAAACTCGTTATTCTCTCTTGAGAAGGATAGTGAAATAATCATGGCCATGGGAGCCTTAAACAAACAACAAAATATCTTTCTATGAATTACCTTTTGTATAAAGGGCTCGATGCACTTTTGATGGCTTTTCAACATTAGAAACAGCAGAAAATCCTGGGGGTAGGCGGACATGAATCAACATCAAAGATGATGGACGAGCAGAAGCCTGCTTAAATGAGCATACACTGAAATACATCCGTACACCTATGGGGAAAAGCATTGAGATAGTCTGCAAAAGTATGGGCATATTTGATAGAAAGCTTTTAAAAAGAATATTCTATGCCAGAAATATTAAAAATAAACTAGGTATTTTTAAGTACAAAAATGTGAGTCAAGCACTGAAAGGGTTAAATGGATGCAATGACTCAGCAAAAGCTGCTGTGTCTGTAGTCTTAGTAGGCCTCAGTCTTAGTTTGCCTCAGTGTGAGAGAGGTGTCAGTCTGAGAGACTGTATGAAAAGCCTCTCTGTGTTAGTAGGCCTCAGTGTGAGAGAATGCCTCAGTGTGACAAAAGCCCCAGGTTGAAGGCCATCGTGTGAAAAGCACCAGTGTGAAGGCTGCTGTGTGTAAAAGACTACTGTGTGAAGCCCCTGTGTAACTTCGGTGTGAGAGCAAAGCTGTTTATCTGCATGAGAAAGAAGCCCAGCATGGAAGCAAAGAAGAAAGTATAAAGAACTTTATTTGTGGTGTGGAAACCTTGTTCTTGTAAATAGTGCAACCATATTATTTTACGATAAAGAAAAGCCTCCTATGGAAGATATAACATTGATCTCTGTGTTTTTGTTCTTTTTATCACTTTGGGGTACTGGTACTGGATGACACTGCTGCTAATAAGTCACTCTGCTGCACATTTATGAGGGTCTTTTGTTAACAAGCCCAATCACCCAACATTCTATTCAGGTACTGAACTAAGTCATTCTATTAAAAAAATCCAAAGAAGAAAGCCAAACAATTTTTTTTCTGGGAGGGACTTTGTGCCATACTAGTTATCACCTTTACAGACAGAAAACAGTCCCTCAACTTCAGAGAAGACACACCCGTATCTTTCAGTGAAAAGAAGATGGAGCATTCGGATCATGAAGTGGATAGGGAGATCTACGAGGACGCACATTGAGATTCATTTTGAAATGGATTATCTAATTTTAATTACCACTTGGGTATAAACTGACCTCGTGTATAAATCAAGGGCAGGATTTAGAGGCAAAATTATTGTTTTTGATATGCCAAGTTGGGTGAGTTGAGCATTATTCCTCAGTGATGGAAAAGCAACAGTGATGCCTAAGGGCCAGAAACCCTGGCTGCCACTATCACCAATTTCCCAACAAGGCATTCAAAAAAGTCTGAAGCAGTACCACAACAGAGAGTAGAACACGGTGCTTCTTTTAGGTTCTCCCAGGATGAACTAAACTTTTGCCTTTTATGGAAAGCTCCTAATAAATTGTTCTTTTTATCAAAGTTAAGGCACAGTACATACATTGACTCATGGATTAGTTGAGTCCGTTTTTTTACTAAAATTTCTAGACTTATATATGAGTAAAATAGTAATTTAAACGTCTACCGCTTCCAGTACCATCTTTGATCACAGACTGTTCTAATCAGAACCAGAGGTGACAAGACTTTCCTAATCAGAACGAGAGAATCACTAGAAAGCCCTAAATGCTGCATTAGCAATGCACCCGAACTCTTCAAACATATAGAGGTAATAGTGAGTGGTTTTGGTGCATGGTAAGAGTAGAGGGGATTGAAGACAAAGGTAAATAGAGTAAAAAAAGGCACTGGGAAACAAACAAACAAAAAATAGAGCAGAGTGGAGTAAAAAAAGAAAGAACAAAAAACCACCATGGTGGGGGACTGAATGTTTTCTAAGCCTTACAAAATTGGGTGCCCCTGTTAAGAATCAAGAAAAAAACACTGAGTTCTTACCTGCGTGAGTGATTGCCATCAGCTGACAGTCTACAGATTCAGACTTCTCTATCACTGCAATCTGAATAATAGGTTTAAACACAGACCGATCTATGGTCCTAAAAGAAAACCAAAATACTGATTAATGTGTTTGAAAATTCTCTATCAAATATACAAAATAATCTCACATAATATAATGCAACAGCTCCCCAATGAGAATTTCTTAGCGCCGTCAGTTTACCTGGCAATTCTTCCAGCTGCAGACACAATTGCATTCTGGGAAACAGAAGCAACCCTCACCATCCCCTGGCCATCTGAACCTAAATCATAAACCTGCAATTTAATTGTATCGTTTTAGTGGGTTTGCAGTACATTTAGACTAGCTCTGTTCCGTGCAGCAATGTCTAAGTCACATATGCAAGTATACATTAGTTTCCAACAAAAAAGACAGCAACTGCAGTCCATTCCAAGTTGAATAGGGGAGAGAATGAAACTCTCTTTGACTGAGTAGTGGGAAGAGCCTGGACAGCATACAGGGCCAGAGGCGGCAGAGAGAGGGTCCCAGAATAGGGAGAATTAGTAACAACAGAACATGAACATCCTGAAGCTAATGGACAGGAGAGGCCTGAAAATTAGTAACAACAAGGTTAAAAAGTATAAGGTGACAAAGTGCAGAGTGAAGGAAGTTACAGCAAATGTACGTGATGAAGAAGACACACTGCAGCAGCCAATTTTCCATGAAATGCATATCAATTTCAATGGGATTTATGCGTAAACAAGAGAAAGAGAACTACTATCTAATACAGTGGTTCCCAACAACTACTGGATGGCTTATGTTCTGTATCGGAAACTAGAGCTGATTATTATTATTATTATTATTATTATTATTATTATTATTATCATGTCAGGAGCGACTTGAGAAACTGCAAGTCACTTCTGGTATAAGAGAATTGGCCGTCTGCAAGAACGTTGCCCAGGGGACGCCTGGATGATTTGATGTTTTTATCATCCTTGTGGGAGCCTTCTCTCATGTGCCTGCATGAGGAGTTGGAGTGGATAGAGGGAGCTCATCCGCCTCTCCCCAGATTCGAACCTGCGACCTGTCGGTCTTCTGTCCTGCCGGCACAGGGGTTTAACCCACTGCGCCACCGGGGGCTCCTACTAGAGCTGATGTGGTCTATCCAATGCAATTTTCTGAATCAGCACCCCAAATAACCAAACAAAATCTAAAGTTTACCAAAAATGGATTTGTAACCCTTTTGGTACTAATGTTGTAAAGTGTTCCTGGTCAAAGTGGTCCCTGGTCAACAAAAGGTTGGGAGCACTGAGCTAATAGAGATAATCTCATTCTGGAATAGTCAAAGGAATAAAAGAGTGAAGGGCAAAGTGTAGCCAATTACAACTTAACTACTCATAAATCTGGATTAAATAATTTCTTTCTTTTACTATAGTTATGAGCTACTATATAGCAAAAAGTTCTGCATAGCCATTGTTATTAAATAAGAGTCAATTAAATAAGAGTGATAGACTTGTGGACACTTGTGAATCAAAACATATAAAGGTCATACCTGTATCACACCTTTCTCAGAGCGTGTGTACAAAATGTTCCGGGAATTGTCAATGGCAATTTGTTCAATGGGATCTATAAAGTCAATGTAAAAAATGAAAATTGTTTGTTTAAAGACTGTGTGGAGACTACACCGAGAAAAAGACTTCTGAGATTCAAAATGGGGATTGCTTAGACTACCAGAACATACATTTTCTTCTCTAAACACTTTCAAATTTACAACCAGCAGAATTATTATTTAAATATTGGACAATGTACATATACGCAACTATAAGCCAACCCGAATATAAGCCAAGGCACCTAATTTTACCACAAAAAACCTGGGAAAACGTATTGAGCCAAGTATAAGCCGAGGGTGGGAAGTGCAGCAGATACTGGTAAATTTCAAAATAAAAATAGATACTGATAAAATTATATTAATTGAGGCATCAGTAGGTTAAATGTTTTTGAATAATACCAATAATAAGAGTAAAATAATAAATGTAATAATAATAGAGTAAAATAATAAATGTAATAATAATACACAAAGTAAAATAATAAATCTAATAATAATAAAATAAAATTATGTAAATGTAATAATAATAAATACAGTAAAATAATAAATGTAATAAAAATAACACTAGTAACAGAATAAAATAATAAATAACCTTGAGTATAAGCTGAAGGAAGCTTTTCAGCCTAAAAAGGGGGCTGAAATACTAGGCGTATACTCAAGGATATATGGTAACTATTATTGTAAGAAAAATAGTATCAAGCATTTGAGAGTCTCCACTTCTGCCTGTGGATATTTCTTGATAATGTTGATACTTCAGAAAAGAAACAGGAGATATCTTTCAAGCCAAGTTTATTATCTTATCTATGTAGAAGACCTGTCTGGATCCCACCCTCAAGGTACTAAATGGCAACTGGTACTTAGTGGTGGCTAAGTGGTGGCTGTACTGGTTCCTTGCAGGATCTTGGAAGACTATTACCCTTCTGTACACTCCACCCCCCAGTGGAATGAATAGCAGGTCTAGTCCCCTGCATGTTAGCAACAGGGGAGAAACACAGTTGCCAGTTTTTAAAAGGGTTTTTCTTTTTTGAATGCTTGCTCCTGGAAGGACATGGTGATGACAACTGTCCCCTGGAAGCTGCCAAAACAAGACAGGACTTTAAAAAATATCTTGCTTGCTTCTTGTTGTGCTTTCTGGATGTAGGGAAGGTCGAGGGAGTAAAGACAGATATACTGAGTCAAACTGCTGGGTGAGTCAGCAGTATTAAGATGATATGGAGATGCCACACCATTACATAATGCTCAGGAAAGCAAGTGAGACAGGGTTTAATTCCACTAATTCAGACCCATTTCCCTCTCCTGGTTTAGTGAGTTGGTACTTGAATGAAAGCTAAAACAACAGCATAAAGATTGATGTCTTGAAATAAAAACATCCGAAGGTGTCAAATGGGCATATTTAACATTTTATCCAAAGCATATACTTCTAAGGTTTATTGTTAGTATTTTAGCCATGGAATCACATCACTTACCATCTTCTGAGAATGTGAACGGAATAAATGATGGAACAAGGAAAGAAATACGGTTCCTTGAATGATTAATTTTTCTACATCGCTGGCTAAACCAGCCTGCCTCGGCCTTGAAAAAAGAAGAAGAAAAAAACCATGAAAACAAAAAAAGCATTGCAAGCCCATTATTTTATTTTGCCCATCTGTGTGTCAATAAATTTGATGCTTAAAAGAAGGCATATTGGATTAGAGTAGGCCAAATGTCATTTGGTTCCAGTGGCCTAGCAATATTCCACCCAAATTGTAAGAAACAGAGATGGTAAACAAAAAATTACACCTTAATGGCACATTATTTGCATTTCCAGTTTCTCATTACAATGAAACTGCTTATACAAAACCTATGCTTTTTCCACTTAAAACCTCTAAACTCATTTTTTAAAGTGGCAATATAAAAATGGAGAACCTGAGACAATGAAGACTGTGAATTCTACCACATACATCAAACCCAATTTCTAATAAATTTCACTTGCCTGGTAAGCAACTTCGTACAAACAACCATCTTTGCCAGCAAGAAATATACGTCCATTTTCAGTAGATGCTACAGTCAATAGATAGGTGTTATCTGTAGGGATTGTGTAGAGGGGGTCTGGAAGAAGTTGCATTCCACCAGACATACTATCATTCAATGATCCAGAACCTGATAAAATAAATGTTATTGTCGCTTTAATTGTAAAACACATTAAAATGAAAGAAATGGTAACTCCAACTAAAATCTTTTCCACTAACAATGATTAATATACAATGATTTGTGTATTAAGAAATCTTAAGCATTATTATCACCTTGTAAAACTAATTAAGAATTTCACTGTAACAGACAGCAGGGCATGGTCACTTTCAATCAAGAAAAAGGTCTCCGCTAAACACACATCTCCAGAAAAAAATAAAACTATTGTCTATGATCACACTCAGTTAATCTAAAAGGTATCCCAATTTCTGCAATTTTTAAATTTCACATTATTACCAAATATTAACTTCAAATGAACAAATAAAAGAAAGATGCCAACGAAGTGAAAGGTTTTCTTAAAACATCAGCCTTGTCCATTGCCTTGTGAATGTGAGTATTTTCAAGAGTAAGTCAAGACTGTGCATTCCACTTTAAAGATTCCCGTCTTTCCTTCACTTTGTGCCTCTACAAGAGAAGACAAAGGGGAATATTGGGGAGAAACCCTCCCTCCCGGTCCACCAACTCCGCTCCGAACCCCAAGTTAGAAAGTTTGCCCATGCCTGCTCTATACTTACTCTTCAAAATATTCACATTTATAAGGCAATAGATAAGGCTGATGTTTGAAGAAATGGGATGCACACACTATACCTACCCTTTTAAGTTTAGTGTGATAATCTTTTTTTCTTGATGTGCAGCTTTAACAGGTCATCACTGGCATCACTACAGCCACCCTGCTCAATGATCAGGATATTTGATAAAACCTCTTTGCCATTATGATCACAGGACTGGCAAATGGTTTACTCCTGGTGCCAGCAACCACATCAGAGGGCTGAGAACAGGGTGTGAGGAAGACCTCCTTCATATTACCACTGTGCATGTGTGCACATATGCAACTTCCTTTCCTTCCTCTTTATCCTGACTTTTGGTGCCCTCCAGCCTTCCTGCCCCTTTCCCCCCTTTCTTCTTTCTTTTTTTTGTAGAAGAAAGTTCAGCCAATCTCCATTCATCCATCTATTCCATGGGTTCACCTCTACATGGATGCACTCAAGACACAAGATTTATCATTACCTGCTTGAAACGTAGCATAGCTGAGTCCTAGAATTGCTATATCCACAGGTGTAGCCAAAACCAGCAGGTGACGTATATGTGGCAGAAAAATTCCTGTGAATTAGGAAAGCAACTTGTCGTTATACCAGATACTTGCTTAATAAGTAAAATATTCTGCAAGCCTCTCAAGTATTCATCTATCGAGATGCAAGAGAGGAGAGACTCGTTTATTAGACCTCAGATATGTCGCAGTGACAACTCCTGACAGCTATGAAACATGGCTTGTTATAAGAATAATTAAGATTTAGACATTTTCCTCTATGGCTTTTTACCTGCTTTTGGTTTCACTAGTCCCACAGCAAGAATGGTTTCATTAAGACCATCAAAATAAGCAAGATCTCCCCTGTCACAAACAACAAAAAGGTGTATTAATATCTAAGAGATAAGATAATGAAGTAAGTAAGTGAAATTTTATTTCTATGCCACCCTATCTCCCCAGGGTACTCAGGGAGGCTCACAACATAAAAAGCAAACAATCAATGCTATAAAAAATACATCAATAAATGAAACAAATTCAGATAAATGATACAAAACATTCAACCAATAAAACAGTCTCATAAAAAGCAGTAATGAATACTTAATATAGGGTGTTCCAAAATGATGGACCTAATTTCAAAGCACATTTCATGATGGTAACATGTTAACATTCCACAAAAAGTTGCAAATAGTTTAATGATTTATCAAGTTATGAAGCCAGAAACAAATCTAAAAAAAAAATAAATCCTCAAATGGAGAATAAAGTATGTCATTAGGCCTAATGTTTTGGGATCGCCATCTTGCAAATGACAGAGGCTAGGGCCTGTCTGTGGCAAGAGTTTTAAGTGGTAAGAGTTTCATTCATGGACAGTTTATAGTTGCAGCGATATCAAACTTTCAGATCAGGTCCATTTTTTTGAAACACACAATACTTTCTCAAGCATTTTATCTGAAATTCCTTAGAACCACAATCTGATTCTTATACAGCCTCTGAATTTCACGTTTAGCACCATAAGCATTCTACTTATTGTTACTTACAGATATTGATAAGTAACATTTGATTCTGATGATTTCAAAGTTGTGTGCAATAATTAAAAGCAGACACTAACAATACACATAATCAAAATACAATATTTAAGTTTTCATATGAAACAGGTGGGATGCCAAACCGCAGAGGGAAGGATTACAAAGATTGGCAATTTTTACACTTATGACTAAAATTAATAATTAATGGAACAGATCAGTTATAAGAAAAAGGAGGATTGCCTAGTCTACACCCAATTTTAGTACCAACTAAAGTTAGAACTATTGAATTAATGAGAACTTTGTATCATACCAGACATGTACATTCCAATGATTCAATTGTTCTAGGCTACTGGGGAAATAAATATTGGCTTTAAGTCAGTGTTTTCTAAGTTACTTCTATAATAACATACCCATCTTCATAGTTCCACATGAAAATGTCATTGTCGATGGTCAGCCATGCTCTGCTTATCTCAGGGAACACTCCCATCATACAATTACACTGCATGTCTGAAGTAGCCAGATTTAAGGAACAAAAACACAAAATTACGAATATACAAGTCTGAAATATCACATGTAGTGGGCTGGGATGGTTGAAGATGTCCCAAGATCAATACTTTGAACTGTAAAACTGCCCCGTGAGCATGAAATAAAATATTTTTTTAACAAATCTGCCTAGAGGGGAAAAAGCAATGTCTTACATGCTTGGAAATCCCATGATCAAAGGCTTTAAATCAAACTTTTTGTAAGAATTATTTGTTAACCAGGCATGAGTTTTAGCCAAAGAAGAACTTATGACAGAGAAAAGAAAGAAATGTAAAAATTGGGGTACTGAACATATAATAGCCTGCATGTACATGCAAACTTGTGAAAAGTTTATACTTACTAAGCTTCAAGTACAGGTTTGGAAAATATAGTACATACCATGTGCTTACAACACACCAAATGCTTACCTTGTACTTCATAAGTCCCACTGTATTGTAGAGACTTGTCTGAAAATTACCATGCATACAGAAGTACCAGTGACATATTCCAAATAACCCCCCGCACACACACACTGAGGAACAACCTAATGTCTACCCTAAAGGATCTATGTAGTGGTAGATATTATAATAGCCTTCAAAAACACATTCCAACAATTCGCTCATGCTTTGCTACTCTGTGGCTGAATATGCATGCCCAGTGTGGAATACACTTCACCATGTTAATGAGACATGCCGAATTATCACAGGATGTCTACGCCCTACAACTGTTGGAGAAATTATACTGTTTATCTGGTATTGTACCACCTGACATCCATCAGGAAGTAGCAGCCTGTAGTGAAAGGACCAAGGCATTGACAACTCCAGCCCATCCTGTTTGGATATCAGCCAGCAAGCCAACTTCTTAAATTGAGAAATAGTTTCCTAAGATCCACAGAGACACTCGCAGGAACACCTCAGCAAGTGAGAGTCCAAAAGTGGCAGGCTAAAACCTGCAGCCTCAATCTATGGCTGATACTGGATGAGAAATTACCTCCTGACCACACAGAAGACTGGGCGACTTGGAAGGTCCTGAACAGACTGCACTCTGGCATCACGAGATGCAGTCAACCTTAAGAAATGAGGTTTCAAAGTGGAGTCCATGACATGCGAGTGTGGAGACGAGCAAACCACAGATCACTTACTACAAGGCAGTCTGAGCCCTGCCACATTCACAATGGAGTACCTTCTCAGTGACACCAGAGGCACTCCAAGTGGCCCACTTCTGGTCAAAGCACATTTAGTGTAATACAAAGTTTTAAACTTTTGTGTCTTTTTAAATACATTATAACTGGACTCTCAATCTGCTTCTGACACTATAAATAAAATAAATCTGTGTAGGCCAATGCTAGTTGCCAATGTTTGTTTTCATTCCTGACACAGCCCCCAGAAGAACCAGCATGCCGAAAGTGTAAGACTGAAAACAAATGAAGGGTCAAAATGCAATGCTTCAGTGAGCAGGGAGCTGCCTGTCCCCTCTTCCCCCCAAATCCATCACTACATTAACTTGTGTCATCACAATCATTACTATACTCTCTCCAGTCTGAGGTGGAAACATGTGCATGTTTCTACACATGTATGGAGACAAAAGTGGCTCTACCCCAGAAAAACAATGCTGCATTCTATACACTACAGAGAAATAATGCTGCAGGTTCCACCAAGTATTTAGGATTGGAAGTGAGAATAGAGAATACAATAATATATCTAACAAATAGGGGAGATTCCAAAGGCAACTAAGAAAATAGATTGAAATTAGACTGGATAGTATTTTATCATATTTTGCTAAGTGAGAACACTGGTTCATTTAACATAGTAGTCTATGTTCTGACTAGCAGTGGATTTCCATGGCTACAGACAGGATATTTTCCAAACTCATCTGGAGATAATGACCATTAATCATGATCTTTCATATGTGAAGCATGTGACTTCTGCACTACTTGTTATTAGGTATGTTCAAAACAACTCCAAACTATGGTGACCACATCAGGGTGACTAATATTGAAAATATTCATGTATTGCTTCTCAACACACAAAGGTTCCCAATTTCTTCTATTAGAATGTGGTGTTTGTCAGTATGAATGGTTAAATTTGGGGGATCCTGGGGAATAGCCTAAACAAATGCAAGGCAGCGTAATTTCTTTGGCCCCTCTCACCCAGCCTTGAGACAAACAACAGATTTCCCTCCAGTATTATCATAATCAGGATACGTCCAAATTGTTCAACCAGTTCAGGAGGCAGGGGAACTCTTCGTATTGAGCTTATTTCAGGCAGATTTGGAATTGAAAGAAGATCAGATCCTTGTAACGGATAATCCGTATCTGCCATTCCAGAAACTGTGGGAAGACCTGTAATTGTGGAAAAAAGTGGAATGATAAAGAGACATAAACAAAGAAAAATGCATGGACCGTTTTACTTACGTCAAATCTCTAACCCTGCAAAAACCATTCTCAATATATGACAATAAACCATCTCAGAGCTTAAGATCATCTGAGGAGGTCCTGCTCTCACTTCTGTCTCCCTCGCAAGCAAGAATAGTGGAGACGAGAGACTGGATCTTCTCAGTGGTAGGCTCTCGGTTGTGGAATTCCCCCCGTAGGGATATTAGATCAATCCCCTCCCTCCTGTCTGAACGGATCTCTCCCTATGAACCATCTCAGAGCTTAAGATCGGCTGAGAATGCCCTGCTCTCGTTCCCGCCTCCCTCACAGGTGTGATTGGCGGAGACGAGAGACAGGGTCTTCTCAGTGGTGGCCCCTTGGTTGTGGAACTCCCTCCCCAGGTATATTACATCAATCCCCTCCCTCCTGACCTTCCACAAGAGAGTGAAAATGTAACTTTGTTACCACGCCTTTAGAGAACCTTTGCAATAGACAGACTTGGAGCAATGTACAATGGCCATCCAGCCGGGATTATTATTATTAAACTTTATTTGTACCCTGCTAGCATCTCCCGAAGGACTCGATGCGGCTTACAAAGGCCAAGGCCTCAACACAACAACAAACAATAACAATACGATGCAAAGCAAATTAAAAACATAAGCAATAACACAACAAAACATTACACTATTACGCAATAAAATCAGGGCCGGGCCAATGATGGGTACAGGTTAAAAAGTGCTGGGTGTGTGAGGTGGTATATTGGAATTCTGGGCAAGTGCAATGTGCAGAGAGTCTTAAACTCTAATAAAGTGCTTCTGGGACATAGTGCTGGAGGTTATCCTATTCTGAAAAGCCACATCGGAATAACCAAGTCTTCAAGTTCTTCCTAAAGGGATTATGCTCGTGGATTATGTGTTTAACTCTGAATGTATTGTTTTTAAATGTTTTGATTGTTTTAAATGTGATTTTAAATTCTATTCTAATATTTATTTAAATGTATAGTGTGTTTTAAGGGATCGAATCATTGCCTGTATGTAAAGCTGCCTTGAGTATCCTCTGGGGTGAGAAAGGCAGGGTAGAAACATCATAAATAAATCTATATAAATAAAAATGTAATGTTCGTTTGTGGGATTAACATAACTCAAAAAGCACTGGATGAATTGACACCAAATTTGGACACAATACACCTATCAGGCCAACGAGTGACCATCACTCAAAAAAATTGATTTTGTCATTTGGGAGTTGTAGTTGCTGGGATTTATAGTTCACCTACAATCAAAGAGCATTTTAAAAGCCACCAATGATGGGATTGACCCAAACTTGGCACACAGTTCTCCATGACCAACAGAAAACACTAGAAGGGTTTGGTAGGCATTGACCTTGAGTTTGGGAGCTATAGTTCACTTGCATCCAGAGAGCACTGTGGACTCAAACAATGAAGGATCTCTAGACCAAAGTTGGTGCGAATACTCTATATGCCTAAATATGAACACAGATAGAGTTTGGGGGAAATAATCCTTGGCATTTGGGAGTTGTAGTTACTGGGACGTATAATTCACCTACAATCAAAGAGCATTCTGAATCCCATCAATGATAGAATTAGGCCAAACTTCCCACACAGAACCCCCATGACCAACAGAAAATACTGTGTTTTCTGATGGTCTTTGGCTACCCTTATGACATCCCCTCGTGACCCCCTCTGTGGTCCTGACCCCCAGGTTGAGAAATGCTGCCTTAAGGCGATCCAGTCCAACTTCCTTCACCAGGGCAAGAAAACATAATCAAAGCCCTGCTGACAAAAAGTCATCCAGCCAAATGATTCACACACACACACACACACGAAAGATACAGTATCATAGATTTGAAAAAGGACCCCTAAAGAAGGACAATTATATGTTGCATGTTCCAGAATATGCAAACCAGACAATCGCTACATCAACACTGACAAAGAAACAAGAAATGCTGTTACCCACAAGCATAAAGAAATTACATATATTAGAAACCAACACTTTCTAATTACTAACAGGGGTGAATTACAGGGAGCGGTCAACCCGCCTGTTTAAGGAGCTCCACTGGCTGCCGTTTAATTTCCGGTCCCAATTCAAGGTGCAGGTTATCACCTTTAAAGCCCTGAACGGTTTGGGACCCGTCTATCTTTGCGACCGCATCTCCTACCACAAACTTATATGATCCCGCCAATCCTCAGGGGAGGCCCTCTTTTTGCCCCTTCCTCCATCAAAGCACGGATTGTAGAAACGAGGGAGAGAGCCTTCTCCGCTGTGGCCCCTACGCTGTGGAACCTGCTACCCCACCCTAGCAGTCTTGAAAAACTTGGTTCTTCTAATGTGCGTTTGGAGAGTGATCACACTTCTTTCTTGTTGTTTATCCCATAATATTGTTCTCATATTGCACTCCCCCCCCCCTTTTTGAAGGCCTGTCTCCACTATTCCATCCCCTACAAGTTCCTCCCTTACATATATACCTTTTTCATTCTTATCTCACCTAGTGTTTTATCATTTCATGTCATACATCTGGCCCGCTCATTGTGTTTGATTCTTCACTTTGTTATTTTGTAATTTTTATTTTATTCTTATGTTTTACTTATTTTATTGTGATGATATTTTGCTGTTCTGTATTTATTTTGCTGTACTGTATTACTGGGTGTAGCCTCATGTAAGCTGCCCCGAGTCCCCTTTGGGGGAGATGGGGTTTTTTTTGGTCATGTCAGGAGTGACTTGAGAAACTGCAAGTTGCTTCTGGTGTGAGAGAATTGGCCATCTGCAAGGACGTTGCCTAGGGGACACCCAGATGTTTTATCATCCTTGTGAGAGGCTTCTGTTTCTTTCTTATCTCCGAGTCCCCTTTATGGGAGGATGGGGTTTCTTTTTTTGGGTCATGTCAGGAATGACTTGAGAAATTGCAAGTCGCTCCTGGTGTGAGAAAATTGGCCATCTGCAAGAATGTTGCCTAGGGAACAACCAGATGTTTTATCATCCTTGTGGGAGGCTTCTGTTTCTTATCTCGCCTGAGTTTTTAATCAGCCTTTATCTATTACACGTAGCCCGCCCATTGTCGTTGTGCCTTTCTAATTTTATATTGCTATGTTTTCATTTATTTTATGTACTTACGTTGTTGTTTATTGTTTGCATTTTCAGTTTTATTTTATGTAATTATTGTCTGGGCTTGGCGTCATGTAAGCTGCTCTGAGTCCCCATTTGGGAGGATATAAATAATGTTTATTATTATTATTCTTCTCTCATGTCCCCGCATGAGGAGCTGGAGCTGATAGAGGGAGCTCATCCACGCTCTGTCTGGATTCGAACCTGCAACCTGATGGGTCTTCAGTCCTGCCAGCACAAGAGTTTTACCCACTGCGCCACCAAAGGCTCCTACGGGGGAGATGGTGGCGGAGGGGGGGGGGGGATGGTGGCAAGGTATAAATAAAGCTTATTATTATTATTATTTCTTATTTATTTTCCAGATCACCGGACTGGGCCACTGCAACGTGTGGCAGGGGATGCCTAGTAAATAAATATTTAGAACAGAGTTGTGGCAATTAAAGTGATGTCAAACTGCACTGGACCCTTCCACACAGCCATCTGGCCATGGTGGTCCA
>NW_026845477.1:25332762-25431055 GCF_025583915.1 Anolis sagrei ordinatus
TGCTGTAGATGCTTCACAAATCGAGCTAGGCCCTGCTGTTCCTTCCTTCCTTCCTTCCTTACTAGGCGCGGACACCGAGAGCAGCTCGGAGAGGTCCGGGTAGCAGCGGTCTTCTTGGAGTTGGCGGTCGATGTGGCGCCCCGCGTTCTCCAGCGTCTCCTGCGAGGCCGGGGCGCCCCCAGCCGGGTTGAGGGCGGCCGGCATGGCGGCGGGAAAAGAAAGAGGAGAGAAAGAGAAGGAAGAGGACAAGAGGCGCCTTCACGGGACAGGCATGGAAGCCCCGCGCGCGCCAAGTCCCGGCATGCACCGCAGGCGCGCGCGCGCTGGGTCCAAGCGTCTCTCCTCCCTTCCACAAAGAGGGAGGGAAAAATATAAACACACGCAACTTCCGGTATTCGTTCGACCCTTTCCTAGAAGCATTTCAGCACCTGGTGAGAATGAATGGAATGAATGGTTGGACCTCACTTCGTGAAATGCTATGGCTCAGTGCCATGGAATTAATGGCTGTGGGAATTTAATGAGGCCTCTTTCTGCAGAGAAAACATTATTATCTTATCTTCTATATATAAATAATAATGTAATATTCGTTTGTGGGATTAACATAACTCAAAAACCACTGGATGAATTGACATGAAATTTGGACACAAGACACCTAAAAACCCAATGTATGTCCTTCACTCATAAAAACACTGAAAAACACAGCAGAAGGAACTTAAAAAGCCCTAAAAAGTTAAATGACGAAAAGCTAAGTGACAATACAGAAAAAAGGGAAGAAAGAGAGGGAAGGGGAGAAAGAAAAAGAGAAGAAAGATGGAGGGAGGGAAAGAAAGAAAGAAGGAAAGAAAGGGAGAAGGAAGCATGGAAGCAAAGAGAGGGAAGGAAAGAGGTAGCGAAAGAAGACAGGAGAGAAAGAGGGAGGGAAAGAAAAAGGGTGAAGGAAAGAAAGTTAGAGAAGGAAGGAAGGGGAGAAGGAAAGAAAAAAGGGAAAGAAGGAAGGAAAGAGGGAGCGAAGGAAGGGGGAAGATGTAGAGAAAGAGGGAGGGAGGGAGAAAAGAAAGACAGCAGAAGAGAAAGAAAAAGGGGGAAGGAAGGAAAGAGATAGAGAAAGAAGGAAGGAAGAAGAGAAGGAAAGACGGGAAGGAAGGAGTGAAGGAAGGAAGGAGGGAAGGTTGGCCACAGCAATGCGTGGCGGGTACAGCTAGTCTATATAAATAAAAATGTAATGTTCGTTTGTGGGATTAACAGAACTCAAAAACCACTGGACGAATTGACACCAAATTTGGACACAGTACATCTAACAACCCAATGTATGTCCTTCACTCAAAAAAAATGATTTTGTCATTTGGGAGTTGTAGTTGCTGGGATTTATAGTTCACCTACAATCAAAGAGCATTCTGAACCCACCAACGATGGAATTGAAACAAACTTGGCACACAGAACTCCCATGACCAACAGAAAATACTGGAAGGGTTTGGTGGGCAGTGTCCTTTGGTTTTGGAGTTGTAGTTCACCTACATCCAGAGAGCACTGTGGACTCAAACAATGATAAATCTGGACCAAACTTGGCACGAATACTCAATATGCCCAAATGTGAACACTGGTGGAGTTTGGGGAAAATAATCTTGACATTTGGGAGTTGTAGTTGCTGGGATTTATAGTTCACCTACAATCACAGAGCATTCTGAACCCCACCAACAATAGAATTGGGCCAAACCTCCCACACAGAACCCCCATGACCACCAGAGTGGGCCACAGCAATGCGTGGCAGGGGATGGCTAGTCTATCTATATAAATAAAAATGTAATGTTTTTATTTATAGCCCGAAAAAACACACAAGAACCTAATGTAATGTTCGTTTGTGGGATTAACATAACTCAAAAAACATGGGACGAAATTTGGACAGTACAGCCCTAACAGAACAACGAGCGCCCCCCCCCCCCAATTCTCATGGTGGTCCGCGAGAAGGCCTTACTGGTACATTATTTAAACTGTTATGCTTATTCATATCATGATCTGATCACCATGCTCAATATATCCCATATGCATGGGGGTATTGGGGTAATGATACAAAAGGTTTTCTAGGGTAGACCCTCTTTCACTCAGACTCAGCTCCAGTCTCCCCCCAACTCCCCCCCCCCCCCCCCCCGGAATCAAAATCCTGGCTACGGGCCTGTCTACAGCAGACCCTTTAGGGGAGGAGGATACTCTAAATGCACTGCTTCCAAGCTGCAAACTTGCTTCTCCTTGGATTTCTTTGAGAGCATCCCAATCCCTGTATCGTACCTATTTCCTATTCCTGGACTGCAACTCCCAGCAATCCTCCAGATAGATAAAATAGAGATAGGTAAGTAGATAGATCAATCAAGGAGGACTGCTGGCAGCTGCAGTCCAAGAATAGGTAGAGAAGGAAGAAAGAGAAAGAAAAGGGGAGGAGACGGAAGGAAAGAGGTAGAGAAAGAAGGTAGGAAAGAAAGAAAGAAAGAAAGAAAGAAAGAAGGAGAGAAAGAGGGAGGGAAGGTTAGCCACAGCAACGCCTGGTGGGTACAGCTAGTATATCAATAAAAATGTAATGTTCGTTTGTGAGATTAACTGAACTCAAAAACCACTGGACGAATCGAGACCAAATTTGGCCCATAAGACACCTACTAACGCAAGAAGTGACCATCACTCAAAAAAATTGCTTTTGTCATTTGGGAGTTGCAGTTGCTGGGATTTATAGTTTACTTACAATCAAAGAGCATTCTGAACTCCACCAATAATGGAATTGAATCAAACGTGGTACACAGGACTCCCGTGACCAACAAAATAGCAACAAAATACACTAGAAGGGTTTGGTAGACATTGACCTTGAATTTGGGAGTTGTAGTTCACCTACATCCAGACAGCACTGTGAACTCAAACAATGATGGATCTGGACCAAACATATGCCCAAATATGAACCCAGATGGAGTTTGGGGAAAATAGACCTTGATTTTATTCAGCTGTGTTGAAGGAGTCTTAGATAACCCTTTTCTGCCTTTCCAGAATAGGAATACTCCAATACCAAGTCCCAGAAGCACTTTATTAGAACTAAGATTGCCGCACACTGCACACTGCACTTACCCTATAATCCTTACATATCACCTGTCACATCAGCACTTTTAATTCTGTACCCATTACTCTGGCCCGGCCCAGTTTTATTGTGTCTTGGTGTATTGTTTATTGCTTGTTGTTTAATATTGCTTTAATTGTTTTTAATTTGCTTTAGGTTTTGTATTGTTATGTTGTGTTTTGAGGCCTTGGCCTTTGTAAGCCGCATCGAGTCCTTCGGGAGATGCTTTGTTGTTGTTCATTCGTTCAGTCGTCTCCGACTCTTCGTGACCTCATGGACCAGCCCACGCCAGAGCTCCCTGTCGGCCGTCACCCCCCCCAGCTCCTTCAAGGTCAGTCCAGTCACTTCAAGGATGCCATCCATCCATCTTGCCCTTGGTCGGCCCCTCTTCCTTTTGCCTTCCACTTTCCCCAGCATAATTGTCTTCTCTAGGCTTTCCTGTCTCCTCATGATGTGGCCAAAGTACTTCAACTTTGTCTCTAGTATCTTCCCTCCAGTGAGCAGTCGGGCATTATTTCCTGGAGGATGGACTGGTTGGATCTTCTCGCAGTCCAAGGCACTCTCAGAACTTTCCTCCAACACCACAGCTCAAAAGCATCTATCTTCCTTCGCTCAGCCTTCCCTAAGGTCCAGCTCTCACATCCTTAGGTTACTACAGGGAATACCATGGCTTTGACTAGGCGGATCTTTGTTGCCAGTGTGATGTCTCTACTCTTTACTATTTTATCGAGACTTGACATTGCTCTCCTCCCAAGAAGTAAGCGTCTTCTGATTTCCTGGCCACAGTCTGCATCTGCTAGCGGGGTACAAATAAAGATAATAATAATAATAATAATAATAATAATAATAATAATAACCCAATTCAAAGCTGATATTGGCCCCTTCCAGACAGCTGAATAAAAATCCCACATAATCTTCTTTGAACTGGAGTATATGGCAGTGTGGAGTCGTATAATGCAGTTCGAAGCAGATATTGTGGGATTTTCTGCCTTGATATTCTGGGTTATAGGACTATGTGGAAGGGCCCTTGTTTTGCCTGACTAATATTGAACTTGGCAAGCCTTTGGGTGGTATTCCCTCCTCCGGCCACTAGGGACGCTATAACGGGAGAACGAGCGGAAGTGCTTCTCCCTTATGTTCAACAGTTGCTTCCGCCGGCTCCAGAGTTGCTTACTTCCGGTTGCTTGTCTGTGGGATCTGTGTTGCTGTGGTGAGAGGAAGAGAGGCTTCGGAGGCTTCGGAGGCTTGGCATGGAGCAGCCCGGCGCCGAGAGCGGTGAGTGCTGGGCCTGAACGAAGGGAGGAGCCCTTCTCCGGGAAAGGGGGCCTTGTTTTGGCACGGAATCGCCCTTTAACTCGCTTGGTTTCCTTCCCAGATGGCGACCCCGTGGGAGGACCCGACCCGCAGCTGGCAGCCACGATGGGTTTCTCAGGGTTTGGTGAGTAGAAGAAGCGGGGGGATCCTGCCCTCCATCCACACTTTGCACCAGGCCTGGGGACAACTTGGCCCTCCCTCCAGGTGTTTTGGACTTCAACTCCCACAATTCCTAACAGCCATCGGCTGTTAGGAATTGTGGGAGTTGAAGTCCAAAACACCTGGAGGGCTAAAGCTTACCTATACAAACTAAGGGCCCTTTCACACAGCCATATAACTCAGAACTTAAGGGCGCAAACATCCCACAATATCTGCTTTGAACCGGGTTTTCTGAGTCCACACTGCTACATATTCCAATTCAAACCAGATAATGTTGGATTTTATTCAGCTGTGTGGAAGGAGATACTCACAGAAACACCTCAGCAAGCAAGAGTCCAAAAGTGGCAGGCTATTTTATTTATCGTGTCAGGAGCAGACCAAACAGTTGCATTGCATTTTTTAACACGCAAACAAACAAGCAAACAAAACACAAAGTTTGCAAGCTTGGTAGTTGATTAAATGCCCTTTGACCAGTAGCTGGCCACTTGGAGTGCCTGTGGTGTTACTATAAGAAGATAGACAGTCACGTCTATGCACAGAAAATTCAGGCATTTTTCAGATCTGGACACAAATCTGCTGATTTGTGGAAAGCCCATTGCATTCAGAAGGGCTTAAGAGCCATTGTAAAATGCTAAGAAAAGAAAAGAGACCCCCCCCCCCCAAAAGACCGTAATCAGATGTAGACAACAAAAAGACACTAGGCGTGGTTTACTGGCAGACACTAATATTTCTCATGAATATTTCCCACTCCCTACTGCAACATTAGGAACCCTGTTAATATATTTTCCACCAGAAGTAAAAAAAAATTATGCAGTACAGAAGAGTCTGCAAAAGGCACTTTTATAAAATTCGGTATCAGTCGTCTGTGTTGGCAAGTGATTATCTGATTTGGCCATTACATTGCTGATTTTATTTATTGTATCAGGAGCGAACTAAACAGTTGTATTGTATTTAAAAACAAAAAAAACCCACAAGTTTGCAAACTTGTCATTCTATTAAATGTCCTTTGACCAGTATCTGGCCACTTGGAGTGCCTCTGGTGTTGTCGCAAGAAGGTCCTCCATCATGCATGTGGCAGGGCTCAGGTTGCATTGCAGCAGATGGTCTATGGTTTGCTCTTCTCCACACTCGCATGTCGTGGATTCCACTATGTAGCCCCATTTCTTCCATCTCGTGGTGCCAGAGCGCAGTCTGTTCAACGCCTTCCAAGTCGCCCAGTCCTCTGTGTGCCCAGGGGGGAGTCTCATTTGGTATCAGCCATTGATTGAGGTTCTGGTTTGAGCCTGCCACTTGGACTCTCGCTTGCTGGGGTGTTCCAGCTAGTGTCTCTGTAGATCTTAGAAAACTATTTCTTGATTTAAGTAATTGGCGTGCTGGCTGATATCCAAACAGGGGATGAGCTGGAGATGTCTCTGCCTTGGTCCTTTCACTATTGGCTGCTACTTCCCGGCGGATGACAGGTGGTGCAATACTAGCTAAACAGTGTAATTTCTCCAGTGGTGTAGGGCGCAGACACCCCGTGATAATGTGGCATGTCTCATTAAGAGCCACATCTACTGTTTTAGCGTGGTGACATGTGTTCCACACTGCACATGCATACTCAGCAGCAGAGTAGCATAGTGCAAGGGCAGATATCAGGCTAAAATCCAGAATCTCAATCAATGGCTGATACCAAATGAGAGACTCCCTTCTGGGCACACAGAAGACTGGGCGACTTGGAAGGCGCTGAACAGCCTGCCTTCTGGCACCACAAGATGCAGAACCAACCTTAAGAAATGGGACCACAAAGTGGAGTCCACGACATGTGAGTGTGGAGAAGGGCAAACCATAGGCCACTTACTACAATGCAGTCTGAGTCTTGCCACATGCAAAATGTAGGATCTTCTTACAGCAACACTGGAGACCCTCAAAGAGGCCAGCTAGTATAATGCCAAGTTTTAAAATTTTGTTTGTAGTTTTTTATTCATTATAACAGTATTCTCAGTTAGTTTCTGACACGACAAATAAAGCATTTGGCACATGGTCAAGAAGTGTCAACCTAAGTGTCCCATCTTAACATTTTCATTGTGTTAAGGGCTTGTTCATATTTCTTTGTTACTGGCCAGTACTCTGCCCCGTAGAGGGCTACAGGGTGAACAGCTGTGGTGTAGATCTTAGCTTTGAATTGTTCCTGCATTTTTGAGTTGCACAGAATGCCAGTAAGTTTGCTGGCATTTCAACCAGGCTGCATTTATTTGTGACCGTACGTCTGACATTGTGTTGCTATCTATGGACACCAGAACTCCAAAAAAAATTATTATTCTACATTATTTTCTCTTTGGAGTGCTGTAACAAAAAAACTAATTAGGAAACATTTCCTCCATATTCAGATGGTTGACTTTTAATAATAATAATTTTATATCTTACCAGTCTCTCCTTGTAGCTCAAGGTGGGTTACATAATAACATTAACATTGTAAAAATACCACAAATATATATTAAAATGTATTTCTATAAAATATACATAGTAAAATATATTTGCATAAATATTAAAATACACAAAACAGAGATTAGTGTGAGCATTGGATGGAAAACAGAATGGGTGCTGGATTTATATTTTCCTTTGATCTCAACTGCAAGTTTTGCTCTTACGTTTTCAAAGCTTCAGTTATGCACAATTGCTTGGTAATCAATCCCATTGAACATAGTAGGGGTTATTTCTGAGTAGATTTCTATTTACAGTAATGGATTTGCAAAAGTCCATTACTGTAAACACTTATTTGTAATTGCAAACTATCCTGTCCTGTTTGATTTTCTTACTCTTATCAATATTTTAGAGGGTTGCTAAGAGTTTTCTTCCAATTTCTTTACATGTAATCTTATCTCGAGTTTTCCTTCTCAAAACCTAGGAAAGAAAGCTCGAACATTTGATTTCAACGCAATGTTTGAACAAACTCGAAGAACTGCTGTGGAAAGAAGTAGAAAGATTCTGGGTGAGAAGCACTATTTCATATAAATGTTTTGTTTTTGTTTTGATTTGATTCTCTTCAGTTCCTCAATTTAGGTTTTTGATGTTTGTAGTCTTTACTAAATTTGGGTGAAAGAATTGTTAAACTCTATTTTAACAATCAAATGTAATTATCAAAAGAAGAAACGGAGAAAGGCAAAAATGGTTTTCTGTGTTTGGTGCTTTATAGATGGAAGTATGTTTTTAAAGCTTATTTTAAAACAAGATGTCACCAACGGGCAGGTGACTTCCCTTCTCTCACCCACTGTTTCCTTTTCCCTCATCCCAGTGTGGAATGTTAGACATTGATGTCATTGAACAGCCAAATAACACTTCATTTCTATATTTATTTGGACTACCTTTCTTATTACCAGTGGACTTAAAGGAGCGTAATACAGCTTTTGTTAAATGTAAGTCAGTGTAATGTAAAACAAGCTCTTCATGTTACATTTGGTATTTCGAAGCCAAATGGAAAGGAAAATGATATTGTGGTAAGAGGTTATTTTGAAATGTCTCTAGATGATAATGCCACAAAATCATTCCGTGGCTAACAGCTTTTCAGGCAAGTAGCTGCCAAAGAGGCAACCCATTTACAATATGCTGCAAAACGAACAGTGAGCTACATAAGATGACTGACGTTCAGCAGATCTTGCTCCTTGCTATAACTGATAGAGATTAGTTCCTAAGTAGGATAATCAATTATTTATGTCATATACTGTTTGGAAGTTATTAGATATTAGCTTATGGACACTGTAATTCTTTTCCTCCTCCATCAACAGCATTCAGTAGTTACTTTTGGCAGAACGAAAGCCAGTGGATACAGCTCTGGGCAGCCTCTTTGCCCACAGGATTAATGAGCTGTCACAGCCCGGGCCTGGGATCCACTCCTGCATTAGCAGCTGTTAGCCATAGCTAAGGCACCATAGCCTGTGAATGTCAGTATTAAATACTTTTATAGAATGTTTTTATTTGTTATTGTGCCATTTTGAAACATAAATAAAACCTTTAAAGCAAGTAACAGGTTACTATCCCTTTTCATACTGTATTTTCTTCTCTGCTTTTTTCAGAAGAACGTGAGAAAGCAGCAGCTGAGAAAGAAAAAGAACTGGATAATCAGCCTGGGGTTGGTAATTTATCAGCTGCAGCCCCATGCCCAGTAGGAAGAACATCTTCCAGGTATAAATAGAAATATTAATCTCTGAGTCTATGTATATATGTCTTGTGGGAGGATGAGTGGTACTCTGGTGCCACTCTTTAAGCAAGGTGATCCAGGTTGTCTGTAACTGGTGTGATGAGGGAGGAAGCCGCACAAGGATAAACAAGACCAGAAGCTCTTAAAGTAAAGGAGAGTTGATGGAGTGAGGGAGAACGCAGAGAGATAGGATAGTTGGTTTAATGAAGAACAGTTGGGAATCTTAAAGGAATGCATTGCTGGAAAAAACTCTTGCTTCAGGAAGATGCTGAGAATAGTAGGGAGGGAGCTGTGAGATGGGAGGAACTGTTGAAGCAGAGAAGCTTGACAAAGGAGGAAAAGTTTCACTGAAATTACCTGTCTGTGAGAAAGAAAGAAAAAAAGGAAATATTCTATAAGTAGATGGTTGCCTGTCCGAAATTGTTTCTTTATTAGCATCCATAGAGATGTTAAATACAAGCAGTCCCCAAGTTCAAAACCAGAGAGGTTCTGTAGGTTTGTTTTTAAGTTGAGTTTGTTTGTAAATCAGAACAGGTGCACTTTAAATATAACTTCATCCATATATATTCCCTTGTGGTGTTTGTTTTACTGTCTATGCCCCTGTTCGGAAGATTTTACATCACTTTCTGCCCCTGTGAGAATTGGATTTTGAAAAATTTGGCTTTTTGTGGAAACAAGGATTGGTGATAAAGTTTCAGTAGAGACATCTTTTCTCCATTATAATTATTTCAGATGTGAATTTTTCCTCTTGGGAGTAGATTTCTCTCTTCCTGTTGTCTCACCCCACTCACATTAAGGCCACCTTTGTCTGCACGATTCCCAAAGCTTGTTGCTCTCACTGTAGTTTCCTTTGTAATAAAATTGCTGACTGAAAAACAAAGGCTTGGGCATTGGAGTTGGCACAGTCTCTTGTTTCCCAACACACTGTCCTCCCTACTGATTCACTACCACCGTTGCTAGTGCTGGCAATGCAGAAGTACTGTTCCTCTTGAGACAGAAGGAGACCCATCACACATCCTATAACACCCAAGCAAATTCTGCTTCCTCACAAATTCTGCTGAACTTTCTCATCATTTTGCATTTGATTCCATTTAATTGCTTTTTACCCTTGTGCTGATCCTACCAAGTGTTCTCCATTCCCCAGTTGGTGGCATCACAGAAGGTAAATATGCTGCAGAAATCAGCAATAGCTCTCTGCAGAAGTGGGTGCACTGAGTAATCTGCATGCTGCCTCACTTGTCATGTTTTCACTTAGAGATTCATCGAGCAGTGAAAGCGAGGACAGTTCAGATGAAGAACTGATTGGTCCACCTCCTCCAGCCCAAGGCGCATTGGAAGATTCAGATGATGAACTCATTGGCCCACCACTTCCTCCTGGCTATAAGGACAGTGATGATGAAGATGAGGAGGATGACAATGATAATATCCAGGAAGAAGATGAGGTCAGTTTTGAATCTCTTAATTGGCACATGCCAGGGTTCCTCCAGCAATCAAGTACACAACCCATTTGCTCATGTTTCCTGCAAGTCTGTAAGATTTAGCAATAGGTAAAGTAGTAAATTCAGGAATTAATGGGTTCAAAACTAGCATTGTGAGGCTGGGAAAATGCTCTTTATTACATAATTGGGTTGATGGAGAAAAAGCATCAAATGAAAGACAGGTCATTTGTATTGACCAGGATTTTGTGAACTCTAACTGTCCTGAGTCCCTTTGGGGAGATAAGGCGGTATATAAATGAAATTTTGTTATTATTATTTGATACACAACAAGATTAGTTCACAGCAAACAAGATCACTCTGCTGGCTTTTGTGATCACACGTCGAACACTTCCCAAGTGTCTAGGACTGTGTGATGTATTGGCGAATAATGCGTGCAGACTCGAGTAGGGTGGCCTTTTGCAGCTGACAGATGATAATTTTGTCAGCTCCTATTGTTTTTAAGTGCAGGCCAAGGTCTTAATGCACTGCATCCAGTGTGCTGATCACCACTAATATGTATTGTGGCTTATGAAGGAATTAGATGATAGAAAACTAGAGCAGTCAGAGTCAAGGGTTCAGCATACAGATTCCAACCGTGTTATTGTAATGTCAGGACGGTGCCCTTTTGCTGGATTGTTGTTAGATTGTTTACAGGCAGAATAAACGAGTTGGGTTTTTTTCTGCCAGTTTTATTTTTTAGAGTGAAACTGTTTCAAATAAGCAGGATTTCAAATATTCTTTAAGATATGTCTGCAGTAATATGCATTTTCAATTACAACTATATAGATATATAGGCACGGGCTTTATAAAATAAAATATTGCAAATACAAAAAGAGAGCAAGTGACCATAGCATTATATATTTTCTTTCAGAAATCATGCCAAATTACTTTTGCTACATGAATTCAAAAGCTGTAAAGTTCAACCTCCCATTTTATGAAGTTGTTATTTGATTTCACTTGGTAATGTCTAGCATTTTAAAACGTTAATGCAGTCTGCTAGCTCTTATAAACTTGAAATCTGCTCACCTCACTCTCATTCATTACACCAAAGTCTGCTGAGAAGTTGGCTTTTGAAAGAGCAGCTTCCACCATTGTAATTGGTGTGGAGAGTCCCCTGCTATTGCCTATGAAACTAGAACGTAGTGATCTTGTTATAATTTCAAAAGATAGAAAAGTCACCGTTTGTACCCCACTGAATTATAATCTGAATGTCTGGTTTTTAGACTTTATTATTAGTTTGACTGATACCAAGTATCTATAATTTAAACAAAAATACTGCAATCTAGATGTTTATGAAATCTCTGTCCTTGTTTAGAGGAGTGTTTTATTCTTTCCCAGTCCTGAGTAAAAGCCAGTAAAAGCAATTTCTTGCAGAGCAAGAATAAATGGCTTGTTGTTCAAAATTCTCCAATTCTGATTGACCCATTTATAGCTGCAATTGTTACATACGTATGAGTGTTGTCAAAATTAAGTGAAGAGGGACTTCTGTATTGATTTTCAATTAGTCATGCTTTTTGATCCTCCGAAGGATGTTGTGAGCAAACATAAGCAAATCAATTCTTCTTATCTATTGTTTAGGAGAAAACATATTAAGTTAATGTAAGTTAGACTGCAAATACTTTTAGATTGTGCAGCTCTAAGAGACTGCCTGGTGTTTTCAGTAGGCCTGTTTACAATATGCATTTATTTTCTGACCTTAAAGATCGGTGATAATTTTTGTTATGATTTTGAGGATGGAGGTGGGGTGATTGGGATACATTGCAAGGCAAGGAATGACAGACTTACAGCTTAGGATCCATCTTGGTTTTTTTTAAACTGGAATCTGAACAGATTTTGGTTTATGCACTGTAAGGCCAAGCTAGGTAAATTATTTTCCAGAATAGATTGTAGTATAGGCATGATATTTCTGAGTGGTCTCAGTTGGGACCATTAGAGTCACTAATGAGGGTTCTGTTGTTTCCAGTATTTCGTCTGTTCTGTAATTGATTAGTTCTAGGTGAAAATATTTCTTTGTCTATTTGCTTTTAAACTTCATTGATAGGTGTTTTACCCTGAAGGATGTTTACAGTAATTTCATGAGTTTGGCATTTCTTCCTTGGCCTGAGTAGATGCCATCGTACCAGTATCTACTTACCTTGGCTTTAGGCAATATCTTTTATCTCATCTTTGTCCCTCAAGAGCTGTAATTAAAACTGGCCACTTTGCCATACCCACAAGTTTTGCATTTCTGCTAATATCTAAATATAAAACTGTTCACTCATAGGTCTGCCTATAGACACTTCACACTATTCATTTATGTAGTAGACTTTAGTCTATACAAACGTATCCCTTTGCATACCGAGGATAATATTATAAAGGTTGATAGCATCTTTCTCATTTCCATGTGGAATGGCAATGTCTTTTTGATATTTTTTGAATTTTAGTTCTGAAATTCCCATGTAGCAGGATTGATTTTTGTATCAATTTGTTTGGTCCCTGAATGTAATAAAGCCATGTGTATGTTAGAGATACTATACTGAATATAAATTCTCTGAGTCTGCTTTCAAGTATTATTATGTATAGAATAATAAATCTTGTTAAGTAGGAATGTTCTCTGAGCTTGTGTTTTCTTAAGGGAAATCAGATAAGAGGCTGAAATTACATAATTGGGTAGAATTTCATGAGCTATGGAGGAACAAGTCTATTAGCCAATAAATATAGATTTTTATCTTTCAATATCTTTGGCAATATTTTGAATGCTTGTTTTCTAGGCATTAGACGAAATTAAAAGAAAATACTTGATTAAACTAATTTAAGTAGGATTAGATGGAGTTGTTTACTGGAATAGGAGTCTGCTAATTTAAGAAGTACAAGTAGAGGAGAAAATAATAAGATATAAAAATAGGGACTAAACAAGAAGTCTAGTTTTAACAAATCATACCTTCTTTTCTTAACTTATTCTAAACAATCAGAGAACACTTCAAATGCATTGGGAGGAACACTTGAGAGCTTTTCTTAGAACAGCCTGTAATACAATGATTTGACTGAATATAGCAAACAAATGACTATGAATTTACTGTCATTTTTAGAAGTTCATATTTGTGTTTTAAATTACATTTGAAACAATTTTGAAAATTGATCTCTAAATTCTTTAGCCTTTTTCAATATGTTCTATTTTAATGTTCAATCAGACCTTTTTCTATGATTTTCAGGAATATATTATTATAGCAACCCAATCTCTCCATGCAACAAAATGGGTTCCAGAGCTGGTTGTATATGTGATATTGTAGGGAGTGTTAGCATTGGAAGAGGGATATGGGTGCATATAGGCAATATATGGCCCAATAAGTTTGTTGTTGTGTACCTTCAAATTGTTACCAACTTATGGCAACCCTAAGGTTGAACCTATCATGAGGTTTTGTTAAGAAGTGGTTTGCCATTTCATTCCTTTGAGACTGTGAGATTATAACTTCTCTCAGGTCACCAAGTGGCTTTTCATGACCAACCATGGATTTGAACTGTGTCCTCCAGAGTTATAGTGCAATGCTCAAACTATACAGAGAAGCCACTGAAATCCACAAGCATATGGATAATTTCAACAGAAAGGAATAATCCCTGAAAATGAACAAAATCTGACTACCAGTACAGAGAAACACCAGAATCAAGACAGTAACTGATAAACACCACTCAGACCCAGGAAGCCCCCAGACAGCAAGCAATCAAGTGCCAGTGAACACCACCCAGACAAAGGATGCCTCTAGGCAATAAACACCCAAAGGAACTAAGGCCTGGCTATTTCCAGGCAGATGCCCTCACTATTGACTATGCAGTCTTCTCACTTGCAAATCAGGTTAGCTAATTTGCACCCATCACACGTGGTTAATAGACATTGGTTCTTTCTCTTTGGACATTCAACAGGTATATATACTCTACTTGCTTTACCACCATCAGATCCTCTGAAGATGCCAGCCACAGATGCAGGCAAAATATCAGGAGAAAAGGGTGCTAGAACATGGCCATACAGCCCAGGAACCACACATCATTCCAATCCTATCATATTGAGCCAACATTGAGCCAACAATGTGATGCAGCAGCAAATAAAGCCAATGGGATTTTGGCCTGCATCAATAGGGGTATAATGTCTAGATTCAGGGAAGTCATGCTACCCCTCTATTCTGCCTGGGTTAGATCGCATCTGGAATACTGTGTCCAATGCTGGACACCACAATTGAAGGGAGACGTTGACAAGCTGGAATGTGTCCAGAGGAAGGCGACTAAAATGATCAAGGGTCTGGAGAACAAGGCCTATGAGGAGTCACTTAAAGAGCTGGGCATGTTTAGCCTGAAGAAGAGAAGGCTGAGAGGAGACATGATAGCCATGTGTAAATATGTGAGAAGAAGTCATAGGAATGAGGGAGAAAGCTTGTTTTCTGCTGCCCTGGAGATTAGGACGCAGAACAATGGCTTCAAACTACAAGAAAGGTGATTCCATCTGAACTTGAGGAAGAACTTGTGAGAGATGTTCTGCAGTGGAACTCTCTGCCCCAGAGTGTGGTGGAGGCTCCTTCTTTGGAGGCTTTGAAACAGAGGTTGGATGGCCATCTGTTGGGGGTGCTTTGAATGCGATTTTCCCTGCAGGGGTTGGACTGGATGGCCCACGAGGTCTCTTCCAACTATGATTCTGTGATTTCTCGTCTTCGTCTCTCATTGGAAGAAACATATTTTATATATTTATTCTCTTTGAAAAGATGTTCTCAAAGATGAAAAACATTTCAATGAAACACAAACATCAGCTTGCTTGGATTTTATGAAAAGGAGATGGTTTTCAAACGTGTAACATTTGGTGTGAAGTAGTTAAATAACCTGGAAAAGGTATGGTTACATGGAAAATGCCAAGCTGTATATCTGGAGATTGAGGAGAATGGGCCACAATTCTGTAGAATCTCGGCTAATTGTTCACGAATCTGCTGCCAGGTTGTCCATGGGAAGTTTCTTGACTGGAAGTTGTTCCAGTAACCATAAGCTGAACATGAGTACTAAGCTTAGCCTAAACAATCCGATGAGGAGTCCTGCATTGTCAGTCAGAGGCGCAAGTTAGGATATGTCCTGAATTAAGATTCCATTGTTTTGTCAAGAATGACAGCCCTGGAGTGTTTGTCTTAGTCTCTAAAGTTGTTGTATTAATACTTATTCAATATGATGAGAGACCTCTCCTGACACTTATTCCTTTTTAAAGGTTTTTTAATTTTTTTATTTTGAGGTGTAGGGTTGTATACAATGACCGAAATCCGCTTCCTGATTACTTACTGCTCATTTTCTTTTCATGATCTTTGATATGGTGTCGGTGTGTTATATGTAACCTATATTTAAATACTAAATGCATTCTTTAGGAGTAAATGTTGTGTAACACTTACTGTTTTATACTATTTGCTTTTGGATAGCTTGAAAATTATGTAAGTGTGTTTCATTATATTTTCATTAAACTTTACTGCTTTCTTTTCCCAAACAAACTTAACCTTCAAGTCCTTGTGGACTATGTTTCATCAATAGTGTTGAACCAGCAGAGGGTGCATTTCTCTCTCAGTCAGAAGGAGAAAGAGTTTAGCTCAAGCAAGCAAGCGTGCTTTATTAAGGGATATCTCTTTTGATTTCCTAATTAGTGCATTAAATATAAAATATTTGATAAAGTCCTATTCCCTGGAACACAACTCACACAGAATTGGAAAAAACAGAATTGTTGAGGAGTTTTGTGGTGTGTAAAGAGAGGGAAGAACTGACAGATGGTGCACCAGGATTTCTTTGCAGAAGGAGAACATTGAATTAAAAGTTGAAGTATTGTTATATCCTAAGCAATTGCTCCTCACTCTTGCTGCTTCAGCTGTACCACCTTGGACATATTTTTCTCATTTTGTTTCAGATGTCAAGCAGAGCTTGGTTAATATTTGGCTAAGAGATTATCAATGATAAGGAATATTTTTCCTGAAATACTGGAGAGGTGTTTCACTGTACATTCTATTATTTGGACCACTTAGATTATCAAACTTCAGCCTTATCATGAGAAGACATGACTTGTTGGAAAATACATGGCATTCCAGATGGATGGACTCAACCAAGAAAGCCATGGCCCTGAGTTTGCAAGACACTTGCGATAATAGGTGACTTGAAAGTTTCTCATTCGTAAGGTTGCCATAAGTTGAAGTCAATTTGATGGAAGTTAACAATTACTATCCTAGCCGCACATAGTGGCCTGAATCTTGGTACTTGGGAATATTTGTTTTGGTTCTTTGTTGATTAAAAGGAGCTATTAACTCACCCTCCTTCCAAATTCCCCTCTTCCCTTTCATTTTGGCTGTCTGACCAGGCTAGTAGTGGAGAAAAGTAAAGGTGTATATATATTTTGCTGGAGCTCCCAGTGGCGCAGTGGTTTAAAGCACTTAGCTGCTGAGCTTGTTGACTGAAAGGTCACAGGTTCGATTCCGGGGAGCGGCGTGAGCTTCCACTGTCAGCCCTAGCTTCTGCCAACTTAGAAGTTCGAAAACATGCAAATGTGAGTAGATCAATAGGTACCGCTGCGGTGGGAAGGTAGCAGCGCTTCATGCAGTCATGCCGGCCACATTACCTTGGAGGTGTCTACAGACAACGTCGGCTCTTCGGCTTAGAAATGGAGATGAGCACCACACCCCAGAGTCAGTCATGACTGGGCTTCATGTCAGGGGACAACCTTTACCTTTGCCTATATATATTTTATCCTAAAGTCCATATTGTGATGATACCTTTATGAGGTCAACCAAAAAGGTGCAACATTCTGCCATATTTCAAAACAAATGATTCTGTATCAAATGTTTTCTTCAGATGGTATGGCGCAAGTAAATGCAAACTGCCTATCAGGCCACATCCTCTATGGTCCTGAGGTCAAAGGCAATAACAAAAGAAGAAGAAAAAGAAGAAGAGCAGTAATATTTGCCAAACAAACCAGAATGTTTTTGTAGTTTGACGGTTGGGACTAAGACTCTGGAAGATGGGGGTTTGAATCTTCCATAGTCAGTATGGGCAGATCATCCTCTCTCACCTTCATGGGAAAGCATAAATCTTTCTAAGAAAACCTATGATAGGGCTGCCATAAGCCATAAATACTTGAAAGTGCACAACAGCAAAAATCTTGAGAAGATAAAACCTATTTCTAATTAGCGTTTATGTCATTGATCCTCAGTAAGAGAAGTGCGGTGAGTTCCTAAGGTCTTTTGTCAGGGCTGAAGATAAATTTGGGAGTGCATTGTATTTATCCTGTTCCCCTTCCTTGAGTGACTTGTGTAATAAACTGGGTGCTTAAGTCTATATTATACATAATGTAAAATTTCCTGATTAAATTGAAACAGTTTAATGAAACCCCTGGCTCCATGTACTGTCAATGTAATCACTTATGGGGTGCAGCAAGCCTATCGAGTTTGATTGTGTAATGTGATTTCACAGCACTGTCGCATCGGAAAATAGAATGTGGTTACATTCCAGTCAACAGAGGTGCATTGCTGTATTAGCAATGCAATCCTTTGCATGTCTGTTCTGAAGTTAAGTCTTTTTTAATTGAATAAGACTTTATCCCTGGAGAATATGTATAGATCTTTAGCCTCAACTTGACAAAACAGTTGTGTGTGAAGCCTCCCATTTTCTTCTTCTGCATAGATAATGCTGGTCTCCTAGCAATTTCTTGTGTTCTATTCCATTACATAAAAATGTGCTGTTATGTGACAGTTCATGTTGTGGGTTAGATTTTAATGATTTGAAGATAATTTATGGGTGGCATGGGAGAATTACTAATCAGAATAGTAATAGGATTGGAACCAGCTGTTCATGTTCTGCATGGAATTGCCCTTACTGCCTACAGAAAGTTAAACATATTGTATTTTTTTTAAAAAAAAGTATTTGGGAAGGTTTATGAATTTACTGCTCAAACCATCCCATTGTGCATGGATGCCTTACCAGGTTGTCAGTTTCTGTTAAGGCCCAAATGCTCAACTGAAAAAAAAAGAATAAATTAATAGAATTTCCTATTATTATTTTTTTACCCAAAAGATATCCACAACTAGCCGGGCAGCAGTTTCTAAAATATATACTTGGTTATTTTTAATTTAAAACATTGACTAAAATAAAAATGCCAAGTAGCACCTCTTTCACACTTAACATATAATGCCTTTTCTAAGGTGTTTCCAATTGTCTTGTGTGACTGAATCATTTAAATTGGGGTACGTAATCTAGTTTAAAGAAATTTTTCTTTCAGTTAAATCAGTTTTGGCTACTTAAATTGCATTAATCAGTATTAAATCTGAATTAAATAGAATAAAACAATAATGCCCAAAGGAGGAAATCCAGTTTTAAACGCCGTGAGTTAAACCCTTGTGCTGGCAGGACTGCTGGCCAAAAGGTTGACGGTTCGAATCCAAGGAACGGGGCGAGGTCCCATTTGTCAGCTCCAGTTTCTCATGTCAGGACATGAGAAAAGCCTCCAACAGGGTGGTAAAACATCCGGGCATCCCCTGGGCAGCGTACTTGCAGACGGCCAGTTCTCTCACACCAGAAGTGTCTTGCAGTTTCTGAAGTTGCTTCTGACTGGAGGGGGGGGGGGGAGCCTAACCAAACATTGCTGGTTTTGCGTAAAACACTGCCTTGTTTTTTTCTCCCAGTCTGTTTTAAAATGCCTGTGTATTTTGTTAGGTATAATACGCAGAAACAAATTGTATGTCTAAAATCATTTAGGTGCATTCTGAATACTAAATCTGCTGTTAACCTTCCGCCCCCCTGAATAATGTATACAGTATTTAACCAATTGGTTATCTAACGCCAAATGACTCAAAATTTCTTCAATTGGATGACTCCCTCCAGCATTTTGTCAGTATTCAATGATTTCAGTATCATCTGGCAAATGTGCTTGTATAATATTGTCTCAAACATTTGAGAGCCATGAAACAGGAAACTTCATATATTGCTCACTTGATTTATCATTCTTCTATCCAAGAAATAACACTGAGCTGAGTTTATATATGTAAGCTCTATGGATACCGGTGATTGAATTGTAGCATCTGCCTTTTAAGGCTGATGAGTATAATTCCATTTTTCCAAGTTTACTCACAGGGAGTTGCATGACCTACTCAAGCTGTGCGATCATATATATTTGAATATGTAATAACTTCCTTTCTTTCTAAACCGGTTTATTTCTATGGTCCTTTCCCTGCCTTTGGGATTATGCCTACTAACCTCTTGCCCAGTCCCAATTAGTAGCAATTTGTTACCCGTCATAATCCCTACACAGCTTTAGTTTCTGGCTCTCGTACTTTTGTGTTAAATGTGATTCTTTTTTATACAATGCTTTTCTACATTGTTCCATTCCATGCAACAATGGAACTGAAGAGATTTTTTTGTACTAGATGGTGCTATTCTCTCCATATGTTTTGGATGACACATCTCATTATTGCTAGCAGGATGATGTAATGATGGGAGTTGTAATCCAGCAATCCTGGAGAGTTCCAATTTGATGAACTCTGTTCTTGATGGATATTAGATTTACCAACAGTGAATCCTCCTTTGTTCCTTTCCTTTTACTGTATTTCCTGTCATGTTGGCCAAAATTAAATAATTTCAGGTACTTCGTTCATATAAAAACAAAATGGATTTCTTAGTGTTAATGCAGTCTTTGTTGTTGTATCTATATGTACAAAACTGAACAATTAGTAGAAGAAAATATATGGATAAAAGAATAGAGACATAGAGGTTCTACATTTCTTAAAGCTGTTGTAGAACATTCTAGCCCAAAGGTGGGTATCTGGTAGCCCTCCATATACTCTAGATCTGCATCTCCAGTCATCTTGACTATTGGCTAAAACTGATGGGAGTTGCAGTTGAAAACATCTGGAGCACTCTAGTTGCTTGTCCCAGATCATAACATCCTGTTATTTTGTTCTGTGATTGTTGGAAGGACTTTACAAAATGCTTTTTAAAGTATTTAATGTTTGTAATGAGACTGCAGTAGTTTCTAGTTGTGATTTTGGAACAGAACACCCGTGAGGTTATACGTCAGCTATGTCTGGGAGATGCTAATCAAGTCTTTTGTTTAGTTTTCTTAGCTGTCGAGCAATTCCACTGAGGACTCCCTCCAAACCACCAAGCTATTCTGTTCTTTCCAAAACCATCCTGTGGTCACTGCTATTTTGTATGCTGCTGTGCAGATCTTTTCTTGATATCATATGAGAATGGGTGGGGATCTGGGAGCTCCCTCCTGTTTAGAAGAACCACCATGAAATGTGGATATTTTTTTCCTCCTAATTTTTCTGGTTAACAAAGATAATTTGCAATTATTGGGCGACACTGTGGCTCAGTGGCAGACCACATGTCTTGCCTGCAGACATTTGTGGTTCAATTTCTGGTGCCCACTTCAAATCTCTTTTTGAAATGCTAAAGGTCTCTTACTAGTCAGAGAATACAATGGTACTTAGATGGACTAATATGCATTTCCTGTCTTCTGAAAGACAAGTTATGGTAGTTTGGTGCATTTGCAGAATTACCTTTCATGTCTTCTACAATACATTGAATTGGTTGTAGGTAGCAAGGGATCTGGTTTGGGATTTAATATAATGTTAAGACGTCAACAGAGAATTTTATATGGTTGTTCCAATACTCTTCTTGATCCACAAGGAATTGGAAATGGACTACAAAATTATATGATCTTCCCTCCTGTCATGCTTAATTAATGGTGGGAATTTCATCAGCATGGTTAACCATGGTTGAGCTAACTTGGATTAGCTACATCAGTTAAAACGACTGGGTAAAAAACAGCTTCTCTCCCATAGAGTTTGTTAACTGAGTTTTGCCTACACTGATATAGTAATGCTCAGTCCTGTGGTTTTAACTGTTAATTAACATTTCATGCAGTTGTAAAGCTTAAGTTATTTCCTTCTTTGTACTTGTGCTTGAATGCAATTTTGTGGTTTTGTTTTTCATTGTCAGGTCAGTTCTACTGAGATGCTCTCTTTGTATCCTAGTGTCAGCTGTCAGAGAGAGTGGTTATCATTCTTGAAATTATATGAAATATTGATCATATAACTGCAGTACTGATTAGATTTCTGTCCAAGCCAGGGTTCCTCAAACTTTTTAAACAGAGGGCCTCAGACTGTTTGGGTGGGGGGCAGACTATAGTTTGAAAAAAGCATGAACGAATTTCTATGCACAATGCACATATCTTATTTGTAGTGCAAAAAACCCATTAAAATACAATATTTAAAATGAAGAACAATTTTAATAGACATAAACTTACCAGTACTTCAATGGGAAGTGAGGGCCTGCTTTTGGCTGATGAAATACTCATTAATTAGGATTGTTGTTGTTGTTGTGTGCCTTCAAGTTGTTTCAGAGTTAAAGTGTAAAGAAACCAGAATGGATCTCCAAAGAACTTTTAACTGAGCTAAGATTGAAAAGAGACATGCAAACGAAATGAAAAAGGGAGAAAATCACCAAAGAGGAATGTAAACAACCAACATGTGTAGGGAAAAGGTTCATCAGGCTAATGTACAGAATGAGCTTAGGCTTGCAAGAGAGATTAAAACCAATAAAAGGGGGTTCTTTGGCTATGTCAGTAGAAAAAAGAAAGAACAAGGAAACAGTGACTGTGTGAATGGTTTCTGTCGATCATTCATGCACTTCTTGAGAATATTCCCCCTTTCCATGAGATGTTTGACTATCCTGTGTCTGTTCTCCTGATTGTCAACATTTTCATTGAGCATAATTACTTTTTTTTAGTTGTATGTATTCTTTGTCTTTTTTCCTAATCAATTTCTTGTACATTTGAATACTTTGGGGTTCCCCCAAGTTTTCTGTTGTTGTTGTTCTTGTTGCTGCTGTCATTGTTGTTTTGGAGAGCCAGCATTATGTAGTGCTTTGTGCATTGAATTATAACTCTGGAGTGCAGAGTTCAAATTCCCATTCTGAAATGGGTGAACCTTGATTAAGCCACACACTCTCAACCTTAGAAGAAGGCAGAGACTGGCCTCCTGTGAACAACACTTGCCAGGAAAACTACATGATAGGTTTGCTTTAAGGTCAGAATCAGAAATGATTCAAAGGCATACCACAAGTCACAACAGTCACTTCTCAATGTTGGAAACAAAGGGAATGAGGTAAAGCTGTAAGTTAGATTAAATACTTTCTTATTGCAATTAATTGGGTGTAGGCTAACATTTGAATCAGTGTAGAATGCCTTCTGTCTCAGAAGTCATCACTCCTTAGAACATATTACCTACTTTTTTGGGGAGGAGAGAATGAAATATTCTCTTCTGTTGTTTGCAGCTCTTTGGAATGAAGTGACTGGATGGATCTCAACTTGCAATTGGATTTGTGCTCATATATAGGCAATTGTGGGGGTGGGTTTGATGTATTTATAGTATATCCTACAGTTTAGGAAGTTTAAATTTACTAAAATGGAATGGGTCACACTGATTCTTTATAAATATTTGGCTAATTTAAGAGATGTTATGCCAAGGCATGTCCCTGGAGGTTGTTATCTTAAGTTCTGTTTTGATTAAAAAGTCTTGTTTAAAATGCTGGAATCCCTTGGACAGAACAGTTCGTGTTCTTTTTTCGGCATATACTTCTTTCAGTTCTGGAATAATAAGAACACAGAGTTAGATATGTACATTTCTATTCTGTATAAGCGATAATTGCAGGTAGTACTTGATATCTCATTGTCAAAAATGGCCTTTGCCAAGGACCACTTTTAACTAACTTAAAAGCTCTGATGATGACCACAATAGGTGATCAAATTTTTGAACTTCCCCACCCTTCTCTTGAAGGAGAGTTCTGGCAAACTCAGAAGTTTGCCATGTTTTGAATATTTTATGATCCCAAAGTACTAACATCAACATGAATATTGATTCTACCCAAGGACTGGATAGCTGCGTTTTGTGTAGTGTTTATCTGCTATTGAAAAATATCATGATTTGCCTTTCAAGGCAAGATCAGCCAATAGAAGAATTTACCATCCCCCCTAAAGGAGACTGCATTTCAATGATGTTTTTGATAATAGTGTCTTTCCAATGAAATCACATTATATATTGGATGGTTCCCTTTTTTAGTTTTGTGTCAACATTTAGTCACACAGTGCCTTTATCTTTAATATAGAAGAGATAATATTTTGTAAAGACACACCATGAGGCTTTTAAAAAATGCAGCTACTCTAATATAATGTGAAGATTCTGGATAGTGTTTTGGATACCTTCTCAGTTCATCAGACTACTGTATGTATCTTAAATTTGGTTCTTCTTGTTGGTGTTTTATTTCAGCGTGGAGCATTTTGCTGTGAAGAATTGATCCTTCTATTCTTATTTATTTCATTTATATTTCCATTTGTAAATATTAATAAACTGCTTTGATCTCCAGTGTAGAACAACAATGAAACATAGAAACCTACCTCCAGTTCTTCAATGGTAGAATAGAAAGCCCCATTTGCTCAACTTTGCTGGGTTGCTTCCTGTGAAGGATAGGATGCCAGCCTGTGCAGATGCTTGGTGGTTACAATGATGTGATTTTTCTCCTATGAAGAAGTTACAAAAACAGAGTTTCTGTGCGACTTTCATTCAAGCATTTCTTCCTCCTTTCCTTCCTAAAAGGCTTTTATAATAAGTCCTAAAAACTGATTTCTAAAGAAAGAAAACCTACAATCTTTAACCGGATGGAGAGATTCTGACCACTATGCACTTTAAAACCTCTCTACTACTAACTGTCCTCTCCCACACACTCTTTCTCTTAAAGAGAGTCTCTTTCCAAGTTACTATGTGTTGAAAAGTACAGGGGGGCCTTGCTACCCATTTAAAAAGATAATGCAGCCTGAAAAAGAGCCAAGGGCTGGAAAAACAGCATCAGTGAGCCACAGACTGCATTTTGCCTATTCGAATTCAGAGACAGGGGTTTATCCCACCAATCCTAACAACTCAGATGAATGTTGGAGAGAGCCTGAGGATCAATTAAATTGTGAGGCCCTCTAGCCCTAAAACAGAGGGGAAGAGGAGCATGGGAAGCTCTCCCGTGTTGGCCAGTGGATGAAAATTTTCGTTCATTTGGATGAAAGAATGAAACAGCTCATTGGGAAAGGCCCTGTTTTTGGAAGCAGCACTCAAAAACAAAAACAGCAATACAAATGAAACAAACAGAAATGGATAGCAATTCTATACAGAAGCACAAGACTAATGAATACCAACCTTCTGCACATTTTGAAAGAGTACAAGTCCTTACACAAAGTGTTGTGGAAGGTAAATTACCTAGGTGTATTCAAGCCTTCAAGCAGTGGCCTTCTCTGAAATACTGTACATAGCTATGTTCAAATATGTGTTAAAATGTTGAACCCCCCCTCCCCCCCCAAGAGGCTATGAGTTCTATTCTCTGTGATATGTTTTACCAGTAAGAAACATTGGAAATAAACTAAGTTCACAGCAGACATAGTTCATATACTTCATATATTTTATAGTTATCAAAATATATGAATTTTATGTACACTCTAATTTTTTTGTAATGGTCTCCATAGGATCCTGTGAGGAAGATTCCTGACTCACATGAAATTACACTGAATCATGGAACTAAAACAGTAAGCATTTTAATGTCTCACAATTGTGCAGCATTGTGATAAAAGCCTGTTTGTTGTTGTTACTTACTAAATTTAACACAGGTAGCAAGTATGATTCTTATACATTATTTGGAAGCCATATTCTGGAGTATTCAGAACATCAGTAAAAATCAAATCTTGTAGGGAGAGGCTAAAGGAACTGGGCATGGTGAGCCTGGAGCAGGGAAGACTGGAATGTCATAGTACTTTTAAAATAAATCATATCCTCTTACAATGACAAAATCTTCATCATTCAACAGAATTGCTGAAATATACTCATAACTAAATTATAGCTCTGAAATTCAACGAGCCTGTTCTGTTACCAAGTTGATTCTAAATTGATTCCAAAGGACAAGACTAGATATAATGAGCATCTGTTAAAGGAGAAACAGATTTCAATTGAACATAAGGAGAAATGTCGTGGTGCCAGAGATGTTGAATAGTGAAACCACTTTGCTAGCAGGGTAATGGATTCCCACTTGCTGGAAGTCTTCAAACAGACCCTGAACAACAATACATTTATTGTGGTGGCTCTACTTCTGAGATTTTTGGATGAAGTTGAAGATTAGCCTTGAAGTGCCTTTCAAATTCTCTAAGTCAATAATTATATGAATTTAAGGAACTAAACCATCATCCAGTCAAAAGAGATTTGATTTTTATAAGGACTGCTCATAATGCCTTTCTGTGTAGCCTGGGAAACCACAAATAGCTAGATGCCATTCGTCTGAGAAAAAAACAACTTTATCATTATTTTATTTTGGGCTATCAGTTTTTGCTAAATTGACAAAATGGGTAAGTTAATGCCACAAGGAGTTTTCCACTTAAAATAGAGAATGAGAAATATGACCACTCTTTATTTGTTCAGGGGGCAGCAATGCCCATGGGAACAGAAAAGTAGGTGCAGTCATTGAAAGAGACCTTCAAGTAGTAATTTATGGAAAGGCTAAAGAAGAAGATGTCATGGTAAAGGCATAATAGGAAATTAAAACAATGCAGAACAAAGCCACGGAGAACTTCAGAGGTAGGGCAAAGAATTTGATCTAGCTATGGAATGAAAAGCCACTTAATTCTCTGCTTTGAGTCCTTCATTATACATGGATTCTTGCAATAGTGTGAAACTGTGTGATAGACAAGTAGTTTATGTCCACTGCAGGTTAGTTTCATTGCTCACCAATAGTTAAATATTTGTGTATTTATGTATGTATGTATTTATTTATTTATAGTGTTTAGATTCCTCCCTTCTCACCCCAAAGGCAAACATTCAATGTTGTTATACACTGACAAGACAGGCAACAGTGCAGATAGAGGTATATAGGCTTTTCTCATCTTTCGGCATCTTGGAGGTTGTGCTCGATTCCGGCCATGGGAGGAGGGGGGTGCTGTTGCTCCATCCTCCATGCCAAAGAGCCCTGTTCACAGGCTTCCTCCTTTTGATCACCGGCATTTCCTGGTATTTCCTTATGGTGCCATTAAAACACTCCCTGCTAAGTGGTACCTATTTATCTACTCACAGCTGTTTTCGATCTGCTAGATGGGCAGTGAGCTCGGCTGAAGGTCAAGCGCTCACCCCTGGGCTTCGAACTGCCAACCTTTTGATTGACAAGATTTATTGCAGCTGGTGGTTAACCTGCTGTGCTAAAGCCCGGCCTGAAGTTGCCAAACAGTGATTTGAGAATAGTAGAATTTTGCGGGAGGGGCACCCTGTGTTTGGATGGAAAATTTTGATCTGATCTTAATGTTAAATATATATCACCTAAACCTCAGATTTGCATCCTTCATACTGAGCAATAAAAGAGATACAGATAGTTGTCTGTGGCATAGTTCACCATTTCTTGACAGCCAAACCATGTTTCTTATGCTAACTGCTTCTGCCCTCCACTTCTGAGACATTCTCTCCAGAGACAACCTATCAAGCGCCCACATCTCCCTTTGGCCATCTCTCCTGCTTTTGTGTAAGGTCAGGTCACTTAGAATCCCATCTGTAGCTCTTCAAACTAATGAATTTAAGCTGTTGATGTCTGTGTTCCTGTGCAGCTGAGAAATATCAGAACAGTTTTCCCTCATTGAAGATCCTTTCCAGAAACCTAATTAATTTCCCAGTTGCCTTTCCTGTAACAAGAGTGGTTTTCCCAATGAAACTGCAGGGATAAATTTTCTCCTGACAGCTTTGACATGTAGGTGAGCAGTGGAAAGTGTTACATAATCAACCAAGTGTCATGTTTTCTGTATTCACAATTTACAGCTGCTTCAGCTGTATGCACAGCAACTGTCTAATGTGATTTTTTTTCTCCTGCTGTGAAATTAAGTGTAGTGCAATTCATCTATAACAGTCTGGTTTGCAAACTCATTTTGTGTCACCAGAGTATAAGCAGGATAGTACTGTCCTTGGAAATAGTAGTGGAGCATTGAAGACTGTTGTTATTTTCTTCAAAAGAAAAGCTCATTGAATAATTCAAAAAGAAAATGTCAGTATTTTGTTCAAAAGAAAATGTAAGGCCCAGTGATACAAGAAATTTGCATTGAGTTCAGTTGTGTATTCTCAACTAATCTGTGCATGTATAGTATTAAACACAGCCATAGCTTAGAACAGGAGGTGTAGAAATGCCTCCCATAGAGTTACCCAGCTGTGTTGCACCTTCTCCAGCTCATTTACACAGAGGTCTTTTATCTTCTAAGCATGAGTAGCCCATAAACATGACTCATGGGAGACTGGATGTTCTTACAATTCACAGCTAAATTGAAAAATCATATATAGTTAAGCTACTCTTTACTAAGCATTCACATTGCTTTTTTGTCTTTCTACAACTGTCTATCTACCCATTAATAGCTTTTGTATTGTTTTCTACTTTTCAATTGTTTTGGAAATATATATGTGTGTACCCCCCCCCCCCCCCCCCCCCCGCCCCCGGTGGCACAGTGGATTAAACCGCTGAGCTGGTAAACTTGCTGACCGAAAGATTGGTGGTTCGAATCTGGGGAGCAGGGTTAGCTCCCGCTGTTAGCCTCAGCTTCTATCAACCTAACAGTTCGAACATATGGAAATGTGAGTAGATCAATAGGTACCGCTCCAGCGGGAAGGTAACGGTGCTCCATGCAGTCATACCGGCCACATGACCATGAAAGCATCTACGGACAACGCTGGCTCTTCAGCTTAGAAAGGGAGATGAGCACCACCCTCCAGTCAGACATGACTAGATTTAATGTCAAGGGGAAACCTTTAGGGGACTTTAGGCTTTATAGAAGAATGGATTAAAATGTAGTCATTTTGACAAAAATGTCACTTAAATTAAAAAAAGGAATTTGAAATGGAACTAGAAAAGTTAAATGCATCTACTGAAAGATTTTTGCAAATAGAAGAATTTAAATGGATCACTTCTCAGAGGGTCATATTAAGAGTTTGTTTCTTGTGTAGGTATCTGCATTAGGACTGGATCCTTCAGGTGCCCGTTTGATAACTGGCGGCTATGACTATGATGTTAGATTTTGGGATTTTGCTGGAATGGATGCATCACTTCAAGCTTTTCGATCTCTGCAACCATGTGAATGGTATGTCCTCACATTCTCCCTTAACTATTAATCACTTTCAGTGCTACATTGCTTACTAGCCCCCTGTAACCTTGTGTTTTGGTGATAAAAGGGTCTGATCATTTGTGAAAGTATTTCAGATGATAAGACCAAACCTGTGTGCATGAATTGCCATTTTGTTTTCACGTGCCATCTTCCTTCTGTCTTTTTACAGAATATGGAATATTAAAATGGCATCTTAAATGGCATCAGGGCAGGTGTTGAATAAAGCAAATTTCATGAAAGAGTTCTAACAATTCAGAATACCTACAGTACCTTGGATCATAGTGATGTTGGTGCTAACAGAATGTGAAGCACTACTGCTTCGATTTAAACATTAACCTTGAACTGCTTAGTCGTGAATTGACTGGAGATGAATCCCATGATAGAATGCCATTGTAGGGATAGTTTTCAGTGGAAAGGCAGGGAACAGAAAAGAAAGATGACCATGTGCAGTGAAAATGGATTAAAGTGCCCCTTCCAAGAACTACTTAACTCGAATATTTCAAACAGATGAAAGTGTAGCAGCCCAAGGAATTTCAGCTTTAAGAGGAAAGCCTGCGTTAGATTGTTTTGTATTTGATTGCTGAGTATATTTTGAGATTGGTATTGCTGTTCTCATAGCTGTCAACTTAAGTTTGAAGAGGTGCCAGTGGAGATTTCAGATCCGGTCCTGCTTGGCCCAGTACATCTTGCCTGCCATTTACTAAGTATCTCTCTATTTCTCATGACCTTAAAAATCTTTATTGCTTTATTCACCAATAAATGTAGATATTAAATAGGAAGTATCTTAATATATTAGCCTTTTTTGTAAAAAGAGAAATATTTTAATAGCTGTGGTTTTTATAAATATAATAAAAGTTCAGAACATGCATTTAACCATTTGTGATAACTGCTGGTTATTTATTTATTTACAACATTTCTACCCTACCCTTCTCAACCCCCGAGGGAGGACTCAGAGCGGCTTATATCACAATATAACAGTAATATAAAACAGTAATATAAATAAAACAATAGATTAAAAACAGTAAAACATCAATTATCACAATCATGATTAGTGGAAAGGGTCTCCTTTGAAAATATTTCAGAAAATCTGGTTCATTCAATACTTCTATTGACAACAGGGATCATATCACTTGTAAGTGCACTGTCTATTCTGGCCTGCCTGTAAAGATTACTGTTTCTGGGTCGAATTTACAATGCTGGGTTTTATCCCTGGGAAGCTTTCTATACATTGGAGCCCTTTATACTTAATCGAATAAATTTCCCATCACAAACTTGTCCATATGTCCATCTTTTAGGTTGTTGCCCCCTATTATAGCATGCTCTCCCTAGTGAACTGTAACTTCTCCCAACATTGTCTTCTTCCCTGTACCAGAGTAAGATATTTTTCTGCTGCCAGGCACTTTATGGGATATGACTCTGAAGCCAACTGGGATTCATAAACCAAAAACCATCCCAGTTTGTAATCCTAATTTGTAAGGGGCAAAAAATACCACCATCTTATTAAACATGCAAAACAAGTTATTTCTGGTCTTTAGTCATTCATACGTACAAGAGGAACCAAGAGATAATCATTAGGCTGTGTGCACCAGTGTGCAACTGTGTATTGAATCCTAACTTACAGTCCTATGAAGACTCAGACAAATGCTCTCATTAGGTGTAACTAGTTCACCAGATGCCTTCAGAAAAAAGCTGGCTGAGTTACTGTTGTTGTAGGAAACCGTAGGCATTTTTGGAGACATTTTTATAAGGAAAATTGGAGAAGTATAGGAAGAGCACATTGCACTACTATCAGCTTTCATGTAAAATTCTCAAGGTGTTTGCTGAACTGACTGACACCATCCCTCTCTTCTTTTCGTAAGAGCTTGAAGACTTGGTGGTTTCACCAGGCCTTTGAGAGTGACTAGCAAGAATTCCAGCCCTTGGTCACTAGCTAGAATCTGGCCCTTAACAACCCCCCCTCCCAATTACCCTGGTCAGTCCTCCAATAGGCTCAGGAAATGAGCATCCACAGGTTGCATCCACTGTTGTTGGGACTGGTTATTGCACTTTACCCATTCCCCTGGCCCCTCATGTCTTACTTGCATTAGCTCAGGCACGGCTACCTGCCTAGGCCCTTTCTGAAATTCCGGCAATGAAAGAAAAAGGGGGACTGATTTTATTTTATATGTGTTGTGCTGATAATTTTATGCTTATGTTTTGCTTACTCTGTATGCTGTGTGTTTTTGTGATTGGAAATCACACTGAGTACCCTAAGGGAGATAGAGCGGTATATAAAGTTTTATTATATTGTATTATTATTAACTGTATAGTTTTTAGGGAAAGAACAGTTTGGTTACTTTGTAGAAATGGTGAACTTTTTGAAAGCAAAAGCACCAAAATTATTTTCCATTTGCCAAAAACATGATGATGATGATGATGATGATGATGGTGATGATAAATAAATTTTAATTGTACCCCACTACCATCTCCCCGAAGGGACTCGGGGCAGCTAACAAAAGACAGCGAAGTGCCGCATATAGACAATACACAAATCTAAAACAATAAAATCAGAGTGACATGTTTGCAGTCTTAGTGCTTAATATAAGATGGAAATGTGTTTTTTCATTTAAAATAGTAAGAGTAAAACTTACAATGCACTGTAATATAGCTAAAATTAATTTAGACTTGGTTCTGGGTTTTATTCTTTTATTTAATTCTGCAAAACTAAAAATAATTGTTTAAGCATAAATGTTTTATTTAATATATGTAGCTTTTTAAAGGAAGAATGTGGTCCAGATAAATTATATCTCTTTCTTTTGAAGTCGCATCACTCACTCACTCACTCACTCAGTCTCACTGCCCCTCGCCTCCACCTCATTTATATTTGGCTGCAACAGCAACAGCAGAATTGAGATGGCTGCATTTGATTCGTGTTTCTGCATCAGAAAAGTTCTCTAAGAGTAGTTGATGTTGTAAATGTTCTCTCTCGTTCTTGGCCCAATGTTGACTTTTGTATTTTGGCAGTCTTGATTTTGCACACTCGTCACTATCTCTCCTGAAATTTCCCATGTCCCCTGGCACAAGAATAATAATAACGGGAAAACCTTGCATTTAGAAGTTCAAAAGTGCCAGTTTGGGATCCTATTTGAACATTTGTTTTGTTGATGAGATTGAGAATTATATTTTGGCCTGCTTTTACTTTCCCTTGTGCAGTCCCTTTACTTTTATCACTGTATCCATGACAAATATACCAGTTTGACTCTCCTATTCCCTAGTATTCACATAATCTATCTCCAGCAATTTCAGTATTATGAAAATCCTATCATCAAATAACCAGAGAATTTCACAGGACGGAAATGATCTCCAGTGTCTCAGGACATAAATACAGTATTTTAAGATACAAGATATTTCTTGCAGAATGAATAATTTACAGTGTTTCTCCTTGCACATATTTATTTCAGAGGGAATGCAGTCTCGTTCAGGATAGGTTGTAATCCAAACCCCAGTTTAGATTTCTTTTTGGCCAACATAAATGTTATCTTGTTTGAGCTGAGCCTAAATTCATTCACTCATATCCATTCCTTCACTATATTCAATCTCTTTAGCATCATTTCTGAAAGAATACAGGTTCGAGTAGAATCAAGCAATTCGATCTGCAAAGTTGTAAGCAAGTTCTCCACAGTGGGCTGTTGAGTGATTTGCATTTTACTTTATTGGGACTGTGTGTAAAAGACTCCTGACCACTTCTTTTAAAAAATATTGTCTCTGGGCTAGCAAGAATATTTTATACCCTTTTCCCCTTTTAAATTGACTCTTGGATTATCACCCCAAGCTTCAAATCAAATTATACTGTGCACAGATATTAATAGTATTTAAGTAACAATCTGTTTTGTGCAATGTGTCACAGATAAAGTAGCAATAACTACATATCATATTGCTGTTAATTAGCATGATTAATGTACCTTGTAAGTATATTTTGCCATTTATTTATATAATTTTTTCGATGCTGTATTTTTAAAAGGAACTCTTTCTTTTCTGCTAAGCAAGTAGTGATAAATGTTAATATATTTTCTAATTTTTTTAAAAAAATACTGTAGTACCTGTCCTTTAAACAATTGTATTATTGACAACCATACTCCCTATTTGTTTTTCAGTCATCAGATAAAGTCTCTGCAATACAGCAGTACAGGAGATGTCATTCTTGTTGTTGCGGGTAATGCACAAGCTAAAGTTCTTGACAGAGATGGCTTTCCTGTAATGGAGTGTGTTAAAGGAGACCAGTATATTGTAGACATGGCTAACACCAAGGTAAGTCAAGAAATGTCTCACTTGAGTAATGTCTTCATGAGCCATTTTCCTGTTTTCACTGAAAGCCGAGGAAAGACAAACTAGATGCCAATTGCTGGTTCTAGTGGTATGGGCAACCCTAGGGACCCACTCAAAACACATCATTGTTTGCCTTACAGTTGATCTATAAATTAGAGCTTCCTTTTTTTTTCTCTTTGTTGCTCCCAGGGGTGTGAAAGGGGTCACATGTCACAAAGGAGAAGTCATCCTCTGCCCGATGTTTTGTTAGTGATGGAAAGAAGAGAAGCTTATAAAGAAAATGTTCCAAAAAATGTAAAGTCAGTCAGAATAATGATATAGAAAGTAGTCATGGGCTTGGTTACCATCTCACCCATTTAATTCGTGTTTTCTTACCATTTTGTTTATTTGGAATGCACAAAACGGCACACCCCCCTCTGTCACGGAAATATCAGTGAAACGAAAGTGGAAACAGTAACTGTTTGGTTAACTGATTTTCGGCGTTTGGTGCAATAGGCTGTAGGCCCTGGCAGGCCGTCTTACTTGGCGCTCAGCGTGCTCAGATGTAGGCCCTGACAGGACCTACAGCCAAGTGTCAAGTGCCTCTTATTTGGTGATTGGCGGTTGGCGCGTTTGGCTGTAGGCCCTGGCGCTTTGCCGCCAATGGGCCAAAAATATTAATTTTTTTGGAACTTGGACAAAAACGCTAATTTGGAAAGGCGCCCGTAGTGATTCTGTACAAATGCACAAGACTTTTAGACAGGAGTGATAGCATTATGGTATTATTTTACTGTGATGCTAAAACAAAGTAGATATATATAGAGAGAGTATTTTTCTTTAGATAATATTAGTTTTTATGATTGTAGAACAGCATTGATTTCCGTATACAATGAAAGGAGGAGAGCAGAGATAAAAGAGAAGATGTAATAAGGAGTAGAAAAAAATGAGAGCCCTTAAATGTAAATTTGGATGTCATATTCTGGGTTTGAATGTCCTGCAAGATACTTCCATTAAAAAATTTATAAATGAGAAATATACACCTTTATATAAAAGTAATGGTTCATGATGTGTGTGGACAGAAAAAGACTAGAAAGGAAGTGCAGCATTTCTTATTTTTGCTTTCCAGTACAATTTTTCCCCATCCGTCATCCAGTAGCAAATAATCTGGAGCAAGTTACTTTTTTGCATTCTGCTTATCAGTAAGAAGGTTGTAATAAAGTCTCATGAATCTGTTCTTTTTCTTAGGGACATACAGCAATGCTCAATTCAGGTTGCTGGCATCCCAAAATAAAGGAGGAGTTCTTGACATGCTCCAATGATGGGTGAGTGTTTTTGCAAGGCTTCTGCAGTATTTATCAGGAAGCATTTGATTTTGAATTACAGTAGAGTCTTGCTTATCTAACCTTCTCTTATCAAGCATTCTGTATTATCCAACACAATCTGCCTCCTGCCCAGATACACAGGTGAGGGCACTTGAGTGTATATTTACTTGTGGAAGAAAGAAGCAACCCTTGTCTGTTTTGGTGCTAAATTCGTAGTAATTACTACATAATGTTACAGTGTATTGAACTTCTTTTTCTGTTGATTTGTTGTAAAACACTATGTTTTGGTGCTTAATTTGTAAAACCATAACATTTATTAGGCTTTTCCTTAATCCCTCTTTATTATCCAACATTTTTCCTTATCCAATGTTCTGCTGACCCGTTTATGTTGGATAAGCAAGACTCTACTATACTCCTATTCATTTGCTTTATGAAATTTAGTATAGAATTATATAGAACTGATATCCAGATCCAACTGGCAGTATGCGCAATAGTCATTTCTTAGCTTGGAAAGCTTAGCCAGACATAACCGCCAACTACAACTTTGAGGTTTCATCTGACATATTCAGCTTAACCATAGTTTATAGCTACTTGTCTACTTTTGTTTTCTCTTCTTATGATATAGCAGTTTCTGTAAGCAGAGCAACAGCTGTAGTTAACAGTTTATCATGTCAAATTTACACCAAATCATAGTTTGAAAACTGTTTTCTGTTTCTGGTATGTTGACTGGTTACAAACAAAATACTCTTCTCCAAAATGACGTTTAACTCCCTTTTAGTTATTGTTTCAATCTCTGTCCTGAGCTGGAGAGAAATTAGAAAAAAGGTTTTAATACTTTTATTGTACAGATTGTTCTATTTCAAAACACGTGTGTTTCAGTGTACATCTTTTTTAAAAACCGAATTTATGCTTTGAAGTATACAGATGTAATTCAAAATAAATAACATATATGCATTCCAGATCTCCTTATTTCTCCTATTGTATGTGTTAACATTTCTGTTAAAACTAATACAAGTAGTGATTTCATTCAATTTATGATTCTGTTCCCAAAGACATTGAATTGCCTTTCTTAATATGAAAAGTATTTGAAACTATGCACTGTTAGGTTGTGTCTTTTACATGTTCACATGCCAAAAGTCGGGATTTAAGATGCAGCAGTCAAGTACCACACCAGACCTTTTATCGATTAACAAGAGTCATTTGTCAGTATGACAATTGGAGTGAAAACACGCATTCTTGGAAATTAGCTATACTCTACAGAGGGATCTGCCCAAGCACAGTTGGAAAAAGTATATTTTCACTTATTCTTTGGTGTGCTTATTTTTTAGTCTCTTCTAAACTGTATTTTTAAAATTTATTTATTTGGCTTTTAAACTATCAATAAAGCAGCATTTTCTGAGCAGTGTGAAATATGCATATACACTCCAGCAACAAGGAATGATGTCATGGGAACAATATAAAAATGGGACCAACAAATTTAATGGAATGATGATAATGCACATTTGTTGTGAAATGTCTGAATTGATCATGCGATGTACAACATACATCTGGGTCCCATACCATTGTTACTTATAATATGAGGGACTAGTAGGGTTCCTCCTGCCCATCCATCAGTAACCAGCATCACAGTTGTGCTCTCTCACTACAGCTTTTACTGGAAGTTCTCAAGGGAGCAACAGCTAATGGTTTAGGAATTGGCACTGATCTAGGAGCCACCACACTGAGTAACAGCGTCCCAATCACATGCAATCTGTATGTAGTGAAGTTATATGATAACATTTGTTATATGTGTGTGGATGCACAGTTCATGTGCTAGGTCCCTACACAATCTTGTATTTGATTGCTTGCATACAAAAATATGAACCTTTTTGAATTAGATAACTGATAATAATCTCCTTTGCAAATGTGTTTCTCAAATGAAAATTGGACAAAACCATCCTGTTAAATACACCTGTTTATAGAGGGACTTGGAATTTACAGTGAGAAAATGCACCTGTTTCCAGTGCAGTTTTCAGAGTTGCAGCCATATATGGGATAAATGTCTGCAATTGGTGTATTACTTTATAATAAACTTCTGACTGCACCAGTGAATTAAGCTATCAGCTGCTGTAGGCTACATTTCAAAGAACAAACTAGCTTTACTTTTATCTGTGTTTTGTTTTTTCTAGGCATTGAATGTTTGCCTTTGTGTTTGTGAATGCTGGAATCCGCCCTGATACCCTTTGAGAGATAGGGGAGATATTATTATTAATATAGTAGGACAATTTTTGAGCATTCCTTGTCTAAGAACACTATTAAATTCATGGGATTATCTTAAGTTCAGTAGGTAACTTATACACACAAACACACAAGTTAAATACTAGTAGTTCCTTCAGCGCCCCACACCAACCTTAAAGGATTCTCAACCCTAGAAGCCCTTCTAGAAGACGATGCATTGATTATAGTTTGTAAATATTTTGTCTTCCTAATTCATTCCCTTGTATTTTGTTCATTATGAATGAATCCAAGTGATGTCTAGGATGTTGTAACAACAGCAGCAGATGGGCCGTAGTTCGATCAACAGTGTATCTTCCTCTTGCATAGTGAAAAATTAACCTTCTTGCGCACTGCTGGCAGTGTACTGCATTTATATCCCTCTCTTTCCTTCACCTCCACTCTGTTAAACTTGGTGCCTTCCAGATGTGTTGGACAAAGCTTCATTTGGCCATGTTGGCTGGGAAGATAGGGTTTGTAAGTCAAATACATCTGGTAGGCTGCTCAGACTCTTAAGTAGGAACATACCATTGTAGAACTGACTATTTTAGCACCAGCTGTTGCAAGATGGTGATGTTACGTGGATTGATAGGATCAAGGCTTCTTTTTAAAACTGAGACTTAAATATGTCAAAAGTATTCACTTTTATTTTATGAATATTTGATTCATTAATTCTTCTTCCGTTTTATATTCCCATTGTATGTGATTTTTTTTTACCCATGACGAGTTTTCAACAAATGCTGTTTCATGTGCTGGCTACTGGGTGGTGCTCAAGCATTGTGAAAAAGCAACCACACTTCCCAGAGAATTAGTTTCAACTCTGCAAAGGTTTCTGGTTTCCATCAGCCTCAAGAATAGAAATCCCAAGGTTGTTCCCAAAGTCTCTATTTTTCTTGGCAGTCTGTTTTCTGAGTGGCTAATGGAAACAAATGCCTACTTACAGTGTTCCTTCAGTTAATGCATTTACTGCTTCAGCAAATTAGGCTTCAATATTATTACTGTAGTCCGTAATCTATGGGACATGACTTTTGTTCTGAAAGACACAATCCATTTCCCTTGTTTTCAAAAGCATAACTATAATTAAAATGTTTTTAAAAGGGAAACATAAGATAAATGGGAAATTAGTAATATTTAGCTAATATATTTTAAATGTCTCTTTAAATGCCAAAGGTAACCTTGAAGAATGCAGATGTGGGGTTTGTGTGTGAAGAAAAGGGGGAAGTGTATTATAAAGATTGGTAGCAACAGAAAGATTTGGAAGAACACAAGAGACACAAACTGAGCATGTGTAGTGCTTACAGAATATTGACTAAACATAGAGGAATGGAAAAAATATTCATTATAGTTTGTTTTTGTACACAAAGTATATGTTAGAACAGAACAACCTCTGGTGGCTGAGAGATGAAAGTAGTTATAGCAGTCATATTTAAACATTTCCACTAAATCTTATAATTCCAATAGCCAATCGTCTTTAGTAGGCAATAACTCATTCTGTCATTCCTGAGCATGCTGTTGTCATATGTTACAGTATTCTTCTATGAGTCCCTTTTATGTGATCATCCATTAATCCCTAAAGACATTCAGGTTTAATTGAGTATTAATTTTTAATACTTTCTGTATCAAACTATTTATTTGGACCTAATATTTTTTTAGTATTTTCACTAGTTCACAATTTCCAACATATATTTGACATTCCCTTAGGGAGTTTCTCTAGTGTCATGTATCAATTATACATCATTTTATATAAAAACAGTCCTTAAGATCATAACAAAAAGAAATTTCAAACTCCTTTCCTACATCATCTCCCAGTGTACCATTTGTATATTATATCCATGCTTCTATTGCAATGGATATCTGTATGTTTTGTTCTTAAAAAATCACAAGCCACCTTAGGGTTTGCTTTTAGTTAATAATAATAATAACAGCAGTTTATATTCTGCTTTTCTCTCAGAGTGGATTACAGCATATAAACAGACATAGGCAACCATTCAGTGTCTTGTTACAATGAAATACAATGATACACAAATACAGAGACAAAGACAAAGGCTTCTCCTTTTATTTCCGGCTCTGGAGGCGGTGCTCATTTCCAAGCCAAGAAGCCTATGTTGTCTGTAGACACGTCCTGGTTGTGTAGCCGCCATGACTGCATGGAGCGTCTTTTTGTCTTCCCGCTATTCACATTTACATGTTTTTGAGCTGCTAGGTTGGCAAGACCTAGGGCTAACAGCAGGAACACATCCACAGATTCAAACTGCCAACCTTCAGGTCAGCAGTTTAGCAGTACAAGGGTTTAACCCATTGTGCCATCACCACCCTAAATCATGTGTGGGAGCTCATCACCATAATATCTGATTGATATTATATACAGTAGAGTCTTGCTTATTTGACATAAATGGGCCAGCAGAACATCGGATAAACGAAAATGTCAGATAATACAGTCTCCTACTGTTTCCCATCTGACACAGTGCTAAACACATAGAATACTAACAACAGGGACTCAAAAGGTTAAGATAAGGCAACACTATGAGTTTTCTTGGCAAGATTTCTTCAGAGGGCCTTTGCCTTCCTTCCCAGTTTTTCTCATTGACACCTAGTCAAAATTATATATAATGAAGCAAGTTACAAATAAATACACAGAAGTCAGCTGTTTTATTAAATTGAAAAATTTCACAGATCCTTACTATTCTCATTGGAAAAGGGCTGTCTGCCACTGTTTTATTAAGCAGAACTGCATTTCCAGTAGATTTCTTTTATTGAACAGTGATTCTGAAAATTATTATCAGAAGCAATGTGGCCTAGCTTTTAATTTTTTTACAAGGCTGAAATCTTCTGAGGTGAAAATACCAACAAAGGGGTAAGGCCGTCTCATCCTGAAAAGTGTGAAATTTCCCAAACATTGTGTCTTATCATGAGGATCAGTAATGAATGCTTGTTTCTAGGGAACTCAAAAACATTTTTAAACATTGTTATTTGAAACACAGTAATCACCAGAAGATAATTTATAGGATTCCAAACGCATTGTGCTTTCATGTAAAAACAAAATGCGAATATGAAATGAATCGTCAAGGGCCTTTGGAGTTTCTCTGGCTTTTTTCTTGCCACACATGTGATGACTGTTCCTGTGAACAAGCAAGATGGAGCTGAGTGATATTAAATTCCTGATCAGCAGGTGTTCTATGTCCCTAGCCTCTTCCTTGTCTCCCCCACCCCCCTTTTCAGAAATAGAAATGCAGCCAAGCTTGAAATGCAACAGACTTGAGTTTTGAGATTTGTCATTAGAGCCAGTAGTGTGGCTTATTAGTGACCCAGTAGTGTTGCATCTGGTTTATGGTAGACGATTCTTTTATTGGATCTGCCTCTTTCCATTTCTTAGTTATCCGCATTAATTCTTGGATTAGTTCTTGGATGAAATCAAACTTTCAAAACTCTGCCAGGTGCCATCCTAGGAATTTGTTGGAAGTTACCTTTCTTTTTTAACTGGACAATGCCAATTTAGGTGATATTAATTTGTTATTTGCCTTGTTATCTCAAAAGTTGTTTCATCCTGTAGTTAGCTGAGTAAAAAATACTGTTTCAGAAGGTATAGGACAAATTGGAAGGCTCTTGAGGTAGAAAAGAGCGGGTCAAGGAATGCTGAATGGTTTTAGAAATTGTTTTTAACAGTTTTTATATTTTTTTAGCAGTTGTAGTATTTAATTTAATTTATATATTGTTGTTGTTGTTCAGTCGTTTCCGACTTTTCGTGACCTCATGGACCAGCCCACACCAGAGCTCCCTGTCAGCCGTCACCACCCCCAGCTCCTTCAAGGTCAATCCAGTCACTTCAAGGATGCCATCCACCCATCTTGCCCTTGGTCGCCCTCTCTTCCTTTTTCCTTCCTTTTTCCCCATTATTGTCTTCTCTAAGCTTTCCTTTCGTCTCATGATGTGTCCAAAGTACTTCATCTTTGCCTCTACTATCCTTCCCTCCAATGAGCAGTCGGGCTTTATTTCCTGAAGTATGGACTGAAGATAGATAGATAGATAGATAGATAGATAGATAGATAGATAGATAGATAGATAGATAGATAGATAATTAAAGGTTGTGAGCCACTTTGGGTCTCAGACCTGGGAAAGAAGCAGGATACAAATAAACATACGGAGTTATGAATGAGAAAGGTTTTGTAGGTTTGTTGTTAAGTTAAATTTGTATATAAGTCAGAAGAGATACATTTTTTAAGTATCACGCCAGCCAATTTTTTAAAAAAGGTTTTCAGTAGCATAGGAAGGGTTAACATCCTTGTAATTAAAGCCCTGGCAAACTGTGCAAAAAGAATATGCGAATCCTACTTTTTCCAAGGTGATCTGAACCACCTAAACTGGATTCTACAGTCCAATGGATACTCCACCACAGACATCAGAAGAGCTAAGGCCAAAAATAAGCCATGAGAGTAAAGACAAAGATCCACCCAGAGGAAAAGTATTTTTACCATACATCAAGGGAACCACTGACCTCATAGGGAAGCTCACAAAGAAACACAACATACAAACAATCTACAGACCCACCAAGGAAATCCAACACATGGTATGTTCAGCAAAGGACAAGAGGGACTCTCTCACCGCTGGAGGAATCTATCTTATACCATGCAGCTGTGAACAAGTCTACATAGGGACCACCAAACGCAGCATTGCCCAAACACAAATTAAGGAACATGAAAAGCACTGCAGACTATTTCAGCCTTAGAAGTCAGCCATAGCAGAGCACCTGATGAACCAACCTGGATACAGCATAATTTTGAGAACACATAAGTGCTGGACCACTCTAACAACCACCACGTCGGACTACATAGAGAAGCCATTGAAATCCACAAGCATGTGGACGATTTCAACAGAGGGGAGGAAACCATGAAAATGAACAAAATCTGGCTACCAGTATTTTAAAAACTAAAATCAGGACAGTAAGCAAAGAACAACACCCAAAAGCAGGCGAATTCCAGAGAAGAACCAGCCAGGGCCACCTAATACCTCCCAACAAAGGATTCCCCCAGGCGGCAACCAGCCAGGTTTGAAGCTGCAAGGCCATTAAATGCTAATCAAGGTGGCCATTTTTAACATTCACACCTCACTCAAGCAGGCTTGTCGTGGAAACAAGGATTGGTGATAAAGCTTCAGTAGAGACACCTGTTTCCTCATGATAACTTACAGGCATGAATTTCCCTCTCACTTTCTGTTGTCTCAAGCCCCGTTTGTAACTAGGGATACGATGAAAGTCGGATGTTTGTAACTGCCTAGAATAAGAATAATAATTCTGAAAATTTCAGAGTATTGTTGATCCATTATACTATGTAAATGGTTGCTTCAACCAATGTCTATGGTGCACAAAAGCTAAGGATGAAAGTTATTAGTCTGAACACCTCCTGCGTCATTTCAGTGTTGTACAAACATGTTGTGCTTTGCACACAGCTAATGCTGGCCAGGCTGAACAGCTGGAGTAGTGGGAAAGTCACGCCAAGGCCAATACCAGACTTTGAATAAACACCACATAGCGCTATGGTTTTGCTTAGATACAGCATTCGTCTTTCTCATTTGAAGACTGCCTGATTGGAGAGCACATGTATTTCTGTGTTGCTACTCTAGGTTTTGCCTTCGGTTGGACAAAATCTTTGATTTAATGGCTACACTTTAAGCCGTTTCCTTCTTTCCTGGTTTATTCTTTCTCAGAAGTCATCATCACACTGTAAGGAATTTGCTAAACCAGAGTCTGTGGAATATATTTAAGTCTGCAGTCCTAAGTAGTGACTAAGTGCAATTGAGCTCATGGAATTTACTTGTAAAGAAAACATGCTTGGAGCAAGTTACATAACTATTTAGGTTTTAAAGACCAGCTTGCTCAATGCAAAATTATTTGTCTATTACATTGTTATTTCACTGTTCTTGTAAAGACAAATGGGCAGCACACAGAGCTCATCACCCCACTTTTATATTCACAGCAACCCTATAAGGTAGATTAGGTTGAGTGGTTGGCCCAAGTTCCTCCAAGAAATTCTATGTCTGAGATCAGATTTAAAAGTGGGTTTCTACATTTTTAGTGTGAGCCTTGAATTATTGTGTGACATCATGGCAACCGGACTCTCTTAAGTTCCTAGCTTGATTTGAAACTGAGCAAATTGGAGGTTTTACATTGATACACTCATGAAAAGTGTTCCTGTACATATACTTACCAGATACTTTGCAAGAAATAAGATGGATATGAGGAAACAGACAGTGTATCACAGTGGGGTAATTCTAAATTGATGGAAATAGCAGAATCTTAAATACTCTTGATGCTTGAGTTCATCTTTATTAAATATTTCTTCATGAATTTTGCCCTACAGTATGTTCTGAAGATAAGGGACTGTGGGGTTTTTTTGTTTTTGTTTTTTGGTTGTGTCAGGAGTGACTTGAGAAACTGCAAATCATTTCTGGTGTGAGAAAATTGGCAGTCTGCAAGGACATTGCCCAGGGGACGCCCGGATGTTTTGATGTTTTACCACCCTTGTGGAAGGCTTCTCTTGTGTCCCCACATAGAAAGCTGGAGCTGATAGAGGGAGCACATGCGCACTCTCCCCAGATTCGAACCTCTGACCTGTCGGTCTTCAGTCCTGCCGGCACATGGGTTTAACCCACTGCGCCACTGGGGGCTCCTAGGGACTGTGGTGGTGCGGGTTAAACCGCTAAGCTGCAGAACTTGCTGATCAGAAGGTTGGCGGTTTGAATCTGCGAATGGGGTGAGTTCCAGCTTCTGCCAACCTAGCAGTTCGAAAACATGCAAATGTGAGTAGATCAATAGATACTGCTTTGGCAGGAAGGTAACGGTGCTCCATGCAGTCATGCCGGCCACATGACCTAGGAGGCATCTATGGACAATACTGGCTCTTTGGCTTAAAACTGGAGATGAGCACCACCCCCCAGAGTCAGTCGTGATTATACTTAATGTCAAGGGGATATCTTTAACTTTATATCCTGAAGACCAGTGCCCATCTCAGCAGTTTTCCAATTCTGGAAAATTGATTCCTGGTTTTTTGAGCAAGAGGCAGATGTAAGCATAGTGAAAAGGATAGAATTAGTGATATAATTACCAAAAAGAGAGAGGGCTGGCAAGGGATTGGGGGTAGTTTACTTTTTGCTTGGTTACAACATTACATGGAGAGAGTAGTGAGGGCATTTTCATTTTCAGAACCCAGATCTTATTGTTTCCAAGTAATTTCCTGTATATGTTTTTGCTTATTATCACCATAAGATCTAGAAATTCTTTGCAAAGAAAACACATTTGAAAACAGAAAGAACGCATTTGGCCCCTTCTAGCTCTGTAAGGATACAACAGCACTGTAATGAATAAGTGAGAACCTGGGAAAGTTGTGGGTTCAACTACACTTCCTTGCATACATGAGGACATTTAGAAGCTATGTTCCAAAAAAAGTAACACTTTGAAGCTCTGGGTTAACCTAGCTGCAGTGCTGAGTTTGCTACTCTTCAGACTCAGATTCTGTTTGAAATTGAAAACATCTGTTTTACTACTGAATTACTGACTCCCTAGAATCCTGAAGGGTATGGGTCTGATACCTACTTTTGGGAAAGAGAACACGTTAATGTCAGTTAAAGGTTTAGATTCTTTAGCTTTAAAAGTACTCTGATGGTTGCCTTTCAAACATGTTTCATGTACATGTGTACCAACTTGTTTTGCCTGGTGCTGTTTTATACAATCTTTCCACATTTTAGGCCTGCTAATTTAGGCTTGTATATCTAGATGTTCTTCAATGTTATATAGTTCCTGTAAGGAGTATATTCTTATGGCCTTCTTTTGCCAAAATTACCGGTCTTCTCACAAAAATTTAAGAATCCAGAAATGATGAATTTATTGTCAGTTCTTGACTGAAGTGGCTGCTTGAAATTAATCTGTTGTACAGAAGTGCCCATAGCCATGAATTTTGAATATGATATTCTGTTACTTTAAAACAGAAGGTCTTTAGATGGAAGCCTCCATATCAAAGAGAAGTGTTTACTGCAAATTACTTTCATATACAATTAAATAGCTACCAGTTTATTCAAACCTATGTTCAGCTTTGTTGTCCTTAAAGTCTCATAATTCTAGTAGGAGGGAAAGAAGCTGGAACATTTGTGATAATTTTGTGTTTTTATTTTATGATGGCATTGCTTCCTTCAACTACTTCATGTTTAGTAGGTATCTCAGGAGAGGGTGCTAAAAGATTTAAGTGGCCTTTTTGCACCTTAAGATGTATCCTGTTTAAAACTTGAGATTTACAGTATATTATGCTGAATTATGAGACAAAACGGTATGATATGCAGTCCACACTTTACTTCATTTTGTGGTAGTGGAAACTTTGCTGTCAAGCCTCTTTATTGAGATGTACATGCACTTGTGTCAGTGTGATTTAGCATCTACTGGCAAATGTTCCACTTTCCCATGGTTGAACTCTTGAGATAAGATGCAGATCTTCTTTTGTCATCATAAAACTACTAGACCATGTAACATTTGCATCTTTTCTTCTCTTGTGCAAATGAACAGGCACATAAAGTTCATCAAAAGCAGAAGGGGAAAAAATATGAAAGTGCCAAAAACAACCTTGTGAGTTTTTTTTTAATGATAGAACCAAACACACTGGTAGCTGAGAATTAAAATGAAGTCTTCAAGTTAAGTGAAAGGTGGATAGTAGTGTCTGAGTATTTTAATGTGAATCGGCTTGTCCTCGGAAAGAGACACCCAATTTCTGAGCATTATGTAATTTATATTCAAGAAGTTAAAATTCAAGTGTCAGAAGCAAGAATTGGAAGAAAACATCCATTTGTGTTTAGGAGTGGAAATATGCCACTGAGATCAGAGAAGGATAATATCTAGAATTGTGGCTGTTTCTTTGTGTGCATTATGCATTTGAAGGAATGCAGTAGATATCTCCAGAAAGTTCTCCTTTTCCATGTATTGTGAGTTTCTGGATGTTTGATGGCTATTAGTTGTGGTTTAATTGTAGACTAGGAGGAAAACCCATCTTCTTTTCCACATGTACACACAGGATGCTTTGGAAGAACACTTTTGCAATACAACGAATGTACGGTAGATACTCGAGTATAAGCCGATCCAAATATAACCCAAGGAGAAGGATAATATCTAGAATTGTGGCTGTTTCTTTGTGTGCAGTATGCATTTGAAGGGGAAACGTATTGACTTGAGTATAAGCCTAGGGTGGGAAATGCAGCAGCTACTAATAAATTTCAAAATAAAAATAGATACCAATAAAATTACATTAGTTGAGGCATCAGTAGGTTAAATGTTTTTGAATATTTACATAAAACTGTAATTTAAGATAAGACTGTCCAACTCTGATTAAATCATTATTCTAATCTCTTTCAATGTAAATGTGCTTACGTATCCTTTTAATAATCACCATAGTTTATTTTAACTATACATTTTGGGGAAAACGCTGTGTGTATATGAATAAGAAAAAGTGGGAAAGATTGGCGCTGAGAGAGGAGGAGAGGAAGGCAAGCTGGATAGCTGTATGGAAAGGCGAGGGTCCTGACAGAAAGACGTGGGGCTGAATGAGGGGGGGGGGAGGCTTTTTCAACCTAAAAAAGGGGCTGAAAAACTAGGCTTGTACTTGAGTATGTAATTCATAGTGCTTTTATATAAATGGCAGTTAAAGCTATTATGTGTGGTTATGATTCACAACCTTCTCTTTCTGCTTATTATGAGGATTATTTAACAATTCAACTCATATACAATATATTAAAACTACACATTATAAAACAGCAAAAATCCTTTTTAATAAAAAAAGAAAAAATACATTCAATTCCTTGCTTTTTTCAATTTCTGCTGACAACTCTTTGAAATTTGCTATGATTGTTCCACATTTCTTTCCTGAAGGAAACAAGTATATGGTAGCATCATGTTCTGCAAAGTTTATTATTTGTTTGATTGACGACCCACTTAGTTCCCACCAAAGGACTCAAGGTGGCTTATGTCAAGGTTAAAGCAAGATAGAACCAAAATACTGACAATAAAGAAGTTTGAAAAAAATTAATTACATGCCATGTAATTTAAAACAATATGAAATCATTTAAAATAGAAAAATATAAAATTGTTACCCCCCCCCCCCAAAAAAGCTAAAAGATGCCAGAATTTAAAGTGATTGCTTGGTGTCACTAGAAGTCTCTCCCCCCCCCCCCGCCCCCCACATGCCTCTGTTCCCCCATGGAGGGGAAGGTAAATTAAGGACATGGGCCCTCTATAAGAATCCAGGAGCCTCTCAATGAATTTTTCCTTCAGACTCTGAATTTCTAGCATTGCAGTAACTTAAAACTTCACTTGAGGATTTAGACAGCTTAAGCATCCACAGAGGAGTGGCAGGCAAAGTTACTGAAGGAATGCAAGTACAGCAAATATAAGAGTTGTAGGTGTGAAAGATTTTCAATGCTAGATATTTCATTTGTGGGGGTCAAATTCTTATTTGGGGAGTGGCAGTGCCCTCATTTTGCCCTTCCATCAGTATACCTCAGCAGAGACCCCAGGTCCTTGATATGTGTAGTCTCTCAAGTTAACAGAAAGCAACTTTTAACATGTATGAGTCTTCTATTGCAATTTGCTACATGGAGAAGGGTTGGACATGGCTAGGTAAAAAAGGGATGAAGGAGAGATGGAGAGGCTAACTGTTTCTCTTCTATTCTCATTGAACACCTCCTCCCTTAGGTAGTGTGTCCCACATTAATTCCAACAAAAGCTTTCTTCTCATTATCAGTACCAGTTGTCAGGAAAGGGCTTTCACTATCATTCCATCCAAAGAGCACATTCGAAGGAAGGAGACACAAGAAATGACCACTTCTAGGTTGAGCAGCTTTCTGCCAAGAGAGTTCAAGTTGGTGTTCTCTTAATTTTGCCCTTATGCCAACAGGCAAATAACTTTTTATTTAGGCAGAGTTTAATTGGGTTTATGGTGAAGGCAGTCTATATATATATTTTACTAGTATTAAAAATTATGTTTTTAATCTGTATTTAAATATTTTATTCATAGGCTTTTACTAGTTTACTAAGGAGCCGGCGGTGGCACAATGGGTTGAACCCATGTGCTGGCTGAACTGCTGACCTGAAAGTCGGTGGTTCGAATCAGCGAGATGGGTGAGCTCCTGTCTGTCAGCTCCAGCTTCCCATTCGGGGACATGAGAGAAGCCTTCCACAGGATGATAAAACACCCGGGCGTCCCCTGGTCACTGTCTTTGCAGACGGCCAATTCTCTCATACCAGAAGTGACTTGCAGTTTCTCAAGTCGCTTCTGATACACTACTGTTGACTACTTTGAATGCTACCTGAGCAAAATGTAAATTTAACAAAGAAATACATTTCTTTGCCTAGACTCTGGATCCCTGCATTCTGTGTAAATCCATAAATGGGAGTTTCAAATAATAACAAGCAAAAATGATGGGACATGTTGAAATAACAGCAAGCAAAAAGTAGACTATAGTTTTTCATGTTGCAAAGTTGGAAATTTGTTATCCTAGCTTTGCCTTTTAAAAATCCTCCTCTCCTCCTCTCTTCTATATGCATGTCCCAGAAAACTGATTAAGGTTGCATAGCAAGTGAACTGGCCTGGTGCACAGAGCTGTGAGTAATGGCTCTCACTGTTCTGGCCCTTGTTGAGTGTTGTATGTTTACAAAAGGGTTAGTAAAGCTATTTTTGTCTTTATAAACTATGTCTGTTTATGTTAATTTCTAAGATTTGTCTTGATTCAAATGTTAGCTGCTGGGGTGAAGAAGTCCTTATGGAACAGCTTTGCATTTTGAGATGCTTCAAGCTACAAGAAAAGAGGCGTGCAATGGTTTTTTAAAAAAACACATTGAAGACAGTCAAACAGGAAAAAAAAAACCCTTTTCTCAGCATTGCTCCATGAATTGGATTTTTCTAAATACGGTAATATAGAAGAAGGCCCCAGATGGTTAAGAAATGAGTTTGGACTGAATCATGCAGCTTTTACTTGCACTAGCAGGGTCACCATGCCTCTGTGTGTTTTCATTATATTCCGAAAAGCTTTCTTCATGTGGGTTTTGGTTGTGTAATTTTGAGTAAATGCTACAGTTGATCCTTGCATGATTCTTGTGTGTGGGAGAGGGAGCTAAAGAAATCTTCCAGTGCTGGTCCTTGGCTGAATGTTTACAGTGCCAAGAATACTTACAATGGATCCTACCATTCCCAGAATAGAAACCCAAGAGTATCATTCATAAGGAGGATCCAGTGCCCACATTCCCAGATATTCAAGTCTTATTCAGTGGAAGCATGGCATGTACATACAGATTCCATAAATATGGAGTTGCTGGATTGCTCTGTGGAAGAACTACATGGTATTCTCTTCACAGTTAGTAGCTGGAGCACATATCCATAGGGTTAGCGCAGTGCACCTGCCCTGAGAGAAAGGAAGAGAAAGATGTAAAAGAACTGTACATATTATCCATAATGAGTTGTTGTAGGTTTTTTCGGGTTATATGGCTATGTTCTAGACGCAATCTCTCCTGACGTTTCGCCTGCATCTATGGCAAGCATCCTCAGAGGTAGTGAGGTCTCTTGGAACTAGGAAAACCCCATTTTCCTAGTTCCAACAGACCTCACTACCTCTGAGGATGCTTGCCATAGATGCAGGCGAAACGTCAGGAGAGAATGCCTCTAGAACATGGCCATATAGCCCGAAAAAACCTACAACAACCCAGTGATTCCGGCCATGAAAGCCTTCGACAATACGTTATCCATAATGGTTTCTATTTTTAAATAGGAGCAGCTATTCTCAGTTGAAGTATAGAAGTGTACCAGGCAAAGTCTGACTGCTGGACATTTTGATGGGCAAGCTTTCTATTTGAGCAAGATATGATTGACTAGTAAAAATGGTATACCATATTACTTTGCTCTTCTGGAAAGGTGTCCAAGATTACAGTACACAGAATTGGTGGTAAAAATAAGTACTCTTATAAATAAGTGAACAGCAGAAGTTACATGATGATATGTACTTGCATTAATAAATTATAAAACCTTTTATTGTCTAGGTTCAGTAGGTTATTCGTAAGAGTGATGGCAAGCATCAGGATAATTGATGGTAATATTCGAGCACCTCTTTTGAATTGGGTATATTCATCATTAACAAGTTTATTATGTAAATATGCTAACCTATGGGCATTTCTATGTTAGCCTATATTTTGGTTACCCATTTTGGTGGTCACAGGCATCAACATTTTCTTGGTGTCTCCAAGTTCTCTGCTCCTGATTCATTACTCTCGTTTAAGATGTAGAAAAATAGATAGATAGATTTATGAACTCAGAGGTTTCTGTGATGTAAAGAATTTGCAAATAAATTTGTTAAAAATCAGACAATGTGATTTTCTGGATGTGTTTTCTCATGTTGTCTCTCATAATTGAGGTATACCTATGATGTCAATTACAGGCCTTTCTCATCTTTTTAAGTGGGAGAACTGTACAATTGGTATCTGACTAAATACTTCTCCCCCCACTGTAACATTTAAAGATCTAGAAAGCTGGGGACATAGGTATCAGAAGTAGCTCATTTTCGTATATATGCCTGCCTGAGAGTTGATATCTGTTGACAGGACCTTCCTCTGTGACCCACTGGTGGTGCAAGATACAGAGAGAGGGTTCAGGCTTTTTTGAAATCTGAGGAGTGGTCTTGCAGGAGATACCCCCTATAGCTTATTCACTTGTAAACAGAGATTTGTATGTATTGTTGTGAATATCAATGATAGGATGGCATGTGACTTTTATGCCTAACACTGATCCCTGTTTGTCTAGACAGATTTTTATGGAAACACACAATTCACAAAAAAGAGGGTTGAAAAAGATATACTTGTAACCACGGTCGTGCTGAATTCTCTTTCTCATTTTTCTAAAGTACATCAGGAGCAAAACACAACTGATTGCAGATTACGAGAGGTTAATCTGTAGTGTATATGTTTCTGTTTTGGTTTTGGGTTTTTTTTTAATCTCAAATCGATGATTTTCATTTTTGCGTTCCCAGTCAGGTCATGTTGTTGACACTCAGCCGGCTTCACCAACTGTGAGGAATAGAGATGATAATGCTAGAACAGGAGTCAATTTGGAAACAGTTTCTACCGTTCAGTTACAAAATTACTTGTGGTCACAGTTCAAATAAAATTAAAATGGATTCTTCCATTTGTTATGATGTCCTAGAAGACCCTATTCCTTCCTCCCTTTATAGAATGCAAACCTAAGAACATATAAACAAGGGTTGCAGGTTTTGTAAACTGGGATAGAATGTTTCGGCAATGTTGACATTTGGTTATGTTGTTGGTACGTTTTACATAGTGCCTAATTGCTGTCGATGAAGGCAATTCTCTAGTAAGCTTCAATGAAATGCACTAATGCAGTGATATGGTTGAGTTGTAAGTATTTGTCTTCAGCTATGTCAACATCTGGGTATCATTAAACCTGTTTAATCATGATCACTGGAGCTGCCTAGACCTTATATTTGCCTTTAAAAAAATATAAGACGTCAGGAGACATTTGCTCTTAATCATTGGGAAAAGCACATACAATGGCAGTGCCCAAGCATAATTTCTTTAAAACCAGTACAAACCTGCAGAGTGGACCACTGTCCTGTCAGTAGGTAGTTTGTTTTGAAAAATTAACCTTAAAAAGCCTTGTTGATATGACACATTAAACTAATGATTGTTGACATAAAACTTGTTCAAATGCCATCTTCTTAATGTATATGTACAGACAGACATGATAATATTGCATGCTTTTATGTGTTAATTATGTGTGAGCCACAAGTGTCCTTTTGGCACAGTTTCCCTAGGATCTAATATCAGTTCTTCCCGGTGCACCTTGGAAATCGGTGGCCTAACTTAATTTATTTACATACTGGCTGCAATCTTGCACCACACAGCATTCTGTAATAGTAACACGTGGAAATTCCACAATGCTGAGCCATTTGCCTTTCCTAACCCTACCATAATTCCACTGAAGACCTCACTCCCACCATGAATGAATGGAGGAGAGATGGGGAGATCGCAGAAGCCTCTGGTTATGTCCCCTTCACCAAAAGCAAACATCATCTGCTGTAAATCTCTGGAATATTCAGTGGTTAAAGTAGTCAGTCCACATGTGGCTATAGGGACATATCACATGCTAATGTGATGTCAGCTCTTCTCCATACATCAATGGCTACTTTTAGCATCTTTATAATAGGCCCTGAGCAGAGGGTATAGTCACTGCAGAGAGGAAGAGAATACCAAAAATAAACATATGCAAGCAAAAGATTAATTTTCTGGAAATGACAACCTTCTTCAGGCCTTGTCTAGTCTACGATCTTTTTGCTTACTGTATGTTGTGGTATGCAGCTTCATTTACTCTATAGTTCCTGAGAAGTTATGAAAGGGAATGCAGACCACATTCTCTCTCCCTCATTTTATTTATTTATTTAGTAGTTTTATATACCGGTCTTCTCACCCCCATTGGGGGACTCAGGCCGGTTTCCAACATCAGTATTACAAACATTCATTAAAAACATCGTATTCCAAATTACAGTAAAACATTAAAAAGCAAAATACAATCATATAATTACAGTGGCCAGTCGTCATCATAAAATTTTGACAATGTAACCTGTTGATAGCTGTTTTGTTATAAGAGAGATGTTCTGGCTGGATGGCACATTTAATTATCTCAAACATAACTGAAACTGGCCACATACCTGTGTATGCTGAACACATGAAGGTTGTGAGTAAACCAAATATGTTATTTTTATCAAAGTCTACTTCATTTTTGTCTCTTGAGTGCATGATATAAAACAATTGGTTTTATGGGAGAGTATATTTTGGGCACTGAAAAACACTTCTAAAGCTCTACTCTTTTTATGCACTGGCAAAATCTCTGTTTTACTAACAGATCAGAGATAACGGGTTATTCAGTTTAACAACTGAAACCATTACCTTGCATAATTATATCTGGTTGTATATCACATGAGAAGATTCTACTCTAAAGGTCTTTTGGTTCTTCTCTGAAAGATCATGCTTTTCTAAAATTTATGATCTCCAAATGATGTTCTACAAAAGGTTATGAATGTTATTTTCCAAAACAAAATATACCTGCACATCTCATTAACTGCATGCCAGATTTACATATTATCCTATAGGCAACATTGATCTCAATAAGGTCAGGGATAATGATCCTGATTATTTATTTTTTCAGAACTCTGGCTACATTTGACAGTGGTTCATTCTAGAATAATAATAAAACTTTATTTCTAGACTGCATCTCTCTCCCAAAAGGGACTTGGGGCAGTTTACACAAAAAAACAAAACAAAACAGGCAAACATTCTATGCCTTACAAAATAACAAACAACATCAGGAATAATACAAAATAATACACAATAATAGCAATAAACTTATAGTGAAAGAATTAAACGTTGAAATGGGGATAAACCAATTAGACAATAAACTAGGACGTCTAAACACTAAACATATATCATTAAAAACAGTTAAACATGAATTGCATATGAAATGGCTAATACAGGTGTTGATTAAAATGTGTCATAGCCATCACATAGTGCAAATGGGTTTGCCAGTGTTCCAGTGGAGTAGTCGTATCTTAGTCCTCTTCCTCTCTATATGCTATAGAAGACCATAAGTTATGTTAAGGTTCATATAAATGGAAGAAGTATTTCCAAAACAATGACTGCATAATACTCTGGGCTTTATAGCATCTTGAAATGAGTAGATAAATAACCGACACATAAGCTGTTTAATATCTGTACTACAGTTTAAAGTGGTTTGACTCTGTTATGCTATAGAAATACATATACAAATGCTTGATCACCAAACTTGGTGAAACGAGACTAAAATGAATGAGTCTAAAATTAGGATTTTCAATCCAGTCCACTGATTGCTTCAAAGAATGCTTGAACGTACTTACATGTTTGATTTCTCTAATTTTTGCTCTAGAAGGCATATCAACCAGTTTTGACCAAATTTGCTTTTTGATTTGGGGTCACAGCCCAAACATTTTTGCGTAAACTGGAAGAGAGAGGGGGACAGGGTGACTGGGAAGTGTTTTTTTTTCTGGGATTTGCTATTTTGGTGCATTTTATAGATAACTTCATATATTTTTCTTTTACAAATTATAAGTGCTTCCAAATGTTTGTTTAATTCAAATCATAACTTTGGAAGTTCAGATCATGGACATCAACCCAGGCAATGCCAAATACATTTCCAAGTGGTCTGCATAACACACACCAAAAAACAAGCTGGCTGTACCTTCCAAAAAGTTTTCAAAAGCTGCTAAAAGTCTTGAATCATACAGTCCTAAAATTGTCTAAAATAGTAATCTAAACAGGAAGTGATTGAGGCATATATCACTTTGACCAGATCCGTCTTCTCCAAGAAGCACAGCTGTTATACCAGATGAAAGTTATGTAAAGACATGTCTGATGTTTGTCCTTCACTTCCATTTCCAGTCATATGCTGTGTCCTCCTGGTTTCTTCTGTTCATTTAAAGGAACCTTCTAGAATGTGTAATTTCTAAGAAAGGATTTTGCATAGAATACATATAGTTAGAAGGGCTTAAATCCAGTAGGCGTGCTTCAATCAAGGCAATAGTTTCAAGCATACCTAGCTTTGTAGTGCATTTAGGCCAGGGAATAAGGCTAGTGAACATCAAGGTTACTTATAATTTTTACGTTTCCAGATTATGGGTCTTGAAGATGCGGTAAACTCTAACTTCATCCATTCTTACCAACACCATGCACTGTTCAAGGGTGCAAAGATTTGAATCCTGCTTTAGAGTGAATACATGCAGCACATCTGTAGCATTTATATACCAGTTTAACTGCCTGTCTCCATCCTTCAACATTTTGGGGGTGGTATTACAATGAAGTACTTAGGATTATATATAGAGAGCTCTAAACCAGGCACCTGAGGGCTCCAACAGAGAATTAATACTTCTCCAAACTACAAATCTTGGAATGCTGTAGGATGAAACCATGGCAGTTAGTATCAAAGTGGTAGAGCTGTGTATAAAAAAGGGACAGCTGCTTTATTTTAAATTTTGATAGGTGTCATTTCTCATTCATAGGTGAAAAGGACATGTTTCCTAGTTTATCTGCTACATGATTAAAATATGTTCCCTCCTCTCCCTTCATGTCTATTTCTCTCTTTCCCCCGTCCCTGACTCATTCTTTTTTGGACTATTTTTAAACCAGAAAGAGAATCAGAAATGCCTCCACCATCCCCCAGTGTGACCTGACATTGACGCACCATCTACTTGCAGGCTATAGCGGTGCCATTGAAGACCAGTCCAACAATCACAAGCAATTGCTTGTTGGTTGGTTCAAAAAATGTATACACTGTCATTCCCCCCAAAATAGTTGTACAAAACCTCCCAAGTTTCAAAAGTGGCATGCTGTGCTATCTCTGGGTGTAATAAAAAGTAACAAAGCCTTTCTCAATACAGAATTAAGCGTGAGATGCCCTTTCTGGATTATTATCTCATGTCTAAACAGAGCATCTTTAGCACGGACTCATTTGATGTTTCCAAAAGCATACTTTTCTTTTATGAGTATTCTTTGTTTACTGCATAGTCAGTGTTTCATGCTTCCAGCTTCTTCCCCAATAGACAGAAATGACTAGATCGTCTTTCAGCTGCATACATACTCTGAATGAACTCTTTTTTCCTGATTGGTTTCAAGGTAGAAGAAGGCTGTGTAGTGAACTGAAAGGGATTTGGGAACAGATGAAATTTTTGGGCCGGAGGCAAAGAGAACCCTGGCACATCATAAAAATAATGTGTTTCCTCTCCAGGGACAGTCACAGACATATTGCTTAAGGCTCTGGAAGGACCTATTTCCATGGTATTCAATTTAAAAAAGTGTTGGTGCAAGGGTGAGAAAAATGAGGCTTTATCTTTTTCCCTCCACTAGTGCATATCTGCATTAATAAATAATGTAAGTGACGATGGTGTTGATGATATTACTATTTATTATTTAGAAATTGCCCTGTTGTTTTTTAACCCTTCAGATCTCTTAACTCTGGGTAATAAGCATTGATTTGCCTTCAATGAACAAGTGTTGGTATGTTTTTTTACACTATAAAAGTGTATAGTTTTTAAAAAAATAATATATGGGGAAAGGCTATTGAGAGGGGGCTTTTTTGTTGGCCAAGGCTGTAACTTTTGCCTATTTTCTATTTCTTTTTAGCATCACTTTAATTTATCCTTATTCTAAAGTTGTTCTCTCTGACGGGAAAAAATCTTAGGCAGTGATTATATTTTCATAGGAAAAGAACATGGTCCAAATTTGTTAGTTAATTATTAAGTATTGAATAAATTGGTAGGAGTCATGAGATCTACTGGGAAGTCTTTCAGGAAGTATAATTGGCCTTTTCTGGTAAAATCTTGATATTTAGCTATTCAGATTATTTTCTTTCTTTTTGGAAGCCAGTTCTTCCAAAATAGCTTTCACTTTTTAATGTTAGCTGTAGAAGCATCTTTGGTGTTTCATGACATTAAAGTCCTAGAAGCTCCAACTTCATTTTTCAATAGTACATCAAGTTCAAGCGCACAATGCCCCTATTAAAGCAGCTTCACTGGCTGCTGATAAGTTTCCGGTTCAAACTCAAGGTGCAGGTTATGACCTTCAAAGCCCTAAATAGTTCAGACCCTGCCTATCTTCATGATCACATTTTCCCCTATGAACTGGGGTGGGCTCTAAGATCCACGGGGGAGGCCCTCCTCTTGCTTCCATCACCATCCCAAGCATAGTTGGTGGGGACAAGGGAGAGGGCCTTCTCGGTGGTGGCCCCCCGACTCTGGAACACTATCCCTATAGAGATTAGGCAAGCCCCCACACTGTCCTCCTTCCACAGGGATTTAAAAACCTGTATGTTCCAACAAGCATTTGAGATTGATTAGTCCCTAGTTTATGAATATCCAGTCCCTACGTTTCCAGACAGTACTCTTATTTTCTGTACTTCATCCATTTCCCTGGCCCTATGGTACACTGTTTCGCACTATCACATGTCCAAACCTTTTACAGCCTGGTCACGCCCATTTTAGAATTTTTTGGTCATTGGTTTTTGTAGAAAATTGTCTGATGGAACTTCAGTGCTGCTGTTTTATGTTGTGTTTTTATCTGGTTGTTGTATTTTATGATGTTCTTATTTTAATGGTGTTTTTTGTTTTAATGGATTGTGTTGTTTTATGTCTTGTGGACATCCTGTCCCATACGTAAAGTCCCGCCTCAAGTTCCTCTGGGGAGATGGTGGTGGGGTATAAGAATAAAGTTGTTGTTGTTGTTATTATTATTATTATTATTATTATTACACGCAGTTGCAGTTAACTGTCTCCCATCTAGTTGTAAGGGGTGTTTGGATAGTTGTGATTGTTAAGCAGCAGTTTAACACAACACATGCACTGCACTTTTTTTTATAATGGCACAGAGGAAAGTGTACAGCTGCAAATACTTTTTAAAAGGGGATTGTGAAAAGCCTTTTTAGTTTTTTATCATACGCCTATTTAACTACTTATGGCTGAATAAGGGTCATTGAAGGAAGTGTTAGAGATATTGTAGGAAGTGTGAAAGTTTATAAAGAACACACTGTAATTTAATAAGGGAAAGACTATCTTTAATATTTCCCTTTTTTCTTTCCCATATACAATAGCAAGCCAAAACTGTAGAGTAGATTAAATAAACATGTATTTCATTCTAAAATGTCTCTCTCCTTTTATGTAAAACAAATGATTTCAGTAGGTTTACTTCTCCTGATGTCGAATTATAAGGCTGTAAAATATTTGTATGAATTTTTTGCCCAAAGGAAGGGAGTGGGGAAGGAAGCATAGTGCAGAATGTTTTTTTTTTTTCTTCTGGTAGAGTGTTTCATTTCTGTTCATTGTTAATATAATTGCCCGTGATTGTGAGAAATAAGATGGCAGCATTTGGGGCTGCAAAAACAAATTCTTAATGCTTACATTAGTCAGTGTGCATAATGCTTTTGGAAGCCTTTGGATTATCTCCTGGGTACTGGCTGTTTCATGTTAGTCTTAGTCTAACATGAAACAACAGTGATTTGGGTGAAGATAAACAACAAAGCTATTTACAACCTTAACTAATTGGGGTAGTTAAGAGCCATCCTGTTTTGCCAGTGAGTCACTCAGTTTCTCTGCTTCATGCAACGCTACATTTTAGTAATTTCTGATTGAATTGTTGCTCGTAACCTGAACTGAACTTCTGACATCAAACTTGCCCTTTGAAATAACAATGTAGAGAAAGATTACATTGCATCTTACCTAGAGTAGTCTCAATAAATCATTTGTTCATTGTAAACCGCACTATTTGAATGTTTTTACTTTAGTTGACACATCCAACAGGTTTTTAGATGCAGATAGTGCATGTTATCAAAAATGCACAGGCAATATCTCTTTGGTTTCTCAATTCATGGGTACCACGAGCCAAATTGGAGCCCCCAGTGGCGCAGTGGGTTAAAGCCCTGTGCCGGCAGGACTGAAGACCGACAGGTCGCAGGTTCGAATCCGGGGAGAGGCGGATGAGCTCCCTCTATCAGCTCCAGCTCCTCATACGGGGACATGAGAAAAGCCTCCCACAAGGATGATAAAACATCAAAAATCATCCGGGCGTCCCTGGGCAACGTCCTTGCAGACGGCCAATTCTCTCACAACAGGATGCTCCTGATACGACAAAAAACAAAAAAACAAAAACGAGGCAAATTAAATGTATCTTATCTGATTATTAAAATAGTGATAAGAATATGATCCAGACAGTTGTGTAACACATAGTTATAACAGATTGTTTTGCCATTATATTTTTGTGCATAGCTTTGCCAACTTGAGGAAGTCACCTATGAATTCACAAACCAACCCCAAAGTGTATACAGGCAAGTCCCTGGGTGAAAAACAACCGACCTTCATATGACTCCTGGTTACAAATGGGAGTGAGACAGCAGGAAGTGAGAGGAAATCAACCCCTGGGAAGGGAAATTCTCCTGTTAGAGTTATTGTGGGGGAAAGGTCTCTCCACTGAAGTTTTAGCACCAATCCTTGGTTCCACAACAACCCCAAATTTTAAAAATCCAGTTGTTATGCGTATAGATTGTGGGGGGTGCAATCTAAATATGTCCAGATTTTAAATAGAATTTAAAATTTTAAAAATTGTCTGATATAAATGTCTTAGGTTTCCTCACTTCTATGGATGTGAAGTTCTTTCCTCCCATTCTTAATGAAATTGCTGTTTCTGCTTAGTTGTGCTTTGTCCTTCTACTGCAACTAATTCACTAATTTGTGCACTGAAACCTCAGCCTGGACTAAGAAACACTGTAATATGTTTTAATGTGAAATCTCTGTGACTCAGACTCCTTCCCAGTTTCTGGTTTTGATAGAACATAATGCATTTGACCTAGACTGAATGTAAGCCTTCCAGAACAGCCCTGTAAGAGATTACTGAGTCACAGGCAAGCTTTTCTAGTCACCTGTTAAAGCAAAATAATGGTATTTTTGTGGTGATATAGTTCAGTCCATTAGATCACATTTTGTTGATATGCTTAATAGTAACTGTTGTATGATTCCTTTAATCCTGGAAATTTCTGGAAAGAATGAATCTCACAGAGCATGAAATTATAGATTGAAAAGGGTATAAATGATTATTTTCTTTTTCTACAAAACCTTACTGTCAAAGATAGGCTATTTCTGAAACAGACAGTAATTTGTCTCATATTGCAAATAGTGTCAAATAATATCTCAAAAGGGTTTGGTTGAACAAGGTGAAAAAACCTGAAAAGGGGAGGAGTTATCTCAAGCCAAGCGAGGTGCTATAAAATAGATCTTAAAGACCAGACCTAACAGTAAATTGTAAGAAGTTAAAAATACAGAACTTGTAGTGATTATGTCATTTCGTATTTGAAACAACAAAATAGCAAACATCTTTATATTGGTTTTAAATGGTATTTATATGCTTATTGTTTCTAGTGATTTTATGTTATGTTTTATATGGTTTTTGTATAATGAGGCATTGAATTTTTGTCTAGATGTATGATGTATGCTGCTCTGAGTCCCCTGAGGGGTGAGAAGAGCAGGATAGAAATGAAGTAAATAAAAATACCATGTGATGATCTATACCATTATTTTTTGCATCTTTAAGACAGAGGGAAGCATTATTTTCACTGATAGGTAAACTGTGTTGTTCATAAAAGGGCAAAGTTAACTTATCACTGTAGAGTAGTATTGGCCAACATTCGCCATAAATTATGGCAAAGATGAGCAAAAGTGTGATGTAATAGTATATAGGATTTCTCATGTTAATATTGGAGTAGATTATATATGTGTACTGATCCTCAGAGCTCTGTGTCAAAAGATCTGTATGTTGCATCGACATTACTACAGTGAATATGCATAATGTACCTCTGGCTCACACATTGCACGATCCTGCAAATACCAATGTTGTAGTAGTGTGTTACTAAAACTACTATAAAAATATGTGCTCCTGTGTAGACTAACAAATACAACACTTTCTGATTTGAAGAATGACAAGGTATGTTATTGTTATTTATTCTAGGAATTCTATTCTGCCTTTTTTGTACTCATGCAAATAGTTATTCACAATGCCATATATAGTATTGGTTGAGAAAAGAGTAGAGAATTAGTTGTCTTCAGCAGGACTAATGAAAGATTGAGCTGAGAAAAAAATGGCTATGTTACTCTTATCTCTACAAATGAAAACTTCCTTGAACACCAAGAACCACATTTCTCATAAGCCTTAAAGTCTTTGTGAACTTGGGTTAATTAGTGACTTTATATAGAGCATTCCTTTAGAGTTTTATTGACTGTTCCTCTTAATTTGTCACCAGACCATTAGACTTTATGACTCTCTTTAGTGGAGTAAAACTAATTAGATATATGAAATAAACAAACGATTTCTAATCCTTAAAGCCACTCATAAATAATGGTCCCTTCAAAGCTTCAAAATGGGTCTGCTCTGTGTGTTTTTCTTGTGATAAGTGTGGAGAGTTGACAAATTCAATAAATCTTCCAAGGAACCCTCTATCCAAAATCCATGGAAACCAAACCTTTTAAGCTGAAACGGTGATGTTTCATGTTTGCGACCGACTTAACAAGTTCCACCTTTTGAGACTCTATCTAGGGATGCCTTATTTGATGGTGGTTCATCAGCACTGTGTCATGTATACTTAGAATGTCTGTAATTAAGAGCATACAGAAAGCTAGTATGGTTTGATGTAATCTATAGTGGCATTAGAACATCTACAACATGACTCTGTTCTGCACTGCCCAGTGACTGCAGAGGTCTGTAGCTGTGTAGGAGGCATGGACATAAAGGCTCCTTTCCATGTCAGGTTGCTCTAGTTTTTGGAAGGCCCTTCAGGATAGAAGAGGAAAATGGCATGGATTTCATGCTGTGTGACTTTGGACTCTGATGTTGTGAAATAATACAGAAGTACTTCTGCTGTACTGGCTGTTGTACCGCTAATCATAAAAAGCACCCCTACTGCTCAGCATGAAAAGGAGGGAGGGATGGACAGAGGAAGGAAAAGAAAAATAAATGTTGCAGAACTTTAATTGTTCCTTATTTTCACATGAACTTTTGTAGATATAAACCTACTTCTTTGGATATGAGTACTGGGTAATAACCATGCTCAGTATGAATCACCTTTATCAGCAGAGCTATGTTAGACTGAAGAAGATGTTGATCTGGCAGTTTTGCAGATGACCTTAGCATTTAAAAATAGTCTTTCCTTGTTTCTCTGGAACATTGTCCTTAGTTAAAACTCTGATAAAGCTCTTCGAACTGCCGCTAATGTGTGGCATAATATGACTGAGAAAGGTGTTGCATCAAAATATGTTTTTATTACCTTTTTTATTTCATACCATTTTATTACCTAAAAGCCACTCATTAATGCCAGAAAAAAATGCTAAAAAGAGAGTCAGTATGATGCAGTAGATTGGACTATGACTTCAAAGATAAGGGATTGAATTCCCACTTGGCCATAGAAACCCATTAGGTGGCCTTAGGCAAGACAACTCTGTCAGCGTCAGAGGAAGATAGACACAAATCCCTCTGAACAAGAGAACCATAGCATCATCGCAAGTCAAAAATGCCTTGAAGGTACACAACAAACAACAACAACAGAGTAAAAGGTCCTAGATTTCAGTCTTTCTTGCAGTTCTAACCTTCCAGTGTCCTGACTCTTCTCCTACTCAAAGCTTCCAAACAGATGGTTTTATCTGGTAGGCTTCCTATGGCGGAGCTGCAGTTCCTGATGTACATCTTCTGATCTCCAAAACTTGCTACTTTTGGCTGTAGGATGAGAACATAGCATTGATAGTTCTCATTTCAAATGTATTCACTGTTGCCTTATCCTCAGACTTTTGCTCCAATTTGAGCATTTTCTTAAGGAAGCTATCCTATAGTTTTCCCACTTCCAAACATTTAGAATCAAGTGTTCACTTCTGAAAAATATGCATTGGTTAATACAATAGTTAGGTTTCTTTGTTTGGATAGAAGATCTTCCTGTTTTTTCCCCTCATAGATCTGCTTACGACTTGGAAGAAGTTTTTCTATAACCTGCTTTGAATTATCCTAATTTCATTCAGATGCCTAGTTTTCGTGTGTATCATTTGCTTAGGGAATCTGTACGGAAAGTGTTTCTAGCTGAATATGAAAGTTTGTTCATGAAAGGGTAGTGCTAAGGCAGTTCAGCTGCTCTCCAATATCAGGAGAGAGAGGAGGGCTTTGTAATATTCCCACTCCGCTTTCCTAAGATTTGAGGGAGGGGACGGGAAGCTAATTTCTTTCTCTGATACATTTTTGTGTTCACATTTTTTCTCACTCTCATGCACACTTCTAGTAAGTTTTATCCATAACCTGTTGATCTTCTGTTTTATGTCTCTGGATTAGTTTCCTGTTTCCCATTCATTCAGTTATTTGATTGGTTTCCTGTACTATCTTATTGTATTTATCCTACATGGGACAATAAGCTTGGTTCTCCTGTGGGAGGTACAGGTAAGATTCTTCGTTGATAGCATGGAAATAGAGCCCTATAATTCTGTGCAGTCTGTGGATTCCTGGTTTATATAATCTTTTTTTTATTAAGACTCTTCTTTACAGTATAGTATGCAGAAAGATACTAGGAATGAGTCTGTTATAAAATTAAAAAAGAAACACACATTTGATGAACTTAAAAAACTTATTCCAATAATAGCATCAGCTGTTTACCCAAATTATTTACATTCTTAGATTGTGACCATACCTCTCTTACCTTCCAAAAGACATTTCAATCTCTTTCAAATTTGCTTTGAATCACTCTTTGGCACTTAGAAGCATTTCACAAAGTCTGTTTTGCAGATGTGGAATCTACAACTTTTAAAAAGCCAGTTACATGTAAAAAGTGTAGGTATTGAGTATTCCACATCAGTCGTTCCAGCTAAAGAATATTGTGTACATCTTCAGATTTCTGAATTCTCTATTTTCTTTGCGTTCAAATTAATGTTTTGCCTTTAAAATGTGTTTATTTCTGGCATATCTTTTGTATATTTTGTTTGGAGTAAAGCAAATATTTTCAGCAGTTTGATTTTTCCCTGATTACATATATTTTATTAGGTTTTGGTTAAACAAAATGAAAAATAGTCAGGAATTCAGTTTCCAGACCTGCTTGTCAAATAACCAAACTGTAGCCTACATGTGTTAGTTAATACAGTAAATTTTGTTTGTTTCTTCTTCCAGCCTATTCTATGTAGTTTAGTACATTTGTATCCCACCTTCTTTTTCCATTCAGTGGAATTCAAATTGCTGAACCTGGGGTTTGCAGGTGGTCTTCTCCTGCAGCCACTGACAAGACCCAGACCTGTTTAGCCTCTGCATAGTGGCTGCTGTATTGTCCAACATGTTTGAAAAGCTAACTAGAAGAACACCAGTTGTATTTAAACAGAAATAAACACAAGCAAGCAATGTGTGACCTGTGTAGAAAAACAAAGAAAAGGGGAAAACCCTCTTTACACTCATAGTCTGGTCCTTATTATTTTTTGTCAATAACAGGTTGTCAAATCAGGAGTCATATCTAGAACTCTAGACCATACGCACAATTTCCATGTTTACTACATCTCCATGGGTGCATCTACAGTTCACTGTAGAATTAATACAGTTTGGTCACAGCTTTAACTACCATGACTGAATGCTATGGAATCACGAGAGTTGTGATTTTACAAGGTTTTTGACTTTCTCTGTCAAATGGTGCTGGTGCCTCACCAAACTACAATTCCCATGATTCCATAGCATTTAGTCATGGCAGTTAAAATGGTGTTAAGCTGCATTAATTCTCCAATATAGATGCCCAACTCAAGATCAGAGAAGGGAATTGTCAGTGCGTTAATGAATTTTTTCAAAGTTAGTTGGCCAGAGTTGCACAATATCAGGAGTCATGTGGACATGGACCACCAGTGAAGTTTGCAAATGTTTTTCTTATGGATTATAAGTCCCAGAATTCACTGTGGCTAGTGGCCATGCTGGCTGGGGATTCTGGGAATTGGAAAACATAACTTTTCTAAGCTCTAAGACTCAGCCATGCTTGGCATCTGGCTAGATGTCATCCATGCTGCATTTCTGTTTCTTATGGATGGAATAAACCTCCTGACTTTTTCCACCCAGTGCCCTCGTATTATCTGCCTGTTTTCCTCCTTCTGTTCTGCTTGCTGTAGCCTTCCTTTCCTCATCCTTATTCTGGTGAATTACTCCTTGCCAAATATTTTTTTCTAAAGAAAAAAAAGAATATAACAATGCAGTAGAATGCTGTTAGCAGCATTCCCCACTTTAGTTCCAAGAAATTCTCTGGGAGTGTTAGAAGGTGAAAACAATAGATGCTATTCAGTGACTGAAAGTCGAATCACAAATGGATACTCTTTTGCAGAATGCCAAATCATTTCAGTGCTGTAGATGAAATCTAGGGAAACTGGGCAATGTGTACAGATTATTGAGGAAGAAATGCATTTAAGGATTGTAGGAGACTTTTCCATTTGGTCAGGCCAAGCAATTCTTGGGATCTAATTATATATGCCCTTTTGCGTATCGCGTAACTGGTATGAATTTGCCTGTGTGTGGTCTCTTCCCATCATGTGTGCCCAATTTGATTTTGCAAAACCTGCTAGAAATGCTACTCTTGGTCCTTGTTCACACAGCCTTATCTTATTGGAAGATGGCTGTTTTAATACAGTAGCCTTTACCTTGGCAAGAGAACCAACAAATTACATGTACTTGGATCCTAAATATTGATGTTGAATTGCAAGCAAATTAGTTTTGTCTGAAGTGCACACTGATAATCATTTAGCTCCTTGGACTGTCGAATATTGAAATATTTTTCTGGGTTAGTTGCCAGAAGAATGTTTGGCAAGTAATCTGGAAAAACTTCAGCATTTTGAAAGGACAGTAATCTTTTATGCATAAAATTATTTAATCTGTCCACCTGCATTTCTCTTGTCTTTCCTCCCCATTCCTGAAGCTCTCCATTGTTTTGATTTGTTTCTAAGAAACATAATAAAAAGGCAGCATTATTTTCACCAGTAAAGTCATTGGTGGAATGAGCAATGGGAAAAAATATAATTCTGGAGGGGAAAATATTCAATCATTATTTGTTGCCAAATGTATTAGGAACATAGAGAGCCAGTGCGGTGTATGACTCTGGAGACCAGGATTCGAATTGCTGCGTAGCCATGGAAACCCGCTGGGGGTCCTTAGGGAAGTCACACATTCTCAGCCTCAGAGAAAACGAAGGCAAATCACATCTTTTGCAGTCTTGCTAAGAAAACTCCATGTTAACGTTTGCCTTCAGGTTGCCATAAGTTGGAAATGACAGAGAGTGTTTAAAAATCCAATATACCGGTACTCCAGAATCCTTTCTAACTATGGCCCAACTGAAACTGCTTATCTTCACATTCAGCACCAAATTGCAATTGTGTGCTATATTCCTAGGTATGGTGAAACAAGAAGCACACAACTGGTAGGCTAGACTGCCAAAACGATAAGTTGGCAGCACAAATCTATTTTAATCAGATATCTTTTAATCCGCAATAACTTCTTTATTAGCTTGTTGTTTATAACTAGTTGCTTTCAAGCCCAGTTCTCTCAGTACTAATAATTGGGGAGCAAAACTGGGATGATTCTATTCAATTCTCATCTTGTTTTTGGGTTTCCTAAAGATATTTGGTTGATCCCTATGGAAATAGAATGATAGACTGCATGAACCTTGATTCCGATCCATCACAGCCATTCTAATATTCTTTAAAGATTGGACATTCCTTCTGTGCAGTCTTGTGGCATGGCTATATTTCTGGTCAAATATGTTAATCTGCATAATAATGCTTAGGTATCATCTTTTCTCCAGAATGAATTATTTGGCACATCCTTGGACAGTGAACATTTAGGTGTGTGTCTCAATGTCATGTGAGCGTAAAGGAAAAAGATTGAGTTCTCTTTCTATTTGTAGTCCTGTTTTGCCTAATCCTACCTAATCCTACCTAAAAAGCATTTGACTGTGAGATCAGCAACTTGTGTTCACTATGGGGTTCTGCAGTGAGAAGATTATTGCATATTCATTTCTTAAGATCTATGTTGTATGCAATGAGTGGGGACCCTATGGCACTCTGAATGTTTTTGCTATACAACAGGGATTATTGTTCCTGACCATTGGTCATGGTGACCAGAACTGATGGGAACTGGACGGGTATAACATTTAGGCCACAGGTTCTGTAAAAATGCCTTAGTGTGTGTTCACTTGCATTAGAGGTGTAGCACAAATTAGGTCCATTCATACTTCAGTGTGTGTTCAGTAATGGATTTTTGTATTCATCAAGTGTCTCAAGTGATTATATACTGTATGTACTAGGTGCCTTCAGGGATAGTGCACATTTTTGGGAATTTTTAAAATGAAAAATTAATGTGTTAACATATATATTTGTATATGACAATACACAGGATTTCCTGCTCTCTTTTGCTCCTCCAGTGGCCTATAAAGATGTTTTAGTTATATCTGTTTATATGTATGTCTACTCCATGGTGATATTAAATGTTCCATAACACATTCTAAACTGTTACAAAACCCTTTCTGCCAGTTTCACACTGGCGGCAATTGCAAGACAGGTGGTTACATGTTAAATGTATGCAGCAGCAAGGACTTTGGCTGTCGAAATGTTTGGGGCTACTGCTCCCATAATCCGTTATTGTTGGCTGTGCTTGTTGCGGCTTCGGGGAGTTCAGAACAGCTAAGAGACCAAAGGTTCTCCTCCCCTGCTACATAGAATTCCACAAGTAAAGAACAATCATGGGCAGTGTGTAAAAGAAGTGAATGGTAGCAAGCAGTGTGTCATATTTGTCAAAGTGTGGATAGCATAAACACACAATCCAAATGTCCCTACTTCTGTTTGTGAGAAATTGGAGATAATTGGCTATTATCAACTACTGTGTATTTTATATTTCTGGTTGTATGATCCTTACAGGTACTTCATTTACAGTCCTGTCATTGGTACAATATGATATAGTGGTTGCCTACAAGGGGAGGGCAACTGCAAATACATTAGGGACAGGTTTTTTTTATCCCTGCACCTCTGTGGCATGCAGCACATTCCAGTGTGCCTGAAATTACTTGATTTCATTTCCAGCTGCATTTTTAACTGATTATTTCTTTTTTTCTTTTGTCTATTTGGGGTAGTCTTTGGGGACTAGTGGGGTAGTAGAGTAAATTAATTCATAGTTGTGACTGGGTGTTCATTTCATCTGTTTTAAACATTTTCTAAAACTGTCATTTCCGTTCGTCTCTTTCTAGGACTGTGAGAACCTGGGATGTCACAAATGACAAAAAACACAAAGGTGTGTTTAAACCACGGTCGGCTCAAGGTAAACGGGTGATACCTACAAGCTGCACATACAGCAGAGATGGAAAACTCATTGCCGCAGGAAGCCAAGATGGTTCCATTCAGATCTGGGACAGAAATATGAATGTAAGTGGCCATTTTAATAGATAAACTGCAAAAATGTGAATTACTTTGTGATGTGGCAAATTCATCAGGTTAGGAGTTCATTGTTGCCCTGTTAATGGTATCCCAGCCATACTACTCTGTGCATATTTTGTTTCTTGTTGTCATTTTAAAGAAATTAAATCTCTAGCATCTGTAGAATCCATGATTGCAGACAAAACATGCAAGTACTGCTCTACTTAGTGATTTTGTGAGAAATTTGTTCATTTCCACCTTCTGGCATTTTTAGCCAATGAGTGACATTCCAACTGAAATTGACACTCAAAGGATGTATTTCTAGTCATAAGCATTTTTAGAAGTATAGGTATTTTTGCCTATAATTCTCGCACATCTATTGTTTTATGATGTCACTTCTAGGTCTTGCAACCGTTTTGCTTTTCTTGATGGAAAAGTGATTCTTTCCCATTGAAAGTAGTCAAGAAATGTTTAAGTAATTGTGATTGGAAAATAGTTTCATACAAAATCTCTAAAGACAGACATTTGGTTTTTAAAAAAATATATATTTATTTTGTTTATATACAGCTTTTCTCCTGAATGGGATTCAAAGTTGCTTACAATATAAATTAAAACAGTAATTTATGCTTCCTAATGTGGGTTTTATTTCATGTAAAAATGTGCTGATACTGTTTCTGATTTCATAAACATGTGTAGAGTGATAGTAAAAATGCACAGGTTTAAGATATCTTTCAAATTAAAAATCACAACAGAAGAATAGAGAAAAAAGAACCCCTTTCTTCAGCTGACATAAGATGTAGCCAGCATGATCAATAGTCACAGATTACGAGAATTATAGGCAAAAATACCTACAGTCTGTCTGTAGATGTTTTGCAGCCAAACCATCAGCTGATGTTCTGGCTGAGCAGCTGGTTTACACTAAATATATGTCACTGAAATTCAAGGGGATGTTCATAAACACCTAAAAAAGTGTGCATGCAGAGCAATGTATTATGCATTTTTTTTCAAAAATACACAGAGGTTCATAAGGAAAATGACCTGAATAAGCAGAGTATGAGGAATGCTGTTGTTAAACTCTGCACTAGGAGCTTTCATATTTGAATGCTGTCTACTCTTACATCAACAGCCCCACAGGTGATGAAAGCCAGCCTCTGAAAAAATTATTATTCTGTTAGAACAAGTTTATACTTAGACTAACTTCTGAAACTGCCATGCCATTAAGAAGTTTTACAAGGTTTATAGTGGAAATAACAACACAGATAAAAAGCTGACAATCAAAATAAGTTGGGATGTAGCTGAACTAAAATCTTTGTGAACTTGTGGCTGGATATTTATACCAGTGAAACTCTTCTCACTCATCTGCCCCCTCTTTTCTCAAGTGTGGTAAAAAGCTGGTTTGGCTGAGATGACCGCACGAAGATTTTTATATTGTTTGCACAAATCATGTTTGTCAAACCAGAAAACCACATTGTGAAGGAACTTGTTGTATCTTTAACAATTTACTCTCTAAGTTTGCTTTAGGGGCAGAGGAACATTTTACACTTGCTTCATTTTTCAAAATCTTAACATAGTGATCCTGCATATAGAGTTAGGAGTGGAATATTGCATCTCTATCCAGTCAGGGGTGGCAAATTGCTTTCCTACAAATGATGGGGAAACGTAGTTATCCCATTAAAAGAATTATGACTATCTTATTCATTTATTAGTGGAAATATATACTGCATCTTCTTTCCTAGTTTAATATTACTAATACAAAATCACAATGACATTATTTTATTTTATGGGTTTTTAAGCTGGCTTTTAGGATAAATTATCTTCCCAAATAAGCATGACTTAGCATACTGTAAAATACCACAGAAACTGAACATTTTTTTAAAAAAGCAAGCAAGACATTAAGCAGTTAAAAACCAGAGCGAACAAAATCCAGTCCTCTAGATATTGTTGGACCACACATCCCATCAGCCCCAATCTAGATATCCAGTGGTCAGGAATACTCTTTTGCAGTCAAATAATATCTGTAGAGAAACCCATTTCTCCCTTTGAATTCCTGTATATACTCATGTATCAGTCTAAACATTTTAAGCACCAACCACCATTATTCTCTTCACTGGGGTGCCGCTTCTGGCCTTTTTGAATGTCTAGGTGGACTGCATCATTGGCAGTCAAGAGTGACTGGCTCCCTGAAGTGATGCTGACACTTCCCCCTTTGTGGAATGGCCTCAACTTATTCATGGATCATATCAAAATCCATAATTTTGATTCCCAAATCTGTCCTCAGCTTATACATGAGGTCAACTTATACATAAGTCTATATGGTAGCCAATGCATAGCCTAATCTTTTTAAAATCCCAAAGAGGAAACTTTGCAAAGTAGACAAGCAAGAAAAAATATTATTGTTATTATTATTTTAAAAAGATTCCTTTCAGTAGAGCTGGGGGAGAGGATCAACTTTTTTCTCTTCCATGCAGTTTGAAAACTGGAGAAATATTTTCTGATTTGTTGGCCTTTGTACATTTTATTTGAATGACATTCTCAACGACAATGACCATATTCTTCAACATCTCAAGTATAGTTCTTAATTATATCACTATAGTTTGCCCTCTCTCATATTACCAGAATTGTGCTTAAATCTCAGGCATCAGGATATTCTTCACAGGGCAACAACAGCACAGTGTTGGGTTGAGAGGCAGTGACTTGCCCAAGTGACTTGCTAGCCAGAGAATTTCATGGGGAGATGAACCTGGATCTTTAAAATCTTAGTCAGGCATCACACTGCCTCTCAAGATAATTCTTGGATTCTGCTTGTTTTGCCACAAGGATACATTCTGCAGATGTATATATTGGATCACGCTACAAACAGTCTTATGATCTTCCTTATGACCAACAAGAAAATGAACTGACAACATAAAACAGATTTTTCCAACCTATAGATTTAGTTGAATGACAACACCCACCACACAAGAAAAATAGTTATTTTGGCTACACTTGATGGGAAATGTAGTCCAATGCATCTAGGGATGTTAGGATCAGGCAAACATGATTAAAGCCATATCAGTGTAGTCTCTTGTAAATCCAATTTAACATCTCTACTTGTTTGTTTTCTGGCTTCATTCAAGTCTGGGCTAGTTGTAAAACCACTCTAAATAATTTGAACCACACACACTAAATAAATTCAAAGGACTCCTTAAAACAAAGCACAGTCCCCACAGCTCTATCAAAATCCCATAAGTTCTGTTATTTCAAAGATAACCAATCTTTACTGAGTACTGTTAGCAGCAAATCTGGAATCTGTATTGTGCATTCCACCTCTGCTTGCAGGGAATGTTTTTCATTATCATGTGAAAAAACAACAGAGTGTGAACTCAAAACTGTTATCAACAGTCCAAACACAAACATGATTATTTCGTTCTCAAGATCATACGTAGCAAATACCAGATCGAATTTAGTTATTTTACAAACACCTCTCTTTTTGTTGTTGAGCTTTCCCATGTTCTGTGCCTGCTCCCAGATCAATATCCTTTCAAATTCAGAGGTGGGTTTCTTTAAAACAACTGGGCCAATTGATTATTCTTTGTTGTCTTTGGTGAATATCACTCTTTTGACTTCACTTGCTTTTTGTTGTCTTTGGATAGCATATCTCTTTTGTCTTCTCTTTATAATTGTTACAAGCTAAACAATGCAATAGCAGTATATTAAAGGATCATGAGTTTGTTAGGACAAGATTTTTACATTTTTATTTGCTAATATCACAATTGCAATCATTATCTCCTGAAGTGCAAGTTAGCTAATGAGCTGCCTCTTTGATCAAAGAGATACCAACTTCTTCCAGTTAAGCCCATCTCTAGATGTTTTGGACTATAACACCCAACAACTCAAGTTAACATGGCTAACATTTTGGGTAATAGGGGCTGTAGTCCAAATGACTTATTAACTGGGTCTATTGAGAAATGTGGGAACATCTTTGGAAATGGAATGGGAACATCTTTGGAAAATGGGGATGAGATTTTCAGTGGCTGGTTCAGTTAGAGAAAATACGTTATTGGCTAACGTAGAGAAAGCAGGATGAGGGCTTGCTGGAGATATAAGAAGGTGAAGGGACTTTTTTTCCATGTATGATAGACCTATAATATAGTTAAAGAATTCTGGGGGGAAATAGTGAAAGAAAGAAATAATATGATTAACAAAAAGGTCATGAAAAACCCAGAAATGTGCTTATTAGGAATATTTAGAAGGTGTATTAGCACAGGAGATCAAGAAATTTGTCAATATTGCTTTGTTGCTGCGAGACTAATAATAGCCAAAACATGGAAGAGGGGAAAAGAGTTAACTATTAAAGATTGGAGATATAAATTAATAGATTATATCCAAATGGCCAAGCTGACAAATAGAAGCAGAGGAGGAAATAATGAAGAATTTGTAAAAATAAAAATAAAAATGGAGATTAACACTGGGGTATTTGGAAAAGAAGACAAAAGTAGATTTGAAGATCGTCATAAAGGGGATTTAATGACATATGGGTTAGTTATGTGATCTATATCGAGGTGTGAACGGAGGGAGGTCATGGTGGTTGGGTTCACGGGAGTAGGATAGAGGGACAATAAATGTTAAGGTATAATTTCTGTACAGTCGAAGTTGATTTTCAACATATTTAACGAGCACTGACTGTATATGATTCTGTAAACTTGCTTGCACTTTTGTATATCTTTTTTCACTTTTTCCGTTTTTGTTTGTTTTTGTTTTTCTGTGGTTTGCTTTGTTTCTTGTGTACACTATAAAACAATAAAAATATTTTTTAAAAAGAAGTGTGGCCCTCCAGATTGGAAGGTACAGGCACTGCTTGTCTGTGTTGGAGAGGTTATCTATGGCTGGAAATAAGGGATAAACGTGCATGTCTTAAGGATAGCATGTTCTCTCCCAGCCTTAAGAGAGTCAACTGATGGAGTTATTTTCATTAGGGATGTCAGAGCTTCAGCTTCAGAACTGCCTCTTGTCACTGGATTGGTTAATACAAACAGTGGGATAGCACCTTAATATAAACTGTTTATTATATAACACAGAATGCATTTAGAAACTGAACAGTGCCCCCTTTTCATCTTAAACAGAGGGAGGAGCATCTGACAATCCTATGGTAAAACTTTCAGGCTAGAATTTAGGAAGTACTAGCTAGAACAGATGTATACTGGAAGGGAAGTTAATATTTGCTTCTGGCATGCTATATACAATTTTTCAGGTTCTGCAGCAGAGGTCTGGCACGCATACCTTTGGAAGAAGAAGTGTGGGATACTTATGGATATGGAAACTTTATCTTGGGCTTGCAAGGAAAATATTCTATCTATTTGTGTGCCTTTCATCTTATATTTACTCAAGAAATTTCCAGATGTAACTACTCTTCAAAGGCTCAGATGAAATCATTACTTTGACATAGGAATTAAGGCAAAAGGGATGCTTTTCTCAATAATTTCCACTCCAAATAGTATATCTACCAGAACAAAAAAATAACAACACAAGAAAAAATCTAGCCTGTGAAAGTATCTGAAGAACTATTTGGATGGGTTTTGTATTGTTTTCCTCTGCAGCTAAGAGTGTGACCTGTCCAAGGTCTACCAGTGGGTTTCCATGGTTGAGTAGGGATTCAAACACTGGTCTCTCAGAGCCAAAGTCTAAAAATCAAACCACTACAGCATACTGACTCTAGGAAAAGATAGAAAAGCAAGCATTTTTATCCTTTTCATGTCTGGTGTGAGAGAATTGGCTGTCTGCAAGGACCTTGCTCAGGAGACACCTGGATGTTTTGATATTTTACCATACTTGTAGGAGGCTTCTTTCATATCCTCACATGGGTAACTGGAGCTGACATCCATTCGCGCTCTCCCCAGATGTGAACCTCTGACCTGTTAGTCTTCAGTCCTGCTGGCACAAGGGTTTAACCCATTGCACCACCGGGGCTCCAACAACAACAACTACTATTACTACTACTACTACTACTACTACTAATAATAATAATAATAATAATTTATTTATATACTGCCCTACTTCCCCAAAGTGACTCATGGCAGTTTAGAACAAAAATAACAGAGAGGAAAACATTCAATGCCAAAACATATAGAAGTTGTAGTTCAAAGAAATAAAATTAATTTTGGGAAAGATGTGAGAAGAAAAAAGAGAAAGTGTTTTGCCAAGAGTTGAGGGACTGCGACATTGAGTGGTAAGATAGAAAAAGCCACTAAGAAAGACTTTGTAATACCATATTCAGCAACTGCTCAGGCACTGAGCTCCAATGCTGGCATGGTATGAGAAGGGGCAGGATAAATAGAAGAGATGGCTAGGCAGACTGAAGAGTAAATAGGAACAGAGGCTAGCACCACGATTTCTTTTCTTTTTTAAACTCAAGGCAGCACTTTCACTTTAAATTTTCTCCCCCTGGAATCTGGGATAAAGGAAATGCTAGATCAGTGGAAGCAAAAAAAAAAAAAAAAAAAAGATGATGGAGGAGAACTGTGTTGATCTTCTTGAGTTCCATCATGTAAAAAAATTAACCCAATAAAGGCAAACTGTGATTAAAAACTAGTGGTGCCACACAGAAAGTAGACAAGTGATTGTGCTACAGAAATAATCAACTATCAGTATGCTGAAAAGTAAATTGTTTCTGGATGTTCTCAGTCTATTTATTCATCTCATCAAAACACAGTAGCAATGTATGTGTGTGTTGTAGTTCCCATAACCATGTTATAATATCTCCTTTTAGCTAAATAAAAGTAAAAACAAAGAGAAAGGGGATCCAGTTTTTCCCTATGATGTTTTTACTACACGAAGCTTGTTTTCAGCAGATGTTGATACTAGGCAGAGAGGCTGGTGAAAACGTGGAGCATTTTCCAGCTGTCTTTTATTTATCATTTGACTTGTAGTGAGGCTACGCAGACTGAAACCAGATATATCCATAGAACAGTGAACTTTCTGAACTAAATAATTTTTTCCTTAGATATAGTTAGACATAATGGTGTTATGTGTATATATGGTCCATGCTTGCCTAATTTAGTATTGCAGTAAGTATATGTTTGGGGTATAGGATGCACCTCTTCTTTGTCTGAACCTTTCAATTCTAACTTCAAACCTATTGGATATTGACGGCTTTAAAAACTTCTATAAGAGTTTCCACATTTTCATACAAATTTGCATCTTTTTCTAGTAACTTTATTAACTCAGATGGATTTGCAAAGTTATTATAACTGTACTGATGCTTATCTGATGGGTCATTTTTATCCTGTATTTTGAGGGTTGCTAGTGAAAAGACTTCATCTATTGCCCATTTGACTTCTGCCTAGAGGTTCCTCATAAAATAGTATGCAGGAAAGAGTCTTCTCAAGAACATGTAAATCTGGTATGTCTGGAAAATCACCTACAAAAAGCAGAGAAGAGCACCTTTGTTTTTTCTGAATGATCAGGAATATAGCCCGAATATATGAGCTTTAAGGGGTTTTATTTCGAGTTACTCACACCTGTTCAGGAAGGCCTCATTGATATGAGATTGCTCACTACAATTGGCTTGAGCCATCTCAGAATCAAATTATGCTATATTGAGTATTGCCACTTTTAATTTTTTTATCATTCCCAAAGGAATGTATTGCATTTAGTTGCAAACTGAAATTCATGATGAGGGGGAAAGTCTGTATCCAAATGAGTGTTTACAGTTTATTGTGGGATAAAGGAGTAAGAATGGATGAGTTGTGGTCACAAGTTTATTTATTTATTTATTTACATTATTTATATCCCGCCCATATCAGCCTGCAGGCGACTCAGGGCGGTCTACATATTGGCACAATTCGATGCCATCAATACATACATTCAAAAAGCAAAAGCAATTAAGTGCATTTAGACAAAAAAGACAGTGCAATAACAATTTAAAAAGAGCTATATCCTCTCAATCCAGTCCTCATCCGTTTCATCGTCTTGGCCATTCCTGGGTCATTCTCTATCTCAAGCTTGACTATTTATTCCGGGGTTCCCTTTCACCCTTTGTCTAATACAACTTAATCCTGGTTACTTCCTTTCTGCATTCTTAATCCTTGTTAATTCTAATCAAGATTTACAAATCAGGATTTGTAAGCATGTAATGGTTTCACATCTGGGTTACAAGTACATTCTTATAGCATTAAACATGATTGACACAATTACTAACCATGATGAAGGTCAAGGGAACTTGTCTGTTTTCAGCAAAGAAGTGAGCAATCTTCATGAAAGAAGCTCATAACCATGTTATAAGGACTGTACAGCATTATATCTATCCCAAATGGGAATGGTATTTTACAATTGGTTGTTTTGTACCTGAGTGTGTGGATGTTTGTTTAACTATTCAGTAAACGTGTTGTCTGTTTTATCTAGCTAAAAATCAGGAATGTGTAACCATCTCATAATTCTCTTCAAGAGTCCCCAGTGGTGCAATGGGTTAAACCCTTGTGCTAGCAGGACTACTAACTAACAGGTCAGCGGTTCGAATCCGGGGAGATTGGGTTCAGCTCCCTCTGTCAACTCCAGCTCCCCATGCAGGGGACATGAGAGAAACTGCCGACAAGGGTGGTAAAACATCAAACATCCGGGTATCCCCTGGGCAATGTCCTTGCAGATGGCCAATTCTCTCACACCAGAAGCGACTTGCAGTTTCTCAAGTCTCTCCTGACAAAGAAAAAAAATTATCTTCAAGTTTGCTGAACTCCTCATCATAAAATATGGGAAGTTGTTTACTCATCGCTCAGTATATACTGTGTTAATTTGTGTGGTATTTGTCCATTACTGTAGTAAAGCTTGTTTTTTCAACTAAGGAAGGAATCACATTTTGTATAAAGCATTAAAATATAGTATTAGGACTGTTATTCTTACAGCCTTAGCCAAGTGTAAGGTTAATTTGGCATTGGGGATTAAAGCTATCATTTAAGGAGAAAATAGTGAGAGCTTCCTGCTTCATATGTCTTAATGTATACAATGTAAAAATAAAGGAAGGCCCGTTGAATGCTTTCCAGATAGAGATTTTAATTAATGATGTTTGCTATTTCTTGTTGGCCAATTTGCACTATCATTTTCAGATATAAAACCTTTAAAAGACATCCAGATATTTCAAACAAAGCTTTTTAAAACTGTAACGGTGATTTTTTCTCATGGCTGTTCAGGAACATTTTCTCAGAAATCAATTTTAGCTGCTTGGCTTTGAATAGTTAGGGTTTTTTTTCTGAATAAGATCTCACAAAATGTGAGGCAGTATAACCTTTTTTTTTTTTTTGTGGAGCCCCTAGTGGCACAATGGATTGTACCCTTATGCCAGCAGTAGTGATGACCAAAAGGTTGGCAGTTCTAATCAGGGGAGCAGGGTGAGCTCCCATGTGTCAGCTCCAGCTTCTCATGCAGGGACATGAGAGAAGCCTCCCACAGAATGGTAAAACATCTTGGCATCCCCTGGGCAATGTCCTTGCAGATGGACAATTCTATCACACCAGAAGAGACTTGCAGTTTCTCAAGTTGCTCCTGACACGAAAAATACTTTCGTTATCTCTCGTGTGGATATCATCAGCTGGTGGTTGTTTCTTTCTTTCTTAGATCTGCTGTCTCTCCCTGCTCCACAAATAAGGGTTAATTATATTGTCGGTGTCTCTTTCTTAGAACAGTTAAGTGGAGACTAACCTAGTAAGAAGGATACCAGTTAGTAAAGTGCAATTCAGACCTATTCCCCCTTCTTTTGGGGCTTGTGTGGGAGAAAAGTGGCACATAAATTCATTAAATAAACTAAAAATAAATTAATATTTATTAATATTAATATAAGGGAAATGCATTGAGAAAAATAGGGAAATGCAAGACATAGGGAGTAGAATTATTTAAAGTACTTCTAGCAACAACAATAAATGTAAAAAACGAAGGCTTTCTCATTGCAGAGAGCAAAAAGCGACTATGCCATCTTGGGAGATGGCTAACCCCCCAAGGTGGCATTGGTGCTTTCTCCTCTCTGCATAATGACCCTAGTCTTAATCTGTAATTTTGACCTCAAATTATGCATCCGACATACAAATAAGGGCAATTTATACATGATTTACACATATAATTAATTTTGAAACTTTGGTGCTAGTGTTTGTTTATATAACAACAACAACAACAACAACAACAACAACAACAACTTTATTCTTATATCCTGCCTCCATCTTCCTGAAGGGACTTGAGGTGGCTTAAATGGGGATCAAGCCCAATATAAACAAAACTGCAAAATAACACAATTAAAAACATATAACAATCAACTATATTAAAACAATAAAACCAATAAAATCTAAGATATCATAAAACATGACCAAACAGCGACCAACCTATTTATGGAATGCCATTTTACCATACCATTATATATAATGGGACTTGAGCATCTACAGATTTTGATATCCACAGGTGATCCTGGAACCAAACCTACAAGAATACTAAGGTTCCATTGTATTTCACCTTGGTCAAATAACATTCAAACTGAAAAATATTTCAGTTCTAAACCTTCAGTTCAGTTCAGTGCTAAATATCCAACACAGTGCATTTTGGCACTGCTTAGTTTGGCATGCAAACTTCCCCAGATTTTCTTCTTTTCAGGCTGTGTCCAAAAGACAAATATATTTTAAGATGATATATTTTGTCATCTTAAATCCTATAAACCTCCTGTAGGAAGAATGGGAATGTTGTCCCAGAGAAGGTATTTTTCTTCTTTAGTCATGCATATTTGCCTTTAACTCACATGAAAGGGGATGTTATTTGAGTATTAGTATTACTTACTTGCATTATTTTTCTGAATTTTTTCTGAACATATTTGGAAGTATTACAAATCTTGTGTCTCCAAAATACTCTTAAACTGTAAGAGTACATTAAAGGTGAACAAAGAAGAGATGGACATCAGCTGTGCCTGTGCTCTCACCATCACCCAAGTTTTAAATTGTTTTGCTGGTTTTTTAAAATCCAAGAAATGCAATAAAAGACATTTGATGTTCTAAGGAAACCAGGTGTGTACAATCTAAAAGTAGCAGAGCTTTTTAATATTTCATTTTCTCCACAAACAGGTTCATACCAAGTTCCACTGCAGGCAGGCACATGCTCCAGGCAGTGACACTTCATGCTTGACATTTTCCTATGATGGTACAATTCTTGCCAGTCGGGGAGGTAAGTGACCAGATTTCTTTCCATATATAGTCTTGGGTACAACTTGTTCTGAAGTTAATGCTGAATTTGCAGAACAGTTCCAAATTTCAGTGTGCCAAAGCCAAGACCCATTCACTTTGTGAGTCAACATCCGCATTACCACTACTTTTTCAGTTGCTCTGGGTTCCATCTGTACAATGAAGAGCACAAGCCACAAGTTCCATTGGACATTTTGCTAAGAAAGGGATAACGAACAGAGAAAGGGAAGGTGGTGGTTGTAATCCAGGAGGTTCCAAAGTTCAATAGTGGTCTTCAGTGATTGCCCAGCTATGCCATCCTCTAACTGTGACTCTAGTACATATTTTCAAAAATAGTTATATTATCCAAACTGACAGCCCCATGTCAAGTTCTCTCCCAAGTCTGCATTTAATTCAGCCCACTGATATTCCACAGCACTGGTTGGTGGGAGTCCAAGGAAATGTCACCACAACATGAGCAAAATTGAACTGTGGGATTTGGCAGCTGAAGCCAGACTGCCATTTTCAACAGTAATCTTGCTTTCTCAGAACACATACTTTGGCTATAATGTAGAAGCGTGTAGAATAATTACAGAATACAATAGTAGATATAGCTGGCAGCTGTGTGATAAATCAGATTTTTATAAGATAATGATGTAAATTCACTTAAGTTAATAGATTAATTTGTGAATAAGCATTTCTTCAAATTTTGCATTCAAGTTTCTACGTTTTACATTCAAGTGGCTTAAAGCGCTGAGCTGCTGAGCTTGTTGACTGAAAGGTCGCAGGTTCGAATCCGGGGAGCGGCGTGAGCTGCTGCTGTCAGCCCTAGCTTCTGCCAACCTAGCAGTTCAAAAACATGCAAATGTGAGTAGATCAATAGGTACCGTCAGGCGGGAAGGTAACGGCGCTTCATGCAGTCATGCCAGCCACATGACCTTGGAGGTGTCTACAGACAACGTCGGCTCTTCGGCTTAGAAATGGAGATGAGCATCACACCCCAGAGTCGGACACGGGTAGATGCGGGGTAGATGCGGGGAATGCCGTGGATGTGGCGTACCTGGATTTCAGTAAGGCCTTCGACAAGGTCCCCCATGACCTTCTGGCAAGGAAACTAGTCCAATGTGGGCTAGGCAAAACTACGGTGAGGTGGATCTGTAATTGGTTAAATGGACGAACCCAGAGGGTGCTCACCAATGCTTCCTCTTCATCCTGGAAAGAAGTGACGAGCGGAGTGCCGCAGGGCTCAGTCCTGGGCCCGGTCCTGTTCAACATCTTTATTAATGACTTAGATGAAGGGTTAGAAGGCAGGATCATCAAGTTTGCAGACGACACCAAATTGGGAGGGATAGCCAATACTCCAGAGGACAGGAGCAGGATTCAAAACGATATTGACAGATTAGAGAGATGGGCCAAAACTAACAAAATGAAGTTCAACAGTGACAAATGCAAGATACTCCACTTTGGCAGGAAAAACGAAATGCAAAGATACAGAATGGGGGATGCCTGGCTCGAGAGCAGTACGGGTGAAAAAGATCTTGGAGTCCTCGTGGACAACAAGTTAAACATGAGCCAACAATGTGATGTGGCAGCAAAAAAAGCCAATGGGATTTTGGCCTGCATCAATAGGAGCATAGTGTCTAGATTGAGGGAAGCCATGGTGTCCCTCTAATCTGCTTTGGTTAGACCTCACCAGGAATACTGTGTCCAATTCTGGGCACCACAACTCAAGAGTGATATTGACAAACTAAAATGTGTCCAGAGGAGGGCAACTAAAATGATATAGGGTCTGGAGAACAAGCCCTATGAGGAGCGGCTTAAGGAGCTGGGCATGTTTAGCCTGAAGAAGAGAAGGCTGAGAGGGGATATGATAGCCATGTATAAATATGTGAGAGGAAGCCACAGGGAGGAGGGAGCAAGCTTGTTTTCTGTTTCCTTGGAGACTAGGACGAGGAACAATGGCTTCAAACTACAAGAGAGGAGATTCCATCTGAACATGAGGAAGAACTTCCTGACTGTGAGAGCCGTTCAGCAGTGGAACTCTCTGCCCCGGAGTGTGGTGGAGGCTCCTTCTTTGGAAGCTTTTAAACAGAGGCTGGATGGCCATCTGTCAGGGGCGATTTGAATGCAATATTCCTGCTTCTTGGCAGGGGGTTGGACTGGATGGCCCATGAGGTCTCTTCCAACTCTTTGATTCTATGATTCTATGACTGGACTTAATGTCAGGGGAAAACCTTTACCTTGCCTTTTACCTTAGTTTCTACATAATTGTGATTCCTTTCTTTCCTCTCTGTTGATTTCAGTTTTCGTTAACCGTCCCCAGAATGTCACAGGTAGCCAGGTGGCTGTTCATAAATAAATTAGTGCCTGACCCACATGGCATACTTTCGAATAAAACCATTATGAAACTTGATCTTTAATGTTCACTTTCTGAAGTTGCTTTCCCAACTATAATATTTTATGGGGTAGGACTGATGTTAGCTTAATTTTAATCATCTTAATGTGTTATAAAGAGTGACAATTTGTGCTTTATGTAATATAAGTTTTAGTCCAGACCCTTATCAGTAAGCGCAGATGTGTAGTCAACAATCAGTCTAAGATTAGCACACCTGCGCAAATGCGAGAGATCAAAAAAGAGATCATATTTGGAGGAATATGAACTTCCAGTGAAATCCCAATGGTCTCCCTTGATCTTTGGTGCTGTTTGCTTGTCGGATATGAGAGAACTAAGATGGCTCAGCTGCAGCCCCACAGGAGAAAAATTTACAGAAAAATTGCTTATGTGTGTTCCCAGTTTCATTTCCATTGAGAGTAAGCTTGGAACTTGATAGAAATACAAGAAAATGATGTTTAAAGATCTCCTTCTGACCCTGCAAATCTTTCTTTAAAAGCATCATTGGATATAGTTTTTGTTACAGTAATGAAAGATTATTCAGTTACATATAAATGATCATAAAAATTGGATATAATTAACTTTAAAAGATGTCCTGCGTTTCTGCTGACATGGTGGGAATTTAAGCAATTAAATTGTCTTGTCACTTTATGTGAAAAGAAATAGTTGTGTTTGTGAAAGTTTTATCTCTGATGTGATGACAGAAATTGTGTGTCCAACTAAATAACACGATCTGGTACAATACTTCCAAGCACAAAACTCTCCAGACCATCTTACCCATGATATTTTTTTTTACTACAAAAAGATTTTATTAACTTCACTATAAAATGTATTTTGTGTGAGCATACTTTCTGTGTGTACCATCTTGTTACAACATGAATAATGAGTAGGACACTGTGACTGAGAGGAAAAGTGATATATAAATCAATAATAACAACAACAACAACAACAATAATGATGATGATGATGATGTAAATAAAGTCACAGCTACTACTACTACTACTACTATCAACATACAGCAGTAAGAAACTAGTTTACATTCCCATTTGAGATTACGTTTCTTAGTGTGGATGAGTAAAGTTTGCTACCGAGCACAATTCAAAGTGCTGGCTTTAGCCTATAAAGCCCTAAATGGTCCTGGCCCAGCTTATCTGTCTGAACTTATCTCCCTCTATAAACCATTATGGAGGTTAAGATCTTCTTGGGTGGCCCTGTTCTAGATCCTGCTCTCAGTTGCTGGAGACAAGAGACAGGGCCTTCTCAGTGGTGGCTCTTCGGCTCCAGAACACTCTCCCCAGTAAGAGTAGATCAGTGCCCTCCCTCCTGGCCTTTAGAAAAAAAACAAAGATGTGGTTGTGGGACCAAGCTTTTGGCAAGTAATGCAGTACAAAGAATAATTAGGAAATATGTGCAATGGCAATCAGAAGGGCTACGGTGTACGATTCTTGGATCATCTGATTTTAATATTTATTCTAGGATGATTAATTTGTCTTAATTGTCTTAATTGCTTGAATGTCGTTTTGTCTAATGGTTTTGATTATTTTAATTTATAGTTACATGTTAGTGTTTAGTTTTATGACTTTTTTCTTTCTACATATATGTTGCCATTGAATTTTTACCATTAGTATCTTGTAAACCGCCTTGAGTCTCCCCTGAGTGGGAAAGGCGGTATATAAATACAGTAAATAAATAATAAATAAAGTAGTATTTATCACGGACTTTCAGACCATTATTTTGGTTGACAACGAGCTGGGCTGCAGTACAAAGTTTTTCCTAACGTATTTTTAAAACATTACTAAGAGCCATCTGACAGAATTTCTCTCTCCTTTATCCCATCAATCCTGTCAAGGCCTAGACTATCAAGGCCAAAGAAGCCTTGATTGGGATTTGTTACTTTGAAGGATATTTGAAGAATTGCCAAATACATTTCTTATTCTGCATCAATGTAGAAACGCAATTACTTAGCCAAGTTTTTCAAAATCCAATTATCATGGACAGAAAGTAAGGTGAAACCTTCTGAACAGGGGCACAGACAGCAAAACAAACACCACAGGGGTGTTAAGCCATCTTTGTGCTATCCCAAGTTAAAAAGATATATTTAAAAATGTATCTGTTCCAGCTTACAAACAAATTCAGCTTAAGAACAAACCTACAGAATCTATCGTGTTTGCAACTTGGGGACTACCTGTATTTACTTTGACCTGACTGTGGTATGGAGAACCTTTGCTCTTTCAACTGCTTTCTTCTCTCCCCGACATGGGTCCGGAACTTGAGAATTAGTATTTGATCCTATCTTACCAAAGAGGGTTCCATTTATTCTGAAAGCAGGACTGATCTTAGTTGAGGGTTCACTCAGTGCATGCATGCCTCTGTGGCTGATGAAGTATGACCTATGCTGATTCTTAGGAAGCGTTCGTATGGCATTTCATCCAGGTTAGCTCAGTTTTTGAAGACCACCTAACATCATGCCTTATGGTTAGCTGACTCTGTCATCTTTCATAGAAGGAAAACATTGTAAGGGATGCAGTATCTTGGGTAACTCTGTCTTTGGTGATATTCCAGTAGTTTTATCATGCTGATTTGTATATAGTATCCCAGAGAAATGTTGGAACTTTTACTCTGTCTGACTTTAGAAAATGTAATAAATTAAATTGCGCTTGAAGAGTTGCAGCCCTCTCAGAATTTTTAGATTGCAAGTATAATCTTTCTTTGCATTCTTAGCCAGGTGACCTCAGAACAAATGGCATCCAACTGTCCAGCCATTTAGAGAGACCCTGTGGCAGGAAATCAAAGCATTCTTTTACAAGAGGAAATCTAAACTGAGTAGTAAATATAAGGAAAATGTCTGAGTTTCCCTCTGAACAATTATAGTAAAGAGTGCAGTATTTTGTCATTCTTTCATAAGATTTTTTTTCTTGTTTCTTCCATAGGTGATGATACTTTAAAAACATGGGACATGAGAAAGTTTAAAACACCTCTTAATTCTGTGGTTGGTCTCCCTAGTTTCTTTCCTATGTAAGTAGATGAAATATTTAAGGGTGAATAAAATCACACTATAATTGGAGTTCTTAAAGAAATCAGAAAATAAATACTGAAAAGTTGTCTGAAAGTACAGACCTATGGATACTTGAGAATTAATCCCAATCAACTTGAATGCGACCATTATGTTGAAATCAGCAAAAAATTATTTAATGGAGGCACACTTCCCAAACATATGTGCATGAGAAAAATGGTTTGTACCATCAAGTGACATTGACAATAAGATCATGTTGTAATGAAGTTATTTTGTTTAGTGTCTTTTAAATATGGTTTATTTTTTTAACTGGTTTTTAAACATTTTGCAGCTTAAACACTTTTTCACATTTGTAATTTGCAGATTTTAAATTATTTTTTAAAAAAAAATCTTTTGAAAGCCATCTTGAGTCCCAAACTAGGAAAAAGATGGGATATGAATAAAGATGGTGATGACGACGGCGATCCTTCATAAAGCTGTTTCAGTCTTATACAACTTTGATTTATGAGAAAATCACAGGGGGCATGATCAAAATCGGGTTTTTTTCTTCCATTTTTGAAAATCTTAACAGGCAGCTCGGTTTTGTCAGTTTTCATTATTTTGAACATGGCTGTAATTTTAGTTGTCATATACTGTTAAGAATCTAATACAAATTTGTCATAATTCATAAATAGGATTTCCAGTGATATACTTAATCTGCCCTTCGTTTTGTTTTCAACAGGACTGACTGCTGTTTTAGTCCAGATGATAAATTGCTTGTAACTGGTACTTCTGTTAAGAAAGGACATGGTAATGGAAAACTACTCTTTTTTGAGCGGGAGACATTTAAGAAAGTGTATGAGATAGATGTCACAGATGCAGTAAGTTAATTTGTTCCTCTTATTCATACATAAAAATGCAGGTTCTGATTTCCCACTTGTATAGCTAATTGTAACTGATGTTGTTGCTCTAAAATATGTGCATATAATTAAATGTATATTGAATTTTTGTAAAGCCGATATTCTCTTAAAAATAGGATATCACATCATAACCCTCAGAGTTGATTGCTACTTTTAGCATTATTGGTAAACTGCAATTAGAAAACAAAATTCCTATCTGGAATTCCAAAGTCCAAAATATTTCAAAACAGGCCTCATGGGTAGCTGACTTAGTGACACCTTGAACCTGTGATGGTTTAATGTACACAAACTTTGTTTTGTACACAAAATTATTAAAAATAATCTTCAGGCTGTCTGTATAAGGTGTATATGAAATATGAATTAATATTTTGTGTAAATTTGGGTTCCATGTCCTAGATATCTCATATATATATATATATATATATATAAGGCTTGTGCATAGATTCGTTTTGGATGTTTGTTTGGGCACTTGTAACAGCAAGGGCTCCGCTGCCATGTTTTTTTCGACTGAAACTGACCATTTGGCTGCCGTTTGCAGCTACTTTCAGTTCTGTTCGGGATCATGTGGCATGTGGAGAGGCTGCCACGTGCTTGCATGGGGTTTCCCTATGAACCCTGCCTGTTGGGCCAATCAGAATAGAAGAAAGCTGTGACATGTTTTATGTAAGTTGTGGCTATTTAATGGGCCTCCATTGCTCAGTTGCATTCATGCTCAATCACTGAAGTCAGATTGCCTTGTAGTTCACTTGCTTGCAGCTTTAGCTTTTGGCTTGGCTTGTTGAATCTTATTTATTTCTTGATTTTTCTAGTTTTTCCTTTATTTTTTATTTAGGGACTGGGAGTTGGAAAGTACAGGTGGGTGGGTGCGCAGGGTTTAGGGACATGTGGGTGGATGTGCTTTTCTTTTGGGGTAGCTCTGAGCTTTGAGTCACCCTTTAGCCTTTACTAAAGCCTTTAGCTTTGTCTCTTCTCCCCTTAGTTTTTTTTCTTCTCACTTCTCTCTTTCAGAAAGGATTTAAAAAATATTATTGTTATTAATAATTATAAGAATTATAGCAAACAGCAAAGCCTCATTCTCAGAAAACCTACCTACCTACTTGCGTATTATTATTTGTATTCCTAAAAATTGTACCAGCAAAACACTACCAACCAAAGTTCTACCAGCCTTCTTTTACTAGTCCTATTCTTTGCAATATCTCTGTCTTCTTGATTTTATTTAATCATAATAATTTGGCCACTAGCAGTCCCAGTCCTCATCTTCTCCAATTGCCAGCCGACGGTCTGCCTGACCTGAAGTCATTCTTCTCCTCTTGTCCCTGAGCCCCTCCAGTGCCTTTTTTTGAGATTGCCACCGCCTTGCCTTTCTGAATCAGTGAAGCTGATTATCTGCTCTGAACTGCCAAGACTCAAAATTATATAATTTTCTACAGAAACATTGTTTTTTCCCCCAAACATGGCTAGATTTCCCACAATACATTTTGAAAATGCCCCCCCCCCCCGCTAGGGGATCATACAGGAGTAATTTTCTAATAACAGGACATGCTGCTTGCTTGTGAATGGTGGGCTGCTGGCCTCTTCCAGTATGTTATGAGAACAAGAAATGCAAAAGCTTTGAAAGAAGTTGCTGTTGTTTTATTTTATTAGTAAAGAAAGTGTAATAGTGAGCTGTGTGATGTAGAAGTGTATCTTTGACATTTGGCAGGAAGGAATGGTGCCCTGCTGCTCCTCCTGGAAGAGATATAGGCAGGGCCAGTGGGGATACCTTTTTGGGGATTTTTTAAGGTTTTATTTCTAGAAAGAAAATAAATTCCTAAAAATCAGGGTATGACCCAAACATTATGAAACTTGGTGGGCTAACAGTGGTAGATGTGTCCAAATGTGGCCATTTTCATCCTGATAACCCTAAAAATGACAGGAAGGGGAGCCCTGAGAGCACCCCCATTGCTGCCAATGGGCCGGATCTTGGCACATTTTTCAACTGCAGACTGAAAACAGTTTTTCAGGTGGTGACAATTTTCGGAAGGTCTGCAAAAATAGATCCACGGGCCCACTGAAATTTGGATAGCAGAAACAGATTGCTATTCAGTAGGCTTGTGCATTTCAGCTGAACCTCAATCAGTTTCTGCTGGCTGAATTTCGGGATGGTAACTGAATTGGTAGCTGGCTGAATTTTCAAGATGGCAACTTAGGTCTGAGAAAGAAAGAAGTTAATACCACTTGATTCTGTCGGACAAATGAGGTCATCTTTGGTTCAACAAATAGTGTGAAGTCTAGAATCTAGGAAAGTTATATATATGTTATAAATAAAGTTATATATATATATATGTATATGTTTGTATATGTATGTATATGTGTATTTATGTGTGTGTACACACACACACACACACACACACCCAGCATCACAAACCACTGTTTCTCCCTTCGAGTCCTTTGGAGTTTGACCTGTTAAGCCTGGGTTTTCTGGCAAAACTTCCCCTTGTAATACTTTTACTTGATTGGATTTTGTTTTTGTGGTGAATATATTTTTTCAGTCCTTTATTTAGAGCATAATTTTGTGGCTGTTTCCTCCAAGGAAATCACTTCAAGTTGATTGGGATTAATTCTCCAGTATCCATAGGATTGCAGTTTCAGACAATTTTTCAGTGTTATTTACTGATTTCTCTTAGAATCCCAATTATAAAGTGGTTTTATTCCCCCTTTGTTGTGCTGCTGCTTTGTTTTGATTTGCTTAGTAAAAACAAACTATTTAGTGAGAGTAAATATTAGAGTACAGTTTCTCAAATCAGTATTTAACCTTGCAGCTCTTTGTTATTCAGTTTGTTTCATACTGCAGTATAAAATAACGGATTGCTTATTTATATTTGCAATAATGATTTATGCTATATTTTTGTATAGAGCCTGTGTTGTTGTTTTTATTGTTGTTGTTGTTCTTGTGTGCCTTCAAGTTATTTGAGTTATGGCGATTATCATGGTTTTTATCAAGATTTTTCAGAAGGCCTTTGCCTCGGTGAGTGCGTTGTCCAAGGACACCCAGTGGGTTTTCATAGCTGAGAAAGGATTTGAACCCTGGTTTCCAGAGTCATAGTCCAGCCCTCAAACCACTACATCATTCATAACTAAATTTATTAAAGGCCAAGTTGTTTTTAGATATTAAAGATATTTTGATTGTCATTTGAAATGTAATGTGACTCTCCCTTGCATAGTTTAATCTTACATGTTAAACTATCTATATTTCAGGAAGGACTGAAGGTTTATTCAGGGAAAGGTGGCTTTGTATACCCATTCCATATAACATACTCATTACATAATTACAAAAGTAATTATACTAGCTTAGGTAGAATTTAGATGTAGAACAAATTGTTGAAGAGAGGGCAGAAGATCATTCATGAATCATATTTAATCTATGAGCAGAATAACAAGGCTTGTTAAGTTAAATGATAAACCTTATGGGTTCAACATATAAAATGGAATGCAACTGAATACTTCTGTATCAAATTTAGACGATATGGGAAATACAATTTTTACAGCTGTTCAGTTTTACTTTGCTAGACAACGGGGATGGGGGGAATCCAGACATTATAGATAATTTTTAAATGCTTAGGGGCTGTAAACCTAATCTTTAAAACTGCTTGGTAAATAGCCAGTAGATTTTGGCCTGTAAATGAACCTGGTATTTAATGGAAACTTAATGGCTACTTTTAAATGCTTGACCAAAGTGGTGTCTAGCATTCCTTTCTGTCATACCAAACAAGACTTTGTTCACCTCTTTTCCTTGAAGTCTTTTATGGGAGTGTACATTATTATTCCAAATCTTTTGTTTTTCTATATGGGTTAACTTGAGTACTTACAGGCTTATCCAGAAGACATTTCGCCAGTGCAGTCCATACTGAACTGGTGAATCAGTTCATATTACCTTGCGATTATAGTACTGGTATAGTGCTTGGATCCTTCGGAAGAACCAGCTCTCTCTGTAATTTGCCCCCCATCATCAGTGCACTGCTATGGTACAAAATTGCAGTACCCTGCTGGAGCCTCAATACCCTAAAGCAGGCATGGGCAAACCTGGGCCCACCAGATGTTTTGGGCTTCAGCTCCCACAGTTCCTAACAGCTAGTAGGCTGTTAGGAACTGTGGGAGTTGAAGCCCAAAACACAACAGAGGGCCCAAGTTTGCCCATGCCTGTGCTAAAGGCATCAGATCCTATTTGATTGTGGAAGCTAATCAGGATCAGCTCTGGTTAGAAGAAGGAATTGACAAGCTACCTCTGAATATTCCTTGTTTAGACAAACCTTGTGAAATTCATTGGGTCACCTTCAGTTGACAAGCAACTTGAAAGCACATGTCCACATGCACACACAGAGAAATTTTAAGAAATGCTAGGATCATAGAAATGTATCAAGATGCCTTACATTGAGATTATTGGTGTGTCTGGGTTGGTATTGTCTACTTTGCTGCACTCTACAGTGTAGGCTGCCTCTGAAGCCCCTAATCCGTAGTCTTTTTTTCTCAGTATACTTTTTTCCCACTCTGTTTTGCTTTTTCTGTCAACCAGCTATTATAGCCCAGGAGATGCCTATCTTAAAAACAGAAAGAAAACTGGAAGAAAGCTTTTTGCAGTTAATCATTTCTCATAAATTACCACTGATCCAGGGGGTAGGATGGATGGTCCTCCGAGGTCCCTCGGGTACTAATGTAACTCCTTAACTCTTCGTAGTTGCAAATATCTACCCTACCCTGACAGGGAATTCCTCATGAGGTTTTCATACGGGAGTCATTCACAGTTCTACCTAGAGATGACTGCATAGCATGCACCATTACCTGATCATGTGATTGTCATTGTAATTTTTAATACAGTGTTCTGATAGAAAGATACTATTATATCCCAGCACTCAGCCTCACAGTTGAGATAATTTATATTATAATAAAAACCCATGCAGAAATATAAAAACAGGATAAAAACAATAACTGGGAGAACAAACTAACTTGCAATAATTGCTTTAAAATGTATTTATACCAGAATAGAGTATATACAACAAAGAGCCTGAGGTCCACATCTCCATTAAAAGTTTGCAGAAGAAAGTACTGGATAGACTCTTGTATCAACCAGCTTCGTATATAAATCTAGGAGTGACTTTGGAAGCAAAATTTTGGATTGATTCCATAGGGAGTGGAAAGTCCCAGTGCTGTCTCTTGGAGCCAGCTGCCAGAGGCTCTCACCACCATTATTTCTTCATCTAGGCATTCACAAATGCCAGAAGCAGTGCCATGCCATTGAGGGTAGAGGTGGTTGGCACTTCTTATAGTTTCTCCTAGGAAAAACTGGGCTCTTGCTTTTCACCATTGTACTCGGAGAAGAGGGTGTCTTCTTTTCTGATAAGAGTTATGATACAATATTCAAATTTGTCAGAGTTTGGGGGGGGGGGCATCAGAAGGTTTGCATACATATCTAAATTAATTCTGACAAAATTGACCCATGGATAAGTCAATCCAGGTTTTCTTGGGTTAACTTTTCAGCTTCATAGAGCACCAGCTATGGCACTATATCTGAATCTGCTCTGTTTCTCACAGCAGTCTACTTATCATTCACTCTTATTATGGTCTATATCAGTGGTTCTCAACCTGGGGTCCCCAGATGTTTTTGGCCTACAACTCCCAGAAATTCCAGCCAGTTTACCAGCTGTTAGGATTTCTGGGAGTTGAAGGCCAAAAACATCTGGGGACCCCAGGTTGAGAACCAGTGGTCTATATGGACAATCATAATTGTTCAAGCAGGTAGAATGCCCCTTATCCAAAACATACCGCACTTATAAAGAACTGTAGTATAAAATGTGTCAGTCTTGCATTATGTAGTTGAAATGTTTTACACACAGAATCATCTACCCTATATACTCATGTATATGCCCAGAAATTCCAGTCAAATATTCAACCCCTCCAAAAACCTGGGCCACATTATCAATGATTTGATACGAATATTATCTTAAATCTTATCAAAAAAGAATTAATCCCCTTATCTGAGTAGAATGGTTAAAAGCCAGATTTTAATCCATCCTGGAAGAAACTAAAAGAAGCACTGACCCTCCTCTGCTCTCTCTTCCATGGTGCCACTTCTGGCCTCTTTGAAGGCCAGGATAGGGAAATGGCAGCACTTGGAGGAGCATTAATGATTTCCCCTCTCTATGAAATGACCCTTGACTTATTAATGGATCATATTAAAATACATAATTTTGTCTTCAATACCTGGCCTTCATGTATATATGGAGTAAGCTTATACATGAATATTGTGAATGCAGTATGTTTTTTTCTAATCTTTTCTAGTCCAACAAATGGTACGCTTCACTTTAGTTCTGTAGTCAACTTTCCAAAGAAAACTATTTAATGTTTCTTCCTAGCCTTTTTTGAACATTTTAAATTTGGTGACAGTATGTTCATAGTGCTGTAGATAACTTTTCAACTCCCATATTATTTATTGTAGTTGGCTAATTTCATAGGATGAGCTCCAAAGGCACTTCACACTTGAGTTATTTGGTTTGTCTACTTTTAGGCAAACCTTTAACATAATATTTTAATGTGCAGACAGTGTGTATTTTCCAGAGGGTAACAATAGACATTCCTATTCTTCTTGGTAGGCTAGTCATGCATTTTGAGAACAGAGTGGCTGTATACTTTTCCAGTATTACAAGTATTTTACAATAAACCTATTAAAATGAATGACTTTACAATCCCAATGTTTTGTATGTCAGTATTAATTGGTAGAAGAATTGGTGTGTGCATTTCCAGAACAAATAACAGTAATATTAAAATGTTAATAACATGAATTACGGTAAAGTGTTGTTAGTTATACTGAATGTTCTTTTAAAAGCATGGGATTTTTCTATTTAAACAATTGTCAATTCTAGAAGCAGGACAGTTTAATCACTCCAGGAACGGTTAGCTTGAATTATACATTAAAAAGTATTCTGGCAGGATACATAAAAAATGCTCTTCTGAGCTCTTAGGGCTGATTAGACAGACCACCTTGTTCATAGTTGGTAATATAAAATCTGGCTTTTATTTGGTCTACCCATTTATTTATTTGTTGGTGTGTGCTTTCAAGTCATTTCTGACTTACCGTTACCAACACATGTGATCATGACCCAATAGAAAGGCCAGAAAATTCCCATTGAATTGGCAGAAGGAATTCTAATTTAGCTAAGAGCTATAAAAGGGACTATAATAATCAGAAAAAGAATAAATTCCTGTTGGTGTCTAGCAAAGAACAACTACTAGCACTCAGAGAAGAAGCAATGAACTGATTGACTGAAAAAAGGGCCTGGTCTCAACTAGTGACTTAAATATAGAGAGAAATTTCAAGCAGTCAAAGCAGATTTTTTTTCTTGTCAATGTATAGTATTGATCTATGAAGATGTTTAAACAATATAAGTAGACTCATTTCATTCTCACCACAATCCTGTAAAGCAGACCAGTCTTTTAGATGGAAATAGGAAAGTTATGAGAGTGCCTTGGACAGCAAGAAGATCCAGCCAGTCCATACTTCAAGAAATAAAGCCTGACTGCTCATTGGAGGGAAGAAGAATAGAGGCCAAGATGAAGTACTTTGGCCACATCATGAGAAGAAAGGAAAGCGTAGAAAAGACAATGATGCTGGAGAAAATGGAAGGAAAAAGGAAGAGGGGCTGACCAAGGACAAGAGGGATGGATGGTATCCTTGAAGTGACTGGATTGACCTTGAAGGAGCTGGGGGTGGTGACGAGCTCTGGCGTGGACTGGTCCATGAAGTCACGAAGAGTCAGAAACGACTGAACGAATGAACAACAACAACAACAACAACAACATGTTTAATGACACATGGTGAAAGCAGTGGGCTGAACTGAGATGTAGGGACCTAAATGTCACTTTCATACTTTTGAACTAACCTTTCCAGCTGGCATGGTACACTGCCTTCAGTCCTGTGTCAATTTAGCACATAAAATATTATTAGTGCAAAATCTTATACAGCATTTATTATCTTTTTAAATGAAATGTTTTATTTCTCATGTTTCATTTGTAACTTCCCCTGTTCAGAAGCATCTGGAACTAAACATTTATAACATTAAAGCATCACATTATGTTACAGATAAGTACTGAATGGATTTGCTATAAGATAAAAATTACTTTGAAATGGAAGGACTTTTTAAAAGGATTTAAAAAGGATTTAAACAAAAACATTTTCCTTGTTCTGTCACTGCTGGGTTAAATAGCAGAGTGGAAAAATTACCCTCGGTTATGTAGATGCTGTAATTTCTCTGAGCATTATTAAAGTGTGCATTATGCGGTGTGTGGACACATTGTTCTGGCTTTATTCATTCCCAGTGGAGATTCCTTCACTTCTAGGAAAACTATTCTTGAAGGTTATGGAACTCTCTGAAGCACAAGAAAGGGAAATCAGTATTCATGCAGCAGAAGTATCAGCCTCTCAGGTACACACTTAGGATGTTTATACATACACACAGAGAGAAATTTTTTTTGATCCCTGTCTGTAAAATTAGTTGAAAAAGAGGAAATTGGGGGTCTTCCTGGTTAGCCAAAAAAGAGATCAGCTTTTGTGTATCTTCACTCTTGGCCTCTTCACTATTTTTTCTTTTAAAAGAATGTCAGTACAGGGCCTGACCATCGCTGTCAAACTATCTCTTTACCCATTCAGAGTTTTTGGCGCTGACAGGCTGCTTATCTCACAGTGTGGGCAGCCAAGTGCAGCAAATTAGAACAGTGCTCTTCAAACAGACTCCACCATAGAGCCTCTCCACCACTGAAGCAGAAAGCAAAATTGGCACTTGCAAAGCAAGTGTGTAAAGCCAGTATGTTTTCTTAGCCTCAGTTCTTACTAAGAGGTTTACATCTTTCTGATCTGTGTCAGAGTCCTCAACTAGACATATTAAAATATCAAACTAGTGCTAATGTTTTGGTTTTTTTTAAGCACTGGGCCTATCAAAGACAGGGCAATAGCTTATTTTTGATAAGTGGTATGGTCAAAGGTAAGAAAATCCTTGGCTTCTGTAGAAACATATACAGGTAAGTCTCAAAGAATTCAAGATGGTGCTGAGGCCAAAGGTTTCCTCTCTCAACTGGTTCATCCAGGCAGAAGCGTTCTGTCTTTCTTTGGAAGGTTTCATTCATTTTTATTTTGTCCAGCAGTCGCAGCTTGGATGGTAGTGTTTTTATTAAGGAGTACTTTGGATTGTTCCTGTCATGGATATAGTCAGCCCTGTATATCCATGGATTTTGCACTCACTGATTCAACCATTCATGGCTTGAAAATACTTGTTTGTTTTTAAATATCCAAAATACAAACCTTTATATTGCCATAAGGGACACAATTTTTCTATGTGGCTGTATATAATAGGATTTAAACATCCACAGTTTTTGTTATCCACAGTGGGTCCTGGGGCCAAAACCCCAGTGGATAAGAAATTTTTATTCTAATGCCACAAAATTGAGAGCCTCCCAAAGCATTGTCTTAGCCTGTTGCATCTATGCTGAAAATGCAGTTTGGGTCTCCTAGTTTTCATCTTTATTTGTTATTTTCTATTCCTTTCTTGGTTGAATTTTACTTCCATGTGACTCATGTTGCTCTGATGAAGTAGCTTAATTTTTGCAAAGGAATTAAAACAGTTGAGCTGGATCAGTTTTGGAAGATTGGCCTGACTTTGTTCCTAGTTCAGCATGCTACATGCTTGTTCTTACAATGTTCCCTATGCATGTGGTAGCATACCCTGCAGTTATTATCAAATATATTTGAGGAAATTTCTTATAAAAAATAGTTTCCTCATGTTGTGGAAGAAGAAAAGGCCTTGGAAATGCACTTTCTTTTTGGCAGATTATATAGAAATTTTGGAAATGTTCACTGGATGCAATCTAGAGAGTGCAACTTCATATCACGATTGACAAACGTATTATGAGAGAACATGTTGTAAGACATAGCTTTTTGGTATGCAATTTTTGAAGGTCAGATGATACTGGATGTCCTAACTTCTACAATTCCAAACTAGAAAAGTTGACTTTCCTCCTATCACTCAAATTTCCCATGTTGCCAACAGGGCTTAGGAAAATTTAATGTTTTGGATAATGGTTTCCACATGTTTCATCATTGACCATGTTGGGTGAGGCTAATATGAATTTTATGCCAAAACATCTGGAGATGTCCTACACATTTTTTTGGATTTTCATTCCCCCCTGTTGCTCCTAATTAATAATGGAAGTATGACCAAGAAACCATCAGGAGTTGATAGGAAATAGCATTAATCTAGATTTTGTTTGCAAATATGTGATGACCACAAGGCTGAATAGCAAGTGAAACATTAATTCACTGTATTCATAAATTATAATCTAGACACATGACATCTCTTGATTAATCGGTTCCTCTGTCAGCGATCTGGGGAGTTAAAGTTGCCATAGCCCTGATCAACTGCAAACACAAAACAAATATCTGGGCAGTTCACTTTATTTCACTTGACATGAAAGCAAACTGCAAAGCTTGAACCATCTACAGAGAAGATGAACTGATATGTTCTGCTGCAATCTTGCAAACTCAGGTCTTTGATAGTTTATCTGATCTGTAATAAACAAAATGTAACTCTCTCAGAAAGCAAGCACGGTGTAGTTTGAGCATTAGACTATGACGCTGAAGACCAGGGCTCAATCCCCTACTCAGTTTTGGAAACCCATAGGGTGATTTTGGGCACATCGCACTTACTCATCCTCAGAGAAAGGCAAAGGCAACCTCATACTGAACACAAGAAAACAGCATGATAGGTCACTTTTGGGTCACCATATATTGGAAGTGATTGAAGGAAGACAACAACAACAAACTTGGATCAGCAGATTCATTGTAAAATGTTGCCACTGTCTATTTGGGGATCTGGATTTAATGTACAGATACTCATGAGCAAGCTTTGAATTACATATTAGCAAAGTAGTATGCCACCACATGTGGTACAATATACAGGTGACTTCCAATATATGAATTGGGGAAAAAATTAATTGGTCCAAAAATCTTCTTTGTGGAACCATTTTATATGTATAATCACCTGATGATGGAGTTACATTGAATCCTCTGCTTTACCGAGACAGTATCCATTTTCAGCTTTACTTATGAGGCATATAAAAAGCTACAGACTTTTTAATCCCCCAAACTAGCCCAATACTGTATAGAGGTGGACTGATTCACTTTCTACAGTTTTCACAGGATATTTTTGAAGCACAGTTCTGTTGTACACTGTTTCTGTATCTTTTTGCTATATCTTTTGCAAGAAGCCCACAAGAACATGTCTAAACATTGTACACAATGTTCCCTAACATAAATGTTCTTGCAAACTAATTCCCCTAATATATATATCTTTTTTTGCAATGTTCTCTAACATATACATTTTCATATGCCGTTTTCCCTAGTGTCTACATTTTCATAGAAAATTATCATTCAGAATAACAGAAAGTATTGCATTTGGGTACAAATAAAGTTGGCTCATGTTAAAATGTGAACCAAATAGATTTCTTTTTCCATTCTTATAATTGGTTAAACTGACTTGGAGATAACTCTCCAGCTCAGACATAGAGATATCTTTCCTATCACCTCCTTCAAATGGACAAATCCATGTTTAGGGAACCTTTTGCACGCAAAGCTTGTGCTTCTGATACTGAGTTATTTCATAGAATCATAGAATCAAAGAGTTGGAAGAGACCTCATGGGCCATCCAGTCCAACCCCCTGCCAAGAAGCAGGAATCTTGCATTCAAATCACCCCTGACAGATGGCCATCCAGCCTCTGTTTAAAAGCTTCCAAAGAAGGAGCCTCCACCACACTCCGGGGCAGAGAGTTCCACTGCTGAACGGCTCTCACAGTCAGGAAGTTCTTCCTAATGTTCAGATGGAATCTCCTCTCTTGTAGTTTGAAGCCATTCTTCCGCGTCCTAGTCTCCAAGGAAGCAGAAAACAAGCTTGCTCCCTCCTCCCTGTGGCTTCCTCTCACATATTTATACATGGCTATCATATCTCCTCTCAGCCTTCTCTTCTTCAGGCTAAACATGCCCAGCTCCTTAAGCCGCTCCTCATAGGGCTTGTTCTCCAGACCCTTGATCATTTTAGGCGCCCTCCTCTGGACACATTCCAGCTTGTCAATATCTCTCTTGAATTGTGGTGCCCAGAATTGGACACAATATTCCAGATGTGGTCTAACCAAAGCAGAATAGAGGGGTAGCATTACTTCCTTAGATCTAGACACTATGCTCCTATTGATGCAGGCCAAAATCCCATTGGCTTTTTTTGCCGCCACATCACATTGTTGGCTCATGTTTAACTTGTTGTCCACGAGGACTCCAAGATCTTTTTCACATGTACTGCTCTCGAGCCAGGCATTTTCCCCCATTCTGTATCTTTGCATTTCGTTTTTCTGCCAAGTGGAGTATCTTGCATTTGTCCCTGTTGAACTTCATTTTGTTAGTTTTGGCACATCTCTCTAATCTGTCAAGATCGTTTTGAATCCTGCTCCTGTCCTCTGGACTATTGGCTATCCCTCCCAATTTGGTGTCGTCTGCAAACTTGATGATCATGCCTTCTAGCCCTTCATCTAAGTCATTAATAAAGATGTTGAACAGGACCGGGCCCAGGACAGAACCCTGCGGCACTCCGCTCGTCACTTCTTTCCAAGATGAAGAGGAAGCATTGGTGAGCACCCTCTGGGTTCGTCCATTTAACCAATTACAGATCCACCTCACCGTAGTTTTGCCTAGCGCACATTGGACTAGTTTCCTTGCCAGAAGGTCATGGGGGACCTTGTCGAAGGCCTTACTGAAATCCAGGTACGCTACATCCACGGCATTCCCCGCATCTACCCAGCTTGTAGCTCTATCGAAAAAGAGATCAGATTAGTCTGGCATGACTTGTTTTTGATAAATCCATGTTGACTATTAGCGATGACTGCATTTGTTTCTAAGTGTTTGCAGACCACTTCCTTAACAATCTTTTCAGAATCTTGCCTGGTATCGACGTGAGGCTGACCAGCCACATAAATGCATGGAATGTGGAAAGAGCTTCAGCTTCAGTGCAAGTCTGCGTATCCATCAAAGAACTTCTCCCGTTCTCCAAGAACTCTCAAAGATGGTGCCAATGGTTCCGAAATGACTTCCACTCGTTCCTTCAATACTCTGGGTGTAGTTGATCTGGCCCTGGGGACTTGAACTCATTTAGAGCGGCCAAGTATTCCTGGATGACTTGTTTCCCAATTTGGGGTTGGATGTCCTTCAATCCCTCATCCACTCCATCTTGCTGAGGTTGAAGACTCTCTTTTTGTGAGAAGACCGAGGCAAAGAAGGCATTAAGCAGTTCTGCCTTTCCCCTATCATCCCCTGTCAGCATTGCCCCATCTTCTCCTCGAAGAGGTCCTATCGCCTCCTTGTTTTTCCTTTTTCTACTGACATAAGAATAGAAGCCCTTTTTATTGTTTTTAATGTCCCTGGCAAGCCTGAGCTCATTTTGTGCTTTAGCCTGGCGGACCTT